>JAIUJO010000019.1:5546549-6186549 GCA_023846275.1 Vanilla planifolia
TTAGGAACTTAATTTAAGAAGGCTTGCTTTATCTAAATTATGTAATTAATTGCATGAATTTTCATTATGCTACTTGCTACTATGGTGTTGTTGTGCTTTTAAAATGTATATTTTCCATGGATAGAGTGTGAATCAAAGATATTTTTATGCCAAATTGCAATTTTATTTTTAATAAATTATGATCTTATTTATTACTATGGAATATCGAAGGGATTAAAGTAGCTAATTCATGGGGCTACTTATCGCATTTGGTAGGGGAGAATAAGGGCTTCACAGTTGAACTTTTGGAAGCTTCCCTAAAGACCTTTACTTAACTTTAGTTGGATCATCTTTTGGGTAAAAAATGTAATTAGTTCCTTCAACCTTCAACCAACCTATCTGGGGGCATTGTAGTGTTATGAGAGAATTTGATCAAGCTTAAGATTGTCAATCACTCTTTACTGGTGGTTACTATCCAAGTGACATCTGGTGATAATGATGTTTAGCAATATTATGTTGGGTACAAATCTAAAAACTATATAAACAATTAGTCAGCTTATGACCAAATTGGTGATACAACTATGTTTGGTGTGTTATTACATGTTGTAGGAGAATTCAATACCTTACTTGCATATGAAGAGAAAAAATAAGAAAAATATATAGTCATAGCTAAGCTCAATAATAATTCTCTAATTTTATTCATGATTTGGATCTAACTCACTTAGGCTTTATTAGAAATTAGTTGAATTGATGTAATAATAAAGAGTTGAATGCTTATATATATATATATATATATATGAAAGATTAGAGAGAGATTTTGTGAATGTTAACTATATGCAAGCCTTCCCAGGCATCACTATTAAGCACCTTCCTTTCATCTACTTGAACCACTACAAATTACTCATGCAATTTAGACAATTATAATTGGTTAAATTGAAAGAAGAACCTAATTTGAGAACATCCAGTTATCCTTTCCACAATCAATTAGAGTAATGAATGTAGCTTGGAAAAAGAATATTAATGGAAATGCAATGTAAAGATTATCTACTCAATTTAATATTGCTATGTGAGTATTAAAAAAGAGAGTGCACAAAACTTGGTAACATCCTTAAAAGCCCCTCTAGTAAGAATTAAAAATCCAGGGTCTTCAAGTTAACGAATTTATGAGTGGTTTAATTGCCATGAAACATGATCTTTTGGCACTACTTACTTCATCCATTCATACTATCTTACCTTAGAAGAACCGTGGTTGTCACATCCTGTTGAGCTTCACTAGACTACCCTTGGGGACTAGAACATGTGTTTCTTTTGGATGGTGAGTACCTGTACTTCTAGGAGCAACTATATCCACCAACTTAAAAATAGTTTTCGGGAACTAATGTCCTCTCCCATTGAGATTAAAGACATTCACATGTTTTTTTATCAAGCAGTGATTTAGATATGTGTAGTATTTGTCTCCACTACTCTTTAGCCTTTGAGAATTATCAATAGTGATCATGTTACCATAATTAAGTTAAAGATTGGCTTTTCTCAAACTACGATTAATTACCTCTTATATGTTGTTGGTGTCATAAGTTATGCACTTATAACTTATACTATAGTGAGACACATTTGGGATGATATGTAGCAATTCGGCATCAATTAGGTCAGGTGTTGAATCTAAACAAATCTAGAGTGTTATTTAGCAAGAAAGGGGAACACAATTGTAAGAAGCTAACTACATGAAAACTAATATGGGTTAAGCCTCTTAATTAAAATATCAAGGCATACTAATTATAGTAACAAAGTTTTAGAAAGAAGACTTAGATTTTATTATTAATCATGTTAAAAAATACATCAAGTTGGATGATGAAGTTAATTTCAATTGTGGGTTATATTGTCAAGTTTAACACAATTTAAGTTGCTATTTCTACATATAACCTAGCCCATACATTAATTCTGAGCCACACAATTTTATTGTTAGATAAATTATTGTGCCATTACACATGGAGCATGTCAAATGATAGCAGCATAATATATTATGATTGCTAGAAAAGGGTAACTCTATCTAAGGACTATGGGGCCTCAAAGTTTACAACTTGATAACCTAGTAGTCAATGTTGACAAAAAAACACCATATGCATGTTATTGCTTAGGAAGGCTATTTAGTAGATTGTTGTAGTTTATTCCTTTTCCTTTTTGTTGGATAATTTCCTTCGTATCATTCCCATTTCTACTTGGCCAACATTTCTTAACATGGAAGTGGAGAATCAAAAATTTATAGTGAAGTTGGTTAAGGAGCATGGGGTACAGGATCACAAAATTAAGTAGTTATTTGTGCTTGATTTGATATTTTGGATTTTGCATCCTATTCGCACCTACCTTCATATAAGAGGGATATAAGCATCTAAACTTTGTCCTTGGGGTTGTACTACCAATGAAGATGTGCAACATTTTTTTGGGTATGCCATAACAACAAAAAACTCATTTCTAATAGTTTTGTAAATGATTTCTTCATAGTTAGTGGGATTAACTACAGGGTCACCACTTTCATTTTTTAACTCCTTAATTTGATTTGTATGAATATGTGGGTGGCTACAATTTTGTAAGCAACCAAGTGTGCCACTTTGTATTGGTTCAGCCTTGGTCATAATGGGAATTTGTAGGTACTTATGAAAAAGTTATTCAATTTATATACACTTCAAAGTAATATTCACATTGTAGCTACTACTTGCTACAACGCTTCAATCGTGTCTAGTTGGAACTATGGTGGCCTTGATGGGCTATTTGTTTTCTCTTATTGGACTCCTTCTCTAAGGAATGGATTAACTTCAACAATGACACAATTATGCATGATGTCTTGAATGTTGAAGTTGGTATTGTTGGACAGGATGACATGGGTAGATCTAGTACTATTCTTGGACAAACTTTGATTTCATGTTCAGCTTCTACCATGGAGGTTATTACTATATTTGAAGTAATGGAACCTCTAAGAATACCACTTTCTAATGTTGAGGTAGTAACAATTGAATCATATTCAGCTATACTCATTATTATAGTTAACTAGTTACTTTTCTCTAAAGTAAAACATAGTTCTCACCACAGTGTCATCGCGTATGATTGAGGAATGAAGTCCTCTAAACTATCACATATAAAACACCAAGGCAACAGTGTCGTAGACTAATTTCATCATAACACTCCTTTGCAATATTTTCTTGGGGACTAATGAATGCCTTTTTCTAACCTCTTAAACTTTGCCTTTTTAATGCTTCTATTTATGAACCTCCTTCAACAGAATATAATGTTGTCTTTGATCATTACTTTTTCAAGGAACCTAAACATTATGGTTTCTTATAAAGTATTGATAGAGTCAAAAATGAAACATCCACTAATCTCTTATTAACATCATTTTTTGTTGAGACTAGGATGGTATGTGATCATCTTCAAGCCCCCAAACTGCCATGCTTGATTAATGATAGCATCGTTGGAAAAAGCTTTCATAACAGTTCATCTTTCAAAAATCTAAGAATTTCATCTCTAATTATGAAATGCAAATGCCCATGGCTATGCCTCTTAATCATTGCTTTGATCCTGAAGCCAACATAAAGGATCAAAATCTCGGGATGTTATTCCATGTTAATGTATCTAAAACATGAGTTTTCTTTGAGCACTCTAATTTCTTTAATTAATAATGTCGATGGCATGATTCGACCAGCTAAGCTGAGACTACATTACTAAAAAAGATATAGGATAGGTGATGCACATCTGAAGTAGGACCAACAATCCAAAGCAAGGTCCAATTATGATTACTTAAATATATGCTATTGGAGTTAAAATTACAATCATTGATGGTATTAAACATACTCTTTAAGGGATCCTCATTAAGGGATTTAGATTGTACTAATTCCAATTACCAGACACATGGTGCTTGGCATTGTTGTTTATTGTCACTACCACTCTATTTTAGGATTTGGTAATTTGTGCATTCGTTGCCTTCCTTAGGTGTAGTAGCTATTTCCTAGGATCCCTTCTCAGAATATAACCATCATCCTCCATCACCTGCACCACCATGGTTGGCTTCTATCCTACGATTGAACATTTGTGGGGTTGAAATACAAATGATGCATAACCAACATAAAGGGCATGCTCTAGCAACTTATTATGAATCCTTAAGGAGTTAGAAACAACCTATATTAACCTTTTACTTATTAAATGCATCACTTCAAAAAGCCATGGTTCTGTGCATGTTTTAGCTCTAGAATTAATATGATAATTCGTGTTATACGTATAATCAAGAAAACTATAACTAATCTACTAAGTCATTCATAATTTCATAATTTAAAATTATTCATACTTATGCATGTATGACTTAATAATTAAGACATGCATATGACTATTGGTAGGATTTACCCTGTAGAAATATAGAGATAAAGCACCAACAAGCACCTTATGTCATAATTCACATGCTCTTCATCTCTGATGATACTTTATAATGGAAGAGCAAATGCTCCTAAGTTAGGATACCATCAATGAAGTTCTAAAACATTACCTTTGAGTAATAGCAATCTTTGATGACAACCCTCTCTAATAAGGAATGATGATTGAAATGAGTGATTTTTAAGACCATGACAACATATGGAAGGAATAATTCACAAGTTTAATATCATTGTGGATGCCAATAGTTCCAACACTAAAATGTGGCATCAATGAAATAATTCAATGGAAAGTACCTATTTGGTTGAAAAGAAGACAAAATATTAACTTCCTCTTAATTAAGGTTTGATTATATGAAAAAGCTCTACAAATAATGGTTGCAACACGTTGAGGTATCCATGTCATAAGATGCAATCCCACAAAAACCAACTCTTATGCAAAAGCGATCTTAAGCCAATCCAACTTGAGTGATCCAAAGATCTTCAAAAATATACAAAAAAAAGCATGATGAAGACTTTTGCTAGCACCTAAATGGTGCAACAATTAGAAAGCCCTAAAAAAGGGCAAAGCTATACAAATGATCCGTAAAGGCTTGCATTGATTGAATAGTAAATAAAATAATTGAAAATTATTGCACCTTCAAAATCGAAGATGTTGAAGACAACTTATGTACTTAAAAATGTTTTGTCCAAGATTCACAATATGACAACAAGCAAACTATGTGCTCAAAACTTGGCTAACCACCAGGAAACACAATGTTTATCACGTATAAAAGATACAATACGACAATTAATAGATAACATTTGATGAGGCCCTATTCCACATGCATAGGAAGAAACATCACAAGTGTGAGACTTGACACCATGCACTGCACTCTGCAGAGGCAACAACATACAGAACCAACACATGGCCAAGCGCAATTTGTACCACTAAAGTTTCATTGTGACATAAGAAAGCACTGCACCAAACAAAGCCCAAAATGACATGCAAGGCGCAACAATTCCATAATGCACTAATTCAAGTGCCCGTTAGAGTGGCACCTTATTCCTATAGTAGTAGCCTTGAGAGATGGCATTGGTTGAAAAGAGTGACACTTTTTTTGAAAAATTTTGTTGTGCATGATGAAAGCCACCATATAGGCAAAGGGGATGCCACCATGTGTCACACCATGAAGAGCAAAAGCACAGATGATAAGGACATTATTGAGCTCACACGATATAACTAAACTTCCAAACTTCCACTATAGCATGTGCAAAAAAATTACATTGAGGGCAATGTGTGGCATTTCAAACTTACATAATGAAAAGTCTCCCAATAAGATAACAACATATCCAAGATCCAAAAACTCACAATGCTAAAAATACCAAAATGTTTCACTCTATTTGCCTCATCCATTGTGTGTGTAGGATGACATAAGACTTGAGCAAACTACCTTTCACATGTGGCATAGTGCGCTACCATGTGCATAACTATAGCAACGTGTGGCTAGGGTCATAGCCCAGCATGTTCAAACCCTAGTGCATACTCCAACATCCAACTCCCACTTAACTATGGGGTGCACCTCAAAATACATTGCCCCCTTACAGATTGCATATTATGGTAATTCTAATAGGAAGAAGGCAAGTCTATCATTGGTGCTTCACCCTAACCTTGTCTTAGTAGCCCACAGTACTAAAAATCTCAAAAAACATTACACTTCACAGGCCAAACAAGCCATGCACAAAGGATGTAGTAAGGCACATGTGGAGAGCCTATCACTTGCTAACATAGTGCTACATCATGCCTAGTTTTTTTCACATGCATAGCTGCTATAGTGCATTGTTTGGGTTGCAAGCAAGCATGCACAAACCCTACTACTTATTATTCCATCCATCTTCTACTTTATCATGAAGCACACCATGTCACACACTACCCATTATGGATTTCACAATTCAATCAAAGGACAAGGCAAGTCTACTAATAAGGCAACACCTTATTTAAGCATTACCAACTACTATGCTAAAAATCTATAATATGTTACACTTGGTGGGGCCCACAAGATGCCCTAAGATTCCATAAGGCATTTGTGGACTAGCTTATGTTACATTACTTACATTTATCATATTTTAGTTTCCATCTATATTTACAAAATATTGACATAATACTTTTTTACTATTTATGTTTAGTTACTTTAGTAATTTGTAGTAACAGTAAATGTGGTTTGATAGTAACTCAAACATTTTAAAGAAGTCATGTCAATGAACTCTATCAAATTAAATATTAATTTCTAATTTTTTTTAATATTTTTTCCTTATTTTTGGCACATATTTTGAGAAATTTCTATTCATATCTTATTTCAAGATCAATGATGTTACACTCAAACTCCTAAGTATCTTGGAGAACAAATGATGCAATTTATCTCATTTGTTAAAATGTTTCACTTTGATTAGGTTATTTTATATGTAACTCTAGTTCTTCTTTTGATAGTATTTATATCAATTTCCTAAGTATCATGGAGAGTAAGTTTACCATAAAATTTATCTTATTTATTAAAACTTTGATTCATACCTACTTTAATGTTTGAGTTGTTATACTTGATACCTTTAGTATCTTGAAATGCAGTTTTAATAATCAATTTATTTCATTTCTTCAAATTTTGTGATTTAAGTTGGTTAAATTATAAAGAAACTCTAATACTCATCTTATTTAAAATTTAAAAAGGTGTTATTTTGATTACATTCCTTGAATTTTTATTATTTTAACTTTATTAAGTATCTATTTATTATTATTATTATTAATATTATTATTTTTATTAATTTGGTAATTCAAAGTATTTCGAAATGATGTTAGACTAAGTAGAAACAAATGTAGTTGTATTGACCTTAATGAGCTCTATTGAAAAAACCTTTACTTTTATATTTTTTTATTATTTTATTTTTTGTGTTTTTGCATACTCAATGATTCATTTTTTTTATTTTTATTGAATTTCATGATTAATAATGTAGCACATGACCTTTGTAATATCGTACATGATTTGATGCTTGAAGATGTTACATTTTGCATCATTAACATCTTGCATCTTTCTCGCTGAACTTATTTTATCTATTCAAAATTTTTGCAATAATTTACTTGTATTACTATGAAATTTTAATTCAAGCTCACCTTAGGAGATGTTTCAATTGTAACTGATTTAATGATAAAGGACGTAACAATCAATCTCCAAAGTATCTTGGAATCCAACTTCCCACAAAAATTTATCGCATCTCTTGAATTATTTTCTTTGATTTGCTTGTATTACTATGTAACTCTAAATCTCTTATTGTGTGATCTTTATAACTCTTTAATTTAATTACAATACATTGTTTTAATTTATCTTAAATATGTTATAGTTATTTTTTTACTTAAAATTAAAATATTTTTTATTTTTATTTAGACTTAGTTACTTTCTTAATTCATAATATTTTCAGACGAGGTTTGAAAGAGATGAAACAAATGTTGTTTTATTGTTATTAACGAGCTCCTTTAAATTAAGCTTATATTATTATATTTTCAAATATTTTATTTCTAAGGTTTTAACATATTTTTTAGTCATCTTTTTGTTCATAATTTGACAGTTGAGGACCTTACACTTGATCTCAAAATTACATTGGAGTGCAAGTTTTATGTATAATGTATCTCACCTTTTTAAATCTTTTCCTTTGAATTGGATTTATTATTATATCCATAGTTCTCCTCTCATCTGACCCTTACATCGGCTAGGTTTTGTTGCATTACATTATTTTCATTTATATAATTTCAACTCTAAGATATGTTTACTTAATATGAAAAATGATTATCATTTATATTCATTTATTTTAGTAATTTGTAGTAATTCCTAAGTATGTCTGATCAAGATAAAGCAAACATAGTTGGATGCATATCAATGGTCTTTACCAAGAAAAATATTCTTTTTTTATATTTTTAATTTTTTTATTTTTCATGGTATTAGCACATTTTATGAATTATTTCAATTCATTAATTTGATGATTGAGAATGTTATGTTCAATTTTCTTAATATCGTGTAATGTACTTTTAATGTACAATTTATCTAATTACTTCAAATTATTTTGCTTTGATTTGGTTGTCAATATGAAACTCAAATTGTACTCCTATGTGACCTTTATAAAGATTTATTTTTGTTGTTTTATATAAATTTAATTTATCTCATTTTGGTATTTACATATATTAACATAAGATGAAAAATAATAATTTCTTATTATTTATGTTATTTATTTTCATAATTCATAGTAATTCTTAATAAGGTCTAATTAAGTTGACATAAATGTCATTACTCTTTGTCTCAAAGAGTTCTGTTAATGTTATTTTTTTAATAAATTTAATTTTTTTATTTTTTGCTACTTTAGCATGCATTATGAGATATTTTAATTCTTACCTGATTTGATAAAATATGATACTACACTATATCGTCTTGGTGTCTTTGAATATAGCTTTCTTGTAAAAGTTTTCTCATTTTCATCAAGTTTTTCATCTTGATTTGGTCATATTACTAGGCAAGTTTATTTCTTAACTTGTGTGACCTTTACAAAGCTTTGATTTTGTAATGTTACATTTCTTCAATTTAACTCATTTTATCTTCATCATATACTTAATAAATATTAAAATAATAATTTATATTACTTTTGTTTTTTTTATATTTTGTAATAATTCTCAATGAACCAATATCAAGATGAAACAAACATAATAAATACTTCTTGACAAGCTAAATCTAACTAAATATATATTTTTTAAAAATATTATAGCATTATATTTTTTAATGTTGTATGAGACATTTTTTGTTCACTCCTGACATGATGATATAGGATTTTACGCATAATCTCTTGTGAGTTTCTTCAAATTTAACTCTCTCAAATTGTTTTTGGATTTTTATGCATTTTTCTTTGATTTGGTTATATTACATTGTATAAAAGAACAACTAATCAAGACAGAAGAAACATCATTATGTTCATCTCGATGACCTCTATCAGATTAAGTATACATTTTTATGTTTTTAAATATTTATTTTCTAGGGTTCTCACTTGCTTTATGATGAATTTCAATTTATACCTAATTTGACGGATATGAATATTACACTCAATCTCTTTAATATCTTGGAATGCAACAATCTTGAAGTATTTGTATCATTCAATGAAGTTTTGCTTTTATTTGGTTATAGTACTATGTAACTCTAAATCTCCTCACAAATGACTATTAAATTTGATTGATTTGGTTATGTTACATTCCTTCCATTTGTATCATTTTTATAATAATAGATATCTAGTTATTAAAAAAATAATTTATTAGTATTTACACTTCTTGTTTTGGTAATCCTATAAACTCCAAATTAGGTCTGATTGACAAAAAGGAAATGTCCTTGAACTCATCTTGATTAGCTCTATCTAATTAAATATTCTATTTATTTTTTTAAAATTTATTTTTATGGGTTTTATAGATTTTATAGAATATGTTCAGTCATACCAAATTTGATGATTGAAGATGTTACACTTAATATTATTAGTATCATAGAATATAGCTTTTACTAATAATTTATATTATTTTTTTAATGTTTTTGTTTGATTTAGTTATATAATAATGAAACTTTAAATCTCTTTTACATTAGTTTAATTTAGTTATATTATATTACTTGAAGCTATATTATTTCAACTTTAATTACGTTATACATAATATTATTATAATAACTTAATATTATTTATTTTAAAATTTTTTATTCATAGTAATTAAAAACAATGTTTGATTGAGATTAAACAAATATTATCAAACTCGTCTCAATGAGTTTTATCAAATTAACTATACATTTAACATTTCAAGATTTTTACTTTTTATTATTTTTGAATGTTTTATGAGCCATTTCATTTTAGTTCCTATTTTGATGATCAATAGTATTTTACTCAATCTCCTTAATATTTGGGAATACAATTTTCCTATATAATTTTTCTCATTTCTTCAATTTGTTTCCTTTTATTTGGTTATGCTACTATGTAACTCTAAATATCACATTGTGTGACCATAAAATAATATTAATTTCGTTAATTATGTTATTTAAATTTATGCCATTTCGACATTAAAATTTTTTTTGTTAACATTAAAATAATAATTTATTTATTTTTATTTTATTTACTTTGATATCTGCACATTCAATATGAGATTCAACTAAGATAAAAAATGTCATTGGATTCATCTCAATGATATATATATATATATATATATTAGTTTTAAATATTTTATATTTTATGATTTTTACAGGCTTTACGAGATATTTCTATTCATAAATGTGTATGTGAACTTGACATGTCTTTAATTTGGTTATGTAATATTTACAAAATGCATTCCATTTTAATTTTAATTTATATTTACTTAAAATTAAAATAATAAATTATTATTATTTGTTCTTATGTACTTTTGTAATACACATTAATTTCAAATGACATCTAGCTAAGATGAAAACAATGCTATTAGACTCATTTTGGCTAGCTTATTCCGTCTCATTAATTATTAAATAGAATTAAATATTTTTTCTAGAGTTTTGGCTAATGTTTTGAGATATTTTTATTTTTATTTAATTTGATGATCAGGGAAATTACACTCAGTCTCCATAGTATCTTAGAGTGTATCTTTTTTCCATAATTTATCTCAATTATTCATTTTTTCTTTCATTTGTTTATATTATAATGTAATGCAAAGTCTACTCTCTTGTGACTTTACAGTACTTTTATTTGACTATATTACATAGTTATTTATGCACATTTAATTTGAAATTCTTAGTAATTTTCAACATGTTAAGATTGAAATCAAAAAATATTGTTAGAATCATCTAGATTTTCTTTGTATAATTAAATATTTATTTTTAACATTTAAAACATGTTATTTTATGTGTTTTTTGAATATTTTGTTTGATATTTCAATTCATACTTGATTTGATGGTCGAATGTGTTAAGCTCGATCTCACTTGTACCTTGGAATATGATTTTATCATATATTTTCTCATTACTTCAATTTTTTGTTTTAATATATTTTTTTGTAATTCAAAACCTCCACTAATATGACCATTACATCAGTTAGATTTGTTTATATTTTATTTCTTCAACTTGTCTCATTTTAACTTTCTTATATAATACTTAATACTAGAAGTAATAATTTATTATCATTTTTGTTTATTCACTTTCATAATTTGGATTAATTTAAAAATGCGGTCCAAATAAGAGGGGATAATTGTTGTTGGACTCATTTTATTAAGAATCTCCAACTAAATAAGGGTTAAATATTTTAAAATATTTTATTTCCTAGGATTTAAGCATACTCTTATAATCATTTTGATTCATATCTACTTTGATGACCAAGAATATTACACTCAATCTACTTAGTATCATTGAATATAACTTTTGCTTTCGAAGATACCAAGAAGATTGACTGTAACTTTCTCAATTGTCAAGTCAAGTATGAATAGAGGTGTCTCATAAAATGTAATAAAATTGACAAAAACAAAGTTTAAAAATATAAAAGCAAGACTTCAATTGGATGGAGCTGAATGAGATGAGTCCAATGACATTGTTTTCATCTCTATCAGCATGAGATACATTGAAATAAAGTAACGTACCAAAATCAAAGCTTATAATGGTCACATAAGCAAAAAATTAAAATTTCTTAGTAACATTTTCAAAACAAAGAAAAAAGATTAAAAAGAGTAATAAATGGTATATCAAATTACATTCTAAGATATGTTTTGAGAAAAAAATGCTTATAATGGTCACATAAGCAAACAATTAAAATTTCTAAGTAACATTATCAAAACAAAGCAAAAAAAATTGAAAAGATGTAATAAATGGTATATGAAATTACATTCTAAGATATTTTTTGAGATTTAGTGTAACATCCAGGAATGTTAAACCATGTACGAATAAAAATATCTCTTAAAAAGCCTTGACTTCATTCTCAATTCTATTGTTTATTAGAATTTGTCCCACTAAATATTTATTTTTCAAAATCACAAGGGCAACAAACTCAAATTCATAATGGAAAATGGTTATATTATATTTATTGAAACTATCTCGTTTTAATTTGAATTGATATTTGTTTAATATAAAAATAATAATTTAATATTATTTATTTTATTTTCTTTGTTAACTCATAGTAATTCCAAACAAGGTATGATAGAGACTAAATGAACGTCATTGGTCTCATCTTGATAAACTCTCTCTAATTAAATATTTATTTTTATATTTTTATAAGTTTTATATGATATTTTTAACTTTACCTAACTTGATGATTGAGAATTTTACAAACATCCTCCAAGTATTTTTGAATGAATTTTTTTATATATTGTTTTACATTTTGATAATTTTATATTTTTTATTATTATGAAAATCTATGTCCTCATTCAAGTGTGCTTCACATCACTTTGATTTGGTAATAGTACATTAATTTAATTTATTTTATTTTGATATATATAAATTTTATAATTATAAATTTAATTAATTATACAAATTTTTTTTGGTATGTCACAATACTTCCAAATGAGTTTGATTCAAGGTGAAAAAAAGATTATTCTACTAAACATGTGAGTTGTATCCAACCTAATATTCATTTCCCTATTTTAAACTTTTTTATTTTTTATTATTTTTGCTTGTTTCATTTGATATTTTACTCATGCCATATTTGACAATTGAGGATATTATAGTTAACTGGTATTATATCTTGGAATGCAAATTTCCCATGTAATTTATCTTACTTTTCAAACTTTTTATTTTGAATTAGTTATATCAGTTTGTAATCTTAAATCTCCTCTCATGTGACCTTTATATTTCATACATTTTGTTATAATACAATACTTCAATTTATCTTATTTTTACTT
This sequence comes from Vanilla planifolia, assembly GCA_023846275.1. Lineage (NCBI taxonomy): Eukaryota > Viridiplantae > Streptophyta > Magnoliopsida > Asparagales > Orchidaceae > Vanilla > Vanilla planifolia. The sequence continues at coordinate 5,559,826 of JAIUJO010000019.1, forward strand.
TAATATATATATATATATATATATATATATATATATATATATATATATATATATTTGTTATATTAAAATAATATTTTTTTATTACTTAAGATTAAATATTTTTATAAATTGCAATAATTCCAAAAAAGGATTGATCAAGTCAAAAAAGCATCATTGGACTCATCTTAACAATTTCTTTAAAAAAATATTTATTTTAAATATTATGAAATATTTTATTTTGAAAGATTTTATCATGCTTCATGAGATATTTAGATTCATACTTAATTTGATGATCTAGTATGTTACACTTAATCTCTTCAAAATCTTATAATGTAACTTTCCCACATAATTAATCTACTTTATTCAAATATTTCCAATTGCAATTTCATCAAGATGAAAGAAACATGATTAGAGAGGTTTTAACGAACTCAATCAAAGTAAATAATCTTGTTTTATTTTTTTAATACATTATTTTCTAAAGCTTTTTCATTTCTTTTGAGACCTTTTTATTCATAGCTTATTTTATTATTGGCGATGTTACACTTGACTTTCCTAGTGTCTCATTTGTAACATTCGCATGCAAGTTATCTTTTTTCTTAATGCTTCGACTTGATTTTGTTATATAACTTATTAGCTATGATTCTCCTCTCATATGAGTTTTATATCATTTTCGTTTTATTATATTACATTTCTTCAATTTATATCCTTATAGATTTATTATATATTTATTAAATATTTAAGTATTAATTTGTTGTATTTATGCATATTCAATTGGGTAATTCATAGTAATTGAAATTGAGGTCAAATAGAGATGAAATAAATATCATTGTACTCATCTTGATGAGCTATATCAAATTAAATATTAAATTTTATATTTCTAAATATTTAACTTTATTCTATTTTGACATGATTTAGTATACTTTTTGATTTGTGCCTAATATGATGATTGAGTACACCACAATTGTTCTCATTATTTTGTAATACAACTTTTTCTTACAATTTATCTAATTTATTTATGTATTTTTGCTTTAATTTAACTATATTTCTATGTAACTCTAACTCTCCTCTACCATGAATATTACATCACTTTGATTTAGTTATGTTAAATTTCTTAAGTTAATCTTCTTTCATATATATATATATATATATATATATATATATATATATATATATATATATATATATATATATTTATGAAATAATAAAATAATATTTTTTATTATTTATTTATACTTATTATTATAATTCCTAGTAATTAGAAAATAGGTTATATCAAAACAAAATAAGAATCTTTGGACTCGTTTAGACAAGTTCTATCAATTATATATTCATATTATATTTTAAAATATTTTATTTTTATATGTTTGTTGCTGTTTTATAGATATTTTGATACATACCTCATTTTCTGATTTTTCTCTAATGTGACCTTTAAATAAATTTCATTTAGTTATAACACATTTATTAAATCTATATTATTTCTTTTATAATATATCTTTACTTAAAATAATAATTTTTTTTATTTATTTTTGATTAGTAGTAATTAGAAAAACATAAAGATAAGGTTTGATGAAGATGAAACAAATGCTATTAGACTAAACAAGGAAACATCTATCCAATCAAATATTCATTTTAATCTAATTTATCTAAATGTTTCTCTTTGATTTGTTTATAGTAATGTGAAATTCAAATACTCTTATCGTGTGACCTTTACATCATTTTGATTGGGCTATAACAAATTATTTAAATTTATCTAAATTCAACATTATTTTGAATTTATTTATTATTAAAAAATAATTTATTAGTATTTATGGTTATTTAACTTGGTAATTTGTAGTAATTCCAAACGATGTTAGATTGAGACAAACAAAAATCATTAGACTCATATCGATAAGCTCTATCTAATTAAATATTCTTTTTTATTACTTTTTTAAAAAATTTTAATGTCTAAGATTTTTGTATGTTTTACAAGATATTTTGATTCAGACGTCATTTGTTGACAGATGATATAACACTTAATCAACTTAATATCTTAGAATGTGACTTTCACAAATAATGTATCTTACATCTTTGATCTTTTCTCTTTGATTTGTTTATGTTACTATGTAACTCTAACACTCACTTAATGTGACCTTAGTAATACTTTAATTTGGATATATTAGTTTCCTTAAATTTATCTTATTTCAACTTTAATAAATATTTTGCATATAAAAAATCTATAATTAATTTTTTATTTATTCTTATTTACTTTATTAATTTGTAGTTATTTTAAATGAGATCTAATTTGTACCAAACAAACTACATTAGACTAATTTCAATGATCTCTATGAAATTAAATATTTATTTTCCTTTCAGAAGGTATTATTTTTCATGTCTATAGCATGCTTTATAAGATGATTTGATTTGTACTTAATTTGAAAATCAAATATTTCACACTCAACCTTAAAATATTAGAATGCCACTTTCTAGTGCATTTATCATATTTTCTTCAACTTTTTTATGCTCATTTGGTTGTCTTAAACTATAACCCCAAATTTCTTCTTATGTCAACATTACATCACTTTCATTTAGTTATATTATATTACTTCAATATATTTCATTTCAACTTCCACATTTAATTGATAATAAAATAATAATTTAATGCTATTTTTCACATATATTTTAGCATTTTGTAAGAATTCAAATAGAGATTCGATCGACATGAAACTAACATCATTGGACAATACTATCAAGGTCTATCTAATTAAATATTCATTATTGAATTCTTAAATACTTAATTTTGTAAGGACATAGCCATTTTATGAGGCATTTTTATTTATATAAAATTTGGTGATCGATGATGTTTGTTTTGATCTCTTTAGTATTTCTAAATACAACTTTCCTCTACAATTTGTCTCATTTTTTAAAAGTTTCTTCTTTGGTTTTGCTCTAGTATTATGAACCTCTAAATAACCTCTCATCTAACAATCACATCATATTAATTTATTAGTATTACATTGTTTTAGTTCATATCTTTTTAGCTTTAATTTTTATTTACTCAATACTAAAATATTAAGTTATCATTATTTAACCAAATTTATTATGTTAATTTGCAATAATTCCAAAAAAAGTATAATCTAGATGAAATAAATGCCATTGGACTCATTATGATTAGCTCAATTAATTAATTTATATATTTTAAAATTACTTATATTTTAAGGTTTTACATGCTTAATGAAACCTTTTGATTTGTACATTATTTCATGATTGATAATGTTACACTCGATCTCCTTTATATGATAGAATGCAATATTTTCCCTTACAATTATCTTCTAGTGTGACCTATATATTATTTTGATTTTGTTATATTATATTGCTTCAATTTATCTCATTTTAGTTTTATTATATATCTCGTTAATATTTAAAAAATAATTTATTACTTTTTCATTATTTATGTTCATAATTGCTAGCAATTATAACAAGGTCCTATTACAAAGAAGCAAATGTCCTTGTATATTCCTGAATATTTCATTTTCAAATGTTTAGGTATGCTCTATGATATGCTTGATTTTGCACATAATTTAATGTTCTAAGATGTTACATAAGGTTTTCTTTCTATCTTGGAATGAAAGTTTTTCTATTTAATTTATCTTATTTCTTCAATGTTTTTTATTGATTTTCTTATATTTATAGAAATCTATGAGTCTCCTCTTGTGTTACATTTACATGGTTTTGATTAGATTTTATTATATTTTTTTATTTATACAATTTAGGGTTTAATATAATTTTACATAATATTCAACTACAAATTATTTTTTATTTTTAATTATGTTAGTAACTCACTCTGATTCTACATGAGTTCCTTGTAAGATGAAACAAAAACTATTGACTTGTTGGAATGAATTTGAATCAAGTACTAATTTTGTAATTTTATAATATTGTTTTCTAGGTTTTTGTTTTATTTATGAGGCTTTGTTATTCTTTTCTTATTTTTCAATAAAGGATTTTACACTCGATGTCCTTACTATCTTAGAATGTCAGTTTCCAATAATATTTATCTTAATGTTTTTTTAATTTTTTTAGTTTTATTTGGTTATATTACTGTTATATGGTCAATTAATTTAATACTTTAACTGGAAGTGGTTTGATTGAGATAAACAAACATCACCAGTATTGTTTGTACAAGCTCTGTTCAATTAATATTTATTTTTAATATTTTTAAAATTTTTATTTTTTTAAAGGTTTTGTAGGTATTTCTAGTCAATTTAATTTATTTCAATTTGATAACAGTAGATGTTATACTTGATCTCTTCAAAACCATAGAACGTAACTTTATTACATAACTTATCTTTTTTTTTGAAATATTTCATTTTTATTCATTGATATAGCTATGAAAATCTTATTCTTTCAAATATTTTATGTGACCTTTACATTTCTTTAATTTGGCTATATTAGATTGTTTTACTATATCTCATTTTTGTTTTAATATATATTTACATAATATTAAAATAATAATTTATTACTATTTAAGCTTATTTACTTTAGTAATTTACATAACTCTAAACTAGTTATGATAAAATCAAAATAATGGTTGTTTGACTCATCTCATCGATTTGTATGTAATTTAATTTTAATTTCAAATTTTTAAAATTTTTGTTAGGCTTTGGTGCACATTATTAGGAGATTCGTGCCACATATTACTATCGAGGATGTTACAATTGATCTCCATAGTATATTTGTGTACAAATATTTCATATAATTTATCTAATTTTTTTAAAGTTTTTGCTTTGATTTAGTTATATTACGAAAATTAAACATTTACTATATCATTGTGTGACCTTTATACCTACTTGAATTGGTAACAATATAGAGTTTAAAGTTAACTAGTTTTTATTTTAACATAAGCCATTTAATATTTAAATAATAATTTATTATTATTTAGGCGTAATTACTTTGATAATTCATAGTAATTCTAAACAAGGCCCATTTTTTATGAAACAAACTTCAATTGACTCATCTAGATGAGCTTTATCAAATTAAGTATTTATTTTTTCAACCTATTTTTCTAATGTTTTAACATCATTTACAAGATATTTTGATTTGTAGCTAATTTTATGGTCAAATTTATTGCACTCGATCTCTTTAGAATGTTGAGACTAAATATTTCATTCAAAATTTGTCTCATTTTTTTAAAATTTATTTTCTTTTATTTATTTGTATTACTATGCAATGTTAAATGTTCTATTGTCTGACCATCACATTACATTGATTAGTGTATATTACATTACTACAATTTTATCATTTAATAATTAAGATTTATTTACAGCATATTTAAATGACTATTTATTAATATTTTTTCTTACTTTCTATGATAGTTTATAAAAATAACAAATGAGGTATCATTGAGATAAAACAAGTATTTATAGCTGATCTCTAAGAGCTCATCTAATTAAATATTCAATTTTAATTTTTTAAACATTTTATTTTAAGTCAATTGTAACAACTAATGAATCCTTTATATTCACACTTGATGTGATGATTGAGGAAGTTACACTCAATCTTCTTGACATCTTGGGATATAACTTTTGTTTTCAAATAATTTAATTTGTTCAAATATTTCAATTTAATTTAGTTATATTACTACTAAACTCTTATTCTCTTATTGTGGGACTTTTGTATCACTTTTATTTCATTAAAATGAATTAATTTAATTTACACGTTTTTATATTTATTATACATTTAATTAGAATTTAAATAACATATAGTTATTTATTAAGTTTATTAACTTTGGTAATTTATAGTGGTAGCAAGTGAGGTGAATTGACAAAAAAAAATTTTATATTTTTTCTTTTTTTATTTTCTAAAGTTTTGGATCACTTCACATATAATTTCAATTCAATCTTGATTTAATGGTTGATGTTGTTACATATGATTTCCTTAGCATCTTGCAACTCAATTTTCTCATATAGTTTTGCTCATTTCTTCAACTTTTTAAAATTTTTTTAGTTATATTATTATGAAACACTTATTACCCTAATCGATGGCCTTTACATCACCTTTATTCTTTTATATTACATTGCCATTTGAAGTGTAACATCTTTGATCAAAGTTAAAATAAAAATACCTTAAAAGACATGGAGAATTAAGAAAGCAAAATATTTTGAAAAACAAAATCAAATATGTAATTTGATGAATCTCGTCAAAATGAGACCAATGCCATTTGCTTTGTTTTGATTGGACTTCATTTGTTTTTTAAAACTTACTTTGATTTTATGATATTACTATGCATTCTAATTCTCACATGTTATGATATTATATAACTGCAAAATTAGTTATATTATTTTACTTTAGTTTAACTTATTTAAGCTTTATTATTACTTTACTTAAAATTAAAATAATAAATTACTTTTATTTATGCTTTTTTATAGTGGTAATTGGTAGGATTTCCATTTGAGGTGAGATCACAAAGAAACAAACATCTTTGGGCTAGATTTGGATAGTTTTATCAATTTAAATTTAAATTTTATATTTTTAAATATTTTTTTTTGATGGGTCATTTCTTTAAATATTTTTTTTGCTTTTGGTGATACGACTTTAAAATTAAATTTCTTCTCTTATGAGCTTTATCATTGTTTTGATTTGGTTGTTCTACATTTCTTGAAATTATCTTTATTTCAACTTTGACACACACACACGCACACAAACACACACACAAACACATGCACACAAACACATATATATACTTAACCTTAAATAATAATTTATTATTATATACAATTATTTATTAATATAATTCATAGTAGCTCAAAATAAGGTCTGGTTAAGATAAAACAAAAATCGCTAGATTAGTGTTGTTGACATTTTTAAAAGTTTTACTTTTTAGGATATTGTCATTCTTTACAAGAGTTTTTAGTTCATACCTTATTTAATGATAGAGGTTATTACACTGTATCTCTTTAAAAACTTGGAGTATGACTTCTTATTACAAATCTCTTATTTCTTCAACTGTTGCACATAGATATGGTTTTATTGTTATGCAACTCTGAATCTCCTCCCATGTAACATTCATATTATTATGATTTGATTATATCATATTAATTTATATCTTTCTAGTATTAATATTTACTTACTTCATACTAAAATAAAATTAATTATTATTTGTATTTATTTACCTTTATAATTTCCAATAATTGAAAACTAAGTGTGATTGAGATGAAACAAACAATATTTGACTCATCTTGACAACCTCTAACCAATTAAATATAATTATTATAACCATACTAATTTTAGTTTTCATTTTGTAAACATGCTTTATGAGAAATTTTTATTTGCACCAAATTTTATCTTAGAATATATGTTACACTCAATTTTATTACTACTTAGTAATGTAAATTTCCTATATAAATTATCTGATTTTCTCAAATATTTTGCATTTTTTGTTTATTAAGTTGCAAATCCAAATCTCCAATTGTGTTGCCTTCACAATACTTTTATTGGTTTGTATTGCAATGCTTGAATATATATCATTTTGGCATTAATATATATTTACCTCTTTTTAAAATAATATATAAATATTTTTCTGATTTTTTAGTTTTGTAATTCTTCATGATGCGAAATGCAATCTCATAGAGAAGAAACAAATGTCATTAGGCTCATCTCAATGTGTTTTGTCAAACAAAATTTCATATTTTATATTTTATAAATATTATATATTTGATAGTTTTGGAACATTTTATAAATTTTTTTGATAAGTATCTAAATTACTTTTTGAGGATGTTATACATGAGTTCCTTAATATGTTGTAATAAACATTCTTATATAAAGTATCACATTCCTTAAAATTATTTGTTTTGAAATAGTTATATAACTAAATAACTATAAATCTTCTCTTGAGTGACGTTTATATTGGTTTGGATTGGTTAGATTATATTATTTCAATTTATCTCATATCTTCTATAATATTTATTTACTTAATACAAAAAAAATATTTATTATTATTTAAGATTATTTAATTTTATAATTTTTTGTAGTTCCAAACTAGGTCAAATCAAGAATGAACAAATGTCATTGGACTCAGCTTAATGAGATCTACCCATTTAACTATTTATTGTTCTTGCACTTTTAAGTATTTTAATTTCTAAGGGTTTGGCATGCTTAATAAGATTTTTTGATTTATAATTTTTTGTTTTTCGATTATGTTGCACTCGATCTCAATAGTACCTTGGAAAGCATCTTTCCCACACAATGTATCTGATTTATTAAAATTTTCCACTTTGATTTAGTTTTATTACAATAAAACTCCAATTATCCTCAATTTTTCCTTTCATATTACTTTATTTTGTTTACAAAACATTACTTTAATTTAACTAATTTATATTTTAATATATAGTTACTTAACAATAAAATAATAATTTATTATTATTTATTCTTAATTACTTTAATAAATCGTAGTAATTTCAAACAATGTCTACTAGAGACAGAACAAATGTCATTGGACAAATCTTAACTCTCTATTCAATTAATTATTCACTCTTATAAGCTTAAAATATTTTATTTTTTATTAGTTTGGTAGGCTTTATGATACATTTTGATTCATACCTAATTTGAAGATAGAGAATGTTACATCTTAGAATCCTAAAATGCAACTTTCTTCTATGTTTAGATGAGCTAAGTTTTCTTCAAAATTATACCTTAATTTATCTCGTTTTCGCTTTCATATGTATTTTATTAATATTAAAACAGTAATTAGTTATTATTTATGTTTACATACTTAGACATTTAATAGTTATTCCAACTAAAGTTTTATTAAAGATGAAACAAATGTGATAAGACTCCCCTCGATTTGTTATATCAAATTTAATTTTTATTTTTACATTTCTAAATTATTTATTTTATATGTTTTTTGTAAGTCTTGCACGAAATTTTAATTCTTACCTAAATTGATGATGAAGGAAGCATTCAATCTATATACTATTCTGGAATCAAAGTTTCTCATTTAATTAATCTCATTTCTTAAAATATAGTGTGACCTTTGCAGCTTTCTTGTTTTCCTATATTTATTTACATCAATAACTCTAATTTAAACTTTCTATATATTTATGTAATATTAATATAATAATTAGTTAATTTTTATGTTTAATTACTTTATTAACTTGCCATAATTTTGAAACTAAACTACTAAAAAAAATTAAAAATCATTTGACTTGCCTTAAAGCGAGCTATCTAATGAAATAATTTTTCCTTCATTTTACTTTTTAATGTTTTGGAATACTTCTTAAGACATTTTGATTTGAACATAATTTGATAATTTAGGATGTTAGTCTCGATCATCTTTGGATTATGGAATGAAATTTTCATGTATAATTTCTCATTTTTGTTAACATTCTTCTTTGATTTGGTTACATTATTATTTAACTCTAAATCTTATTTCATGTGACTTTTATATTACTTTTATTTGATTATGTTATATTACTTCAATATATCTTAGTATAGGTTAAATATATAGTTATTCAACATAAAAATAATAATTTATTATTATTTATGCTTATTGTTTTTGAGAATTTGTAGTAATTTCAAATTATGTTGGATTGAGACAAAATGAATGTCTTTAAATGTTTCTTGAAAAGCTCTAACCAATTAAATATTAATTTTTTATTTCTTAAAATACATTTTAGGGCTTTGGCATAGATAATGAGACATTTTGATTGGCACTTTATTTAACAATCTAATATGTTACACTCGATCTCCGTAGTATCTTAGAATATAATGTTTTCTTACAATTTACCTACATCTTCAAATTTTTTAATTCCATTTTAATACATTTTTGTGGAACACTTATTCTCTCTTATGCGGCCTTTGGAATGATTTTATTTGGTAAGATTACATTATTTAAAGTTATCACATTTCTTTTTAAATAAATGTTAACTTAATAATAAAATAATATTTTTTTATTTAAGCCCATTTAATTTGATAATTAATAGTAATTGTGAAGAAAGTGTGATCATGACGCAATGAATGTCGTTGGACACATCTAGAGAAACTCTATCTATTTAAATATTAATTTTTATATTTCAATTTTTTATTTTCTTTGCTTTTTGCTTGCTTCATGTGATATTTTGATATGTATCTAATTTGATGATTGAGTATGTTTCATACATCTATGTAGATTGTAGGAAAGCATTCTTGTTATATAATTTATATTATTTCTTGAAATGTTTTTCTTTGATTTGTTTATTTTACAATATCATTCTATATCTTCTCTTGTGTGAATCTTATATTGCTTTGATTTAGTCATATTATTTTGGAACAGTTTATTTCATTTCAACTATAATATTTGTTTACATCATATTTCTTTGATTTGTTTGCAAACTAGTGCATAAATTTAATTGATTACTACTTTAAAATAAATATTTATCATGAAAACAGTAATTTACTATTATTTATTTTTTAATTATTTTGGTAATTCATAAAATTCCAAATGATGTCGATTTGATACATAATAGAAATCATTGGACTAATCCTAACTAATTCCATCTAATTAAAAGTTCATAAGCTTAAAATATTTTATTTTTTATGGTTTTGGCTTGCTTTATGAGAAATTTTGTATCATACCTACTTTAAAATAAATATTTTGAATGCAACTTGTTAGTGTAAATAAGCTAATGTTTTCAAAGTTTTTGCTTTTATTTGGTTAAATTATCATATAACTCTAAATCTCCTCTCATGTTTCCTTCATGTTGCTTTAAATTGTTTATATTGCAATTCTTAGATTTATGTAATTTAAGTTGTAATATAAATTTTCTTATCATTATAAATGTTTAATTACTTCAATAATTCACATTAACTCTTTATAAATCCAAATGTAGCTAATCGAGAAAAAATAAATCTCATTATATTTTTTTAATAAACCATATCCAATTAAATATTGTTTTTCAAGTTTTTAAATATCTTATTTCTAAAGTTTTAAAATGTCTTATGAGATATTTTTAGTATACATAATTTGAAGATAGAGGATGATACACTTGATGTCCTTAGATTTTGGAACACAACTTTCTTATATAATTTATCTTATTTCTTTAAATTATTTATTTGATTTATTTATATTAATATGCAACTCTAATTCTCATCTTGTGTTACCGTCACATGACTTTGATATGTTTATATTACATTGCTTAAATTTTTCTCATTATAGCTTAAATATATATTTAATTAATATTAAAGTAATTATTTTTAAATTTTATTGTTTAATTATATTGTTAATTTACTATATTCCCAATTGAAGTTTGATTGAGATAAAACAAACATCACTAGTCTCTTCTCAATGAGCTTTATCGAATTCAATATTTATTTTTTGCTTCATGGTATCTTATTTTTTAGATTTTTTTAATTTTTTGAGAAACTTTTCAATTTTAACCTACTTAATAATTAAGGATGTCACACTTGATGGTTGTGATCTCTTGGAATGTAATTTTTCTATACAATTTATCTCAATTGTTAAAAATTTTCTCTTTAATTTAGTTATACTACTTTGAAACATTTGTTCTCCATTGTTACCCGTTAGTTCACATTGATTTGTTTATATTACCTAACTTTAATTTCTCATATTTTATCATTAATATATATTTACTAAAATTAGCATTTAAATTTATTGTTATTTTTTTTTATATAATTGCTTAATTTATTGTTATTCCATATGAGGTTTATTGCAGATGAAACAAGTGTCACTGGGCTCATCTTCACTTGCCGTATTGAATTAAGTACTCATTTTTGTCTTTAAGCTTTTTATCTTTTAAGGTTTTGGTAAGTTTCAAGAGGTATTTTTATTTATATCTAATTTGTTGATCAAAGAAGTTGCATTCAATCTTTATAGTATCATGGGATTATGTTTTCTTTTAATTTATCTCATTTCTTAAAATTGCTTTCTTTAATTATGTCTTATTACTATGTAGAGTCGAATCTCAACTCATCTAACCTTTTAATATCCATTATTTTTCTATATTTTATTACTTTAATTAATCTTATTTCAATTTTATATGGATTGACATAATATTAAAATAATAATTTATCATTATTTATGTTTAATTATTTTAGCAATTTATCATAAGTATGAAGAAGGACAAATGGAAATGAAACAAGTTTCACTTGACTTACCTCAAAGCATGCTACCTAATTAAATATTCATTTTTTAGGTTTTCATAATCGATTTCTTTTCAGAGTTTTTACTTGCTTTGGCAAGTCATTTTAAAGCAAACTATGTTTGACAATCGAGGATATTACTCTAGATCATCTTAGTGTCTTAGAATGCAACTTTTTTGTACAATTTATTTTATTTCTTCAAATGTTTTACTTTGATTTGGTTATATTACTATCTAACTCTAAATATCCTCTTATGTGGCTTTTAAACAAATTTGATAATATTATAATACATTTCTTCAATATATGTCATTTTATGTTTAATACATATTTATCTACTATTAAAATAATTATTTATTACTATTGTTATTAATTTGGGAATTTATGGTAATTTCAAATGATATCTAGTTGAGACCAAATGAAGGTCTTTAAAGATTTTTAGAAGAGCTCTGCCCCAACTAAATATTAATTTTATATTTTTTTTGAACAAATAATTATAAGGTTTTGGCATAATTTATGAGATGGTTGGATTCATACTTAAATTGATATCTAAAAAATATTACATTTCATCTTCTTAGTAACTTGAAATACAAAAGGTTTGTACAATTTATCTAATTTCCTTAAATTTTTCATTTTGATTTCGTAACATTATTGTAGAACACTTATTCTCCTCTCTTGTGGCCTTTAGAATGATTTGATTTGGTAACATTGTATTGCTCAAATTTATCTCAATTCTTTTTAAACATATGTTAAATTAATATTTTAAAAAATTGTTATGATTTAAAATTATTTTATTTGATAACTAATAATAATTATGAAAGATGTTTGATCATTATTAAATGAATGTCGTTGGACACGTCTCTTCTTCTTCTTCTTCTTCTTCATCTTCTTGTTCTTCCCCTTCTTCATGAACATCTTCATCTTTTCATCTTCTTCTTCTGCTTCCTCCTCCTCATCATCTTCTTCTTCTTGTTTTTCATCTTTTTCTACTTCTTCTACAACTTCTTCTTCTTCTTCTTTTCATATTAATCTCTTCTTTATCATTAATTCTTATTCATTTCCTATTCTTATTAATCACAATATACAGTTAACAAAAAAGTAAACAAATTATCTAAATATTAATTATTATGTTTTAATTATTTTCTTCTATGATCTTGATATATTTTAAAAGATATTTTTATTTGTACCTAATTTGATGATCAACTATGTCATACAATCTCTTTGGAGTTGTTAAATGGATGCTATACATACAATTTATCTCATTTTTATAATATTTTGCTTTGGTTTGGTTATATTCATATTGCTTTGATTTATTTATATTATATTAATAAAATTTGTTTCATTTAACTTTAACATTTGTTTACATCATATTAAAGCATTAATTTGCTATTATTTATGCTTACTTATATTGGAACTTCATAGTAATTCCCAAGTACGTTCAAAGGGAACGAGATAAGATTTAATGAACTTGTTTTGATGAGCTCTATCTAAATAAATATTAGTTATTATATTTTAAAAAAATTATTTTTTAAAGGTTTGGAAAGATTAATAAATCATTTTCATTTGTACTTAATATGATGATAGGAGATGCCACACTTTATCTCCATATATCTTTGAATGCAACTTTTTTATACAATATAATTAATTTAATCAAGTATTTTTACTTCCATTTAGAAATATTAAAATTAAACTAAAAATTCTTTCCTCTTGTGACCTTTACATCGATTTAGATTAATTACGATACATCGATTTAATTTATGTAATTTTAACTTTATAACATATTTACTTAATTCTAAAATAATATTGTTTTATTATTTAGGGCTATTTAATTCTTTTAATTTGCATTACTTTCTAATAAGGTACGATTGAGATGAAACAAACATCGTTTGACTGATATCGGTGAGATCTGTCTAATTAAATATTCATTTTAATAATCTTATTTATTTTATTACTTAAAGCTTTTCCACACTTTATGAGGCATTCAATTTGTACACAATTTAATGATAAAAATGTTACACTTGACCATTTAATATCTTGGAATACAACTTTTCTAAAACATCATCTCATTTCTAAAAAATGTTACACTTGATCTCTTTACTATGCAACTATAAATATGATTTTGTCTAACATTCACATTACATTGACTTTGATACAACAAATTACTTTAATTTTGTCTCATTCCAACTTTAATATAGTTTTTCCTAACAATTAAAAAATGGTTTATTATTTTATATCATTATTTGTTTTTGTTATTCGAGATTCTATAAAGATCTATCAAAATTAAATATTCATTTTTATATTTAAGATAGCTTAATTTTCCACGATTTTTACACCCATTACGTAACATTTCGATTTCTACCAGTTTTGCTTATCATGGACATTGCAATCATTATAGAATATCTTGGAATTTAGTTTATTTCATATAATTTATCTCATTTTTTCAATTGATTTTCTTTTCTTTAGTTTTTTTTATTATGATACACTAATTGTCTTCTCTAACGACCTTTAAATTTTTTTAATTTTGTGGTATTTTTTTCTTTACTTTTAATCATTTTAATTATAATATATATTTATATTATTAAAAATAGTAGTTTATTTTCAATTTAAGATGATTAATTTGGTAACTCATGGAAATTCCAAACAAGGTTTGATCGAAAAGAAAGGAACAATTTAATATTATTTATGTTTTTTTACATTGGTAAATCACAATATTTCAAATAATGTCTGATTAAGGCCAAATAAAAATCTTTGGACTCGTCTCCACGAGTTGTCTCAAATCAAATATTTGTTTTAGATATTTTTTAAATATTTTATTTTCAAAAGTTTTTGCATTTTTTTCGAGGTATTTATATTCGTGCTTAATTTGATAATCAAGTATGTTATACTTATTCTCCTTGGTATCATGCAATGTAACTTTCCCATTCAATTAATCTACTTTATTCAAAGTTTTTTGTTTGATTTGATTAGATTAATATTTAATTATGAATCATGTCAGATGTTACCTTTGCATCACTTTATTTTTGTTGCATAATATTATTTCAATTTTTCATTTTTTATATTTAATATATAATTAAATAATATTGAAATAATAATTTTTTATTCTTTATAGTAATTTAAATTAGTAATTCATGATAATTCTAAACCAGATTTAGTTGGGTTGAAATAAACATGTTTAGAATTATCTCGAGAGCTCTATCAATTAAAATATTAATTTAAATATTACCAAAAATTTAATTTTTATATGTTTTCCATGTTTTGTAAGATACTTTGAAAAATTAATTAGGAATTCAACTTTTCCTTACAATTTATTTCATTTCTCCAAATTCTTCGCTTTGATTTAATTATAATACTATGCAACCCTAAGCCTTTTCTTCTGCGACCTTTATATCACTTTGATTTGATTTTATTATATTGATTCAAGTTATCTCATTTTTTAATTCATAATATATTTACATAATATTAAAATAATAATAATTTATATCTATGTGTGTTTAGTTTAGTAATAGGTATTTTTTCTGAACAGGATTTGATCGAGATAAAAGAAACATAATTCGACCCATCTTAATGATTTATATCAAATTAAATATTCTTATTTTTTTATAACAATTTTATTTCCTAAAAGTATTTGTACCTTTTGGGAAATTTTATTTATTACTGATTTTTTAACAAAGATGTTACACTTCAGCTCCTTAATGTCTTGGTTGCAGCATTCCCACTCAAGATATCTTTTTTTTCAAATACTTTAATTTGATTTCATTCTATTACTTTTAAAATATAATTCTTCTATTTTATGAAATTACATTTCTTAAATTTATATTATCACAGATTTAATATATATTTGTTGAATATTAAAATATTAATGTGTTACTTATTTATCAATACTTATTTATTTAATTCATAGTATTTTGAAATGAGGTGAAATAAGGATGAAACAGACATTGTTGGAGTTATCTCGATGAATTATGTTAGACTAAATATTGAATTTTATATTTCAAAATATTTTATTTTATTGGTTTTCGACATGATTTATTAAACTTTTTGATTAATGCCTATTTTTATGATTTAATGATGTAACTTTATCATACAATTTATCTCATTTATTTAAATATTTTACTTTGATTCTTTTATGTTATTATGAAGCTCTAAATATCTTCTATTATGAGCATTACATCACTTTATTTTGGCTATATTATATTACTTAAATTTATCTTAATTCAACTTTAATATATATTTATAATCGTAAGTAGTAGTAATTGAAAAATAGGTCATATAGAGTGAAACAAAATTTTTTTGACTCTTCCCCACTAACTCTATCCAATTTATATTTACTTGGAAATTTTTAAATATTTTATTTTCATTGGTTTACACTATTTTTTTAAATATTTTTATTCATAACTAATTTCATGATCAATGATGTTATGCTTGACATTTTTAGTGTCTTAGAATGCAGCTTTCACAAAAAATGTCTTATTTCTTCTAAAGTTTTGCATTTATTTAGTTATATTACTATGTAAATCTCAAAAAATTTTATTATAATGTTTAAATTACTTTATTTTGATTATATTATACTCCTTTAGTTTATTTAATTTGAGCATTAAGATTTATTTATTTAATTTTAAAATAATAATTTAATATTATTTCTTCTTTTGATTTTGGTAGTTTTTAGTAATTCTAAGCAAGCTCTAATCAAGACCAAAGAAATGTCATTACATTTCACTTGATGATGTCCATCAAATTATATATCTATATCCATAACTTTAAATATATTATTTTCTATTACTCTAATATGTTTTATAACGCAATTAGATTCATATCTAATGTAATTTTAAGTATTATCTCTTGTGACTTCTCATTTCATTGATTTGGTTATATTATATTTCATCAATTTTTCTTATATCAAATTAAATATATGTTGACTTAAAATTAAAATAATAATTTATTTTTAACTACCCTCATTTAAAATTATAATTCATAGTAATTAAAAAATTGAATCAATCAAGATAAAAATAAATGTTAATAGATTTTTGTTGAGAACCTTTATCTAATTAAAAATTAATTTACTAATTTTTATTACATAATTAATTACGAATTTTTCATGCTTTACGAGTAATTTTGATACAAAAATTAACTTATGACTAAGGATATTCCACTTGACCTTTTTAGCATCTTGGAATGTAGTAGTTTTGTATAATTTCATTCATTTCTTCAAAGTTTTTGTTTAGAATTGGCTATATTACAATGGAATACTAATTCCTCAATCATGTGACCTTTATGTTACTTCAATTTTATTATTTTACATTGTTCCAATTTATCTCATTTTATATTTTATATATTTTAATTTTTATAAAAGTAATAATTTACTTTTATTTCTACTTATTAACATTGGTAGTTCATAGTAGTTCTAGACAAGGTTTGATTGACCAAAGGTTGACGTCATTTAACATGTCTCAAAAAGCTTTATCCAATAAAATATTATTTTCTCTTTTATTAAATATTTTCTTTTTAAGGTTTTGGCAAGCTTTGTGAGATATTTTTATTTGTATCATAAATGAAGATAAAAGATGCTACAATTGAACTCTATAATATCAAAAATTGCAACATTTCCTTTTAATTTTCCTAATATCTTCAAGTTTTTCATTTTCATTTAATTATATTACTATGAAACTATAATTCTCTCCTCATGCATCCTTTAAATTGCTTTGATTTATTCTTATTATATTCTTAAAATTTATCTCATTTCAGAATTAACTTATTTTTTTAAAACAAAATAATAATTTATTTAATTTTATATCATTAAATTTTGTAATTAATAATAATTCCAAATGAGGTCTACTCGAGTCGAAATAATTTTCATTAGACTCCTCTCAACAAGAAATATTTAATTTATTATTCATTTCTATGTTTTCAAATATTTATTTTCTAGGATTTTTGCATGTTTTATGATAAATGTTTATTACACCTTATTTGATAAACAAGGATGTCACACATGGCTACAATAGTATCTTGGAATGACACTTTCCATTATAATTTATCTCATTTCTTCACATTTTTGCTTTAATTATTTTAAAATATTATCTTACTCTAAACTTACTATGTTTTGGGCTTTACATTGCATTGACTTGGTTATAGTATTTAGCCAAATTCATTTCATTTTAGTTATTATATATTTTCTTTACTTAACATCAATATAATAGATTATTTTAATTTATAATTTTTTACTTCAATAGTTTGTAGTAATCCTAAAATAGGTTTAACTAAAATAAAATAAGTAGTGTTGTCTTCATTAGCTCTATCCATTTAAATACTCTTTTACATATCTAGATATTTAAATATCTAGAGTTAGATTTGTGAGCCATTATGAATTATACTTTATTTGATGATCAAGGTTGACATACTTAAACTCTATATTATCTTGGAATACAAGTTTTTCACATTATTTTTATTTTTTCTTTAAATATTTTTATTTAATTGGTTTATATTACTATGAAACTCTTATTGTCTTCAAATATGACTTTTACATTTATTTGGTTATTTTACATTATTTAAATATATATTATTTATTTTTAGTATATCTTCACTTAATATTAAATACTAATTTATTATTAATTTTTTAATTATAAGATAAATTAATGTTAATTGGAAATGAGTTTCAATGAGGATTAAAAAAATGCCATTAGACTAGACTATATAAGCTCTATTTAATTTAATACTTATTTTCATATTTTCCTAATATTTATTTTTTATTATTTTTTAATCCTTCATTAGAGATTTTGATTCATACCAATTTTGTAATAAAGGATGTTACATTTAATCGTCTTTGTATCAATGAATGCAGCTGTATCATATAATTTATCTGATTTTTTCAAACTTTCTGCTTTTTTTTTGCTTCTATTACTTAAAAACTTTAATTCTCCTCTGATGTGACCTTTACTTTTTTTATTTTATTATATTAAATTGTATCAATTTCTATCATTTTAGTTTTAATATATAATCTCTTAATATTAAAACAATAGCTTATTATTATTTAAATTATTTGTTATATTAACTAAATAGAAATTCTAAGCAAGGCTGGATCGTGATGAAATTTCCATTATATATATTTTTTAAAAATTTTATTTTATGTTTATTTAAATGTTTTCAAAAGAAATATTAGTTCTCAACTAATTTGGCAATCAAGTTGGTTAGACTCAATCTCCTCGCTTGTTTGAATGCAATTTTCTCACACAATTCATTTAATTTTTTTTAAATGTTTCTCTTTAGTTTATTTATTTGAATATGAAACACTAATTATCCTCCCTTATAACCTTTACATCACTATGATTGGGCAATAATATATTGTTTAAATGTATCTTTATTCAATATTATTAAATATTTTTTCAATATTAAAATAATAATTTATTAATGTTTATGGTCTTGTAATATGGTAATTCAAAGTTGTTACAAAAGATGTCATATCAAGACAAACAAATGTTTTTATATGAATATTGACGAGTTATATCCATTTAAATATTTAATTTTAATATTTTTAAAAATTAAATTTTAGGATTTTACATGTTTTACTAGATACTTCAATTCGCACTAGATTTCATGGTAGAGGACATAACACTCAATCTTCATAGTTTCTTGGGCATAACTTTCTTGAATTATTTATCTCACACCTTACATTTTTCTCTTTTATTTGGATATAATAGTATGTAACTAAATCTCCTACCATATGATCTTATCATTGCTTTGAATTTTATATATTACTTTGCTTCAATTTATCTCAATTAAACTTTAACAAATATTTACTAAGTAATAAAATAATAATTAATTATCACTTTGCCTATTTAATTGATTAATTAATAGTAATTTTAAACAAGACCTAATTCATGCCAAACAATGTTGTTGCACTTTTCTCAATGATCTTTATCTAAACAAATATACTTTTTTTATTTTAAAGTATATTGCTTTCATGGTTTTAACATGTTTTATAAAATAATTTAATTTGAAATACATCAACTAATCAAATATTTCACAACATCTTTTTGGCACATTTGAATGCTACTTTAAAGAACAACATATCTCATGTTTTCAACCTTTTTGTTTTGATTTAGTTCTATTACTATGTTACTCCAAATATCTCCTTGTGTGACCATTATATTACTTTGATTTAGTTATATTATACTACTTCCATATATCTCATTAAAGCATTATTATTTTTTTTGTAATAATAAAATAATTTTGTATTTTATTTATGCTTTTTCTTTGGCGTTTTTTAAGAATTTCAAATGAGATTTAATCAAGATCAAATAAACATTATTGAACTCATGTACTCATGCTCTATCTAATTAATTAGTTATTATTAAATTATTTAATATTTTATTTTTAAAGGTTTTGGAAAAATTTATGTAACACTTTGGTTGTATCTAATTTGAATATTAAGGATGTTTGTCTCTATCTCCTCAGTATCTTGCAATGAAATTTTCCCTTACAATTATCCCCATTTTATTCAATTTTTTTCCTTTAATTTGGTTATAAAATTATCAAACTCTGAATCACGTCTCATATGATGTTTACTTCTCTTTTTTAGTTATATCATATTATATAATTTATATCATTATTTATTTGAGTTTTTAATTAATATTTAAATATTATTTAGTTATCATTTATAAATATTTATTAAAGTAATTTGTAATAATTTTAAATGATGTCTAATCTAGATGTAGAAAATATAGTTAGACTCGTCTTTAAGAAATCTATCAATTAAATGTTAATTTTTATGTCATTAAATGTTTTATTTTCTAGCCTCTTAGTATGCTTAATGAATCCTTTCAATTTGTACCCAGTTTGATAAAAAACAATATTACTCTTCATCTCAACATTCTCCCTTACAACTTCACTCTTTTTTCTTGAAAATTGTTAATTTTTATTTGGTTTTATTACTGTAAAACACTAATTCTACTCTCATGCGATACACACATCACTTTGATTATGTTATATTATGCCGCTTCAATTTATCTCACTTCTAATTTATTATATATTTACTTAATATTAAAAAAAAAATTATTTTTTTATGATTTATTTTTGTAATTTTTAGTAATTTTGAACAAGGTCCTATTAACATAAAACAATCATCATAGCACTAATCTCAACGAGTTCCATCCAATTAAATATTAATTTATATATTCTCAATATTTAAGTTTCTAAAGACTAAGAAAGCTTTATCAGATATTTCATTTTGCACTTGATTTGATTTTCTAAATTGTTACATAGGATTTTCTCACGAATATGGAATGCAACTTTTTTGTATAATTTATCTCATTTCTCAACATCTTCACATTGATTTTTTGATATTTATTTGAAACTAGAATTCTCCCCTCATATTATAGTTGCATGCTATTGATTTACTTACATTACATTATTTTTTATTGACATAATTATAGATTTAATACATTTTTACTTAATACTAGAAATTTTTTTTGTGTTTACTTAAATTATTAAATCACAATAATTCCAAATGGGTTCTTAATATGACAAAACAAATAGTGTTGACTTGTCTTGATGAGTTTTGTCTAAGTAAATATTAATTTTATATTTTACAATATTTTAATTTCTTGGGGATTGGCACCTTTTATGAGGTTTTATTATTCGTATCTCACTTTTTGGTGAGGTTTTTACACTCGATCTCTTTTGTATTTTGATTTGTAACTTTACCATAAATTTTATGCCATTTTTCTTAAGATTATTTTTTGTTTGGTTATGTTACTATTACAATAAAATTTAGCTCTCCTGTGGTTTTTATATCACTTTAAAATTTTTTATTATATTACTACAATTTACCTCATTTAAGTATTAAAATATATTTACTTGTTATTTAAATAATAATTTTTTAATATTTATGAGTAATTAATTTTGTAATTCATTGTAATTTTGAAAGTGGTCTGATTGAGACTAACAAACATCTTTCGTCTCACCTCGACAAGCTCTGTTGAATTTACTATTCATTGCTAGTAGCAAAGTGACAATTGGATGATGCATTACGTAATTGGGTTTGTGTAAGCTTGGTTGTAGCCTTAGCCTTTTGTTGTTGTACTTGCATGTGCGGCACAACACTGGGTGCACTACAACATCGATAGTGTACTATTTGCACATGTTGTAGCAAGTATGTGCACTCCTTATTACAACCAATGCATGTGTGTATTTGGGTCTACAAAGTGCAGCTTTGTTTAGGATGTTTCCATTATGGACTACTGGTGCAATGACAAGGTCATTCCTATTAGAAAACTCCTCTTCCACTTTGATGGAATTATAACAACATGCAATTCACAAGTGTTAATTTGTGTCACGATGTCATTTATGATGAAGAAAAAGTTGGATGATGCAATATGCACAAGGGTTTATGCTTGTTATGCTTCGTCCTTAGTCATGTGCATTTGTTCATAGTTCTTAAGTGTGGTTTGTGACATGCTGTGCATATGACTTGTGGTGCAACACTTTTTGGGATTTTTGGCACTACCATGTGTTGGTTCTTACATAAGGTGATGCCCAATTAAGAGCATATCATTGTGCATGTCCAAAGTGTCACTCTTTTTCCTCTGTGTAGGGCTTTGTAAAGTACAATTTTTCTTACATTGGAGTGAAAGTTTGGCAGTGTCAACTGCCTTTAGCAGTGGCTTTTTCATCAGAGTTCTAGTCATTTTGTTGTATGATGTATGACAGCATCTCAATGTCCCATGCATTGGAATTCTTCACATGCAACATTTTGTGTAATTGCATGGCTTTTTCTCACCATTGCCATATCTCAAGATAGATGAAGCAAGAATGAGGTGTCACTATAACAGGGACTCATGGCAAAAAGTGAAATTGTCACACTTTTCTTACCACTTGGAACTTTATTTTGTGTGATATTTGCCAATGTCAAAGTGAAACTTCTATGGTGCAAATTAGACATGGCCATGTGTTGGTTGAGTGAGCTATTACCTGTACATGGTATGATGCATGGTGGAAAGCGTCACCCTCATGTTATGTATTCCTATGCATGCAGCTTGGTGGAGCCTTACAAGTGTGACCTA
Organism: Vanilla planifolia; assembly: GCA_023846275.1. Taxonomy (NCBI): domain Eukaryota; kingdom Viridiplantae; phylum Streptophyta; class Magnoliopsida; order Asparagales; family Orchidaceae; genus Vanilla; species Vanilla planifolia. The sequence goes on from JAIUJO010000019.1 coordinate 5,582,967, forward strand.
TTTCTTATGAAATTACTACTTTTTAAAGTGATTAACATCGTGTTGCTTCATGGCTAGCAAAATTTAGAGCACATAGTGTGCTTCTTATCTTGTGTTAAATCTTGGAAAAACATTTTGTAATTACATGACTTGTGCTCAAAAACCTCGATTTGCAAGGTGCAATACATTTTAACCATTTTAATGTTGTTTTTATTGGTGTAGGCCATAATCGATCTTTTATATTATTGTGCTATTTTTCTAGATCTTATTGGTTGTAATGCCATGTGTATGTGAGCTAGGGCCGTCATCAATAATTAGGCCCATTGTGCTTTTTTTAAAATCTTTGAATCTCTTCGGGCTAGTGGGATTAGATTGGATTTAGACCACTTTTGAACAAGAGTTATTTTTTTGTGGTGGTGCTTCTTATGGCTTAGCTACCTCTCAATGTTGTCAATTATTATTTGTAAGGCTTTGTCAGCTAACCAAAGCTTTTTAAGGAGGAAGTTCATAGGTTTCCTTCTTTTCTATCAAATTTGTATGTTCCCATTCAATTTTCTTATTGACGCCACACTTCTCATGTCTTGGAACTTTTGTTGTTTTGTAATGCAATTGAACATGTCATCATCCCTGCTCTAGTGTTGGCACAGTCATTGAAACCATGTATTTTTATTGTCATTCACTACCACGGAGGGTTGTCATAGAAGGATCCAATTATTAAGTGGTAATGTTTCAAAACTTGATGAATGGCATCAAAACCTAAACGCATTCATTATTCCTTTGGGATGTGTCACCAGACATGATGAACTTGTCATTTATGACATCAGGTGCTTCCTTGTGCTTTATCTTTGTGTTTCAATCTGGTTGATCTTTTTAGAAGTCATCTGCTTATCTGAAAGATTAATCCATGCATGTTGAAGTATAAATAATTTTAAACAGTGAAATAGTGAATGAATCATTAAAATACTAGTAGTTTTGGTGAAGGCACATGCTACTTTAAAAACAATATAATTTTAGAGCTAATACATGCATCAAATCCTAACTTCTTGATGGGATGCATTTTTCAAGCAGAAGGTCGATGTGGGTTTTCATCTAGCTCCTTAACTTTTCATCTAGCTCCTTAACTTTTCATGATAAGTTATCGTGTCACACAACTTCAGTGTATGTGATGCAACATTCAAATTTCCACCATGTCAACTATTGTTGGTAATATAAGGGTTGACCATGGTGGCAATGATTGACTGAGAATTAAGGTTTGATTCTAAAGAGGTAGCTTGAGGCATGGCTACCACATCCAAGAAGGGTAGTAAGGGAGAAAATTTCCCAATCTTTCATGGTGAGGTATTGAAAATATATAATAATATAGGCATTATAAGTCCAGTAATTTAAAAAAGTATAATCTAAATCACCTAATGGGAATCCTTTGAAGGGAAAGTCTACTTTCAGTAGCCACAATAATCTTAGCTCCAATAGCCTATGTTTAAGTTTTAGTTAAAAATCTCGTAATAGCACCATCATTTGGGTTGATCAGTCTGTCTTTTTGTGCACACTGTCTAGACTAATCTTTTTGTCAATGATGTAGTTTGGCTTTATTTAGCTTGGTAGTGCCTCCAAAATCATTACTTTGTAGAAATTAAATTGCTTAAGGCAAGCCCATGCTTTGGATACATTATCATGGTATAACATCATTGGATTTTTATCCTTTTATGATGGCCTTTGAGATTGAAGTAAAGATTAGAAGGGACAATCATGGGCATACATATCTCATAATCAGAGTTAAAATTCTTGAATTTATGAAAAACAACACTGCAAAAGAATTTGCTAATGTTGTTTTAAATCATAAAGAATAAGAGTTAGGGGCTTGAAGGTGATAAAATACCACTATAGTGTTAACCAAAAATGATGCTAACAAGGAATTGGTGGATGTCACTATTTGGACTCCATTAGCACTGTATGTGAAATAGAAGTCATTGGATTCTTTGGTAAAGTAATAGCCAAAGTCTAGAACATTCTATCTTTAACAAATTTCATATATAAAAACTTCAAAAACAAAGAATTGATGTGATACGGGAGAGGGATTAGTATGTCTCAAATAAAATCATATAAAAAAGCATGGTGGGAAACTTAGTCTTTAAAATCATTACCTTCACAACTTTTTTGGGGATAAGAACTATTTTATGAACAATTATTTCTTGTTCTGAAAAGTAATTAATTAACTACAATAATAACTATAATGTAATTTGATTCAAACACTATTCCTTGGTCATTAAGAAGTAGGGTTTTCAAAATTTCCATTGCTTTTAGAATAGCAACAATGTCCACAGGAGTAGTTGCATATCAAACAAAAGCTTTTCTAAGAATAGTAATAGATCTACTTATGTCATCCGATCTAATAGTGCCAAATCTAACATTTATGTCATCATGCATAACTACACCACGTTTAAATTTAATCCAACATATAGGAGGAGTCTAATAAGAGATAATAAACAACTGGTCAAGACAACTAGAGCTCCCATTGGACATGATCAAAGAGTTTTAGAAAGTGGCAAGTATAATGAGATTTCTCCTTTGATGTGCAACTAAATTGAGGACCGTTTTTTTTTGCTTGTGCCTACAAATTCTTGTTATTCTAGAGGTATAATAAAGATAAAGTAGTACATTTGACTAAATGAGAAGTGAAAACCACCTACACATTCATTGACATTCAATTAAGGAACTAAATAATAGAAGTCATATCCTAGTACTTAATCCCACCAAACATGAATTAGTCATTTAAAAAGCTATTAAACCAGAGTCCTTTCTTGATATACCACTCTCAAATATAATGTTTCACATCTTCATCAGCATGACATCATTGAGGACAAAATTTAGATGTTTTAATCCCTCTTGCATTAAGCTAGGTGTAAGTAGGAAATAGATTTAATGCTAACCTCCAAAGAAAAATTTTTACTTTAGGTTGCACGATCTCCATCCAAACCCACACGACCTCCTCCCTTGATGTACATATACATGTCTTTATATATAGTCTCTAAGTCCAACACCATATACTCACCGAACATGAAGCATAGAACATTCATTTGATTTTATTTAACCTAAGGAGAATGTAGAATCAAAAATACCAAATCAGATGTGAATAACTTCTAAATCTTTTTGTGATTTGACACCCCATGCTCCTTGACTAAATCTACTACGAATATGAAGTGCTCCACATCCATGTTAAAATAGGTTGTTTCAGTAGCAATAGGAATGATGCCAAGCAAATTAACCAAAAAAAAAGGAAACAAAAATTGCTTGCAACAACTCATCACACTATATTGTTTATGGTATATAGGGACTCCAATTTTGAGTGACATACATGTATGGGATGCACTAAAAGACATAAAAAGTATTATTATCATAATTTATTTTTATCTAAAGAAATGAAATCATAAATTAACTTCTCGAGTAACACCACACCTACCATGTTTTGCAATCAGCTTGACTATTAGGTCGAAAAACAACTAGCTCCAAGTCTGACACATTCCTTAGGAGCTGTATTTCTTAATAGGCATAGTTTGTTGTACTACTATCATTTGAACTACTCTACAAATAACGACACGATAATATGTTTTAGTCTATAATAGTTTAGCTCAGAATTAAGGTGCAGACTAAGCAATAACTAAGAATAACAGTTAATATCGAGTTCATCATGACGTTGTGGCCCATCATTAATAATGATTTGATCATCCACCTCGACACACAATTTTCTACTTGATTAATAATTAATTTCAATTCTTTTCTCAAAAGTTTTGTTGCTATAATTTGTTTCCTATATATTTTAATAAAAGCATATGAAAATTTTAAGAAATCAACTTTCTACACTTATACCTCAACCCTTAACTAAATAACATTCTAAACTTTTTTATTGATCACCTCGCCTAATTGATGCCCTTACTACTCTATAATATTCTAAATATTCCTCATTATACCACAAGTTGATGGTTCATAAATCATGAAGCCATCAACATACAAAGGGTGTGCAATCATCAAGGAAGAAGGGAAATTCCTAAGCTCAGTCAGGACAACATGATTAAATTGATACTAATAATTCAAGACACTTAAACACTATAGCAAAGTGGTATGGGTTGACAGGACATCCATATCTTAGTTACTTCGATCAATGATATATAGAAAATATTAAACATAAACCTAAATCTTGGTGCGCTGAAACAAGGCCTAATCCAACCACAACAAAGTGTAAGGAACTACCAATTTTTAAGCATATCCAGCATAAATTTCTAATTTTACTAATCATAAGCAAGATCCACATCTAATTTCCAATTTTCTTATCAACTCTTATGCATATCCCCATCTAAAACTCCCAGTTACTAGCATCAATGATAGATAAAAAATGATAAACATAATCCCAAATCTTTGTACAATGATATAAGCCTTCATCCAATCACAAAAATGCATAAGGAACTATCGATGCTTAAGCATATCTAATGCAAATTTCTAATTTTCCTTATCAAAAGCTTAATCGTTATCTAATTTTATTGCCATCAAACCTTCTTTGAAAGAAGATAGATGCAAATAGGATTTGTTTTCTCATTCAAAATATATTATCAAATATAGCATGACATAACACAAAAGCAACTTGCTCCCTCAAAAAGATATCTGGAAGCATTACCCTATGTCTAACCACCAAAAATTTGGTCACTACTTTGTTAATCAAATTACAAAGGCTAATGAGCCTAAACTTATTTGTTTTTTATGCTCCTTAAACATTAAGGATTAAAATGGCCATTGTGTCTTTTTAACATTTTTATATGAAGTTATCTTTAAAGAATTACTTCACCACTATAATATTGTCCATCTATGTGATCTTCTAATAACCATCTACAAACTCAACTGAGAAGCCATCCAAAAGATGAGAGTTATTTCTTTTGTTGGACATCATTACAAATAGGATCTTATCATCACTTATTAGAGTCACAAGTGTAATCTCCTCTTCAGCATTAGTAATTATCAAACTACTTTATCTTTTATTATCATATAAATTGGTCTTTATATTAGACAACTTAAAGGTATATAATTCATTTAGAAAAGAAACTGGCCAAAGGAATATTCTATTCAACTAAGAAAGGTATTAATCATTACTTTTGAAACTCTTGATATAAATATCATAAATAATATTAAGATTTTAATCACTCCAAAATAACTTAGATTTAATCTTAATTTTTGTAATTGATCTTATAAGAAATAATAAATATTATATATATATATATATATATATCATACATATATATACATAGATAATTAAGATTAGATAAATGACTATTGAAGGATGTATATATGTGCATAGATATATATTATTCATTGATGATGAAAGAACAAGTGTACAAATTAGATCAAAAATAAAAGAAAACTATTCATATGAACTATTGGAATGATTATTTTAGATTCTTTAATGATTAACTTGATTAAGTAGCTTAAATATATTAAATATTTGTTGAAGTTATTATTGCATAGTTTTTAAATCTAAAATATCTATGATATTTTTAACACAAAATTTTATTAAAAGATTTTAAAAATTTTATGTTTTTTTGCTTTTCAAAAATTAGCTAACTTAAATAATATGAGAAATAAAATTAATTAGCTAAAAGTTCTTCCTTTAATTAAGCATTAAACATTTGATTAGTTCTCTAATAGATATTAAACATTCTATCATGAATATTTGTTAGTTTAAACTCAACCATCATTTCTATATTATATTGAGTAATAATCGAAACATTTGATAATTTACTGATGGCAAGTCTGTTAAAAATTGGATACTCTAATAGCTTAGTGTATTAATGGTCATATGGGGTTCCATAAATCAACCTCTATAAAATTAAAATTAGTTTATTTAATAGACATTAGATAACTAGTTTCATAATGATATGATTATAGTTAGACGACCTAATAAATATTACATAAAAATGTGCTAAAAATTCACTTCTTTTAAGAAATTATCAAACTATTTGATGGATAATATCATTGTTAGCAACTCAAAATTAAGCAATATCAAAAGGCAATAGAAATGCTTGATGAGCAATTTTGATCATCATTAAATGGTACAATGTTCAATTTGATAAATAGTTTGTTAAATTTGGTATATCAAAGATGTACAAATTATAGAAGATGTTAAGATCATCTAATGGGTGGTAAAGTCTAGCTTGGCAAATTGGAAATTTATATTTTCTCATTAAAGCATTGCTAACAAGGATAAAGGCATTAAGGAAGAATATGAAAATATCTTAAAAGACTTGGGAGGTTGGTAAGCTAAAATTGATTGTTTTTAAGAATTACAAACAACCACATTAGTTCTATAAATAGATGGAACCCCATTGCCTTTTTGTTGGGTTGGAGTGGAAGGGATCACAAGGGTTTTCAATCGACATTTCAATTAACTTTGTTCAGAAAGACTTACTAAACAACTGGTTTGCAAAATAAATTTAGAAAGGGGAAGGAATGGTTTAGAGTGAGAGGGAAGAGTAGAGAGGCAATCAAGCAGAAGAGAGAGAGATAAAGAGAGGGTATGAAGGAATTAATGAGCATCATAAATGCAGTAGGTCACCTAAAAAAAGTAGCTTGTTGAAAGCGACACTTCTGTAAAACTCCATAATAGACTTTATAAACAGTAACTAACTCAAATCGATTATTCTCTAATCTACCATTTGTTTCACCCTACTAAACTGATAACAACCAACTTTACAAATTATAATGATGAAAAACATACATGAATAATAAGAAGGATAATTTCATGTGAAAATCACAAATTCAAAATACAAAACTCATTTTCATACTTACGAACATCTTCATTAGAACTCAAATAGATAGTTGTAAAAAAAACATCACTTTTATAACTTCTACTCTAAGCTTTCCCTCCCAACAAGTGACTCACATCCTCAATGTCATGGTAACTTATGAAGCAGAATATAGATTGCAAGTCACTTATTTTAAGTGAAAATGAGAAATAAAAGGATGAATCACCGTTGTGTCATTATATGTCTTATCTTGATAATATGAGAAAAATCCATGACTTTGACAGCAAGCTGGAAATCAAGGCCAATTAATTTGACTTTGTATTATTAAAATAAAAAAGATATATGTTAGAGTAGAATTTTGCAATCAGAGCAAATAAGTCTTATTTAATTAAAAAAATATACACATCATTATACTAAATTTAATAATAAGCACTTATAATGTTAAAAATATTATGTTATTCTTAAACAAAATTTTGAAGATGACTAGATAGGTAATTAAGAAAATATAATAAAACACCTAAATCTGCCAATATCAAAAGATAGTTTATTACTTATACTCCAGTGACAACTTACTAATCAAGTAAATTGGGTCTGAAAAAATTCATAAAGCAATGTTTTAGGTTCTAACCAATTAGTAGATTAAACTTCTGGTCACAACATGTATGACAAGGTGTTGAAGAATGAATGCTCTACCATATTCAATTGAATAACACTAAAAGCCTAAAGTATGAAATATTCTATCATGTATATTATTCATGAGCAATGAAAGTCAAGATGTGCATAAACTTTTAAATGCTATTTAAAATTTTTTATTTTGATTAATCATGTTAATCAACTTAACTTCATATAACGTAAATGTTCACAAAATTTATGTACAACAATATTATCCAATACGTAATTGTCAAACTTGCCAAATAGACAACATTTACAAACAAACACATGATATAGCTATTTGGCTTCATGATCCACTACATTCATGCAAAGAATAATTTATGAATATTCATATGTGGAGTCATACATCTTGCCATTCAATTGCAATAGCTCATTGGTAATATAATTATAATGTCGGTTTGTGTTAGAAGGATGTTCACCACTATACTAAAATAGAAGAGTCATGACTTCTTGGGCTAGCTTATTGGAATAAACAACCTTTATACAACATAAAGAAACCATTAATCATTATGTCCCACATACATTCATGGCCATATGATCAACAGTGAAGTTATTTTAAATGATGTGCTATTACTATGCATCATGATCTTCGTATAACCCATTAATATTGTAAATAAATAATTATAATGTCAAATGCATTGAATATGGACAACAAGTTATATGTGAATAAAGTAAGAACATAAATAACAAATATGTCACTACATATCAATTGATATCCTTGTAGATCATACACTAGTCACAAGTATACATATCACATAACAATTTATATCTAAATTTTCTTTATATTTAAGATAGATGATTACAACAAAACAAGACCTTACATGAATTTTAATATTTTTAGAATGTATATGTTAAACTTTATTTATCATTTGTCATTGAATTAAGGAGAGTTATTACATCAAAAGCCATAATGTTTCCTTAAGAGGTCAACCTCACATATTAAGAAATATGCTATCCTAAATAGCACTATAATTTGCAAATAAATTTGCACAAATGTTGATGTGAACTAGATATGTGTGATGTTTAGTTAACAACATATTCACATGCATGGATAACACTAATAGTAATGTGGTACCAATTGCTAAATTAATTATTGTACCTAAATAAACAATAAATTTAATAAATAATCATGAAAACATGATTGTTAATTTGTTTGAGATTTAGAGATCAAAGAAAGATCAAGCATGTGACCAAGAAGTTTTATGTGCAAACCTTTGATTTAGGAAAAACTATGGCTATAGGGTGGCAAGAGGACAATTTAATATTTAGTTGTTAAAAATAAAATGGGTTGTCCAACCTTTACAAGAGGAGTTATAACCTTAAAAATAGGACAATGGAAATCATTATGGAGTAGAGAAGATGATCCCTCCTATTAATAATCTGAGGGCTGGTCAAGTTCGGGGCTTATATAACCTATTTGTTGTCCATGTATATAATTTATGCATGTTTAAATTAAGTTGTACGCTTATAATGTATTTAACAATGCATGTAATTATATTATAATTGACTAAAACATATAGATTGTGAAACTAGAAATCTAGCTTCATGAGTTGTACCTGAATTGTTAAGTATAATATGTTGGTTCTTAATGTATGGTATGTCACCCCTAGACAATGGTGTATAGAGTGTATAAGGACTAGATAAAGAACTATTAGTAATATGTCAAGGTTATGAAGACAAAACGAAGAATTACATACAATACATGAATTTTTATATACGATACATCAAGTTTATGTAGGCCAACAAGAGAATTGTATACAGTGATTATTATGTATGATAGGATGATTCGATGTACAATACATGAATAATAAGATTTGCACAAAGTAGAGAGTAACACCCTATACGGACATACTATATTTCGAGGTGATATATAGCTCGTCGACCTGATGTAAGTTTCCTGAAAGAATTAAAAATTGTTTGTGAAATTTTAGGATAATTAGTTGATTGTGGAGAAACAATGTTTGAAAAGAATTGTTATGAGAAGATATTTATGATTTAGTTTTTATATTTATTGGAAAATTTTTTTGGGAATTAAATACATGATTAATTTAATTTTAGGTTTTGGGATTTATTTCTTATATATATGAATCAAAATTTTGCTTAATTTATTTTAGAATATGACTTGAAATTTTAGTAAGTGCAACATGCAGTTTAAAAACCAAAAGATGTGTGAGGAAGAAGAGAATCATTCTAATAACAAAATGGCCATAATAGCTCAATGGAAATTGAAGGGAGTGTGTATCTGGGATACAGTTTAGTAGGGTTGTTATGCAAGCTAAATATGAGAAGAATGTGAGAATGAATCAAGCAAATTGTCTTATGGAGCAATTGTTAAGCTTACGTTCACCACACCTTGTACACACCATAGATCCTTTCCAAGTAAACGACTACTTTGATAAGATTGAAATGTTGTTTAATAGTATGGCATGAGTGCACCGCAAGAGAGTTCTTTTGGATGTATTAGTATTAAATAGTGTTACAAGGCATTGGTGATAAGGCAATTTAGAATCTAATTTGGAGGAGGAGCACATTTTAAAATATCTCGAAGAGAATTTTATCAAGCTTTTTTGAAATTTTATATCCTAGGGTTGGCTGTAGAAAAATCAGAGATGAGACTGGTAATGTATGCATTGGAATTGTTTGCTATAGAGAAAGAGATGTAAATTATTTTGGAAGGGAATATATGAGAATTAATTGTTTACTTTATTTTTCTTAATTAACTCTTGTATGAACATGCTAGAACTACTTTATGGCTTTTTAAGTTGGCACAATATTTTTAAATTGCATGGCATTACATATGTCACTAATTTGCATTATATTAGGAAACAAAAAGAAAAGGATATTTTATTTAAGTGAATAAGATATTATTTTTAAGGGTATCGAAAGAGATTATAAAAGTTAAAAAAAGACATGTCTTAAGAACAAGGCTCTTATATTAAAACATGAAGTCATTTTGTTACCAAATAGTCTTATCACATTTTGAAGTATCATTCAGTGGTAGAATCTGATACTAGAACCAAATGATTAGGATATTTTATTTATGTAAATAAGTTATTATTTTAAAGAGTATCAAAAAGAGATTATAAAAATTAAACAAAGATTTGTCTTAAGAACAAGGTTCTTATATTAAAAAGAGAAGTCATTTAGAGGTGAAACCTAATTTCAAAAAAATATCTAACTTTTGTTTTGAGGATTAAACTATAACTATTAATAGAAAGGAAAGGGCAAATGATTGAATAAAGAAAAATATTGAATTAGAAGGAGGCTTGTGTTCTATTGGAAGCATAAAATAATAGTCAAAATAAAAAACAAAGAAAATTTAAAATGATATAATGTAAAGTGTGGAAACATTGCATTGATATATTTGTCTCATTTTAGATAACTTACAATTGATATTATACTTTTTTATTATTGGGATCTAACATATGTCATGACCCAATCTTGTAGTGCCTTCTATTTTTCTTAGATATTTTTTGTCTCTTGAGCTTGAGTTTTTTGGCTTAATTTGTTTTGGTTAAAAAAATTTACTAAATGAAGACATATCATAAGAAAATTGTTAGCTCATTATTTGTTCTTATGGTAATCATACAATAATTATAAGTATATTTTAACAACATGTTCAAGAAAAGAGATTATAATGAAACATGACTTCTTGATGATTTTAAGATAAAATAAACATAAATAGCTTATAAATTTTTTTAATCATATATGAATAAACTAATGAGAGTCTTTAATAATGAGAGGTATACTTATCATAAGAATATAGGGGAGCAATTGGAGTGATATTAGCTTTATGGTTTCTTACTTTTGCTTACATGGTTCTGTTATAATTTTGTTAATATTTGATGAATGAGATGTTGTCACAATTATATGTATTAATTTGATATTTGATAGAATTATTATTTTTATTTTCCTTATAAGAACTATTTAAATTATGTGAATCAGGTCTTTGTGAAAGAGATTTAAATTTTTATTTTTTTGAGCAATCATCTTGGTTTAAAAAAAGATCAAATGGTTTTCAAAATAATTTTTTTCTAAATAAAGATTTTCTATTTCTCAATAAATAAGTATTTCATTTTTTTATAGTCATAAAGAGGCACATAAGTATGGAACTACTTGTTTGGTGCTCAAGATTGCATGAATGTGATAGCAAAGTTTCTATACAAAAAAAATGCAAAAACAATTTATGAAGTCATCAACCAATTAAAAATGAGTAGCTTTTCATCTTATGATAAGAGTAGCTTTCTTAAGTCAAGCAACATTAAGTATCACACCATGCATAGGTCGAATGGTCAATTTAGCATAAACGACGCAAAAAACTAATGCAATATCTTTGCTTATAATCTGAAGTTTCTTTCTTTCCTAATTGTGCAACCCACTTTTTCACAATATGTCATCACATTTAGTAAAAATGTTGTCTTTTTTGTTATACAACCTCAAAACAACATCTTGATCACCAAAGATTTTTAAGTACTTAAAACTATGTTGTTTAAGATTATTATACAACTTTATGCTAGCAATGTCAATTCTAGCAGGTTTTAGGCAAAACATCTCATTTAGAAGATCTTGTTTGTTGACACAAAAGAGTGTAGCAACTTTACCCATTAAAAGGGTAAATTCTCCTTGGAGATGAGATTTTCATGATCATAAATATTATCTTTTCATGAGAATTAATTAACATCCAGGTCGACTCTAATTTTACTTAAAGGTTTGTGACTGAAATTACATCCCCAACTTTATTTTCAACAACTTTTATTGGAGATAGGATCTTCTAACCAACTAAACTATTTACTAACTTGTTTAAGTTGTGAAATTGTGAAGAAATGTTGTGAAAGTACCTTAACAACTATACGTGCCTTAGGCTTCTTGTAAAAGTTTGAAAAAAGGCCAAGTTTAAGGGACTTCCTATTACAATGGTCTGTATAAATGCAAACTATTTAGTTTTTAAGAGTGCCACCATTATGTTCACTTGCTTTGACATCAATTGTAGCGATGTTGATCATTCATATGAAGAAGATGTTGAAATGCTTTCTTAATAACCTGCATAATGGTATTTTGATAGTTTATAATGCAAAAGTTGACAACTATCAAGCAATGAGTTATGCATTTTTTGCATAAAATAATCCACAAGGACTATTCTATTTCAATCAAATTATCATTTGTTGCTAGCTGTAACATCTTCATCTTTTCTTGTCTCAAAGGAATGATATAAATGTTTATTTCCTTGGGCATATTAGTGTTGGGTGATGAGTTAGTCTTAAACTTGGAAACAATGAGGGATATTGTAGTATTAGAAATTTGACTTGAAAGTCCATTGAGTTTTTTTGTAGTTGTAGTATACAATACAACTTACATACAATCAACCAAGGTGTTGCTATATGCGATATAGTACTATTAAGCATCTTTGGCTTTAAATAATTAAAGACACAATTAGGTAAAACTCATTATCTTGGAATGCACGTATCTGATTTGAATGCCTAAAGATTTGTAAAGTTACTCGAGCCAAGTTCTACTTGAGCTACTTAAGAACAACATTCATGTTAACAAGATATTCAAAATACATAAATAACACCATTAGTTGCTTTTTTACCAAATATCGAATTAACTATTCAGTTTAAATAATTAATTCAACAAATTATTTTAAATTTTTTTCTTGTAAATATGGAACTTGGAAAGCAATACCATAGATTTTTTTTGTTTCCTCACTAAAAGTTTTGCGTTAATTAATCAATTAACTAAAAAAGTAAAAAATAGAAACCATAAGATAATATATGAGATGATTCACAAGATGAGGTGAAGAAGAAAAGGAAGAATGGCAAGGTGAGGGATAAGGAAGTGAACTCATAGTAGCCGACTATGGTGGAATCGATGGCAATGAGGAAACATTGTGACCACTTATGGTTGTGGCTAATGGAGCTCCTTTGTTGCAAGGAGGAGGCTATTGTTTTAAGAAATGATGAAACAAATAAAGGAAGTTGAATGAGTTGTTGATGAAGGCAAATTAGTGTTGATTTATTCATCAAAATTCTTCTTGACTAAGAAGGTGGTCTTAGTTGGAAGGCAGAGGCACATTATAGTGTCTAGACTTGTTGGTTTAGGTTGATTTCAATTTTTTTGTATTATAATAAAGCCATACTTGATATCTCATGTGCCAAATGGACATGCCTTTGATGTATAGGATATAATTGATATTATTGAGGTTGTATGTAAGATTAACATGATAGGATTGTATTGTGGAAGTTAAAATATTTTATAATTGTGAATGCATCTTACAAAATTAGCCAAACTATGAAGAAAACACTTGATGAATTGTCTCAATGTAGAGCATGCTTCGAAAGATAGTTAAACTTAATTGATGAAGCTTATCTATGATCTTGAGATCTTTCTAAGCTTATCGATTGGTTATTAAGGAGTGTTAGAGTCCATTGATACTTTAGTTGAAGGTGTCAATTATAAATGCTAAAAATCATTAGTGGGAAGTTTTTGATACTCATGCAATAGAGATAAGCTATCAAGGGATGTCCTTGAGGATTAACTTGTGGTTATAAAGATAGGAAGTAGGTATATAGCTCAACTTATATTAAGTTGAGGTCTAGGCGCATAGTACTTCCCTTGATCTATTTTCTTCTCATAATTTTTGTTGAAAAGACAATGAAGGTAGCTTGCTCATGTTGATGTTAATATCACCATCTTTTGTTGGTACTTCTTTATTAACTTAAATCCTAAAGTATCAATTGTCACTTTATTCATACAATAATACTCATTCCTCCAAAGGGATGCATTAACATTAATGAAATATTGTTTGGGCTTTATTTCATTTTTTTGGTTAGTTTTACATAGGTTCTGAATTGCATAACACAACCCTTCACATCATTTAAATAGAATCTCGACTTAGACGAAACCCATTGAACAAGTAGGTAGTTTTAGAAAATGCAATTATATTTTTTGATTGCATGATGTGTTGAGCTAATTGGTTGAAAAGTGTGGTAGAGTATTTCTTAGTTGGCATGTATTTTATCCATGAAATTAAGGTTCAATGATATTGGACAATCTACTTATCTTTTGTTTCATGCAAACCATGTCCAAAAATGTGAATAGCCAATCTAAATGCATTTTTAAAGAAGATAGTAAACAATTTGATTTATACGGAATTATTTCAACCAGTAAAGGAAACATGGGCCATCCATAAATGTACTAAAGTGATCACATGAGATCTCAGGAAATTCATGAAAACATCAGTGAACAATAAATGTGGCTAGAAATTTTCATAGAAGGAAGTCCATACATAGAGCATGAATTTACAACATGTAAAAAGTTCCAAAAACAATGAAGATGATCTTTTCTATTAAAATATAGATCAATGAAAGAAAGCAACAAAAATGGAATAATAGCATGAGGGAAAACCATGCACAATGAATGAGAGAAAGAAAACTAGAAATATAATGCCAGAGTCACTGAACTCCACAAATCCTTGATATGCATTCAATACTTTACCAACCTTGGATTCACTACTTGAGATCTTAGTCTTAGCTTTTGAAGATTTCTATCCATAGTCTTTTGACTTGGTTGCCTTGATCATTGTCAAACTCTTTTGTTTAGGCTTCCAGTTCATCTCATTTCGTTCGCTACCTTTAACCATTTAAAGTTTATTAGTTCAATAATAGTATTATGCAGTTATAATTCAGGAAATTGGACATGAGCACAATAAGCATATATACATGTGTTTACTAGTTTATTAAATTCTTTGTTGTTGTCCATATTAATTATAAATACTTGGCATGTTCACATTGGAAAAATGTGATATATAATTTATGTTAATTATAGAGGAGTATGTTTGACATTGGTTCTTGAAAATATTAATGTTGGGTGTATAGTTAAAGAAAATCATAAACAACTATAATATGTTGGAATCAAATTATTCTATACTGCAAGTGTTCTTTCGAGATTACAAAATTGAAGAGGTATTTAGTAACAATGTTTGATTAAAACAATTCCTTTGATGAGAAATGCAGTCAAGCTTTTAAAATAGAGCCTTGGGAAAGTTGTTTGGATAGCTCAAGGGAAGAATGAAGTATACTACGTTATGATGTTAAGGTCATATTTTAAGGTCATTTGGTCAAACAATGGTTTATCTTTATTCCACATGGATTAGCCAACTTTTCTTCTTTGTTGTAGTTTTATTACATATATGTTTTACTTTTGAGTGCTCATATTTTTCAAGGCACAACAAAAAAGTGGATGAAATATGTTCTGAGTTACTAGTCATTCTTGAATATGTACTATAGCTTAGACTAATAAAATTATATAAATAGAATCCTCTCTAAATTCTATTTTGATTTTCAATTTGATAGTGATGTTTTGAAAGAAGTTTTGGTTCTATATCATATCATATGTATTTTGCATTGCAGAATATATCAAAATTTTTCTTTGGATTAGTCTGCAAACTTTGACATTATTTTATGTGAACTTAAGAATTTTAAGCTATCAAATTGGATTTTTTGACTTTTATATATGTTCCTCTCATTTGATGCACTCAAATAGGTATAGTTTTCTTAAACTTATATTTTAGTTTATGGTTTATCTTCTCTTCCAGTGGTTGAATTTGGTTAAGCGTAAATGTTGTAGATAGCATTTTTAGTAATAATTGTTTTACATGCCATATCATATTGATAAAATGTTTGTCTAAAAGGTACAATTTTTGCATGTGGACAAACAAGTAGTGGAAAGACATACCATTAGATGATCTTCCTGTCAATAGGGAATCATACCTCTTTCTCTTCATGTGTTATTTGGATTTATTCAAGAGGTGGTTTGCCTCTACAACTGTAAATCCTTCCTTTCTTTTTCTATGAATGTTTACTCATAATTTATTGTCATTATTTTTTATATTTTTCTAGTGTCTTACTTTCAAATGATTATTTTTTTATCTTAATTTTTAGCTTTTATTACACTTTCCTTTTCGAACTAATAAAATAGTTTAACAACCATGTCCTTATTTAGTACATAGAAATCCTTGACTATTAAAAATGTTTTTCATATACTAGACATAGATCAGCTTGTAATTAGTAGCTTAGCATTTCATCTCTAAAAGGAATCAAATTTTATGTCAAAATTAGTTTAATCTTGTGCTTTTTGTATAGCTATTTAGCCTTATTTTTTTATTTTTAGAATGTTGAAAGAGAGTTCCTTGTTCGAGTGTCTTATATGTAGATAAACAACAAGGAGATCAATGAGTTGTTGGCTCCTGGGAATCGTAAGTTGCAAATTCATGAATCAATTAAGGTATATTTCCAGTTTGTTCAATTGGTTCTATGTTGCATAACTATGAACTTTATTTATTCCTATTTGAATTAAAAGTCCCACCTAATTTATGAAGAGAAGAATATATGTTGCTGGTTTGAAAGGGGAGATTGTTACCTTCCCCAAGCAAGTACTTCAACTCATGGAATTTCGTGAATGTATGGTTTAAAACATCATTTCCTCATTTTAGTTATATAATTATAGCATTGGAACTTAAGGACACAATTTCTTTTGTATTACAGTTCATCGACACTTTGGGGAGACAAACATGAAGCTTTACAGTACCCGCTCCCACACAATTTTTCACATGACATGTATTTTGGTTTGTTATCATGCTTTCTGTTGAACTTTTTTAAGTATCTCAACTAATTAAATTTAATTCTAGGTTGTTGAAATTAGGGATAGAAGTGGAAAAGGTGATTTAATTAATTGTTTTGATACTATTTGTGCATCTATTCTACTATCCATTTTGGCAACAAAATAATCATGTCATTATTTTCCTTGTTTGTCATCTCTTATGCTTCTTTTTGGAATAATTCTTGATGTTCTACATAACATTTTGTTTTTCTTTTTGATAGAATTTGGTGGATATTGCTGGATCAGAATGTGTTGTTAAAACTTGTGTAGAAGGTGTGCGCTTGAGAGAAGGCTCAAGTATAAATAAGTGCTTCATGACCCTTGCTACTGTAATTAAAAAACTAAGCAATGGTGTTGAAAGCCAAGGGTATGTTGCATCATTGTTTTTTTCATTGTCAATTATATGGCTGGCGTGTTGTTTCTCATGGAAGATTGTGGTCTAGTGGTCTTGTACCATATCAGGACAGTAAGTTAACTGGCATTTTGTGGCCTTCTCTTGGTGGAAATGCAAATACTGCTATGATTTGTAACGTCACCCTCTCACAGGTTCCTTATTCAATTTATTAGATTTAAATTACCGAGAATTTTACTGCATGAATTCCCATACAACCCATGCAACTGACATGACAATAGTTAAAATATAAGTAGTGGCTATTAAGATCATTAAAGATGCCCAACATGTACATCTAAATTAAAACTAATTAGGACCTTATAAGCCTTGGCTAAAAGTATTGTCATGGTTAAGACACTAACTTGTGTAGCCTTAAATCATTTTATGCTAACCATATCCAGTTCTATTTGTTCAAGGGATAAAAGTCAATTGCACATATAGAATTAACTTATGTTCAATTTAAATAAGTACTTGATTTGTCTTTGAGGTATTTTCCTCTTTTGCCCTCACTAGTAGACTTTTTTTTTCAGAATAGAAATTGTGGAAGTGATAGTATGAAAATCACAAGAAGCAAAGGAAGGTGTATGGATAGGAGGATTTTTTTTATAAAAAGACTGAATTCTCTAAGAATCATTTCAAGTGGTTATGAATTAATGAACTTCTGATTCTTAGAATTCCCCAAATTTTTCAACTTTTTTACTTTTTAAAAGTTCTATTATATTTCACAAATCCTCATCATCCACTTTTATAGAGGTTTGGGTATAATATTTAATTATAAAACCTAAAATATGTGATTTTGATAAAAAATTTAAAATTCTGCACCTGTTCTAATCTATCTACTCGTGTGCACCCCACACCCTGCATCTATACACCTGTGTTAGTTGGCTGTCCAAGAGAGTGTTTACTATTATTGCATGTAAAACATGTATGTAGTTTGTCATTACACGTGTGCCCGCCCCATGCAAGCGCACCTGCCTAATGTGTCATGCCCTTTTGCGTGTGCTCATCCACCTTAACATGTGGAGCTTGGCCAGTGCACCACAATGTGTGCTTGATAGCTTGTAGCATGCCTTCAGGTACAACCTAGAAGTTGGTCTGGTTGGTTCGTGTTGTTTCGTTGATTTTCAACATTTTTCTCTCCTTTGTTTTTTTTTTTCATCAATCTTCGATTAAATGAGCTTTAAAGTGATCTCCTGATTAGTACCTCAAATATTTTGAAATTAGTTGAAGCTTCTAAATCCTTTTAATTGTGTACTTTTGGATTTTGTTCATGCTTCATAGTTGTTGGAAATTGACAATAAGTTACTTTGAAGTTATAACTTTATTTGTTCAATGATAAGCACTTTACGAAGCGCCATTTCTTTAGTTGAGTATTTCCTACATTTTTGACAAATAATTTATAGTACTTTTCATTATAACAAAAACATTATGGAGGTATTTGTTGCAAACTTCATAATGATCTTTCTCCATCTTAAAAATTATTTTTAAGATAATTTTTTTTTCGCAAACATTGATACAACTAAAAATGAGTTTTCTCTGTCACAGTGGCTATGAGTACATACCTCCTCCTTGCTTAAGATTGTCGGTTTTCGTACCTGACCTTGCATAAATCATTGTTATTCTAATATGGTCCCACTTTGCAATTTATGTCCATTTGTTGTTGTTGTACTTGCACACCATTCCTTCCTTTCGTGTTGTACCATTTTTTCACACCTTTTGTTCTTTCACTCTATGCTTCCATTCTTTTTCTGATCATCTTTATCTTTCAATGTCTCTATCATCTTCAAAATGCCTCCCTGGTGGACAAGCTCCCTTTTTTATTCATTACTAGCTATCATCGTTCGATGTAGTTGATCTCTGCCATCGTCAACCATCCTTTGATTTGTTAGGTATTGTACCATGCATCATTTCTTTGACTCTCGAATTCTTATCTCATTGTAATGTTATTCCTTTGTCCTCTAAGCATACGATTATGGCTTTACTTGGGATCAAACTTGATGATGTTTAATTCTATAGCATTTTACATAATTTATGGCTATTTCATAATAAAGGTTATTATCATAGTTGTAATTATTACTTAGGTGGTTGGATCTTAGGCCCTTGCTTGAGGTTTTTTTATTACTTATGCTCACAATGACCTGGACTTTAACATAACCTCTTGGTATGAATTTAGAGGCCTTACCCCCCTTTAATTGGAGGTAATGGGAAGGAAGAAAATAAGAAACATAGTAATTCTTCCTATAGTTATTATGGTGGATGATGTTCCTTGCTTGGGCCCTACCTTTATTTAGTTCAACAATTCTTTATGGAATCCAATCTAATCTAGCTTTCTTGGGCTCTGTCTTATGAGGATTGATGATGGTGTTCCAAAATTCCTTTGTGTGGTTCACCTTAAACCTCTTCTCTAATTACTTAACTTGCATCATTTCTTATATGTCTAAATCTATGGGGAATCTTCTTGAAGTTCAAGAATTTTTGAACTAACTATTGAAATTTAAAATTATTATGGAGTACCAAGGGGTTTTAGTTTTTGAGATGGCCCTCAACATAACTTATCCAAGCTCAAGAGGGTCAAAAGTTTTTGCAAGTTTGGAAAAGGGTCTAGATCCCTTGAAGGAAAAATTGATTTTTTCTTTTCCACAAGAGCATCTTCTCCTTGCATGATTGGTTGCTTTATAAGGAAAGGCAATGCCAACACTATATCCTCTGCGTTAAGCTAATTCACTTGTAATTGCTATTTTTATTGGTGTCTTCATGATTCAATACAACCCTTTGTTGTTGACATCCTCATAGACTACTTTGGGCTCTAATTTACCCTTCGTGCTCAATTAGGTTGTTGATCTCTAATCAATAGGCTTTTGAAACATTGATCTTCTTGGGATTCTTGAAACTGTCAATCCTTTTTTGAATTTATATCAATCTGATCAGTTGGGTTCATTTTTGAGTTCTTGTATTGTTTGTAAATCATTTTGAGGATTTTCATTATGGTTGTCACTCAGGCTGTTGTTACAACAAGGTTTGTGCCAACATTTGTGCTATAGATATCATGCTTATTGCAAAGGAAATTATTGCCCAATAAATCTTAGAGGATAAACCAATCTATATTTTTTATTTTCTTTGTAAGATCATTACAAAAATTTTGGCTAATAGATTCCTCCCCATCATTTCCAATATTATCCAATAAGTGTAAGTAGCTTTTATTAAAGGTAATACCTTCATGATGACATGAAGTTGGTTATAAAACTTGCTTAGAAAGTTAGTGTGAAATAACCTAAAATTGGCTTTTAATAAATATTGATATATCCAATTATTTTGGCACAATTAACTAGAACAACTTTTTTTACTAGAGACTAGAAATTATAAGTTTTTCTCCAAGCTTCTTGCTTAGATGAAGATGAGCATCCTTAATATATGTTTATTTTTTTTTGGTTATTTAGTCAGTCTAGAGGGCTTTGTCATTGTTGTATCATTTCTCTCTTTGTCTTTAGTACCATTGTGTATGCCTTCTCATGTGCTATTGATGTACTCTTGATGTCACATTTAGGGAGAATAGATTTAGCCCAGAAGTAGAAACACTTACATCACTTGTCTTGTCTTTAAGTCTTTATTGATGAAAACAATTTCATTGGGAAAAAGGATTTGTGAATTATTGCAAGGTACAATATCTCATATCGTACTGCACAGCCCATGCCTAATTTATTGGTTGGAAAATGTATCATACAATCGATTTTGATTAAGTAATCAAAGAATTGATTGTATAGGTCTGGTTAAATCCTCATATTTGCGTGAAGATGAGAAATCTCTGACAACTAGTTATATTGGTCCAATTCACCTTTCGTAGGTGTACGATCCATAACATATAAGCACAATGCCATAATGTTGATAGTAATAGGCCAATAATAGCATCATACAAGTATAAAGCATTGTAAACATAGCAATGCATTGGTGTATCGATTCTATATATACGTTGTTCTAATAGAATTCGTACTCATATATGTAAAGATGATTGGATGAGCAATTGGACAAGATGATCTCTTGATTGAGTGGTACATAGTTTATTGTATTCTTTGATTTTAATTTTGCATTTGTATGCTCGTTAACATATGCTAATGTGTCATATTGATATGATCACCTAGTTGTACTAATATGATAACCTTAAATTATTAAATTTACTTGAGCTCTGAATATTTTCAAATGCAATGGACTTTTAGGAAAACGATCATACAATATGTTCATTTGATCATACCAATACAATTTTTGTCATTTTCCCTTTTCGCACATAGGCCAAAAAGCTTCGTAACTCTAGTTGCTAAAGTCTTTCTAGTATGATCTAAACAATTGTCTCATACGATCATTACAATAAAAAATTGGAATTATCTGTAGGAATTGGAACTTCTTAGGGAACTCATATGCATCTCTTTCTTAACATTCAAATTATTTAATGCATGTCTTAAGAATAGAGTGTGGGCCAATCTTTATCTTTCTATGTTATTTCAACAAAAAAAAAATTTAAAATCCCTTTCTTTCCGATAGTCTTCATTTTTCTTTTTTCAATCTTTTTTCTTAAAATTACAATATTGTTTTCTTTCCTTCTTCCTCTTCGACTCTTCTCTTTCTCTCTTCATGCTTTTGCTCTCTTTGTTCTCTCCCGATCTTTTCCAAACATATGAACCAAGTCTTTGGAATGGGAGAAGTTAAGAGGATTAAAATGATTTCTTGTTATTAATATTTTCTTTTTAAATTAACAGAAATTCAATTCATCTCTTAAAACTATAAACCACTTATCGATAGATTCCTCATAACGATACCTTGATAACTATATACTCAAATATAAAATTAGGACACATGTTTTTTGGCACTTTTTTTGAGATGCTCACAATTAAATATACGTTTTAATTAGACAAGTCGTCATAAGGAAAATACTTGAAAGAGATCTAAACCAGAGCTCACAAGTGTTTGGAATAAACTTGAAAACCTCAATGCCATTAAAAGATTCATATTTGGAGCTCCACAATAGTTTGTATTCTATACAGTTAGTAGTGAAACTAATCCCCTTCAAATGAGAATCAAATATGAATGTGTTCGTGATCTAGAAACCCCCTTGAGAATAGTACATTAAACTTAATTTTCTTGACTTCCAATCATAATGTTTATTTGCTTTGTGCGACAATGGGTGAACGCCCCAATTAATGTGAATTTGAAAGGAGCGACTTTCTTCCTTATCTCATCCCATTCGAACACCACTTGAGATTCCTCTTTATACGAAGATGCTAGTTTGATTTTGATCAAAGAAGTGGTCTCTACCTCCTCTAGCACATCGGTTGAAAAGCAATTTGGAGAAGGTAGCCTTCCTTGACCCATCGTGGGAGCACCTTCTCAAGGTCATGTAGCTTAAGAGCATATTACTGAAAAACCAGCACTAAAAGAGGGGGGAAATACTTGTCATAATACATGCTTTTGCAATCTAAAGCACTATTCAATGTTCCAATGTCGTCAAAGTCACAAAGTTGTTCTGTCAAAGTTGCCAAGGGATTTGGTTAATTTAGTTTTATGTGTCAAAAAAATTTGTGCTTTCAAAATAACCAAAAAGCATATTGTTCTTCAATATACAGAGTAGTTTTTAGTTTTTTTTGTTCTTAAATTATCTTTTGCTTGATGAAAATACTTCCACAACTATATAGACAATAGATGTTTTTATGACCAATAAAGGGTACTTTGGGAATAGAAAAAGTGTTTATACAAACTAGGAAGTGTGACATAGCTACTTTTTTGTTTAAAGTAGTTGATAAAACAACAACAAACTTTTCTATGATGGATTTTGTAGGTTGTATAGAACTTTTAAATGCCAGATTCCTTCTATTTCTTTTGAGTAGTAACTTTGATCTGAAGCCCTTTTCTTTTAGGTTTTAGATGAAAAAAGCAATGTTTCCTTCTATTAATATACAAATCACTTAGGAACCCATACAGTTTGATGTATATCACCCTGAGTTTTTCATATTTTATCTTGCATTCATAATCCCTTGAACAGTTACTGTGGCATGTTTTACAATGACCAGTTGCAACCATGCCATTCTTTCAAATCTGACCAATTATACAGGGACTTGCAATGTAGTGGCAGGGCTTATTATGTTTTGCATGAATTTAGTGAAAAGAACTTCATGAATAATTTTTCAACAATGACATATCACTACTCTTTTGGCTTGTCCTCTTGTTAATGTTATACTATTTCTAGGAGAACTTTTACTTGTTTAGATGAAATATTTTCAAATATTATAAGAATAATGCAGGTTATTCATCATATTTTTGTTTGTGGCAAATCCTTGTTGATGAGACAAAAGGTAGTCTTTTGTTTGCAAGCGGGGCTTTTCAAGTAAAAAATTGTGCCTGGGTGAACGAGGTGTACTTCATTGACAAGTTATTCATCCTAAAAAACAACTTCCAATTAAGCAGACTATAATTGTTTTGTTCATTTCTTTTTATTTTCTTTAATTGACTAGTTTTAGATATTTGCATATTATTTTAACTTTAGAAACAGTTGTTTCTTTGAACAAAAAGATTGTGACTGACGCTGCACTCTTGAAGCGGCAATAAAGGAAAATAGAGGAGCTTTGGGCAAAGTTGTTGGTGCTTCTTTTTTACTCTAAAGACTTCTATCCTCTTTTTTTACGTAGCCACCAAAAGAGTAATCTTTTTATGCATATATTTTGTAGATCTCCCACTCTAAACATCTTGAAGAAGAAATTTTTAATCTACATAATAATTTTTTGCATGTCTAATGTATGTCTCTACAATTAGTTTTTCAATTTGATATTTAATTTGCTGAGACACTGTTCTTCATAATTGCACTCAATTTTTGTGTTACAGAGTGATTTTGGGAAGGAGTGAATAGTTTTGGAGTTGGAGGAGGAAAAGAAAGCAAAAGCTAGTCGAGAGATAAGGTTATTGGAACTAGAAAGGAAGATTGAGAATCTCAGCTCATTGATATTATGTATAGAATCATATGAAAAAAGTTATTCATTTAAGGTTTGTGCTTTATTCCTTTGATTGATTGGTAATCTATTTCTTTTTTTTTTGCACTGTTTATTGGATATTTCTTTTTAGCCTTTTATTTGTATGTCTTATTGATTGTTATTCTAAATATTCAAAGAATTTATGCTTTACATGTACTTCTCTAAACCATATAAATACTTGTATGTTATTCTTTATGGTATATGGAACATCTCATGATTAAATTAACTGGTTATCAACATCTTCAAGACTAAATGAGATGGCATTGGATTGGCTTTAATCTACTAGATTTTGTGTTGTGATGGAAAGATCTTGTAGTAGCCTTATCACATGTGCAACATGAAATGTTTCTTAGATCTTCAAGGTGATGGTCATAACAAGATTGGCTTTTCTGGTTCGAGACTAGCTTTATTATGGATTCTTGACATGTCCTGCAAAGAAGAATTTTGTGGAGTCAGGATAAGAAGTGGCTTGTACTTCATTTACTAGAACTATGCTATGTTTAATAACTTTGTCTAAAATGTGTTATTGCCTCTTAAAAAGGTTGGCAAATTTCTAATGAGTAGCAGATCATTTGGAATTGACTATTTCCCTAATAGAAGGTCTAAGATTCAATGTGAGCGTAGCCTTTATTTCTCTTCAAAACAAATAACATAAAAAATTTTTATGATTATAAAACCATTGTTTACCAAGGAGTTTTGGAATATTAGTTAGTACAAATTTCAAAAAGTAAAGCAAAAGGAATGTTTTTCCAAAATGAACCTTAATCATTTATCTGTTGGTTTTATTCAGCGAGCATCTTAGGATTGGTTGAGTCCATGTTTAATAGCTTTCAAACTATTTATGGGACTCATTAGCTTTGTTTGGTTTTTATTCCTCCTCATCTATCCCACTCTTTAGTTAAGAGAATATTACATAGTTAACATTTTTTTTTATCTCAAACAATAGTGAAGGGTCACCATTTTTTTCCTTGAAATTGTTTGAGTTCTTTGCATTGTAAGTGATTGTTGCATTGTTGGTTATGTATATAAATTTAAATTTTAATTTATTTCTTTATCTTTTTGTTTAATCCTCTGATCATATATTTTTATTTGTTGTTTCCAATTTCTAAGCTTATCATTTACCTATAAGAACTTGGCTTCATATTTTGACATTTTTTTAAATTCCTCTTATTTATTTTTCATTGTTATATTTTATATTTAAAGATATATTATTATTAATTAATTATTTTTTTGTTACAGGGATGGAGGCAAGTTACCTAGTGTCCTGGGCCTTTTCAAAAGAAAATGGTTGATGAGGTAATGCTTGATGCATCCATTGCAAATATTTTAGCCATCATTTATGTTGTCTTCTTTATGATTTATTTATTATAGATTGTAATATTTGTAATATTATGCAATTAAATCTATTAATTCTTTGAAATCCTTCCATTTCCCCTTCTTTGTTAGAAAAAGATATGCTTTCCATTTGTCATTTAAGAACACGAGAATATAAGAGGGATTTCTATGGATATTAATTTGTGCTTCCATTTAAAGTATGATATGTTTATTGGAAATAACTAATCCATTGCAGCTAATTGGGTTCTTTATTGTCATGTACTTGATAAGCAAATTGTTCATATCTTGAAATAGTGCGACTGAAAAACACTTATTAGTTTTAGGGAACATATGGTTAAGTGTTATTTAGATAGCATTGACATTTAAATCATAGTGTTATAAAGATGTTAATGTTACCAAAAATATATCAATTTTTTTATAGTTTAACTGAATGTTATCTACATAATCTACTATTCTTATTATTAAATTGAAGTTGTTCGTCATCTAGATGTCGCTTATATTTGCAAAACACAATTACAATTTTAAATAATATTATTCAAATATGAAATCAAATAATGCACCTTATTTGTTTAAATAATATTATAGTGTATGCCATTATAGTTTAACAAAATGCCCTTTTGATATTTTATTTTGCCACTAGCTCTTGGCAATGTCATCTTAACTTTGCTTCCTACATGTTATGTAGCTTTATTCTTTAGTAATGATCTACTACACATAATGGTTCTAATTTCCACTTTATGAGTCAGTAATGTATATGCTTTATGTCAACACTTATATTGATTGGTTTAGTTCTCATTATGCATTTATTTAGTAAAATAAATATATAACAAGTCATTATCCATGTCTAATGATTGTGAAGCCAACAGGAAGCCTAAGAAAGGACTCCTTTTGCCAATTGCATCTTATTTATAGAGAAAATAAAGATCACTATAGGATGCACTCTGAAAAGCTTTTTAGGCCATTAAAGCCATTCTTGTATTTTTCTAATTATCCTTCTCAAGAATAGGGGCCACCCTTTTCATATTTTCTTGGTAGTGTTTCTCTTATTTACTTGTGAACTGGAGGCCATAGCCTGGGGTGTTTTTATTGAGATACTTGTCTTTGTTTAATGTCAATTTTAAAAATCTTATATACTTTAAGGAAGGATATACTGTTTATTAGATTAGAATTGCCAAATTATCCATTTAATTAAATTTAAACACATCAATGTTTAGAATCAACTAATCATGTTTTAGCCATTTGTGACCTTTATTTTATATTTTTAGTATTTTAATTATCAATTATGATTTACATAAACATAAATGGACTTAGCTAGTGCTAATAATATTATGAGAATTCATCCAAGTCATTTTTAATTTGATTGTATTTAAAATAGATTTTGTTTTAGTTGGTCTTGGGATTAATGAGAGACCTTAATTCATTTAACAAAATTACTTAGTCCCTTGTAATGGTCTAGGCCTCCTGAGCCATATGCTTCTACTTAGATAACGTGTTTTACCTTTGTTGACTTGTGGAATTTCTTATTCCTTATTCTAAGATTTATTACAGAAAAAATCCTTCATCTATTATCTTTTTGGATTAACTCTTAAGTCCAGTTTGATCAATTTTCCTTTGCCTCAAGTGTAGTTAAATCTTTGTTAAGTTTTGACTAGCATCAAAGAAATTTTAAAAGACTAATTTAATATCTTTCTAGCACTATCTATAAAAATAGTAGAAGGATTTAAGGGCACTTGGAGAATATGCCATTTTCATAAACAAGACTTCTTCAGCCTTAATTGTGAAGCAATTGGTTTTATTTAAACCTTACATTTAGAATTTATTGTTGTGACTCTTATAATAACAAATGGAGTTCTTTTGGGCCATCCTCATAAAGATTGTTGATTATCTTTGAGCATTACAAGCTAATGTTCCACTCGGTCACCATTTCTCAATTAACAATACCTTGTTTGAATTCCATCTACCAATCAAGCCATTAACCGCCTTCTTTATCACAAGTAATTTGTATTCAGATTCAATCAGGATTAGTCCCTATCTCTTTCCAACCTAAACATCTAGTTATTACCTAATGGATCCATTAGTTTTTTCTTTATTCATCTTTAAGCATTGCTAAAAGCATGACTTTAATTCCATTATTTTATGACCTTGCATTAGTGTCGAGGCTTTGACTAGTTTGGTGTCTAGAAAGGTTTTTCTCATTTAAGGTTTATATTTGTACACTAAAAATTTCTTTTGTGTGGCTATTGATCATTATATTCCTCCATTTAGAAGTCTACGAGGAATTTTTTCTTGCACTACTGATTCCACTTTTAAATCTGATGGCCACTCCCTTTTGCCATTGGTCTTAATTGTCATGCATATTAAAAAAAATTTAAAAAATTACATCAAAAGAAAAAATGTTTTCTTCCTTAGAATTGTGATACTAACATAGTTAGTCATTATGTTTTTCACTACTCTTCCATAGTTGATTTTTGCATTCTTTAGGTTTCTAACCTTTGCAATTTCATTGGAAAGATTTGTTGATTAATTGCTAATTAGGAAACTTCCCGTTTTCCTTTCATAAAGTGTTGGATGTTATAGATACTGACTATTTCTTTATTGATTTCTTCCATGTTGGAGGAAGGTGGTTTATATGCTTTCATGTTTAACTCAATTTTGAGTTGTGCTTGTTGTCATTTAGAAATTTTCGTCTTTGTTAATTGGGAGAAGCATGTGCCTATTGGATTGTTTAGAGATACAAATTTTTTAAAAATCTTTCTTAAAGTGTTCATATATTTAGAGGTCTAGAAAAGTAGTTCCATTTATTTGATGAGAATATATGGACTATCCCTTTAATCTCTTTTAAGAAGACTAATTTCTAAAAAATTCTTATTATCACATGACCATTGATGTTTTTTTCTATATTTAACCATTTTCAATGTTGATTAATGAAAATAAACTTTAGTGGCATCGTATTTTGTTAGGGCATTCATATTTAGCCTTTATTTATTTGACTTTATTTAAAATACACTATTATTAAGTGAACCCTTGGATTATATAGAAGTCGAAATCATTATGAACCTCTATGCACTAGCAATGCAAATGCCTTCAACTACATAAAGTTCTATTCTCATTCCTCTCTTTTTTGAATTTGAATTCTAAACATGGAGAATAGTTAAAAATTCTATTTACTTAGTGAAGAACTATGTACAACACCTTTTCAAATGCCAAAAGAAACATATAGTTTCACCTTATACAACCCAATCAAGATTTCGTGATGCTTAAGAAACATCCTTTCTTTAAATGGCAAATTGCTCCTAGGCTTTTGAGATTTGGCCAAATTTTAGAGTTTTTTAGGTTTCATAATTAGTCACTAAGCTCATAAATTTTTTAAATGCTATAACTAGATTCTTCACTCTTTTGCTTCCCACTAAATACCATGCAAATATTCTAATATAAGTCTTAGATGTTTGTATAATTGTTAAGTAGATCCCAATAGGAAAGTGTAGTTTAAGAATAAAAAATTATATTTGTTATCTTCTTGCTAGTTAAGCCAAACTTGTAAACGAATATGCTCAAAACAATTTGGTTTTAGGTTACAAGTCCTTAATGTAATTTTTTAGCCTCCTTATCTTTTCGAATTAACTTTTTCTTATGTCTTTTTTGTTTTGTCTATTTTTTATTTGTATGAAAAAATTTTAATAACATATCTTCTAAAAAGTTAAATATTTCCAAACCATCAAAACCTATTTTCTCTCGCCCTATTCTCAATTACTAAAACACCAACCAACATTATCTTAGATGTACTTAATTTTACTCATATTCTGAAGTGTAGCAACTCATTCTTCATGGTATTTATTCTATTTATTATAAATTTAACTATCTTGCATTGTGACCATAAAACATTGCAATCTTATTGCAATCATATAGGCATGTCTTAAATCTTAAATATGAGGTTTTTTTGTCACAAGACAATTTATTACTTGTTACAATTATTCATTAAGCTATAAGCATTTTAAACTTTATAGATGGTATTAGTATAATATCTTTGTTGATGATTTTGGAGATCATTTTTGTTCATAGAACTATGGGTTTGTTAGCTTATGCTTTGCGAAGCTGGGTAAAAGAACATGCTCAAATCCTAATGCATGTTGCAAAAAACTTTTGAAAGGTTGTTTTAGGGCCAATGTTATCTATTTTTTGTAGTAAAAAAATGGACATATTTATCTTTGTTTCTCATGTCATTCAAAAAATGTTATGGAAAGAACTAATCTTTACAAATAATATAATCAAACCTATTACAAGAATACTCTTTCAACTGCATTTCATCAAACAGAATTAAAATTTCATTTAAAAGACACTTTTTTTGTTCCTTTCTTAAGTGGTAATAATCACAACAAACAAACCCAATTCCTTTTTGGCAAGCTATCTAAAATGTGTCCCAACTAGACTTACCTTCTATGTTAAATGAGGAAGCTAATAGTTTGGAGCCAATTAAAGAGAAGCCAAAATTTGCTTTCTCTTTCCATTCAGCTATCCTTTTCTAGAAATTTATGAATTTAATGGGGATACACTACCTTTAGGAAGCTGTTTACCAGAGATTGCTGCTGGCACTGATAAGGTAGAGGACTTTTTTGAATGTTACCTGTTCGAAGGAAACTCATCAAAATAGAAATAACCTAAATTCAGTATGTATTATGTCTTCCCCCACACAAACACCCACTCTCTCCTTTCTCTCTTTTAGAGGACTAGAAGTTTTGCAAATAATGCATTTTTATTACTTTTAGGAAAAGGAGCAATCTTCAGCAAAGCTGCCTGAATTTAGTGACCTTTTCTTAAATAGTGATAACACAGTGTCTGTCTTTCAATTGCCTCCCTTGTAAGCTATTTCTTGCGCCAAATTGTGAACAAATAGCAAGGTGTCTCTTTTTTTGATGATTTTTAAGGATGTGAACGTCAAATTTTTCAAAATAACTCTATGGAATCAGAATCAATTCCTACAAAGAAATTACTGCTTTGTCAACATGAAATTTAAAGGAAATTATGTCTCCAGTTCAATGAAATCTAACTAAACGAGAAACTTGAGCAATTTTTGTCATCAAACAGCTCGAGGAGCATGTTCTTACCAATCAAAATGTTCCATTGAACAAATTTTTTTTTAATTATTATTGTATCAAAGTACTCTTCCTATGTAGATTGAATCTTTGGAAATGGAGAAGACTTCACTACAATTGAAGTTGGACGATGTTGTTAGTTTGGCAATTGAAAAGAATGCTTACTTTACAGAGAAGTGTGAAGATGTATGTTTTTTTAGTATAGTTCTGTTTGATGCTGGTTCATACCAGGAGTGCTAGGAAAACTACTTAATTAACAAAAGTCTCTAACATATTAGTGATAGTCCAATTCAATCAAATCCCTTTTTATTTTATATGTTTTGGTTGGTTTTAAGGAACTAATTTAGCAAATATGTTTTAGGAATATAGATCTAATAACTGAATTAAGAAATCCTTTTTGGAATTTTTGAATCCATTTTAATTGTTTGAAAGATTAATCTTAATGTTTGTGACAGGTTATTACTACAAATGCAGTGATGTCCGATATATATGATGTCTCCTAAGCATAATTTGTCTTGTAGTCAATAGTAATCTTAGATATAACATAAAAAACATTTATAATGGTACTTTATCCTGTATTTATTACATAAATATTAAGAACTATTATGTGCCAATGTGAATTGATTATAGAAACCATTCATATAAATAAGAACAATGACATAAAACTACAAAATATTATCTTAAACTATCAAACAATTGATATTAAGTAAATCAACTAGGAAGATGCCCAATAAAACTTGTTAAATAATTTGGAGCATCTACTACAATAGGAAAGAAAAGAAAGCATGCTAGAACTTGGTAAAGGCATTAGACATCTTTAACTTACTCTGATGGTTACAATGGAGAAGCAAAGTAGTGGTTGGGAACAACAAGCAGAAAACAAACAAATGGCTTATTGGTAGAACTTGCTTAGCATCCTATTTTATTCTTAAATGCCTCTATATATGTCTAGATGTATCTCTCCATATCATTTCCTTCATTTCTAATCCTTGACCACATATCTATGTTTTTAAATAATATTTCAATTTCTCTTTCAGCTTTAAAATTGTGCACTGCAAACTTGCAACACAACTTAACCAAATGTTTATATTTCGATGGTGTTGGTTCCTACACAACTGAAATTTTTTAATTTTAAATAAATTTCAAGAGAATTTTGCATTGCATAATGATGATAATTTAGCTTGACTTCACTTCGTTTGGATTATTTGCTTTGTTAAAGTGGTTATTTTCTTATAAGAGAATAATGTTTTAGTGATGTTAATTAAGACATTTCATTCAATTTGCTTTCAATTGAAAATTTTTTAAAAAAATTTTCTTAGTTTTATGATGTGTAAAATAATTGAACTCAATTAATATTTTTTGAATTGTTTTCAACGTGATATTATTAACTCGTGTTTTTGTGGTTCTCTTTTATTTGCAATGAGAAGTCAAGAATGCTCAAGAAGTTGCAAGAGTAGGCTGTGATGAACTAGTTTTGTATCCCCTCTCCAAGAATTTTTAGATGCATTATTTACTCTTTTTTTACTAAGGAAATGACCTTTCCTTTTTATTATTTTTTATATTGGAACTTTGAAATCTTTATTTTGAAAAAACTTTTATCCTAGCTATTCTGATTTGCTTAGCTTTTAGATTCTCTTTTGGGGTTCTCTTTGTAGTGACAAAAGCAAAGAAATCACAATTAGTTTGTTATATTTTTAGGAGTTAGATAGCGACTCAACTCAGAAGCTTTTTGATTAAGTTGAAGAAATTTCTTTGCATTTTGGCCATTTAAAAGATTCATATGAAAATACTTAGCCTTTCCAAAAGACTTCATGCAGAATTTCTCTCTCTTTTTTGAAATAATACTGGTAATTCTTGCATCTTTTTGCACTTATTTGTGATCTATTTAATACATATGGCATATATTGTTGTTCTCTTGGGCCTTTACTAATTTGTTCACCCTTGAAATGATGAATTTTGGCATGTCTTTTCAAGGAAAAGTTGATTTTGATTTAATCAAGGCCATCATTGTAATTATTGTCTTATTCGTGGTTGTTTTCAAACATAAATATGTTAAAAGTGAGGTACCTTACTGGGCAACCTTTGAAGAGAAGTTGTGTGGTAGACAAGAAAGCTGGTGAATACATTTTTTTTAATATAAAACTATGTATTTTTACTTGAGTTACATTTTTCTTGTTATCCCTTCAGCTACTAACGGTGATTTGATAGATCATCAAGATTCTTCGCAATTATGAGTATGCATTGCTTTATAGTAATGGAGAAGTGAGAACTCTTTTTACATCAAATATTGTACCTTATTTGAAAGGGAAATGATTCTTATATTAGCTTGTACTTCTGCCTCCAGCTTTCTTGTGTGGTAGACAAGAAAGCTGGTGAATAAATTTTTTTTAATAAAAAACTATGTATTTTTACTTGAGTTACATTTTCCTTGTTATCCCTTCAGCTACTAATGGTGATTTGATAGATCATCAAGATTCTTCGCAATTATGAGTATGCATTGCTTTACAGTAATGGAGAAGTGAGAACTCTTTTTACATCAAATCTTGTACCTTATTTGAAAGGGAAAGGATTCTTATATTAGCTTGTTCTTCTGCCTCCAACTTATGGAATGAAGCTTTTTTTTGCTTAGGAAGATTGGAGACTTGTCTAATTGTTGTGATTAACATCAATATCATGTCAATGGTTTCCTTTTCGTTTAATGTAAATGAAAACTATATAAACATTTTCGTCCAACAATTTCTATGGTATGATTTGGCAAGATTCAATGACTAATCTAGTCTAATTCTTTGTAATAGTGCCACCTACCACAGCCAAATTAATCTACTTGATCCATCCAAAACCCATACTCGTTATTGAATTCAATCACTATATGGGGAAAATCGTAGGATTTTCCTTGAATAAATCAAGGGTAATCATGCAAGGGAGGTGGGTGAGGGAGAGAGATAGAGATAGAGAGAGAGAGAGCAAAACAAAGATTCTTAGTTGAAGGTTATGCATCCTTATTTCTATTGCTTGGTTTTAAAACACAAGCATATGAAAATCACTAACGATTCCATAGAATAATGCCTAGTATATTTTATTAGTGCAACTCTTATTAATTGTGTAAGGAAAAACTTAAAATTGGAAAGGTGCTAATTTTATTTAAAAATCTTATCATAACCTATAACTGATGGGATGCTTCTACTTGGTTTAAAAATTGTGTTACTCATTCTTATTTTGTTATTACTCTTATGATTAATTTGGCAAACATCTTATAAAATTTCTTGAATCTAACTTTTTTCTAGATTGGCACCATGATTGCAAAAATACCTCAAGACCTTGTCCACAAATCCTTGCTAGATTTCCTCAAGGCTTGTTCTTAGAGGTTTTGTATCACCTCTGTTTAAGTTTCGTAGTTTTTCTTCTCATGTAAAATTGCTGAGTTTCTTTGCTCTTCTTTTGAATTCTTGAATCTTAGAGTGCAATTCTTGGGAAATCTTTCAGAACCATTGGTGGAACTTTATGCTTGTTACTTCATGTGTCATAAACTTTCAAGCTCATCATCTCAAGTGGCTCACTATATAAAGTTTTGGGCAATCTTCACTGGATGCTATACTCTCTCAACGTTTCTTCGTATCCCTTCCTCATAGGTTAATACCTCTTGTGGCTTGTAGAACTTTTCTTCAAGGTCATTGAAAAATACGATAAATTTGGTTGGGACATGTCAAGACTATCTTCTTTACTTTTGTTATTGTTATCCTGATAATTTGCCCTTTTTTCAAGGATTTATGTTTCTTTGAATATTTCTTAAGTTGAAATGGTTTTGTTGGAGAGTCTTTTGGTTATTTTTAAATAAATAAAGTGAGATAATGAAAATCATTTTTTTCTTGTTCTAAATTATTCTTAATTAGTCGCTTATGGCATTTGTGCATTTTCTTGTTCTCCATCATCTAGAGGTGGTTCAGTAACTCTTAAAAACCATATACTTTGATAGTAGAATTTTCATCTCCATCACAAGGTCATACGTAGAAGATAATACCTCATGAAATTCCTTATCAATTATGAAATGCTCATGTAATTTTGACTTCTCTAGATTTATCAGTATTGATTTCTCCTTATCGCAATAGGTTTAGCCAATAAATGTTATCATTGATTTCTTTAGGAATCAATATAATATATATCAAATTGGTTTTAAATTTCTTAGCCCTTTAGTTATCCTTTTATTATATAAAGAATGTTAGATCTCTTAAAATTGTCTTATTGATGATGCATATCATGTCTCATTGTATTATTGCAAGAGCTTCAACAGCATTTGGATAGAAATTTGAATTTTTTAAATATTCTTGATGATCTTTTATACCTTTTATTTGTCTTTATTGGATAAATAGGTTTATTGAGAAATCCAAGTTGAGTGGTTCTATGGTAGATGTACTAGACACACCTTAAATGGGCTCCAAACAATTGATTGAAGAGCTTCAACTACTTCTTGAAGTGGTTTGAACTATTCAAATATTCTTGATAATCTTTTATACCTTCTATTATGTTTATACTTTGACTCTATTTTTTGGGCTTATTCCAAAATTGTTGTTGAATGGGCTTTATGGTAGGTATATTAGACACACCACCTTGAATGGGCTCTAAATAATTGAACTATGGATGGTTTGATTTAATGAAAATTAGGCACACAATAGACTATGATTTTATGTCATTGAGCGGCAAGTGTTATATCCTTTCATAGGATTCATATTTACGATGTTATTGACCTTTGTTTAGCTATCA
Organism: Vanilla planifolia; assembly: GCA_023846275.1. NCBI lineage: Eukaryota > Viridiplantae > Streptophyta > Magnoliopsida > Asparagales > Orchidaceae > Vanilla > Vanilla planifolia. The sequence goes on from JAIUJO010000019.1 coordinate 5,618,644, forward strand.
ATTTGCATATAAAATGAGTATTTCAATTCCACATAGTGTTTGTTGGTAACTCAACATGTATCCATACCTTCGTTAAGAAAAATGTGTTACTTTTAACCTTTGACATCTTATTTGCACTTTATCATCTTAGGATGGTTTTCATAATCACAACAAGAAATTTTGAAATCATCTTATCATTGGTAAGCCTCAAAGAAAATCCATCAAGATGGTCTTCTAGGGTTGAATAAGTATCGATAGTGGTATATATTGACCTTACTTTAGATCGGTTGGTTTTGTAATGCTTTAGAATGTACTCTCTTGAATGAACTTCTCTATGTTAGATTCCATACTTAGCTAATATATTATCCTTGTAGGTTCAAAATAATCTTATTAAAAATGTTTTGTTCCAATGTATTTGTATGAAATACTATGATTAAATATGGTTTTTTATGTTATACGAGATTAATTATTTAGTTTTAAGCAGGCATTTTTGTTGGTGACAAGTGTGTGACATTTTTTGTCAATAATGAATGACTAAGATTTTAAAAATGTAGAATCAGAAAGGTCTCATCAAGGTAAATCCAAGGCTATTGTTTTATTGGAATTAGAGGTTTTTTGGGGGTTGAGGACTGAACTCAATATATGAACTTTATATTAAAATAACAATGTAATGTTAAATGAAAAATAGTTTCTTTTAAGTTATATGGTAAAAGCCATACTCTACTCTAGTTGATGTTGTTTTGCATCCTTATTGAATAAGATGGGAGTTGTGGTATAATTGGGTGCTAAAGAAAAAACAAACTAATAGCTTCAAAAGAAATAATGAGGGAGAGATTGACATGAAAGTAGGGAAGGTGGAGATTGTGATGAGAATTTAGAAAGGAGAGTATATGAGGAGTTTCAAGATGGATCTTGCTATGATAAAGAAAGCTTTTGTGTGTGTGTGTAGTTCAAAATCTTTTCTGATATTTTTCATTTGGGACTACTTATTTTTGTACCACTCCATCTAGCAATCTTTTAGGATTTATTCATGCTTGGTGATTCCAAATCTAAGGCATTGTTTGATGATCACTTTCCACTTTCTTTAGTCCAAAGTATTATAGTGGCATTCTTTTTTTGTCATAAGTTTGCAAATCAACCTTGGCCTCAACTTTTAATAGAATTTGCTGTTCGTTAAATTTTGAGGGCATAGATTGACATAAATCAACTTCTTTGATATTCTCCATTAGGCTTAGACAACCTTAACCTTCCCCTCTATGAATTGGTAGCATTCAACTTTGGTGATGATGTATTTTTGGGTTCTATATCATGGTGCTTTTATCATGATAAGTTATTGCTTTGTAACTATCTATGCAAAGCCTTGAACATATATTCCAAAGATTGGTTGTAATCTCCATCATGTATAGCAATTTGTTCATTTCCTTTTGTGAACTTTAAGACTAGGCCATTTTGTGCAAGATGATGCCTCAATACCAAATGTTTCACTCACAGCTTGCATCATTATCAAATGCAGTTGAAAAATAAACTGAATGAATAGAGTGCCTTGAGCAATATTGCTCCATCTTAATTTGCTTAACTGGATTTGTTAAATACTACAGCACCTTTTGTTCAAAGGAAGCCAAAGAGAGCTCAACTAAGAAAGATGATAGAATTTGAAGGATCGGTTTCCTATATGATTGATGGATAGTCAACCCCAACAAAAACTGCAATATAATATAATACAATTTGTGTATGTCTTTTTTCTAGCCCTCAACAAAAGCTTAATTTGGGAAAATAATTGCATATAATCGAAGCCTACTGACCCTGCTTTGACATTTCTAATTGACTACTTTTAGATTAGTCTCTTTCATATTTTTTTAACTTAAGCTCCAACAATAGTTTGATGGAAATGACTTGATTTTGGGATCCTTGTGTTTTGTATGTTCAAAAGATTTGTCATCAAATTTGATGCCTATTGATTGCCCAAGGAGTGCTTTACCAATGAGCCCCACTTCTTCTACATAATATATATCTTTATTATATCTTATTGTTCTTATGATATTTAATTGTTGTATCTCATTGTGATTCATATCTCATTTTTTTGACATGCAAATTATCTTCACACCTATATCCACTTGTTACTCTCTTCAAATGGTCTATATAACAAACATTACATGTTGATCATTATAATTGTTAAAGAAAAAAAACTTACATGTTGATCATTACATTTGAATTATCCTTAAATGAAAAAATTGATGAATATCAATTTGAATACCTACACAATTCTCCCCTTGTGAGATAATAATCTAGGTCTCATAAACTACTTAATTTTATATTCTGTTATGTTATGCTTTTTGGGTCTTAATACCATTCTGATGGTGTGTGTGGCATAATTTAAGTCCCTCATTTTAGGCCACGACTGTGTCAATAGATTTAAGATCAAGAAATTGAGGAATTCAAGTTTAAGAAGGTAGATATGATGATCTTGATTTTTATTTCTCTAGTGAAAAAACACCACAATTCCTCATCTAAACAAATCACTCAAATGTAGAATCTATTGGGTAACCAACTATGTGAACATCAGAGACAAAGTCATGAGCTCAAGTGTTGCTTTGAAAACATGGAGAAGATTGTTGTGGTTAGTTAAATCAAGTATTTCTATTTTTATTTTTTTAGGATGATGTTTCCATTCTATTTTTGATCCATGTAGATGTTGTCAGATGGAGGCCTTGAGAATGATATGGAAAAGGAAGGACTCCTTTCTCAAATTTATTCTCCTGAAAAAGAAGTGTCATGCTTATCATCTTCTTCTCTTAATAGAGAGAAAGAATCTCTGAGAGAGGAACTTGATAAGACAATATCAAAATTGAAGGATATTGAAAGCAAAATAAAGGACGCATGTAGGAAAAAGTAGAGCTTAAGGTAATTACTATTGTAACAGATGTGTTAATTCGTGTTTTTTTAATTTTCTTCATTAAAGGCGAACATTTCCTTTTTTGGGGTAAGAAAGCTCAGATTGAATGAGAAGTTAAGATCTTGCAAGGTTAATGAGGTTTATTGGAACATAATATGTTTAAGTATAAGTCAAATGCTATATCCCTAAAAAATTTGTAGGTAATTATTAGAAATGGAAGTCTACTTGTGTTCTATTTACACTTGGCCCTAAGCGATTGCTAGTTAATTTATTATCTTGTTAGCAACTAGCAACAATGCAAAATGTAATATAATAAACATATGAGATGCAACTAGAAGAACGAAGGTTTTCTTAGTATTTTAGCATGCTTCACCAGATCGTGAACTTTATTGTGCTAGGCCTTAGCATATGGAAAGGGGTTTTTGAATTCCAAAGCTTATTTTCTCTATGATCTTTGTTTGTTTAATTTATACGTACGATTGATATTCAATTCCTTATATTAAGTGAATAGATTTGGTTTGTTTTGGTACATTATGTTTGTCGCATGTATTGTTTTAGGATGAGTATCAAAAGCTTGTATTTAGTGCGTTTGAGATGGAGGCTGATATCGCTTCGATGAAAGAGGCTTTGGAAAATACAATGGTAGAAAAGGAAGAAGTGGATGTTAAAAATGAAATTCTAGAAACTGAATTGGATGTTATGTCCAAAAAATTTAATACTGTATTATTTGATGCAAAATTGCTAAAGGAGGAGCTTCTTAAATGACATAAATCACTATAATTGTAGAATGATTAATTTTTGAACTAGTGTTAGTTTCTTATCAATGCTTCTAAAAGCTTCTCTGTCATTGTACTTCAAGCATCTATTAGTTTTGATATCCTATTTTAAAACTTCAAGCTGTTTTATCATGTAGGTACGAAGTTTATCCAATTCAAAAGCTGCTTCTAGAAGTTGAAAAGATTCTCTCAGCTACTATTAAGACAAAAGGAAGACATTGACTTGGTACTATAATTATTCAAATAATGCTTATGGCATTGAAACTGTTCTTTCCTTCACTACATTGTTTTTAATTCTTATACTTATTCATTGATTAGATCAACAACTTAAAGAAGCTCTTTTAGAATTTGAGGTCATAAAATCCACTACAGGCTCTAATGAGAAAACTATAACAAAGAAACTCAAGATATCAAATGATGAAATTTTTAGTCTTACATAGAATATGTCCAAGGTATTTGTGAACTAGAGTGCAATTATTGTTTATACTTTTGCAATGTGAATATAACATAAAAAATCTATGGAAGTGAACCCATGATTTATAGCCTAGAAGTTTGGTATGAAATTTTGTGAGATTTTCAACTGGCTTAAAGGAAATGCAGTACACTAATTTTGCTAGAAGTATATCAACTATTTTAAGTGCAGTGAAAGCATCTTGTTTTTACAAATGATTATTTTTTCGTTAACATTTTCTATTATTTTTTTATTTTTTCATCAAATAGGTTAGGATTAATGCTAATGACTACCTTGATTTTATTAAGGTAAGGACTTTCATGGAGGCACGCTACTAGCTTTGTAATTCATTAAAAACATCATTGAGATTGTCATACCATTGCATGTTCTAACAAAAGTGAAGTTGATGTTTAAGAGAAAAAATCATACTTTTCCTCCTGTTAAAGTATAAATTATAGGCCCGCATTTTATTTTTCCTACTTTATGACTTTCTTTTAAAATTGCTTTAGATATGTCAAGCCATGCAATTAGCATCGTGTTGATGCTTTGCGGACATCTTCTAGCATATTATTTCATGCTACTACAAGAAGCTCAAGGAAACTTATGGTCGTACAACAAGGAGATTTTAGCATTACATCAAGCCATGAAACATTGGTTGCCATCTTTGTTGGGAATGAAACATCACACACTTTGATAAGCAACCAGTCCAATACTTGTAGAACCTTGGAAGTTCCAAAAGGCATGACACATTAAGCACATGAACTATCCATAACAATTCAACATTATCATCACATATAGGAAGGAAGCTCGATATAAGTTGGTTGGATTTCCCTTTAAACTTGTAGTAAGCAACTTTTGTTTAAGTTTTGTAAAGTGGGTCTATCTAAAGATGCACATGGAGTATGTGTTGAGAGATAATGAGGATATTGACTTTAATGGGGATTGATCAAATGTGAAAACAGTGAAAGCTATCTAATTTTTGCTTAGGTGAAGGCCTTCTCTATTAAGGGATACAACTTTGCATGCCTTAAAATGGGGATTAATAGAGATTGGTTCAAAAGACTAATACTTCAATGGTGGTTGGTTGCTTTTGAATGAAAAAAATGCTATCATGATTTGAAAAATTAAACTTGCATTGTTCTCATAAGAAATGTGAATTTGAGAAATTTGTGCAATCATATGTTATTTATAGTATCCTAAATGGGACCATCTGACAACTCTTATGAGGGTACCATTCATGAATTTTTAAAATATAGGATGAAAGTCTCTTCTATGTCTAGTTTTCTTTCAACATGTTAGGCCATGTTTCTATTGGTTGAAGACTATTCAATATGTAATTTTGGATTTAGTCTGTAAAGCCCATTCAATGCAAAGATCCAAATTGACACAATTAAAAGTATCGGGGGATTGGTGCAACATAGTGCACAATAGTTTCAATAGGATTTGAAGGATACAATTAAAAGTTGATCGAAAAGTGACAAAAGAATAATAAGAAAAGGTAAAATAAGCTTTGAGTGGAATGTGGCTTCAAGGTTAGGGGCATTGTATGGCTTATTATCAACTAGAAAATTTAAAGGGTGAGGGAAGGTCAAAGGCAATGTGGAATGACCCGTTTTGTGCTTAAGTAAGTTAATGACAAAGTTTGCTTGTGCATTCTTTTTCCATTAATGGAGATCGATTTAGAAGTATTTTCTAGGAGATCAAATAGCTATGGTGAAACCTTCCAACATCGCATTTGAATGCAGTCTAGTGGTTCAACCTCTTAATAATGTGTTGGAGTGCAGTGCAATCCCATTTTAGAAATTTCATTTCATGACTAGTACTTGTCAAGACTAATGAATTATGAATGGATGTGACTGGTCGAAGAGCTCGAAGGATCTCACAGATGTGGCCTAGGAAGATGTTGTAGTGAGGGATAAAGGAGCTAAAAGATGCAATTACAACGATAGTGTTTGGAGTGAACAATCATATTTTTCTCATTTATTCATTATTGAAAATATGAAATAATTTATTGAGGTTTATTATTTCTAGTCCTCATTTGAAAAGAAAGCTTTCTAAACAATAATATCAAAAAAATTATAATTTTGTGGTATCTTATCTAAAATTTTGTCTACAATGATAAATTTTAGTATCAAATTTAATAAAGAATTATAGCTTTTATTGTAACTTAAAAAACTAATTAAGTTTAGAATAATGTAGATGCCTACGCACCTTGTGGGATAAAACCCGTTTTGGTTAGTACGGAATTAGCCAAAGAAAAATAATATCTCAACATGTTAAGTTATGCTGTGATATTATGGTATCAAATTTATACCTCCTATAATACTATGTAGTTCAAGAAAAAACCAAGCTAAATTTAGTGGCCCTATAAGATCCCTAATAGAAAAATGTGAGTGGTCATTAGATAATATCTTAGACAAAGAATTATTAGAAAAGGAGTTACTCCAAGTACATTTCTAGGCAAATAAGTGTATAAATATTCCTACATTTGGAAGATAGAAAATGTATCAAAGCTATATATATATATATATATATATATATATATATATCATTAGATAATATCTTAGACATAAAATTATTAGAAAAGGAGTTACTATATTTCTAGGCAAATAAGGGTATAAATATTCTTACATTTTGAAGATAGAAAATGTATCAAAGCTATATATATATATATATATATATATATAGAAACATAGTTTATAACGTAAATATGTCTTTTAAAGTCAATGTTTTTTGAATAATGTACGTGAACTAAAAAGGGACATTACCTTTATAAAATATGATTGTCTCCTAATATTGTTGTGCCACAATGATACTTTTTATAATACAATGTGGTACGAGTTGAATCAAGCAAAACTTGGTGGGCATGTGACACCAAGGGTTAAAGATGATAATGAATGATTATTGAGTGATGTGTAAAAGATGGAATCTCTAAGCAAAACATGATTCTTAGCATCTTTTAGGTCTAAGGAGACAATATTCTTTATTCTCACATAAAAAATGATGAGAAAAATTCTAAATTACATGAATAATACAAAGGTTTTAAGATATCGAGAAACTTTTAGGGTAAAATATTTTTTTATTGATATGAAACTGTGAAAGATAAATAATATCTTGTAGTAAGGTAAAGCTATAACAACAAGATATTACAACATGAAAAAATCTTCGGTCTTAGTTAAGTTTTTAATTCATATTTTTTGTTATAGACCTACAAGCAACATTCATAGAGCCAGTTGTCATTATGGTTAAGCTCATACATTATTGCATGTTAACAATGCCACGAGTGTGAACTAGTTAACTTTGTAAGTGATGTTCGAAGGGTTACGGAAGTCAAAAAGCTTACGAAAAGTATTGAAAGGAATCAGTCCTAGCAAATTAGCCAATGATATCTTTCCTTGAAACTCTCTTTCTCTAGGAAAGTGTAGCATTCGTTTTCTTTACTAAAGGGGGAATTCTAAAAATGAAATATCACCAACACTTGAAGCCTATGGAGAGCCCATTGTGTGAATAGTGCCACTAGTTTACCTTGATAAAACATCAAAAAAATCCATAAAACCATTTTGTTCTTCTCTCCAATTAGTTGATAAAAACGTAATATGAACAAGTTGGTTTATAGATGGATTATATACCTCACTTAGAAGTCATTTTAAAATAAGAAAAGAGTGATCACCAATTTTTTATGAGAGAAAATACTTGTTCGAGGTATCATACCCACCTATGATACGAATCTTATGCATATCATTTTATGTATAAGGCTTGACCCTAAATGTATAGTAGGTTTTGTGACCCATATCAAAAGCATTTGCAAAGGATTGAATAGGTTCTTATGTATATGAAGGAATGTTATAGTACTCTATGGTTACATAAATTGCTTCTTAAGATGTGATATTGATATTTAGAGGAGTACCTAGGATACATATACTAGTTGTGTAGCAGTACTTTGCCAAATGCCTCAACTTCAGAATGTGTGGCTCTCTCCACAACAAAATTCGAAACCTTATCTTCTTAAAGACATGTAAATAGACTGCATGATATAAAAAAATCTTCCAAGAGAAAAGAAAAAGTATGATTTTTGTTATATTTAATCATTTTGAAAATGCAATTGGTCTTGTAGAGAATGCTCATGCAATTGAAGTTTGTTGACTTTAGGCTATTGATTGATGGGTTATTATCAAAATTATTAATATAGATATTTAAATAGATTGCTAACAAAGTTAGCACTATTAAAAAGCTGATAATATGCATCACTCTATTGAGTTTTCAAGAAAAATGATGAGAAGGAAAGATGCACAAAAAGAGTTAAAAATTTGAAGAGATTACCTATGTAGTTGTCCAAGACTCAATTATCCCACTAAAAGATTATTAAGATGTTGAGTCTGATTAAGTCTACTGTAGATGCATATGAAGTTGAGCATATCATATGTATTAAGTTCTATATGAACTGTAAGATTTTAAAATCTCAAGTCAAAACAATGTGAATTGTACAAATCTACTAGAAAATAGATGCTTGAGAGTTGAACCATATTTTACTCACAATTCAGTAATAAGACTTAAGGGTAATTGATGTAGACATTGAGATCAAGCTTCTTTTATCTTTATTTTTGATATGCAACTAGATGGTGGCATGTGACTCAGAGGCTTATAAAAGGTCAAATAAGATATTAGAGTTTTGGTGAAATCAAATGGAATATTTTAAGTGACTTGTAATCTATATTCTGCTTTATAAGCTACCATGACATTGAGGATGTGAGTCACTTGTTTGCAGGAAAAGCTTAGAGCAGAAGTTATAAAAGTGATGTTTCTTTTTACAATGATCTGTTTGAGTTCTAATGAAGATGTTTGTAAGTATGAAAATGTGTTTTTTCTTATGAATTTTTGATATTCACGTGAAATTGTCTTTTTTACTATTCATGTATGTTTTTCATTATTGTAATTTGTAAAGTTATTTGTTATTACTTCAATAGGGTGAAACAAATGGTAGATCAGTAAATCATAGAGTTGAGGTGTTAGCTATTATTTATAATTTTTTGTCAGGAGTTTTTGAATAAGTGTTGCTTTGAATAAGCCCCTTTTTTAGGAGACCCAGATACTACTTTGAACAAGCTCATTAATTCCATCTTTACTCTCTCTCTCTCTCTCTCTCTCTCTCTTTCTTAATTTATTTTTCAATCTAGTTGTTTAATAAGTCTTTCTGAACAAAGCTAATTTCAAATGTCGATTGAAAACCCTTGCCATCCCTTCCCCCCCAGCCCAAGAAAAAGATATATTCAGTAAATAGTTAAATAGATGGTGGTGTTTATGTCAATCTTAAATGCAACTTATTTCTTGTTCTTCATTTCTGAGAAATTGCTGAGGTTATATTGCCCTAACCTTAGAAAGAAAGGGTGTTATGTTTCAAATGCAAAAGTAATGTTTACTGTTTCTAATTTAACATTGCATTTGAAAGGTAAGTCCCCTCTTCTTTTGGGACTATCTTAGAATTAACACAAGTGCGGATCATGTATCCTTTAGTTGTGCTTTTTTAATTTTGATGTGAGATTTCATTGAGTTTTTTAATATTTGTCTTACCATGAAAAACTGATTCCTCAATTATTATTATTGTGGATGCACGCTCTTATAGGATTCTTAATCAAGCAATAAAGAGATCAATGACTTGCAGGCAAAGCTTAGCTCAATGTAGGAAAAACTGGAATGCTACTGTGGGAGGTTGAAAGAGATTGTAGATGAGATGAAGCTCATGGATAAAATATAAGGAAGCTTCCACTAAGTTAAAAAAACCAACTTCATTCTTATGCGCAGTATATTCTTGACTTGACCAAAAAAACTTGCAGAGAAAGATTGAGCCCTTCTTTTATTGGTAGGTCATTATAAATTATTCATAAAATATATTATTGAAAAAAAAATTATTATTGTGAGATTTTTATTTTTAAATAACAATTTAAAAAATTTGAAAATTTTTTATTAAGTTATCATGAAAAGTATAATAATTATTTATTGCAGAACTTTTCTTAAAACTAAAGTGTAATTAAATGGCTAATGTCAAAAATGACTTTTCACACTATGGTGTTGGGTGGGTGCCATGTGGCACCCTTCATTTTACTTTTCAACTTTAGGATGTATTTGCAAAATATTTCTTATTTTGTGTTTTAAAAGTCTTTTACCAAACACAAAGAAATTGATATTTTAAAAATAATATTCACAAAATTTTTTTCTCTTATATTAAACTCATTTTCAAAACCACTTTGTTAAACCCTCTTTCTAAATTTATATGTCATTTGCTAATAGAGTATTAACATAATATAGAAATTCTTTTTTAAAGATCATGGCTGTCTAAATTCTTATATTTTGAGGAATGTTTTATATTATTATAATTTATATTAATATTCTTTACATTAAAATATTTATCATTATCAAGTGACAGAGATTATTAAATTCATTAGCCGAAATTATGATATGTGATTTTGCTAATAATAGATAATTTAAACTTTTTATTTTAACAATCTAATTGCCTACTTAGTGAATGATTTTTAGGTTGAAAATTGATCGATAAAAATGATCATTTTCATTTAATGATGTCAAACTAAGCTTTATCATAAGTTTTTTTCTCTCCCTAACAAAGTTCTACTATTGCAGAAAAACCAAGATGAATTAAAATAAAAATAACTCTTGAATCTATACTTTTTCTCAAATTTAATTGTTGCTCCCTTCTTTGCTAGCTATAAATGACTTCTCGCAACTTTACTACCTTTTCTTTTCATTCCACACTCCCATTTTAGCTGCACCAAAGCTTTCCAATATCCATCTTGATTCTTTTTCTACTTTTCCCCACTAAGATTCTCCAAATTAAACCATCTCATTTCCTTGGTCTTCTCTCTCAATTAACTTTCCTTAATCTACTTGAGCTTCCTTTCTCTATCTCATTTATTCTTTCTTCTGTAACTCATTGAAAACAATCAAATATCACATTCAATCCCATCTACTGTGAGAATTACAAAAATATCATTCCAAAATTTTAAATATATGTATATATATATATCTTAAAATTCATTACTAATTACTTAAACATTTAGAAATTATTAACTGAATGCCTTCGATTACTTTTGAGAAGCTCTTTTAAATTATTTGTCTTAATAAACTTTTTGAATTCATTTAAAATCACAACATACTTTTCAATATTTTATTAATTTAATAATATCTTAAGATGTAAATATCATATTTAAAACTGATGACTTTATTGCATTCAAACATATATTATTAAAAGTTTATTGACTTGATTTATCATTTATAGTACATAATATGTATGTATGTATGTATGTATACATATATACATATATATATATATATATATATATATATATATATATATATATATATATATATATATATATATATATATATTCAGGTGTTGCATTCTTACCCTCCATAAAAATTTTCCCAAAATTTAAAAAAGTTTTAGCTATTAATCGATCATGTATGCTTCGACTTCCCAAGTAGCTTTTCTTTCTGATCCATATTTTTCTAAAACATTTATCATTAGATAGCTTTATAATTACTTTATTTTAACTAATTTTTATAAATACATGATTTTTTCTTGATATTTTCTTAATCAATTCTTTTCATCAAATAATTTTTTCTTCTTACCTTGAGCTATCTTTAATTGATCTTGAATGATTCTTATCCTTTTATGGCTTTCTCAATATTCTAAGGATCCAAGAAAACTCTTTCTTTTCTTTTAGTACAACATAGAGTTAACAAATACTTCATTTCATATATAGCCTTATATGATGTAATTTCAAAACTATATTGATAACTATTATTATTAAAAAAATTATTAATGATAAATGACTTTCTTAACCTCCTCCAAGAACTAATATACAAAGTCTTAAGTAAATATTTTAGAATCTTAATGATGCTCTTTATTTATTTATCTGTTTGAAGATGAATGATTGCTAAATTTTAAACTTTTTTCAAAGTCTTGATCCATTATCTTTCAAACATGCAAAGTAAAGTTAGGTTTCATATCTAATATAATAGTTTTTGTGAACCATGTAATTTTATAATTTAGTTCATATAGATATGAGCCAAAATTTATGTTAAATATGTTGTCTTAATAACAAGAAAATAAATATATTTTGTTAATCTATCTACAATTACTTATATTGAATCAAGACCTATTGGTGATTGAGATAACTCTATCATAATATCTATAATCACTTCTTCTCATTTCTATTTATGAATGGGTGAACGTTACAATATTTCTCTTATTCTTATTATTCATCTTTGATTTTTTTGATAGATTAAACTTCTTAAACCACTTTGAAAATTTTTTTATTCCAAGCCTCCTATCACATGCTCACATGTCAGCCACCTACCATGTTCACAATAGGTCAATGATTGTGTATATGGCCTTTCACGTGCAAAAGCTACACCCACTTGCATGTAGCAGTTCGTGTTTGCATAGATGGTCTCATTGTAATGTAGAATTTTTAGAATTTTTTGTTTGGTCAAAATTTACATGTTTCTTTTAGAAATTAAAACATTACATATTTTGAAATAAAATATTATGTCCAAACATCTATATAAATATATAAGAGTGTTATAAAAAATAGTTTAAGATTCTTTAAATTTTAAAACTTTGTGAATTTAAAACTCCTTGAAAGAAACTTCTTGAGAAAATAATCTCTTAATTACAAAAACCCAAATCTCCTTCAATTCTTCCTTAGTTGCCCATAATTCTTAGACTTCAATTTCATTGTTCCAATTCAAAAAAGGAATGCATACTATCAAAGGGCTCAGCATACAAAATCATGAATCATCAAATTATATATAAATTAAAATATCCTACAAATGTGCCAAAACCATAAAAAATAAAGTATTTAAAAATAAAGAGTTGACATTTTGTTGAATAGCATTAATTTACAGTAATCTAACTATGTTAGTTAAGTCTGTGTTGAACTTAGTTTAGAATTACTAAAACTTATCATTTCATCTCAATCCATACTTATTTGAAAAAATCAAATAAATAAATTAAATAAACAAAAATAATAGTGAACTTTTTTAAACATTTAAAAAAAACATAATTTAAAGTAAAAAAAATATAAGTGGAATCAAATTAATATAAACAAATCAATACCATATAAATATCACACAAGAGGAGATTTTAAGATACTTAATAATATAACCAAATCAAAGCAAAAACTTTGAACAAATAATATACTTCTTATAAGAAAGTTGCTTTTATGATACATAGAAGATTATGTGTATCATCATCAAGCATAAAATTAGATACGAATGAAATTGTCTCGTAGAGAATGACAAATCCCTAAAAAATAAAAATAAAATAAAATTATGGATATGTATAGACATCATCGAGGTCAGTCTAACAACATCTGTGATGTCCTCATCAAACCACATTTGGAATCACTACAAATTAAACAAATAACAATAAAATATTACTTTATGTTAAATCGATTTATATTAAAGCTGAGGAAAGATAAATTGAACTAATCAACTGATGTAATGGTCACATGAGAGAGAAATTATAATTTAATAATAATGTGACAAAATAAAAGTAAAACATTTAAAGAAATGTGTTAAACTGTATTGAAAAATTGCATTCCATGATACAATGGACTTCAAGTGTAGTATCCTTGATCGTCAAATAAGGTACAAATCAAAATATCACGTAAAGAATTCTAAAAGACTAGAATTACCAATAACGCTCGTTTCATTTCTCTCAAATCTCATATAAAATTAACGAGAATTTCCAAAGTAATTAAGCATACATAATAATAAATTATTATTTTGATATTAAGTAAATATGCATTTAAGTATTAATAAAATAATTTGAAACAATGTAATATAGCCAAATCAGTGTGATATAAATGTTACATGAGAGGATTCTTATAGTGACATAATAATCTAACAAATGAAGATAAAACATTTGAAGAAATGTGTTAAATTGTGTTAGAAATTTGTATTCTAAGAGATAAATGAGCTCATGTACAATAACTTCATTCATAAAATTTGTTATGAACTAAAATTAGCTATAAACTGATACAAAATCTTAAAAAATTTACATTTAAAAATATAAAGATGAGTTTTTAGTTAGATGGAGCTTTTCAAGATGAGTTAAATGACATTTGTTCTATCTCAATAACACCTTGATTGGAATTAAAACATATTAATAAAATTAATTGAACATAATAATAATAAATTGTTATTCTAATATTAAGAAATCAAATATTAATGTTAAAATAATATAAATTTTATCTAATTAGTACAACCGTATAAATATGTTGCAAGGCTCACATGAAATGAGATTTAATGTTGGGTAATTATATAGTAACATTAAAGTAGAAAATTTAAAGAAATTAGCTAAATTATATAAGAACATTGTCTTCTAAGATACTAAGTAGATCGAGTGTAAAACTTTGAACATTAAATAAAGTATGAATTGAAATATGTTATAAAGAATGTAAAAATAATATACATTAAGTATTTAAAAATATCAAAAAGAATATTCAATTGGATAAAGCTCATCGAGAGAGATTAAAGATGTTTATTTCTCTTAAATCAGACATTGTTTGGAGTTACTATAAATTATAAATTAAATAACATAGATAATGATAACTTATTATCACAATACTAAGTAAAAATATAATAAAGTTGAAATAAGATAAATTTAATCAATGTAATATATCTAAAAAAAGTAACAAAAAGGTCACACTAAAATAGTTATAATTTAATAAAAATATTACAAATCAAAGAGAAAAATAATTGAGACAAATTATAAATGGAAGTTATATTAAAAAAGAATAGGGAGATCAAGTGTGACATCATCTATCCTCAAATAAGGTACAAATAAGAATTTCTTATTATGAGTGCAAAAACCTTAAAAAATAATGTATTTAAAAACATACGAATGATTATTAACTTAAACAGATTTCTTCAAGACGAGTGCAATGACCTTTCCAAAATCTCTATCAAAAGTTGTTTGTAATTTCAATGAATTAAAAAAATAAATAATCATAGATAATACTAAATTATTATTTTCCTTTGAAGTAATTAATAATGAAGCAAAAAAGATGTAAATTGAAGCAATGTTATATGACCAAATGATTGGATGTGAAAGTCACATGGCAGGAGATTTAGTGTCAAAGAATAATATAACTAAATGTAAGCAAAACAGTTGATGAAGTTAAGATAAATTACATGGGAAAGTTGCACTCCAATATATTAAAGAGATTGAGTCTACCATCTCAATCATAAAAAAATGTACAATTAAGATGTATCACAATGCATGCTAAATAGTAGAAAATAAAACGTCTAAAAATATTAAAATTTACATTTAATTGGATAGAGATCATTAAGATTTACATTTTCAAAATTAAATAACCATTGGAAAAATATATCATTATTTTAAGATAAAATAAAGATATATTAAAGTTAAAATATAATAGTTTGAAGTACTATAATGTAACCAAATTAAGATGATGTAAGGATCACTTGTCAGGAGAATTAGAGTTTCATAACAACATAACCAAATCTTAGAAAAAAAGTTTAGCAAATGAGAATAATTGTAAAGGAAATTCCCTTGCATGACAACATGGAGATTGTGTGTAACATCCTCAATTATTAAATCATAAATAAATAAAAATTAATTGTAAAATGATAAAAAATGTAGAAAATATTATGGAAAAATATGAATTATAATTATTGTGAATTGCTAAAATAAAGAAACTTAAATAAAATAAATTATAACTTTAATATTTAGTAAGCATGTATTTTATATTAATTGAGATAAATTGAAATAATGAAATAAAACTAACTCAAAGCAATATAAATATCACAAGGTAGCATAATTAGGGTTCCATGGTTATATAATGAAATCAAAGCAAAACATTTTTAAAAATTGCATGACATTTATAGGAAAGCTACATCCCATGAAAGTATGGAGATTGAGTTGGCTTGTAGAATTATTAAAAAGCAAACAAATTTAGATTTCTTATAAAAAGGGAAAACCCAAAACAAATAAAATATTGAAAACATTAAAATTGAAATAATTTTTTGGTACAACTCACCAATATATGTCTAATGATGTTTATTTTGTCTCAATTAGGCTTTATCTATAATTATAATGAATTAATAAATTAAATAAACATTAAAAAGTTAAAATTATTTCTTTGATATTAGGTATATATTAAGGAAGAAACAATATAAATTAAAGTAATCTGATATAAAAAAATCAAAGTGATAAAATGATCATATCAGAGTACATTTAGAGTAAAATAGTCATACAACCAAATAAAAAATAAGAAATATAAAGAAATGTGATAAATTATATAACAAAGTTTCTTTTTTAGATATAAAGGATATAGAGTGCAATATCATCGATCATAAAATCAAGTATGAGTCAAAATATTTTGTAAATCTATCAAAACATTAGAATCTAAAATACTTAACAAATTACTAAAGTAATAGATAAATTAAATACTTAACAAAATTACAAATTACTAAAGTAATAGATAAAATTAAATTACAGTTTTAATGTAAATTAATCATATGTTAAAGGTTGAAATATATAAATTAATGAATTGTAACATAGCCAAATAAAAGTTACATAAAGGTCACAAGACAGGATATTAGAGTTACAGTATAACATAATTCAAAGAGTTGAGTTACATTGTACAAATAATTTATGTTCCATAACACTAGGGAGATCAAGTGTTACATACTCGATTATCAAATTAGTTACAAATTGAAATGCTACCTAAAACATGACAAAATAATAAAATAAAATATTTATAAAATTAATATTTAATACGATAGAGCTTTTTGAAGTGAGTCCAGTGACAATCATTTCATCATGATTACATTTTGATTACAATTACTATGAATTATAAAATTAAATAACCATAAATAAAATTTAATTATTATTTTTATATTATATTAACACTTTTTTTAAGAAAATGTTATAAGTGACAACAACTTAATATTATAAAATAAAATTATTCTAAAGGTCACATGAGGGGACAATAATTGTTCCATAGTAATGTAACCAAATAAAAGAAAAATATTTGAAAAAATTACATATATTAAACACAAAATATTATAATCCTATATACTAAGGAGATCAAGTATAACATCTTCATTTGTCAAATAAGGCATGTATCAAAATATCTCATAAATCATACCAAAACCTTATAATATCATTGAAAAAATATAACATTAATATTTGATTGGATAAAGCTATTAAAAAACATTTGACGACTTTTGTTTTATCTCAATCAAATATCATATGAAAATACCATATGTTCCAAAAGTGATGTAAAAGTCACATATTAGATGAGATATAAAGTTACATTGTAGTATAACAAATTCAAACAAAAATATTTGAAGAAATAAGATAAATTATGCATGAAAGTTGCAATCTAAGACATGAAGGTCATCGAGAGTAAAATCCTTGATCCTAAAATTTTGTCCACATTAAAATGTATTACAAAGCATGCCAAAACTTTAAAAAAATAATATATCAAAACCTAAAAACAAATATTTAATTAAGAAGCATACTTTGAGATGAGTCAAATGATTTTTATTTCATTTTGATTATAGCTTCAAAATTAGGAAAAATTACTAAGTAATTTTGCATAAATAATAAAAAATTATTATTTTTATATTACTTAAGTATTATATAAACTTTAATTGAGATTAATTAAAGAAATTAAATATAAAAGAATTAAAAGTCTGTAAACATCACACAAGTTGAGATTAAAAGTTATGTAGTAATATAACAAAATCAAAGAAAATTATTTTAAAAAAATGAGATCAAATGAATAGTAAACTTGTATTCTAGATTGTTATAGAGATTCAAAGGTTTCTTTGGCATCAAATTACATGTAAATAAAAAATACTCATAAAACTTTTCAAAACCCTAAAAAATAAATAATTTTAGAAAATAAAATTGAATATTAAATTTGATATAGCAAATCAAGAGGATTCGAGTGACATTTGTTTCATCTCTAGCAAAATTAATTTTGAATAACTATGAATTATCTAAGTATATAAAAATATTTAACAATGAAATATTATTTTAATATTAAATAAAGATACATTAAAGCAAAAATAAGAGAAATTAAACCAACATAATATAAAAAAATTAATTCAAAATAATGGGCCACACCAAAATAGAATTAATGTTCATAATAGTATAACTAAATCAAAGAAAAAAATTTAAACATTTGAGAATACAAGGAAGTTATATTTAAGACATCAATGAGATTGAGTGTAACTTCTTTTATCATTAAATAGTTCAAATCGAGATATTTCTTAATATATGAAAAACCTTTAAAAATAAAATATTTAAAAAATAAAAAATAAAATATCTAATTGGATATAGCTCATCGAGACTAGATCAATGAGGTTTGTTTTGTCTTAATGAGGCATCGTTTTAGCATACCAAAAATTAACAAAATAATAGCACCCATAAATAATAAATAATTCATTTAATATTAAGTAAATGTTTGTTAAAACTAAAGTGAAAGAAATTGAAGCAATTTAAAATAACAAAACCAAGGTGCTGTAATGGTCACACGAGAAGAGAACTCAAATTACATAATAATATAGACAAATGAAAGCAAAAATTTTGAAGAAATAATATAAATTGTGCCAAAAGTATTTATTCTAAAATCTAAGGAGATTGATTGTAAAATCCTTGATCATCAAATTACGTTCAATCGAAATATCTCATAAAACATTCCAAAATTCTAGAAAAGTACAATGACCATTCTTTCGTCCTTATTTGTCCTCATTTGGAATTACAGAGGATTACTATGACTTACTAAAAAAGTAAGAAAAAAATAATAAAATGCTACTATTTTAATATTAAATAAATATATATTAAATTTGAACTAAGATAAATTCAACAAAATTAAAGTGATATAATGGTCACACAAAAAGAGATTTAGAATTACATAATAATATATCCAAATCAAAGAAAAATATTTTAAGAAATTAGATTAATTATACTTGAATATTATATTCTAAGTTACTAAGGAGATTGATGTAATATCTTCAATCATCAAATTAGGTATTAATCAAAATTTCTCATAAAGCATGCCAAAATGCTAAAAAAATAAAACATTTTAAACTTATAAGAATGAAAATTTAATTGGATAAAGCTTGTTAGGATAAGTGCAACGACTTTCATTTTGACTCTAATATGCCTCGTTTAGAATTTCTACGAATTACAAAAGTAATTAAAAATAAATAATTTTAAATTTATATTTTAGTGTTAAGAAATTTTATATTACAGTAGTGATTAGCTAAATAAAAACATTATACTATAAAAAAATGAAAATCAATATAAGTAAAAAATTATAAGAAAATTATAGTTTATTTATTATAAAAATAAATCAAAGCAAAACAATTTTGAATAAGTGAGATAAATTGAATGACAAAGTTACATTGCAAGAATTCTTAGTAGATCAAGTGTAACAAACACAATTGTTAAAATAGTTACAAATAAAATGTTCTTACTAGCATGAAAAAACCTAAAAAATAAAATACTTAAAAGTATAAAAAATGAATAAATATTTAGATAGAGCTCATTAAGTAAAGTCCAATGAAATTTGTTCGATCTTGATTGGACTCAGTTTGTAGGTACAATAAATTATCAAATTAAAGAAGCTTAAACAATAATAAATTAACCTTTCGTATTAAGTAAATATATATTAAAGTTGAAATAAGATAAATTAAAATAATATAATATAACCATTTCAAAGTGATATAAAGGTCACAAGAGAGAAGATTTATAATTATATAGTAATACAATTATATCCCAAAAAATAATTTGAATAAATGGTATAAATTATAAAAGAAAGTTGTATTCCAACATATTAATATATATATATATACATATATAAAATAAGATAATTAGATGTAATAAGTAGAATAATCAAAATGATGCAATGATCAAAGGAGAGGAGGATTAGAGTTTTAAAAAATAATAACTGAATCAAAGCAAAAAATGTGAAGAATTGAGATAAATTTAATTAGAAAGTTTCCTACAACAATACTTAGGAGATGAAGTGTAACATCTCTAATTGTCAAATTAAGTACGAATCAAAATTTCTCATAAAATGATCAATATTAAAATAATATTTAGAAATATTAAAAAAAAAATTAATTGTATATGACTATGCACATTTAGCATAAGGACATTTGTTTCCTCTCAATAGCTCCTCGATTGAAATTACTAGCAAATTATGAATATAAAAACCATTAAATAAAAATAAATTATTATGCTAATTTTAAATAAAAATATAATAATGTACGAATGTGATAAACTGAAGCAAAACAATACAATCAATTTAAAGCAACATAAATCTCACAAGATATGAGAAATAGAATCCATAGCAATATAACCAAATTAAGCTGAAAATGTTAAGAAATGTGATAAAAGTTTTAAAAAAAACTATGTTCCAAGGTATTGACATTGAGTGTCACATCCTTGATCTCCAAAATTGATACAAATCAAAAATACATTGTAAAATGTAAAGAGCCATTGAGAAAAGAATTTTAAAAATATAAAAATGAAAATGTATTTTAATGAAGTTTGTCGAGATGAGACCAATGCCTTTTTTTTCAATTGGACCACATTTAAAATTATATGAATTACAAAAATAAATAATCATTAATAAAAATTATTATTTATTGATAAGTAAATATATATTAAAGAACATATGATGTAAATTGAAGTAATGTAATATTATAAAATTAAATGAAATATTCATAAGATAGAAGATTTAGAGTTAAACAGTAAAATAAATTAATTAAAACAAGAAATTTAGAGAAATGGGATCATATATATGAGAAACTTATTTTCCAAGATACATAGAAGATCAAGTAAATAGTCATTTACTATTTTAATAACAATAATTTGACATTTTGAAATAAAAAACTTAAAAAGTAAATGATAACAACTAATTATTTTAATATAAACTATATATTTATTAAAAGTGAAAGAAAAAAATTTAATATAAAAAAATAAAATTAGTATAACAATGGATTTAGAGGATAATTGGAGTTTCAATATAGTAAAAGAAAAATCAAAAGCAAACATTTCTGGAAATAAGATATACTACATCATTCAAAGTTGCTAAAGAGATCAAATGCAACGTACTTAATCAAAATATCATGTATGAATCCAAATATCTCTTACAGTGTATGAAAACTACTAAAATTAAAACATATAAAATCATAAAGATGAATATTTAATTAAATAGAGCTTGTTGAGCTGAGTCTAATAACTTTCATTTTTTCTTAATCACATATCATTTAGAATTTTTATGAGTTAATAAAGTGAATAAGAAAAAATTATAATAAATTGTTATTTGAAAATTAGGTTAATATATATTAAAAAAAATTTACATAAGTTGAAGTAATAAAATATAACAAAATCAAAGTGAGAAAAGGGATAGTGGTGAGAGTAATAAGATATTCATTGTAACATAACTAAATCAAATTGAAAATTTTGAAAATTTAGCAAAATTATATGAGAAAGTTGAGTTCTAAGTTAATAAATAGATTGAATGTAACATCATTTACCATTATATTAAGAATGAATTAAAATTACTTATAAAGTGTGGAAAAACTTTAGAAAATTAAAAAATAAAGAATTTAAAAACATTTATTTCTTCTCAATCAAACCACACTTAGAATTATCACAAATCACTAAAGTAAAAGAACTTAAATAATAATTAATTATTAAATTAATATTAATTTAATATATAATAAAAAGCTAAAATGACATAAATATAATTGATGTATTTTAACAAAATCAATGTAATTTAAAGGTCCCATTAATGGGGAATAAGGGTTTAATAGTAATATAACCAAATTAAAATTAAATATTTGAAGAAATGAGATTATTTTAAAATGAAAGTTATTTTCCATGATGTGAAGGAGATTGAGTGCAACATCCTCTATCATCACATCAAGTACAAATCAAGAAGATTCATTAAGGATGCAAATCCCATTAAACTAAAACTACTTAAAAATATAAATTGAATATATGGAGTTCATTAGGATGAGATGATCAATGTTTGTTTTCTCTCAATTGGACCTCATTTGGCTTTACTACAAATTACCATAATAAATGCAAAAAACAGTTTAATATGACATGTAAATATTATAGTTTAAATGATATAAATTGTAGCAATGTAATATAAACTAATCAAAGCAACATGAAGGTTGCATGAGAGGAGATTAAAAGTTACATTGCAACATAAACAAATCAAAGAAAAAAATTTGCAAAATGAGAAATCTTTTTGTGGAAATGTTGCATCTCAATATTCTAAAGAAATCGAGTGCAAAAAATTTTATCATCTAATTAGGTACGAATCAGATTGCCTGTTAAAACATTTCAAAATCATAACATATTTAATATTTTAAAATAGAAAAATAAATATTTAATTTGGTAAAAGTCATCAAGATGAGTCCAACAAAGTTCATTTCATCAGAATTTGGCTTTGTTTAGAATTATTATGAATTACAAAATTAATTAAGCTAAAATTATAATGAATCAACTTTTATATATTAAAATAAGATATATTAAAATAAAAACATATTAAATTCAAGTACTATGGTGTTACCAAATCAAGTACATATAATGATCACACGACAAGAGAATAAGTGTTTAATAGTAATATAATCAAATAAACACATAATACTCCAAAAAATTTCATAAATTTTATAAAAAAAATTGTATTCCAATGTATTAAGGAGATTGAATGTAAGATCCTTGGTAGTAAAATAAGGTATTAGTAAAAATGCCCAAAAAAGTGTGCTAAAGCCCAATAAAAAATTCAAAAAATATAAAATTAAAATTAAATTAGATAAAAACTGTTGTGACAGTTCGAATCATATTTATTTAACTCAATTAGACCATGTTTGGAGTTATTACAAATTACTATAGTAATATGCCTAAATAATTATAAATTGTTATTTTTATATTAGGTAAATATATGTTAAAACATAAATGAGATAGGCTAAAGCCATCAAATATAACAAAATAAAAGTGATGTAAAGGTCACAGAAGAGGAGATTTAGAGTTACACAATAATATGACCAAGTCAATGTGAAAACATTTTGAAAAAATATAATAAGTTTTATAAGAAAGTTACTTTCCAAGATACTAAAGAGATAGAGGTTAACAACCTTAATAATCAAATATTGTATGAATCATATTCTCTTATAAGGTATCCCAAAACTGAAGAAAATTTAACATTTGAAAACATAAAAAATATTTAATTAGATAGAGATCTTCAAAATGAGTCCGACAATATTTATTTCATCAAATCTAGTGCGAATTGAAGTATCTCGTAAAACATGTAAAATCTTAAAGTTAAATATTTAAAAATATTAAAATTAAATATTTAATTGGATATAATTCGTCAATATTCATATAAATGCATTTGTTTGTCTTGATTTGACATCTTTTGCAACAACTTTGAATTACCGTATTACATGACCATAAACATTAATTAATTATTATTTTAATATTGAATAAATATTTAACAATATTGAATAGAGATACATTTAAACAATATATTATTGCCCAATCAAATGATGTAACAGTTACAAATGAGGATAATTAGTGTTTCATTTTAAAATAAATAAATCAAAGAATAACATTTAAAAAAATTAAATGAATTGTGTGAGAAAATTTGATTCAAACAGGCGAGGAGATTGAGTCTAACCTCCTCGATTGCCAAATTAGATGAGAACTAATATTTCTTTTGAAAACATTTAAATAAACGTAAAATAAAATTTTAAAAAATATAAAAATAAACATGTATAGGGATAAATCTCACCAAGAAGTGTAAAATAATGGCAATTTCATCACGATCCAGTCTTGCTTAGAATTTCTATTTAATTAATATTACAAACGAATTTAAATAATAATAAGCTATTGTTTTAATATTAAGAGATTATATATTAAAACTAAAATGATTGAATTGATACAATGTAATGTAATTAATTAAAAAAAAGTAATGGTCACATCAAAGGAGAATTAAAGTTTATTAGTAATAAAGAAAAAAAAGCAGAAAGTTTTGAAGAAATGAGATAAATTATATGATAAAGCTGCATTCAATGATACAAAGAAGATTAAATGTAACATCCTTGATTATAAAATTTGCATGAATCAAAATGTCTAATAAAGCATGACAAAATAATAAAAAATAAACATTAGGAAAATATGGAAATAAGTATTAAATTAAATAGAGCTTATCTAGTCTAGTCTAATGGCATTTGTTTAAACCTCATTGAAACTCATTTCCAATTAACATTAATTTATCTTACTAATTAAAAAACTAATAATAAATTACTATTTATTGTTAAGTGAAGATATACTAAAAAAATAAATAAGATAAATTTAAATAATGTAATATAACCAAATAAATTTAAAAGTCACATTAGAAGACGATAAGAGTTTTATAGTAATATAAACAAATGAAATAAATATATTTAAAGAAAAAAGGTAAATTGTTATACCCGGTAAAATATTATAGGTTTAATCTTCAATAATTCAATTGTGGCTTGGATGATTTCAGATCGACAGTAGGATGAGCCAGGAGCTCAATTGGAGGCTATTGGAATTTCTGAAATTTTTTGGGGATTTTTCGGAGCACCGAGATTTTTTAAAAAAAAAACGAAATTTGGTTTTTTTACCGCGCGTGAACCGGACCGGAGCGGTTCAGCGAAGGCGGAGCGGTTCAGCGAAAGCGGGCGGTTCACCGAGGTGCGTTTGCACGTGCGTATGGATAAGCCGCGGATAAGCGGATCGGACGGACGAGATCAGCGGTGGAGATTAACCGGCTGATCGGGTGTTAAGCGGCGTTTTAGAAGGTCAACCGGTGCTTAATGTGTCTTAACGTGTTATTACCGGTTTAAGCTGGGTATTTAACCTGAACTTTTTCGGACTTTAGGGTTTCGAACGGCGGCGAGAGGCGAGGTGTTCGCGGCGAACGGCGATATTTTCCGGCAGCCTTTCAAGGGGTTTTTGAGAACCGGAGATTCGCGGGACAAAGGCGAACATTTTGGTACCGATTTCGTTCGGCGAGGAGCTGCGGTTGATCGCGTGCGGGCTTCACCATCGCCGGCGACGAGCAAAGGTAGGAAATTCGGTTTTAAATTAGTTAATTAGTAGAAATTAAAAGCATGGAATATTTTGCTTAATTAAATCAAGCATGTGGATGAAAAATTGGACTTAGTTGAATGCTAATTTGCATCTTTTACAATTTTTGGATTTCTGGAAAATTTCTATTTCGCCAGAAAATTTAGTTAGGTAGGAAATTCAGATTTAAATTAGTTATTTAGCAAATTAAAAATATGGATTATTTTGCAAATAGCTACCGGAGCATGCGGATTGTGGTTTTTGAAATTGTTTAATGCAATTTATTGATTTTAGCATTTTAGGGTTTTCGGAAAATTATACCCGCCGAATTCGGAAATTTTACCGAGCATGTGTTGATTCGATTATGTGCTTTAATCATGTTAAGATAGTATCAAATGCTGAAATTTGTTTAATTTCATAGATTGTTAAAATGGGGATCGGATGAAACTTCGGCGGAAATTTCGATTGAACCTTAGAAATTAGTGGCATTATTGAAACATTAGGATAGTACGAACATCGGATTTTGTTTCTCCTTGATCTCGGTCGCCGGAAATCGACGGGGAAAACGGAATTTTCCCGGAGGAATCGTCGGCTAGGGTTTCGCGGGTGCCGGGCGGAGGAAGGAGATGGATTAGATTAATTACGGTCTAGTTAATTAAGTAATTGTAATTATTCAATATTTATTAATAATCAAATGCTAAACGTCGGCTGGAAATTTGGATTAAATATTCGGCCGGTGGGTTCTCGATTCAGCGCGAAGACCCGAACCGGTGGGGAGATCCGGTTCAGGAGATTCGGCGCGGACGAACGGCGCGGCGCGGAGGAAAATTTAATTTCGGAAATTAATCCGAATTTTTGGAAAAAGGATATATGTGGAATTTAAATTTTATTCGGAAATTTATTCCGAATTTCGGAGAATAGATAAAGGGCGGAAATTGATTTTGGAATTTAAAAATTTCCTGAAGTGAGAAAAATGTGATTTTAGGAAATCACATAGCCAAGTTGAAATTGACTGTTGGAAATTATCCATAAATTCAGTGCAGCTGGATTATTTCGAAGGAAGTGTGACACTTGGGTAAGTGCTACCAGAATAGTCAGAATTTTGGTATAGTTTGTGTTGCTTGGATGGCAATGGCATGGTTTGAGTCACTTTACTCAGTGTTGGCATATTTCACGGATTGGCATATTGGACCGGACTACTATAGACCCTATATGATGTTTTAGGGTAGTTGTGGTAGGTAACAGTGCGGTTCAGACTTAGCTTCCACAGTATACATGTGACTGATAGGCGCCATGCGTGTTTCGAGATGGGCGTATCCCACTGGCATGCTAACTGGAACCCCAGGCTAGGTTGTGATGCGTGTTTCGAGATGGGCAATCCCACTGGCATGCTTTGCCTAGGCGCCATGCGTGTTTCGAGATGGGCAATCCCACTGGCATACTATATAGACGCTGAGGTGTCGGGTGCTAGGCGTTATGATGCGTGTTTCGAGATGGGCGTATCCCACTGGCATGCTTTTCCTAAGCGCCATGCATGTTTCGAGATGGGCGATCCCACTGGCATGCTACCTGGAAGCCCAGAGGAGAGCTACTCTGGCGTGACTGGGGTGACTGTGGTTAGTCAGAGTCTGGGACTGAGAGTGCCTTTCCACCCTACATTGTTATGCTGTATTCCTATACTCTTGCTATTATCCTTCTCTTGCATGTGAGTTTTTACTAGCTGTCTTTCCTACTGGGCGTAGCTCACTCCTTTATTATCTATATTTTTCCAGCGGCTCGACAGCCTTGACGCCACCCAGATTAGGAGGGATCGTGGTCAGCAGGCTAATGGAGGATATCTGATCTGTGATTTTCTGAGATATTTTGGTTAGTGTGATTGATACTATTGGATGTATTCAGGGAGACTGTTATACTTATGTCATGTAATATGTGAGGGTGATTCTGACTTATGTATCTAGTTAGATGATATTGTATTTGTTGGACTTGGATCTTATTCTTGTGATGTAGTTTCCATTCACTGTTTTACTTTATTGCCTTGGTAGTATAGTGTGTGGAGTGCCATATTTTATCTGAGGATGTTATGTATTTTATTTTTGATGGTGAGGTCATTACATGACTATGGAACTTAACCGTGGGGGTTCAGACTTCTATTAGATCGGTTCTCCTACCAGTATGGGTTAGGAGTATTGGGTCTAGTAGGAGTAACATTGCGCGAGTTTATCAGTTAATTCAGGAGTCATGAATCCTGATTTGACGGTGTACCCGGGAGATGGGATCCACATTGTTAAGGAAAGTAGGTGTGTAATGATGTGTTATATCCTATGTTTTTCGTAGGCTACTCAGGTTGGTATTGGACGATCTGAGCTATCTATATGTAAAAAAAAAATATATGCCAAAAATCAGCCTAGGAAAAAATGGGGTGTAACAAGAGTGGTATCAGAGCCCTAGGTTAGGATAGTGGGGCTAGACATGTATAGAAGTTCAGCCCTAGGTTAGGATAGTGGGACTAGACATGTATAGAAGTTCAACCCAAGGTGGGGAGAACTGTTGGTCATTTTATTATACTATGGTAGTCCGTATGCCAAATGCCAAATGACGACCCTAATGCCAGATTAGTTGCTTTTGACAGTATGGCTGGTACCAGGAGACTTCCCTTTCGTGGAGCAGCTAGAGGCAGACCTGTATCTGCTACTCCTAAACCGGAGACGATCCCAGCATTGCCAGTTGAGCCAGCCGTGGATCATTGGATCGATGCCTTTATGCGGTTGCGTCCGCGGAGCTTCAGTGGGTCGGCTGACCCAGCGGTGGCTGATGACTGGATGGCTCATATGCTTGAGCTGTTTGATGCCTTGGGATGTCCACTTGGCAGGAGGGTAGTACTTGCTGCTCTAGTATTGGAGGGAGAGGCTGCTACCTGGTGGAGAGGCCAGCGGCGCGCTGTGTTTGGGGAGGTCCAGAACAGCGAGATAGCTTGGGAGGACTTTGTTGAGGCATTCAGGGAGTGCTACATTCCTGCTTCTGCCATGTCTCAGTCTAGGAGGGACCTTATACACCTCAGGCAGGGCCAGATGTCAGTGAACGACTACTTATCGAGATTCACATATCTGGCGAGGTATGCCGCTGAGCTGGTACCATCTGAGGAGCGCAGATGTGAGATGTTCTTGGAGGGACTTCGTCCTATGCTGCAGCGTCAGTTGGTTGTGAGCCAGTTTGCCAGATTTCGTGACTTAGTGGAGGCTGCGAGATCCGTTAAGCTTATTGACATCCGGATGGAGGCCCAGAGAGAGTCTCACAACAAAAGGAAGGAATTCAGAAATGCCCAACAGAACAAAAAGGAAAAGAGACACAGAGATCATCGAGGTACCCAGGAGGGCGTGGTCCAGCCATGGCCTATTTCCGAGAGGCCAGTGCAGTAGACAGGTACTCGGACTGGGGGGATTATTTGCTACCACTGTCAGCAGCCAGGACACAAAAGGTACGATTGCCCGTTATGGAAGAAACAGAGGATCACAGGACCGGTTGGTTCATCTGGGGGACAGCCCAGAGTATTTGCATTGACTCAGCAGCAGGCTTCTGAGTCACTAGAGGTGATCACAGGTATGCTTTATTTTGGTAACATATAGTGCGTGACTTTGTTTGATACTGGTGCATCTCATTCCTTTGTTGCTGAGAGGATCTAGAATCAGATATCAAGATCCAAGGGTTATTTAAAAGAACCCTTACTGGTTAGGCTTCCTGATGGGAAAGAGATTCCCACTGTTCAGGAGACTGATGGATTTATTCTGATTAGTGGACACGAGTTCGTGACAGAATTGATATGTGTGTCGCTAACAGAATTCGACATCATTTTGGGGATGGATTGGTTGTGCTACCATGCAGTGGTTCTGGATTGTTGCGAGAAGAAGGTTAGGATCAGGGTGCCTGGTTCGGAGGATGTGATATACTTTGGTGTGAACAGGCAGATTCCCCTGATCTCAGTTCTTCAGGCAAAGAGACTAGTGAGGAAGGGTTGTACTTGTTGGTTGGCTTATGTGGCAGATAGTCAAGCCACCACTACCCTTATGTCAAATATTCCAGTGGTGAGAGACTTCCCTATGGTTTTTCCAGAGGAGTTGCCTGGACTTCCACAAGCTAGGGAAGTGGAGTTTTCGATTGATTTGGAGGTAGGAGTAGCTCCTATTGCTAGAGCTCCCTACCGGATGGCTCCAGCCGAGCTAGCAGAGTTGAAGACTCAGTTGCAGGACTTATTAGACAAGGGACTCATACGCCCCAGTTGTTCACCTTGGGGTGCCCCTGTCTCATTCGTCAAGAAAAAAGATGGTAGTATGAGGCTGTGTGTGGATTATAGGGAATTGAATAAGGTTACGATTCATAACCGGTACCCTTCACCATGTATTGATGATTTACTAGAACTGTATTTGAGGCAAAGGAGATCGTTAGAGTTGATAATAGACTATGAGCTGGTGATAAATTACTGCGAGGGTAAGGCTAATCCTGTTGCTGATGCTTTGAGCAGGCACGCAGTTATGCATACTATGTTAGTCTCTGACCCTATACTAGACTTGGATTGGGATGTTAAAAGATGTCAGGAACAGTTGTCTGTTCAGAGACTGGTTCACAGACTCAGCTCGTTGACTATTCGGGCTGACTGGTTATCTGAGATGCGTGATCTTCAGCTTTGTGATGAAGAGCTGAATGAGAAGTTTGAGTTGGCATCGTAGGGATTGGGAGGAGACTTTGCTCTCAAAAACGACATTTTGACTTTCAGGGGTCGTTGGTGTGTGCCATCACATCAGGAGTTCAGGGAGAGGATCCTTCGACAGGCTCCTTGTGGAACTTTGGCTATGCACCCTGGAGAAGTCAAGATGTACAGGAATTTGAGGAGTGTTTTCTGGTGGAGAGGATTGGTGAAGTGGCTTACAGGTTGGCACTTCCTGAGCATCTGTCTGGGATTCACAATGTGTTTCATGTTTCGAATCTCAAGAGATATGTGCCAGATCCTTCTCATTGTATCGGTGATGATCTTCCTGGTTTGCAAGTGGCACCAGATTCTTCTTATGTGGAACTGCCAGTTCGCATCCTCGAGGAGAGCAGCAGGCAGCTGAGGAACAGGCCGTTTCCTATGGTCAAGGTTCTGTGGAATAGACATGACGAAAGGGAGGCAACCTGGGAGTTAGAGCAGGATGTTGCGGAAAAGTGGCCGGAACTTCTTGCTGAATTTCGAGGGCGAAATTCCTGATAAGGTGGTGAGATTGTTATACCTGGTAAAATATTATAGGTTTAATCTTCAATAATTCAATTGTGGCTTGGATGATTTCAGATCGACAGTAGGATGGGCCAGGAGCTCAATTGGAGGCTATTGGAATTTCTGAAATTTTCTGGGGATTTTTCGGAGCACCGAGATTTTTTAAAAAAAAAACGAAATTTGGTTTTTTTACCGCGCGTGAACCGGACCGGAGCGGTTCAGCGAAGGCGGAGCGGTTCAGCGAAAGCGGGCGGTTCGCCGAGGTGCGTTTGCGCGTGCGTATGGATAAGCTGCGGATAAGCGGATCAGACGGACGAGATCAGCGGTGGAGATTAACCGGCTGATCGGGTGTTAAGCGGCGTTTTAGAAGGTCAACCGGCGCTTAATGGGTCTTAACGGGTTATTACCGGTTTAAGCTGGGTATTTAACCTAAACTGTTTCGGACTTTAGGGTTTCGAACGGCGGCGAGAGGCGAGGTGTTCGCGGCGAACGGCGATAATTTCCGACAGCCTTTCAAGGGGCTTTTGATAACCGCAGATTCGCAGGACAGAGGCGAACATTTTGGTAAGAGTTTCGTTCGGCGAGGAGCTGCGGTTGATCGCGTGCGGGCTTCACCGTCGCCGGCGACGAGCAAAGGTAGGAAATTCGGTTTTAAATTAGTTAATTAGTAGAAATTAAAAGCATGGAATATTTTGCTTAAGGAAATCAAGCATGTGGATGAAAAATTGGACTTAGTTGAATGCTAATTTGCGTCTTTTACAATTTTTGGATTTCTGGAAAATTTCTATTTCGCCGGAAAATTTAGTTAGGTAGGAAATTCAGATTTAAATTAGTTATTTAGCAAATTAAAAATATGGATTATTTTACAAATAGCTACTGGAGCATGCGGATTGTGGTTTTTGAAATTGATTAATGCAAATTATTGATTTTAGCATTTTAGGGTTTTCGGAAAATTATACCCGCCGAATTCGGAAATTTTACCGAGCATGTGTTGATTCGATTATGTGCTTTAATCATGTTAAGATAGTATCAAATGCTGAAATTTGTTTAATTTCATAGATTGTTAAAATGGGGATCGGATGAAACTTCGGCCGAAATTTAGATTGAACCTTAGAAATTAGTGGCATTATTGAAACATTAGGATAGTACGAACATCGGATTTTGTTTCTCCTTGATCTCGGTCGCCGGAAATCGACGGGGAAAACGGAATTTTCCCGGAGGAATCGTCGGCTAGGGTTTCGCGGGCGCCGGGCGGAGGAAGGAGATGGATTAGATTAATTACGGTCTAGTTAATTAAGTAATTGTAATTATTCAATATTTATTAATAATCAAATGCTAAACGTCGGCTGGAAATTTGGATTAAATATTCGGCCGGTGGGTTCTCGATTCAGCGCGAAGACCCGAACCGGTGGCGAGATCCGGTTCAGGAGATTCGGCGCGGACGAACGGCGCGGCGCGGAGGAAAATTTAATTTCGGAAATTAATCCGAATTTTTGGAAAAAGGATATATGTGGAATTTAAATTTTATTCGGAAATTTATTCCGAATTTCGGAGAATAGATAAAGGGCGGAAATTGATTTTGGAATTTAAAAATTTCCTGAAGTGAGAAAAAGGTGATTTTAGGAAATCACATAGCCAAGTTGAAATTGACTGTTGGAAATTATCCATAAATTCAGTGCAGCTGGATTAGTTCGAAGGAAGTGTGACACTTGGGTAAGTGCTACCAGAATAGTCAGAATTTTGGTACAGTTTGTGTTGCTTGGATGGCAATGGCATGGTTTGAGTCAGTTTACTCAGTGTTGGCATATTTCACGGATTGACATATTGGACCGAACTACTATAGACCCTATATGATGTTTTAGGGTAGTTGTGGTAGGTAACTGTGCGGTTCAGACTTAGCTTCCACAGTATACATGTGACTGATAGGCGCCATACGTGTTTCGAGATGGGCGTATCCCACTGGCATGCTACCTGGAACCCCAGGCTAGGTTGTGATGCTTGTTTCGAGATGGGCAATCCCACTGGCATGCTTTGCCTAGGCGCCATGCGTGTTTCGAGATGGGCAATCCCACTGGCATGCTATATAGACGCTGAGGTGTCGGGTGCTAGGCGTTATTATGCGTGTTTCGAGATGGGCGTATCCCACTGGCATGCTACCTGGAACCCCAGGCTAGGTTGTGATGCTTGTTTCGAGATGGGCAATCCCACTGGCATGCTTTGCCTAGGCGCCATGCGTGTTTCGAGATGGGCAATCCCACTGGCATGCTATATAGACGCTGAGGTGTCGGGTGCTAGGCGTTATTATGCGTGTTTCGAGATGGGCGTATCCCACTGGCATGCTTTGCCTAAGCGCCATGCATGTTTCGAGATGGGCGATCCCACTGGCATGCTACCTGGAAGCCCAGAGGAGAGCTACTCTGGCGTAACTGGGGTGATTGTGGTTAGTCAGAGTCTGGGACTGAGAGTGCCTTTCCACCCTACATTGTTATGCTGTATTCCTATACTCTTGCTATTATCCTTCTCTTGCATGTGAGTTTTTA
The DNA here is from genome assembly GCA_023846275.1 of Vanilla planifolia. Taxonomy (NCBI): domain Eukaryota; kingdom Viridiplantae; phylum Streptophyta; class Magnoliopsida; order Asparagales; family Orchidaceae; genus Vanilla; species Vanilla planifolia. Next base: position 5,651,706 of record JAIUJO010000019.1, read on the forward strand.
CTAGCTGTCTTTCCTACTAGGCGTAGCTCACTCCTTTATTATCTATATTTTTCCAGCGGCTCGACAGCCTTGACGCCACCCAGATTAGGAGGGATCGTGGTCAGCAGGCTAATGGAGGATATCTGATCTGTGATTTTCTGAGACATTTTGGTTAGTGTGATTGATACTATTGGATGTATTCAGGGAGACTGTTATCCTTATGTCATGTAATATGTGAGGGTGATTCTGACTTATGTATCTAGTTGGATGATATTGTATTTGTTGGACTTGGATCTTATTCTTGTGATGTAGTTTCCATTCACTGTTTTACTTTATTGCCTTGGTAGTATAGTGTGTGGAGTGCCATATTTTATCTGAGGATGTTATGTATATTATTTTTGATGGTGAGGTCATTACATGACTATGGAACTTAACCGTGGGGGTTCAGACTTCTATTAGATCGGTTCTCCTACCAGTATGGGTTAGGAGTATTGGGTCTAGTAGGAGTAACATTGCGCGAGTTCATCAGTTAATTCAGGAGTCATGAATCCTGATTTGACGGTGTACCCGGGAGATGGGATCCACATTATTAAGGAAAGTAGGTGTGTAATGATGTGTTATATCTTATGTTTTTCGTAGGCTACTCAGGTTGGTATGGGACGATCTGAGCTGTCTATATGTAAAAAAAAATATATGCCAAAGATCAGCCTAGGAAAAAATGGGGTGTAACATAAATTATGTGAGAAAATTATATTCCAAGATAATATAGAGTTTAAGTATATAAATCTTGATCGTTAAATAAAGTGCAATTCACAACGGCTCATAAATCTAATTCTAGATATTTAAATATTTAGATATAAAAAATAGTATTTAAATGGATTGAGCTCGTGAAGACAATACTATTTATTTTATTTTAGTTAAACCTTTTTTAGGATTACTACAAACTATTGAAGTAAAAAATATTAAATTAAAATAATCTATTATATTGATGTTAAGAAAAGAGTACATATAATAACAAAAATGAAATGAATTTGACCAAATACTATAAACAAGTCAATCCAATGTAAAGCCAAAAACATAGTAAATTTAGAGTAAGGTAATATTATAACATAATTAAAGAGAAAATATGAAGAAATGAGAAATTATAATGGAAAGTGTCATTCCAAGATACTTTTGTGGCCATGTGTGACATCCTCATTTATCAAATAAGGTGCAATAAACATTTATCATAAAGCATGCAAATATCATAGAAAATAAATATTTTAAATCATAGAAATGAATAATAAATTAAATATTTCTTGTTGGGAGGAGTCTAATGAAAATTATTTCAACTCGAGTAGACCTCATTTGGAACTATTATTAATAACAAATTTAAATATTAAAAAATAAAAGAAAGTATTATTTTACTTTAAAAAAATAAATTAAAGCTAAAATGAGATAAATTTTATGAATATAATAAGAATAAATTAAAGCAATTTAAAGGATGCATGAGGAAAGAATTATAGTTTCATAGTAATATAATTAAATCAAAATGGAAAACTTGAAGATATTGGGAAAATTAAAAGGAATTGTTGCAATTTTGGATATTATAGAGTTCAATTGTAGCATCTTTTATCTTTAGTTATGATACAAATAAAAATATCTCATAAAGCTTGTCAAAACCATAAAAATAAAATATTTAATAAAAGAGAAAATAATATTTAATTGGATAAACTTTTTTGATACATGTTAAATGATGTCTACCTTGTGTCAATCAAACCTTGTCTATAACTACTATGAACTACCAATGTTAATAAGTAGAAATAAAAGTAAATTATTACTTTAATAAAAATTTAAAAATATAAAATATAAAAAGAGATAAATTAGAACAATGTAAAATAACAAAATTGAAGTAACGTAAAGGTAGAGTGATAGAAGAATTAGTATTTCATAGTAATATAACCAAATCTAAACAAAAACTTTGAAGAAATGAGCTAAATTGTACAAAACTACTACATTCCAAGATACTAAAAAGATCAAGTGGAATATCCTCGGTCATAAGTTAATTTAAGTATCTAAATTACTCGTAAAGCATGCAAACCTTGTAATTAATACTATAATAAAAATTAGTAAATAAATTTTAATTAGATAAAGGTTCTCAACATAAATCTAGTAACATTTATTTTTGTCTTGATTGATTCAAGTTTTTAATTACTATGAATTATAATTTTAAATGAGTGCAATTAAAAATAATTTATTATTTTGATTTTAAGTCAACATATACTAAAGTTTATATAAGAAAAATTGAAGAAATATAATATAACCAAATCAATGAAATGAAAATTCACAAGTGATAATACATAGAGTAACATAGTAATACAACCAATTCAAAATAAACAATTTGCAAAAATGATATAAGTTTTACAGGAAGGTAGCATTTTAAGATACTATGGCAATTGAGTGTATCATCCTCCACCATCAAATAAGGTATGAATCTAATTTCCTAATAAAACATATCAATGTAATAGAAAATAAAATATTTAAAGTTATAGATATGGATATATAATTTGATAGAGATCATCAATTGAAATGTAATGATATTTCTTTGGTCTTGATTAGAGCTTGCTTAGAATTACTATAAATTACCAAAATGAAAAGAAGAAATAATATTTAATTATTATTTTAAAATTAAATAAATAAATCTTAAAGCTCAAATTAGATAAACTAAAGGAATATAATATAATCAAAATAAAGTAATTTAAAGGTATAATAAAATTCTTTGAGATTTACATAGTAATATAACTAAATCAATGCAAAACTTTGGGAGAAATAAGATAATTTTTTTGAGAAAGTTGCATTCTAAGACCCTCAAAATGTCAAGCATAACGTCATTAATCATGAAATCAGTTATGAATCAAAATATTTGTAAGGAATGTGTAAACCCATGAAAATAAAATATTTTTAAATTTTCAAGTAAATATAGATTGGATAGAGTTAGTGGGTAAGGCTCCAAACATTTTTTTTGCTCAATATGTCCTGTTTTCAATTACTACGAAATACAATAGTAAATATATATTAAAGTTGAAATGAGATAAATTTAAGTAATATAATATAGACAAATTGAAGTGATGTAATGCTCATAATAGAAGAGATTTAGAGCTTCGTAGTAATATAAAAAGTCAAAGTAAAATATTTAAATAAATGAGATAAATTGCAGCATAATGTTACATCGTTAAATCATAAAGTTAGGCATTAATCAAAAGTTTAATAAATCATGTCGAAAACATATGAAATAAAATATTTTAAAATATAAAATTTAATATTTAGTCTAACATAATTCATCGAGATAAGTCCAGCAATGTTTGTTTCATCCCTGTTTCAACTAATTTTGAATTACTATGAATTAAATAAATAAGTATTCATAAATAATAACATATTAATATTTTAATATTCAATAAATATATATTAAATCTGTGATAAAATAAATTGAAGAAATGTAATTTAATATAATAGAAGAATTATATTTTAAAATTAATGTAATGAAATAAAATTAAAAATATTTGAAAAATGGATATCTTGAGTGAGAATGTTGCAACCAAGACATTCAGGAGCTAAAGTGTAACACCTTCATCATAAAATCAGTAATAAATAAAATTTCTCAAAGGGTGCAAAAACTATTAGGGAATAAAATTTTTATAAAAACAAATAAGAATATTTAATATGTTATAAATCATTAAGATGGGTCGAATTATGTTTTGTTTATCTTGATCAAATCCTATTAAGAATTAATACCTATTACCAAACTAATCATACATAGATATTAATTATTATTATTATTTTAATACTATGTAAATATATTATAAATTAAAAAATGAGATAACTTGAATCAATATAATAAAACCAAATCTAAGTGATGTAAAGGTACATAAGAAAAGGATTAGTGTTGCATAGTATTATAATTAAATCAATGCAAAGAATTTGGAGAAATGAGATAGACTATAAGGAAAAGTTGAATTCCTAATTAATTTTTCAAAGTATTTTATAAAACATGGAAAACATATACAAGTTATGTTTTTGGTAATATTTAAATTAATTTTTTAATGGATAGACTTCTCGAGATAATTCTAACATGTTTATTTCATCCCAACTAAATCTTGTTTATAATTATCATGAATTAGTAATGTAAATTACTATAAAGAATAAAAAATTATTGTTTCAATATTATGTAAACATATATTAGGTCTAAAATATGATAAATTGAAATAATATTATGCAACAAAAATAAAGTGATGCAAGGGTAACATCTGACATGATTCATAATTAAATATTAATCTAATCAAATCAAACCAAAAACTTTGAATAAAGTAGATTAAATGAATGGGAAAGTTACATTTCATGATACCAAGGAGAATAAGTATAACATACTTGATTATCAAATTAAGCACGATATAAATACCTCGAAAAAAATGCAAAAACTTTTGAAAATAAAATATTTAAAAAATATCTAAAACAAATATTTGATTTGAGACAACTCGTGGAGACGAGTCCAAAGATATTTATTTGGCCTTAATCAGACATTATTTGGAATATTGTGATTTACCAATGTAAAAAAACTTAAATAATATTAAATTGTTCCTTTCTTTTAAATCAAACCTTGTTTGGAATTTCCATGAGTTACCAAATTAATTATCTTAAATTGAAAATAAACTACTATTTTTAATAATATAAATATATATATATATATTATAATTAAAATGAGAAAAATTGAAGAAAAATTAAAATTAAAAAAAAATTGAGGGCATTAGAGAAGACAATTAGTGTATCATAATAAAAAACTAAATAAAAGAAAAATAATTGAAAAAATGAGATAAAATATATGGGAGAATTAAATTCCAAGATATGCTATAGTGATTGTAATGTCCACGAATAACAAAACAAGTACAAATCGAAATTTTATGTAATGGATGTCAAAATCTTTGAAAATTAAACTAACTTAAATATATAAATGAATATTTAATTTTGATAGATCTCTATAGAATCTTCAAAAAACCAAATAAATAATGATATAAAATAATAAATTATTGTTTTATTATTAAGAAAAACTATATTAAAGTTGAAATGAGACAAATTAAAGTAATTTAATGTATCAAAATCAATGTAATGTGAATGTTAGACAAAATGATATTTATAGTTACATAATAAAGAGATCGAGTGTAACATCTTTTAGAAATGAGATGATGTTTTAGAAAAGTTGCATTTCAAGATACTAAATGATCAAGTGTAGCATTTTTATCAAGAAAATATGTACAAATTGAATGCCTCATGAAGTTTGGAAAAGCTAATAAGTAATAAAATAAATAATATTATTAAAATAAATATTTAATTAGACAGATCTCACCGATATGAGTCAAACGATGTTTGTTTCATCTCAATCATACCTTATTAGAAAGTAATGCAAATTAAAAAAAATAAATAGCCCTAAATAAAAAAACATTATTATTTTAGAATTAAGTAAATATGTAATAAAGTTAAAGTTAGATAAATTAAATCGATGTATCGTAATAAAACTAAGTCGATGTAAATGTCATAAGAGAGAAGAATTTGAGTTTCATTTTAATATTTCAAAATGAAAGTAAAAAAACTTGATTAATTAATTAATTTGGGTAAGAAAGTTGCATTCAAAGATATATGGAGATAAAGTGTGGCATCTCCAATCATAATATTAGGTAAAAATAAAAATGTTTTATTAATCTTGCGAAACCTTGAAAAAATAATTTTCTTAAAAATAAAATAATTAATATTTTTTTAGATAGAGCTTTCCAAAACAAGTTCATCAAATCTTATCTCGTCTCCTTTGAATATACTTGGGAATTACTATGAAGTACCAAAATAAGTAAGCATAAATAATAACAAATTAATGTTTTAATGTGATGTAAAGAAATCTTAAAGTTAAATGAAACAAATTTTATTAATATTATATGACTAAATCAAAGCAATATGAATATAACCAAAGCAAAGTAAAAGATTATAAAATTGAGATAAATTGTGTGTAAAGGATCCATTTAACAACTCCAAAGAGATTGTATAACATTGTTGATTAATAAATTAGATACTAATAAAAATATCTTTTAAAATATGTTAATATCATAGAAGAAAATATTTAAAAAATAATAATAATAATTAATATTTAGATAATCTATTTACTTTTTTGTTAAACTATATATTGTGATTAATAAGAATAGGAAAAGAATAAGAATTAATGATAAAGAAGAGATTAAAATGAAAAGAAGAAGAAGAAGAAGAAAACGTTGTAGAAGAAGTAGAAAAAGTTTTAAAAGAAGATGATGATGATGATGATGATGAGAAAGCAGAAGAAGTAGAAGATGAAAAAGATGAAGATGTTCATGAAGAAGGGGAAGAACAAGAAGATGATGAAGAAGAAGAAGAAGAGAAGAGACATGTCCAACGACATTCATTTCATCGTGATCAAACCTTTTTTATAATTATTATTAGTTATCAAAAAAAAAATTTTAAATCATAATAATTTTATTTAAATTAAATTTAACATATGTTTAAAAAGAAATAAGATAAATTTAAGCAATACAAAGTTACCAAATAAAATAATTCTAAAGGCCACAAGAGAGGAGAATAAGTGTTCTATAATAATGTTATGAAATCAAAATAAAAAATTACATAAATTGTATAAAAACATTGTATTTCAAGCTACTAAGAAGATCAAATGTAATATTTTTTAGATATCAATTTAAGTATAAATAAACGATCTCACAAACTATGCCAAAACCTTATAAATATTATTTCAAAAAATATAAAATTAATATTTAGTTGGGTAGAGCTCTTTTAAAAATGTTTAAAGTCCTTCATTTGGTCTCAATTAGATATCATTTGAAATTACTATAAATTCCCAAATCAATAACAATAATAATAAAAATTTATTATTTTAATAGTAGATAAGTATGTATTAAATATAAAATGACTTATATAGAATAAATGTATTATGATATCGTCAAAATTGTGTAAAAGTCACATAAGAGGATATTTAGAGTTACATAGTAATATGACCAAATCAAAGTAAAACATTTGAAGAAATAAGATAAATTATACAAAAAGGTTGCATTCTAAGACACTAAGATGATCTAGAGTAATATCCTCGATTGTCAAATATAGTTTGATTTAAAATGACTTGCAAAGCATGTAAAAACTCTGAAAGAAATCGATTATCAAAACCTAAAAAATGAATATTTAATTAGGTAGCCTTCTTTTAGATAAGTTAAGTATAACTTGTTTCCTTTCCATTTGTCCTTCTTCATACTTATGATAAATTGCTAAAATAATTAAATGTAAATAATGATAAATTATTATTTTAATATTATGTTAATCCATATAAAGTTGAAATAAGGTTAATTGAAGTAATAAAATATAGAAAAATAATGGCAATTAAAAGGTTAGATGAGTTGAGATTCAAATCTACATAGTAATATGACAAAATTAAAGAAAACAATTTTAAGAAATGAGATAAATTAAAAGAAAACTTAATCCCAAGATACTATAAAGATTGAATGCAACTTCTTTGATCACCAAACTAGATATAAATAAAAATACCTCACGAAACTTGCCAAAACCTTAAAAGAAAAAAAGTTTAAAGATATAAATGAGTATTTAATTCAATACAGCAAGTCAAGATGAGTTTAGTGACATTTGTTTCATCTACAATGAACCTCATTTAGAATAGCAATAAATTACACAATTATATAAACATAAATAACAATAAATTTATTGTTATTTCGTATATATATATTAAAGATAAAATAAGAGAAATTAAAGCAAGGTAATATAAACAATTCAATGTAAACTAATAGGTCACAAAGGACAACAAATGTTTCAAAGTAGTATAACTAAATTACAGAGAAATTTTTCAACAATTAAGATATATTGTATGGAAAAATTGCATTCCAAGAGATCATAAACATCAAGTGTAACATCGTTAATTATTAAGTAGGTTAAAATTGAAAAGTTTCTCAAAAAATTAAAAAAAACTCTAAAAAGATAAGATACCGAGAAACAAAAAATGAATATTGAATTTGATAGAACTCAGTGAGACGAGATTAGTGATGTTTGTTTCATCTCAATCGAACTTCAATTGAGAATATAAAAATTAATAATATAATTAAAAATGAAAATTTAAAAATAATTACTTTAATATTAAGTGAATATATATTTAAGCAATAGTGAGAAAACTTTAAGCAATGTAATATAAACATATCAAAGTGATGTGATTGTCACACAAGATCAGAATTAGAGTTGCGTATTAATATAAATAAATAAAAAAACTAATTTAAAAAAATAAAATAAATTATATAAGAAGGTCGTGTTCTAAAATCTAAGGACATCAAGTGTATCATCCTTTTCTTCAAATTAGGTTCAATAAAAATATCTCATAAGACATTTTAAAACTTTAGAAAATCAGATGTTTAAAAACTTAAAAGAATATTTAATTGCATATGGTTCAATTAGAAAAATATAATGACATTTATTTTTTCTTAATCAGCTGCATTTTGATTTATAAAGAGTTAATGTGCATTATTCAAGTAATTAAACATTATAATGATAAGTAAATTTATATTACAACTTAAATTACATAAATTTAAGTAATGCGAACATAAAGTGACATGAAGGAAACATGAGAGGTGGTTTTAAAGCTCAAATTTGAAAAGTTGAAGTAATGTAATATAATCAAATTAAAGTGATATGAAAGTCACATGATAGGAGATTTAGAGTTATATGATAATTTAACCAAATAAAAAAAAATTGAATAAATTAGCTTACTTACACTAACAAGTTGCATTCTAATATACTAAGGAGACTAAATGTATGTTGAAATCAAAAAACCACATCCGTATTGCTTCCAGAAAATCTTCTAATTTTAGCATGTTGAAATAAAAAAACCACATCCATATTGCTTCCAGAAAATCTCAATAATCAAATTAGGTATGATATAAAATTTCTCATAAAGTTAGCCAAAACCATAAAAAATAAAATATTTTAAGCTTATGAACATTTCATTAGATAGAATTTTTAGGATTAGTCCAATGATGTTTGTTCTGTATCAAATGGACCTCATTTGGAATTTTATGAGTTTCCAAAATAATTAAATAATGAATAAATAATTAATTACTATTTTGATGATAAATATAAATTTTAAAGTAGCACTCATTTAAATTTATGCACTTTTTTGCAAATAAATCAAAGAAATATGATGTACACAAGTATTATAGTTGAAATGAAATAAACTGTTCCAATACCATATGACTAAATCAAAGCAATTAAGTGTCACACAAGAGAAGATTTAGAGTGAAATAGAAAAATAACCAAATTAAAGCAAAACATTTCAAGAAATAAGATAAATTATATAATAGGGATGCATTCCAACAATCTAAAAAGATGTAGTGAAACATACTCAATCATCAAATTATATACATATCAAAATACCACATGAACCAAGCCAAAATCAAAGAAAATAAAAAAATTGAATTATAAAAATTAATATTTTGATGGATAGAGTTTCTCTAGATGAGTCCAACGACATTCATTGCATCATGATCACTCTTTGTTTGCGATTACTATTAATTATCAAATTAAATGAGCTCAAATAAAAAAATATTATTTTATTATTAAGTTAACATTTATTAAAAAAGAAATGTGATAACTTTAAGTAATGTAATGTTACCAAATGAAATCATTCCAAAGGCCACATAAGAGGGGAATAAGTGTTCCACAAAAATATATTAAAATGGAAGTAAAAAATTTGAAGAATTAGGTAAATTGTAAGAAAACATTATATTCTGAGATACTATGGAGATTGAGTGTTACATATTAGATTGTAAAATAAAGTGTGAATCAAATTATCTTATTATCCATGCCAAAGCCTCGAAATGTATTTTAAGAAATTAAAAATTAGTATTTAATTGAATAGAGCTCTTCAAGAAACATGTAGTGACATTCATTTTGTCTCAATCCAACATAATTTGAAATCACTAAAAACTCTCAAAAACTATAAGCATAAATAATAATAAATTATTATTTTTATATTTAATAATTATATATTTAACCTATAATAGGATATATTGAAGTAATTTAATGTAACCAAATCAAAGAAAAATATTTACAAAAATGAGAAATTACACATGAAAATTACATTCCATGATCCAAAGATGATCGAGACTGACATCCTCAATTATCAAAATATGTTCACATCAAAATGTCTTAAGTATTCCAAAACATTAAAAAGTAAAATAAATGAAAAAATATTTAATTAGGTAGCTCGCTTTAAGACAAGTCAAATGATTTTTAATTTTTTGTTAGTTTAGTTTCAAAATTATGGCAACTTATTAATGTAATTAAACATAAAAATAATTAATTATTATATGAATATTACATAAATATATAGAAAGTTTGAATAGGGTTATTGATGTAATTAAATATGCGAAAATAAGAAAGCTGCAAAGGTCACACTAACTGAGATTCAAAGTAAGGAATATAACCAAATCAAAATAACACATTTTAAGAAATGAGATTAATTAAATGGAAACTTGGATTCTGGAATAGTATTTAGATTTAATGCTTCCTTCTCATCAATTTAGATAACAATTGAAATGTCGTGCAAAACTTACGAAAAACATGCAAAATAAATAATTTAGAAAAGTGAAAATAAATATTAAATTTGATGTAACAAATAGCGGGGAGTCCTATCATATTTGTTTCATCTTTAATAAAGCTTTAGTTGGAATAACTATTAAATGTCTAAGTATATAAACATAAATAATAACTAATTACCATTTTAAAATTAATTAAATATATATGCAAATGAAAATGAGGTAAATTAAGGTATAATTTTGAAGAAAAATTAGCTCATTTAAATATATATGAAAGTTGCATTTTAGGATACTAAGATTTAACGTTCTTTATCTTAAAATTAGGTATGAATCAAAATGTATCATAAAGCCTACCAAACTTATAAAAAATAAAATATTTTAAACTTATAAGAGTGAATAATTAATTGGATAGTGGAAGTTAAGATTTGTCCAAAGACATTTGTTTGGTCTCTAGTGGACATTGTTTTAAATTACTACAATTTATTAAAGTAATTAAGCATAAATAATAATAAATTATTATTTTAGTGTTAAGTAACTATATATTAAAGTATAAATTAGTTAATTAAAGTATAAATTAGTTAATTAAAGTAATGTTTTGTAAACAAAACAAAGTAATATAAATGGTAAAATTAATGATAATTGGAGTTTTAATGTAATAAAACTAAATCAAAATGAAAAATTTTAATAAATCAGATACATTGTGTGTGAAAGATGCTTTCCAAGATACTATGGAGATCGAGTGCAACATACTCGAGAAATAAAATAGTTATAAATCAAAAAATCTTATTAAGCATGACATACCCTTAGAAAATAAAATACTTAAAAGTCCAAAAAAAATAGTTAAATGGATAGATCTCATTAAGTTGAGTCCAATGATATTTGTTCCTTCTTGATTTGACCTTGTTTGAATTACAAAAAATTATTAAATTAAAAAACTTTAAATAATAATAAATATTTTTAGAATTAATTAAATAAATATTATAGAAGATATGAGATAAATTGAAATAATATATTCTAACCAATCCAAACAAATATAAACGTCACACAAGAGAAGATTTATAGTTATTAAGTACTATAACTATTTCAAAACAAATAATTTTAATAAATGGGATACTTTATATAAGAAAGTTTATTACAATATATTAAGGAACTCATGTATTACATCCTCAAAACATAATTTAGATACTGATAAAAAATCTTTAAAAAATGTGCCAAAATAATCGTTAATATTTAAAATATATAGAAATGAAAATTTTGTTTGAAAAAACACATTGAGATGAGCCTGATGCCGTTTATTTCTTCTCTATGAGATCGCATTTAGCATCATGAAGAATTACCAAAGTAAAAAATCAAAAATAATATTTATATATTATTTTATAAGAGGTAAATATATATTAATGCCAAAATGACATATATTGAAGCATTGCAATACAAACAAATAAAAGTATTGTGATGGCCACATGATTGAAGATTTGGATTTATAAATTAATAAACCAAAAAAATTAAAAATACTCGACAAAATGAGATAATTTATATAGGAAATTTGCATTACTAAGTAGTAGTAAAATCGAGTGTAAACATATATTCTAAGATAAAATTTGGTACAAAAAAAATTTCTCATAAAGCATGTTTTAAAGATGAAAAATAAAATAAGTATGGTCATAATAATTATATTTAATTGGCTAGAAGTTGTGAAGATGAGCCAAATATTTTTTGTTTCATCTCAATAAGACTTAGTTTTTAATTATTGGGAATTATAAAGGTAAATAAGTACAAATAATAATTAATTTTATTTTAGAATGAAGTAAGTAAATATTAATAATAGAAAGATATAAATTAATATGATATAATCAAATCATAATAATATGAAAGTTACATGGGAGGAGATTTAGAATTGCATAATAATAAAACCATATCTATGTGCAACAATTAAAGAAAAGAGAGATTTGTAATAAAAAGTCATATTCCAAGTTTTTAAAGAGATATAGTGTAACATCCCCTATCATTAAATAAGGTATGAACTAAAAAGTCCTACAAAGAATGACAATATCCTAAAAAGTAAAACTTTTAAAAATGTCATCAATACGAGTCTAGCGACTTTTGTTTTATCTTAACCAGACCTTATTTTTAGCTACTACGAATTACATTAATAAATAATTACATGCAATAATAAAATATTATCTTAAGGTAAAGTATATATGTGTGTGTGTGTGTGTGTGTGTTTGTGTGTGTGTGTGTGTGTGCATGTGTGTGCATGTGTGTGTGTGTGTGTGTTAAATTTGAAATAAAGATAATTTCAAGAAATGTAAAACAACCAAATCAAAACAATGTTAAAGTCTCACAAGAGAAGAATTTGAATTTTAACCAAAAGCAAAGAAAAAATTTAAAGAAATGACTCATTATAAAAAATATTCAAAAATATAAAATTAAAATTTAAATTGATAAAACTATCCAAATCTAGCCCAAAGATGTTTGTTTCTTTGTGATCTCACCTCGATTAGAAATCCTACCAATTACCATTATAAAAAAGCATAAATAAGAATAATTTATTTTTTAAATTTTAAGTAAAGATATAATAAAGCTTAAATAAGTTAAATTAAAGCAAAATAACATAACTAATTTTGAACTAATATTATATCATAAGATATGAGAATTAGAATTCATAGTAATATAATGAAATCAAAGAAAGTTTTAAAAAACAAATGAAGTCCAATCAAAATAAAGCAAATGGCATTGGTCACATTTTGATGAGATTCATCAAATTACATATTTTATTTTGTTTTTCAAAATATTTTGTTTTTCAAAATATTTTGTTTTCTTAACTCTCCATGTTTTATAAGGTATTTTTATTTTAACTATTTTTGATGATCAAAGATGTTACACTTGAAATGAGCAAGGTAATATAACAAAATAAAGGTGATGTAAAGGCCACTGGTTAGGGTAATAAGAGTTTCATAATAAAATAACTAAATAAAATTAAAAAATTTGAAGAAATGAGCAAAATTATATGAGAAAATTGAGTTGCAAGATGCTAAGGAAATCATATGTAACAACATCAACCATTAAATCAAGAATGAATAGAAATTACATGTGAAGTGTTCCAAAAATTTTGAAAAAAAAAATCTAAAATTTTTTTTGCCAATTTACCTCACTGGGTATCACTATAAATTACCAAAGTTAATAAACTTAAATAATAATTACATGTTATTTTATTACTAATTAATTGTATAATAAAGCTAAAAACATGTAAATTAAATTAATGCATTTTAATGAAATAAAAGTGATACAAATCTCTCACAATAAAAGAATAAGAGTTTAATAGTAATATAACTAAATTAAATTGAAATATTTGAACAAATTAAATTATTTGAAAACAAAAGTTATATTACAAGATGTCAAGAAGTTCAAGTGTAACTTCCTTGATTGCCACATCAAGTATGAATTGAAAGGATTCATTAATTGTTACAATTGACTTAATATAAAATGTTTAAAAAATTAAAATTGAATATTTAATTAGATGGAGCTCTTGGAGATCAGCTATAAATACTTGTTTTATCTCAATGATACCTCATTTGCTATTTCTATTAACTATCATAGGAAGTAAGAAAAAATAATGATAAATAATTATTTTAATAGGCTGTAAATAAATCTTAATGATTAAATGATAAAATTGTTGTAATGTAAATACACTATTCAAAGTAATGCGAAGGTCGAACAATAGAACATTTAACATTGCATAGTAATATAAATGAAACAAATTTTTAATTAAATGTTTCATCTCAACATTCTAAAGAGATCGAGTGTAACAAACTTAATCACGAAATTAGTTATGAATCAAAATATCTTGTAAATGATTTCAAAATCTTAGAACAAAGTTAAAAAAATAAATGCTTAATTTGATAAAGCTCATCTAGATGAGTCCATTGAAGTTTGTTTCATTAAAAATGGACCTTATTTAGAATTACTATGAATTACCAAAGTAGTTATGCCTAAATAATAATAAATTATTATTTAAATATTAAAAGACATGTTAAAATAAAAACAAGTCAAATTTGAACCCTATATTTTTACTAATTCAAGTAGGTATAATGGTCACACTATAATATAATAAATGTTAAATGTTTGTAATATAACCAAATCAAAGCAAAAACTTTAAAAATAGTGGATAAATTATATGAAATAGTTGTACACAAATATACTATGGAGAGCAAATGTAACACCCTCGGTAGTAATATGTGGTACGAATCTCCTAATAATGTGTCCCAAAGTCTAAAAAATTTAAAAAATTTGAAATTAAAATTAAATTACATACAGATTAATGAGATGAGTCAAACAACCATTGTTTTGATTCAATCAGAACTAGTTTAGAATTATTTATGTTACTAAAGTAAATATGCTTAAATATTAATAAATTATTATTTTAATATTATGTAAATATATGTTAAAACAAAAAATGAGATATAGTAAAGCAATCTAATATAGCCAAATTAAAGAGATGTTAAGGTCACATGAGATGAAAACATTTGAAGAAATGAAATAAGTTGTAAATGAACCCTATATTCTAAACACCAAGGATATGGAGGTTAACATCCTAAAACATCAAATAAGGAATGAATAAATTTGTGTCATAAAGAATGTCAAAACTCAAAAATTTGTAATATTTGTAAATATAAAAAATTATTTAATTAGATTGAGTTATTTATGTCTAGCCCAACTACATTTATTTTTTGTTGATGAGTCCTCATTTAGAATTACAATAAATTACCAATATAATTTAACATTAATAGTAAAAATTCTTTCAATATTAAGTAAATATATTTTAAAATTTAATTGTGATTTATTGAAGTAATATAATATAACCAAATTATATTATGTAAAAGAAAGAGAGAGGAGATTTAAAGTTACATATTAATATAACCAAATAAAAAATAATTTATGAAATGCGATAAATTTTAAGGGAAACTTACATTCTAATATACATAGGTTATCAAGTGAAACATATTTACTCATCAATTTTGGTATAAATTTAAATATCCCAAAATACATGCAAAATTCTTAGAAAAAAATAACACTTAAAAATATAAAAAATGAATAGCTAATTGGGTAAAGCTAGAGGAGATGGCACTAATGACATTTGTTTCATCTCAATTGAACCAACTCTAATTTTTATCGATTAAAAATACAATTAAACTTAAAATTTCATAAATTTCTTTTTTAATATTAAGTACATATTGAGGTTAAAATTGAAAAATTGAAGCAAAGTATTATACCTAACTCAAAGCATTCTAAATATCATACTACAGGAGAATAAGATTTTCAAAGCTATATAAATGAATAAAAATGAAATATTTGAAAAATAACATAAGTTATGAAATAAAGTTACATTCTAAGGTATTGAAGAGATTAAATGCAACATCTACTATTATCAAATTGAAACAAATCAAATTGCCTAGAAATAACTACAAAACAATAAAAAAATAAAAATTTTAAAAATAGTAAAATAAATAGTAATTGAACAGAGCTTGTAGAGACAACATTGATGATGTTTATTTATATCAATCCAACCACTTCTAGAATTAAACAAATATTTTTGCCATTCCCCATGCAAAAAGATTGGGTAACAAGTATTCCTAAGGGAAGCGACGAAGGTAGCCGCTGACAGGACCATCGGAGACCACAGTCTGGAGCCAGTGACGGGAGCTAGTGAAGGAGGTCTGAGTCGGGATGCTACGACGTGAGCCAGCGCCTGGGCCCTCCGACGGGAGGTTCGTCGGGTATGGTGGTGTGGGCAGATCCGGGTGTTAGCACTCCCGTGCCGGTGCCGGTGTTACGAGAGCAGTGACTTGGGGGCCGGTGCAACCGAGATTCGTTTCGGGAGGGGCGGTGCAATCGGAGGGAGCGACACGACAGTGCGGCGGTGGTGGATGGCGCATAATTGGCAGTGTCCAACGGCTAAGGGTCGTACGTGCGAAGGTCACATGAAGCACTCGACCGTTACAGATTGTTTTGCCGGGGCACGTGGATCCGGGAAATTCGAATTTGAATTCCGGACCCGACAAATGCGAGGGGTGTAGGGACAGGATTAAAACAGCTTGCTTATCCTTCGGAGTACTACACCGCATTGTCCCCGTGCTTGGTTTGCACCACCTGCAGCCCTAGCTGAATGGAAGATGGCGGGAAGCAGGACCCAAAGGAGCAATAGGAAGACGCGGACTTCTGGGAGCAACTCCCCAGGGTGGGGAGTGCTTCTCCTTTACATCTGGGGGAGGTATAGTGGCCGCTGGAAAAACATGACCTCCTTCCAAAAGTTTCGACATTGAGGAGGACACACCCATGGACCAGGGGGCACGCTGGATGGTGGGGATGATCCGGTGATTGTGGTGGAACAGATGGATACTCAATGTCTTTTCCCTAATCTTTAGGCTTATGGGGATGTTGGAGGGGATGGCCTGGAGGGCTTCTTAGTGCGTGCTACTTTGCAGGAGCTACAGGACACGACGCACAAGGAGGCAGAGCCCATGGTGAGCAAACTCTGTGGAGGAAAACCTGTGCATGGGGATGCTGGGAATCGTGCAGCTCTGGCAACCAAGGTGAGTTTCAGAGATGGCTTGATTGCAAACAACAACATCAACAACTACAGCACCAGTAGCCTGGTGACCTCGATTGTGCTGCCAGCGAACATCGACTTCAAGGAGCATGCCGTGGGCATTCCTGATTATGTTGAATGTGGTGATGTGCTCATGTCATCGGATGCTTGCCAGCGACGTATCGATTTTCGCAAATTCGACCTGGTTGGTTGAGCCAACTAGAATACACTTCCCTTTCCCGTCATCACGCGGGTGTTGCTAAAGAGATGGGGCCACTATAAGAACATCAAGGTCTTCAACTTGTCCTCTAGCTGCTTCTGCTTACATTTTGATTCCATCAATGATAGGAACAATGTTTGGCTCTGCGGACCGTAGCAGATCGCTGGCAAAGCCTTGGGGCTCGATATTTGGGTCACTAGTTGGGACCAAACACTGTCTCTGCGATGCAAGAACCAGTCTGGGTGCGTCTCTCGGGTCTTCCACTTATTTACTTGAGAACCTTTCCTCCTTGATGGCTGGACTACCGAAATGGAACACTCTTCCTATGCTCGAGTGTGCATCCGGACAAATCTTTCAAAGCCATTGAAGCCGGGCATATGGCTCAATGGAGAATTCATGAGAACCTATCAGGGCTTCGAGTACGAGGGGCTGTCATGGATCTACTTCACATGCAGCCATGATGGACACCAGACGAGCCACTGCAATAAGCAAGAAGACGCAGGGCTTGCCCGCTCTGGCTATCCCTCGTCTACGGACGCGGGTCGAAAAAAATTGACAGTGGAGGGGGACACATCCCTTGGTGATGACAAACCTACAGAGGTGGGTGGCACCTGTGGCTCTTGGGAGTAGGAGGAGAGCTCACGTGCTACAGATGGAGAGGCACATGAGCTGGGGCCATGGATGCTTGTTCAAGCACGATGCAGGAGATTGGGCGCTACTGACCACAAAGGCTCCACTGCCATGGCAAGCCTACCCCCCAAAAAGGACGCCAGTCGCAGAGATCGTGGCTGCGACAATGCCAGCACGTCTCATGGCATCAGAAGCCCATCCACAAAACGTAGCAGAAGCAGAGCAAAGCGGGCTCCGCAACCTGGGGGCCGCAAGGACTGGATGTAGACAAGCTTAGATTGTCATCTCTTGATGCCTGTGGACACGGGCCATGCATGCCATGCAGACGGGAGTAAGGGGAAATTGCACTTGCTGTAGGATGAATGAGAGGAGGACATACTCATAAGTCCAGATGGGCATGGTACTAAATAGGAGACGATTCCCGGGTTGCGCTTCGTGGGGCGCAACACCAATCAAGGAAGTTGATGGCGGTGGTGATGCACGATTGCATGGAAGCACTGATAACATGGCTCACGTAAAAATGCGGCTCATAATCTGGAACATTAGAGGTGCTAAGAAGAGCAAGTCAAGGAGTTACTTGAAAAGACTGGTTTGCGAGGGGAATGCTGCTGTCATGGCGCTAATGGAAACAAAAGCGCAGACCTTCTCTCGGTGGGATGTAGACTTGCTCCTTGGAAGGGACTGGGATTTCGTGGCCCACCCTTCCGTGGGCATGTCAGCTAGCATTGTTCTCTTGTGGAAGTACTGGGTTGATCTTACGATCACATTGGCTTCGGCACACGTGGTGGCGTGCACGATTAACCCTCGTGCTCACTGCAAACTCAATTGTTTCTTTGTTTATAGGCCTAAAGATCACCATAAACGACGGGAGATTTGGGACTCCATCCAACTCTGTTACTGTAGGAACGAACCCCTCATCGTGGCCGGGGAACTTAACCTTGTTATGGCCTAGGAGGAGAAACGCGGTGGGCGTAGATTCATCTACGGTAGGGGTTAGCAAGGACTTGCGGCCTTCATGCAAGACCTCCAGTTTGTTGACTTGAAATTCTCCAGCAACCGCTTGATGTGGTGCAACGGGAAGCAGGGAGGCGCACGGATCCTGGAGAGACTTGACCAGGTTGTTATCAATTCTGCAGGGATGCGCTCTTTTACCGAATGTTCTATGCATCATCTCAGCCGGCTCGGGTTGGATCACTACATGCTGCTGGTTAACTTAGGTGCAAGAACTTTGGCCGAGCACCAGTAAGCTGCTTTTTGAGAGCGTATGGCTTGACTTCCCACAATCCTTCTAGGTGGTGCACCATGCATTGCAAAGACAGGCGGGGGGAAATCGCATGGAGATTGTCATGACCAAGTTCAAGTGCTCGTTGATGGCGTTGCATAGATGGAGCTAGGAGGCGGTAGGGAACCTTGTTAATTGGAATAAGGAGTTGGAACGGGGCATCGATGAGCTTCAAACAAATGAGTCTAGGGAGGGTCTATCTTAGGAGGAGCATGCGTGGCTCAGGAACATGGTCACGGCCTTCCATCGCGGCTACGCACACGAGGAGCAATGGTGGTGGCAGCATGCCAAAGTGCACTGGGCACAACTTGGGGATGTCAATACGAGATTCTTCCATAAAGCAGCTACGGCTCGGGTCCGGAGGAATCGAATTACCCAGCTGAGGGACGACGATGACAAGGTTGCAGACTCTCCTGGCTTACATCGCATCCTGGTTTACATCGAACGCAATTGGCAGTGCGGGGACCAGAGGTCCTTGTCGCAGATCACCTTTGCCTCCTGGCATCATTAACGATGAGGCGACATCCAATCTCAGCTGCAGGGTTACTGAAAAGGAAATTGTTGCGGCAATGTAGGGAATCAAGAGGAACAGAGCCCCGGGTATTGACGTGATCAAGGCGGAGTTCCTGCATGGTTATTGGGCCATCACGGGTAGCAACGTCATCAATGCGGTGCAAGCATTCTTTGAGGAGCGAAGGCTACCAGAGGGCTGGAAGGATGCTCGTCGTTCTGATTTCAAAGAAGCAGGGGGCGTGCAGGTCGGAGCACTACCGGCCTATCAGCCTCTGCAACACCATCTACAGGGTGGTGGCGTGCATTCTGGTCAGAAGGCTGAAGCCGCTAATGCAGACCCTCATCTCGCATGAGCAAGCCGCATTCATCCCCGGGTGGAGTATCTCTGATAACATCAACATCGCGCAGGAAATGGCCACGAAGATGCGCACCTGCACCGCTGCCTTAGGCCTCATGGCTGTGAAGATAGACATGGAGCAGGCCTACGACAGTGTACGCTGGGACTTCCTGCTCGAGATGATGAAGGTCATGGGATTCCCTCTTGTTTGGCGTGATTGGATCGCTGTGTGCATCACCTACCTGAGATTTGTGGTCCTCATCAATGGAGCTCGTCCTTCGTGGGTGGTGGCACAGTTGGGTCTCCGGCAGGGCTGCCCGCTCTCGCCCTACCTCTACGTCTTGGCCACTGAGCACCTTTCGAGCTTGGTGAGGGACTATGAGTCGAGGCCCTACTTTGGTTCAGGCCTGGGCAGCACATGCCATGAATTTTGCACCTACTGTTCGTAGAAGATGTGATGGTGTTTGCTCCTGGCTCCCGCATGGCTATGTGCACTGTTCCCAGCATCATGCAGGCTTTCGGGGAGGCTGCTAGGCTGGGTGTCAACCTCACTAAGTCAAAGGTCTTCTTCAGCTCCAAGTTCAGCAAGAAGAAGTCCTAGCTGATCGTGAGGAAGCTCCGCAAGGAGCATGGCTAGACGTTTACATACCTTGGTGTTCCGATCGCTGCGAGGTGCCTGACTAAGGCTGTTCTGAACTTCTTTGTCCAAAGAATGGATGCTGTGGTGGTCAACTGGTTTATCCAGCCACTGTCGCTTCCAGGTAGTGCTGCCTTGGCCTCCTCTGTCCTTAGTGCTATTCCCTGCCACATCATGAGACATTGTGTGGTGTCGGCAGGGGTCCTCGGTGATATGGAGAGGCGCCTTAGGAAATTCCACTAGAGCGGGACCAGCAGCACGAATGTTATGCATTACGTGCCTTGGGAATGCATCATCTTATCGATGGCTGCGAGCGGGCTTGGTCTCCGAGACCTCCACGTCTGGCATCGGGTGATTCAAATGAACAACTGTAGACGCATCCTCAATCGTTAAGCCAGCCTCTGGGTTGACATCAGGAGGAGGAAATACTCACTGAGTGATCTGCTATTGAAGGCTCCCCAGAATGCCTCCTCTGTGTGCAAAATGGTGCTGGAGGTGATGCTGGAGGCAATTTCCTTTTTCCTCCCACTTTGCTGCTTGCCGACCTTCATCAACATGCATACACATTGGCTGGTTAACATCTCTAACTGCGTCACGGCTACCGGGAATTGGGATGTAGAAGTTATCTACACCTTGGCAAGCGTGGAGCTCCCTGATAGGATCTTGCACCTTCCGAGAGCTCGAGAGTCTGCCCAGGATGTTCTGCTCAAGATGCACACCGAGACCACGAGGGCTGACAGTGGTCGGATTCACATGAGCATTGTTTGCAATGCTGTGAATTCCGGTAGGCAGGGAGGTCGGCATCCCACGGAGGTGATGAGGGGAATCTGGATGACCATGGCGACGCCTAGGGTTCGCATTTTAATGTGGAGGGTCACCGACGAGTTCCTCCCTATGGTGGTGTGGTTGGCCCCCACAGGGGATTAAGCCTGGACTCCAATTGTCAGCTGTGCTGCTCGGCGGAGGAGTCCCTACAGCACGTGTTCTGGGATTGCCCGTGTGCCAAAGACCTCTGGGTTGACCGCCAGGCCCGTGAGGCTCTAACCGTGCGTGGCCGATCCACGGGTGTGGGCACTGGCTCACTGTTCATTGACTAGCTCCTCCAGTTTGTGGGCTAACCCAATGCATGCCTCGGCGACGGAGCGAGGCATGCTGCCACGTTAGCTACCACCATGTACTGCATCTAGACAAGGAGGAAAGCGACCAAGCACAACAACTCGGTGCCTTTGCCTTATTCGTTGATACAAACGATCAAGATCGAGGTGAACACTGCACTTAATCGGCATACCTTCTACTTATCCCTGTAGAGAGGGGAATCCTGGCAACTCTTTGGACGTGCTTGTAGCGCATGGTTGGCTTCCCCCCCAACAGGATGGACAAATGTTAATTGCGATGCTACTGTTGGTGACTCCATTGCTGGTCTTGGCATGGTCGTTAGAGATTGCATGGGAAGGCCACTTTTGATGGCTGGCATGAGGATGTTCTCCCAGGCTGCTGACATGATGGAAGCCCAGGCTATACTCTTAGCCGTTAACCTACTTAAGGAATTCCTTCCCCTGTACCGTGCTGGGGAAATTCAAACTGACTCGATGTTGGTGCTCCAAGTGGTGCACGAGATGATCTCCCACCCTCCCATGGAGGGGGCTTTTGTTGAGACTCTTCAGTTTGCCAGGGTCTGGAGGCTGTCTGGTTCACCCATATTCACAGAGAGGGGAACGCGCCTACTGATTGGGTTGCTTGTGTTGCATGCCTCAATGAGTTCGTCTGGGCTCTTGGGGACTCCCTCGCCAAGCCCCTACTCAAACTTATGTTGTCTGATTTCATGTTCGATCCTCCCTGAGGATTTATTTTGTAACACTTGTATGGCATGGACATTTTGATATAATATATATTATATCCACTTCCAAAAAAAATAAAGTTTTAAATTAATTAACCATATAAAAAATATAACCAAATAAAACTAAAAAAATTAATAAAATTAAGATAAATGTTGTTGGAAAGTGACATTATAAGATAGTAAGTACATTGAGTGTAAAATCCTTCATTGAAAAATAAGAAAAGAATAAAAAAGCCTCATAAATAACACGAAAACCTAGAAAAAAATATTAAAAAAATACAAAATTAATATTTACTTGATTAAAATTCATTCAAACAAGACAATGGTTTTTGTTGTCTTACTAGGAACTCATTCAGAATCACCGTGAACTACTAACATAATTAAACATAAAAAAATAATTTGTATTTGAATATTAAGTAAAAATATATTAAACAATAAATTGTATAAATAAAAATAATATAATACAATCTAATCAAAACCATGTAAGGTAGCATGAGAGGAGACTCATAGATTTCTTTAAATATAAGAAAATCAATTAAAAAAGCATTGAAGAAATAAAATAAATTAAATAGAAAAACTTGCATTCCAAGATAGAAAGAAAACCTTTTGTAACATCTTAGAACAGTAAATTAGGTTCATAATCAAACATATCATAGAGCATACTAAAAATTTAAAAATGAAATATTCAAGGATATATATGGACATTTGCTTCTTTGTAATAGGACCTTGTTATAATTGCAAGTAATTACGAACATAAATAATGCAAAAATAATCAATTATTTTTTAAATATTAATAAGATATATAATAAAACAAAAATTTGATAAATTGAAGCAATATAATATAACAAATGATATATAGGTCACACGAGAAGAGAATTACGATTTTATAGTAATATAACAAAATTTAAACTAAAACATTTGAAAAAGAGACAATTTGTGGGGAAAATGTTGCATTCTATCATATAAAGAAGATGAAGTGTAACATTATTAATCACCAAATAATGTACAAATCAAAAGGTTTCATTAAGCATGCAAAAGCCATAAAATATAATTAATTTTAAAATATATAAATTAATTAATTGAGCTCAACATAATGTGTCCAATGGAATTTATTTCATCTAGATTAGACCTTCTTTGGAATTATTGCAAATTAACATAATAAATTAGTTTAAATAATGATAGCTTAACATTTTAGTATTGAGTAAATAAAAATTAAGCTAAAAAACTATAAACTAAAACAATGTAATAAAAATAAATTAATATGATGTGACTATTAAATGGGAGGTTATTTAGAGTTTCATAGTACTAGAACAAAACCAAAGAAGAAACGTTTAAAAAATGAGACAAATTGTAGAGGAAAGTTGTATTAGAAATACTAAAGAGATCAAAACAAACGTCATCGATCACAAAATTTTATATAAATAAAAATGCCTTATAAAATGTCTATGTCCTTAAAGAATAAAATATTTAAGAATTCAATAATGAATATTTAATTAGATAGACCTTGATAGTATAGTCCAATGATGTTAGTTTCATCTCGATCGAATCTCTATTGGAATTCTTACAAAATGGTAAAATATATAAGAAAAAATAGTGTCAAATTATTATTTTATTATCAAGTAAATGTTGAACCTAAAATGAAATATATTAAAGTAATATAATAAAACTAATTGAAAGTGATGTAATTGTCTCATAAGAAGAAATTTGGTGCTATAGTTTAAGACAACCAAATGAGCAAAAAATAGTTCAAAAAATTTGATAAATACACTCTAATATTTTAAGATTGAGTGTGAAATCTTTGATTATCAAATTAAGTATAAATCAAATCATCTTAAAAAGCATGCTATAGTCATGAAAAAGAATACCTTTTGAAAGGAAAAATGAATATTTAATTTCATAGAGATCATTGAAATGAGTCCAACGATATTTGTTTGGTACAAATTAGACCTTATTTAAAATAATTACAAATTAAAAAAGTAAATAAGAATAAATAAAAAATTAATTATAAATTTGTTATATGCAAAATATTTACTAAAGTTGAAATGAGATAACTTTATGGAAAGTAATATATCCAAATTAAAGTATTGCTAAGGTCACATTAAGGGAGTGTTAGAGTTACGTAGTAACATAAACAAATCAAAAAGAAAAAATCAAAGATGTTAGATACATTATTTGTGAAAGTCACATTCTAAGATATTAAGTTGATTAAGCGTTATATCATCTATCAACAAAAGAGGCCTAATTCAAAATATCTTGTAAAGCATACAAAAATCAAAGATATTAAAATATTTTAAAAAAATATAAAAAGAAATATTTAATTGGATAGAGCTTATCGACAAGAGTCTAATGATATTTGTTTGTCTCAATCGAACCTAGTTTAGAATTACTACAAATTACCAAGTCAAATAACCATAATTACTAATAAATTATTTTTTAAAAATAAATAAATGTAAAATAATGTTGAATTTAGATAAACTTAAATAATTTGTTATAGCCCAACCAAAATGATGTAAAGGTCACGTGATAAGAGAATTTGTATTTCACATTACTATAAACAAATCAAAGAGAAACATTTAGATAAATTACATGAATTATTCAGGAAAATTGCATTCAAACATATTATCGAGATCAAGAGCATCATACTCGTTTATCAAATTACATACAAATCAATATTTCATTTGAAATTATTCAAATAAAAAGAAAATAAATAATCAAAATAATAAATAGATGAAAATTTATTTAGATAAAGCTTCTCAAGACTAGCCAAAAAAACTTAGTTTCATCTTGGTGAGACCTTGCTTAGAATTTCTTTTTAATTACGAACTTAAATAAACTTAAAGTTGAAATGAGATAAATTGAGAGAATTTAATATAGCAAAAAAAGCAATATAAAGGAAAGTTGCATTAAAAAATAATATGGAGATTCAGTCTATCATACTCGTTGATCAAATTACATGAAAATCAATATTTCATTTGAAATGATTCAAATAAAAAGAAAATAAATATCAAAAATATAAATAAATGAAAATTTATTTAGATAAAGCTTCTCAAGACTAGTCGAAAAAACTTAGTTTCATCTTGATGAGACCTTGCTTAGAATTTCTTTTTAATTAACATCTTTAAACTTAAAGTTAAAATGAGATAAATTGATATAATTTAATATTACAAAAAAAGCAATATAAAGGACACATGAGAGGAGAATTAAAGTTTAATCTAATAGAAACAAAAAAAATTAAAGAAATTAGATAAATTGTATTCGAATGTTGTAAGATCAAGTGTAACATCCTCAATTGTTAAATAGGTTACAATTAAAAATGTCTTATGAAGTAAGAGGATATCATAGAAAGTAAAATTTTTAAAAATATGAAAATGAATATTTGATTGGATAGATTTTTTCTTGTTTAGTCTAATGGCATTTGTTTCATCTTCATGAAACCTTATTTTTTATTTTTTTTTCTAATTATCTATCTAATTAAAAAAAATTATTATTTTAAGTAAAGATATATTATAAAAGAAATAAGATAAATTTAATGAATGTGTTAAAACTAAATAAAATCTATTTAAAGGCACATTAGAGAAAAACAAGAGTTTTATAATACTATAACTAAATCAAAGCAAAAACTTTAAGAAATAAGATAAATTATATAAGAAAGTTATACTCTTAGTTACTAAAGAGATTTAGTTTAATAATATTTATCATCATATCATGTATAAATAAAAATGACTCATAAATCATGGAAAATCATATAATTAAAATATTTAAATAAATAAAGCCATATTTAAATTCATAGAGCAAATCAAAGTAACTCTAACATTACTTTGTTTCAATCAAACCATATTTACAATGACTAGGAATTACTGATGTAAATAATGATAAATAACAAAAAACTACTATTTCAATATTAAAAATAAATATATAATAAGTAAAATGAATTAAATCTAACCAATATATTATAAGTTAGTCAACGTGATATAAAGATCAAAAGATAATAAGTTTAGAGTAACATAATATTACAACAAAATAAAAATAAAAATTTGAAAAAGTGAGATAAACTATATGGGAAAATTACATTCAAACTAAAATATGGATTGAAACTAAAATATGGTAAATGTAAGCAAAGTAATATAATCTAGTTTGCAAATGCCTTATGGCATCCTATGTGCATGTTGTGGGCCCCACAAAGTGTAACATATTATAGGTTTTTAGCATAGTAGTTGGTAATGCTTGGATAAGGTGTTACCTTATTAGGAGACTTACCTTGTTCTTTGATTGAATTGTGAAATCCATAATGGTTAGTGTGTGAGACATGCTATACTTCATGATAAAGTAGAAGATGGATGGAATAATAAGTAGTAGGGTTTGTGCATGCTTGCTTGCAACTCAAACAATGCATTGTAGCAGCTATGCATGTGAAAAAAAACAGGCATGTTGTACCACTATGGTAGCATGTGATAGGCTCTCCACTTGTGTCTTACTACATCCTTTGTGCATGGCTTGTTGGGCCTATGAAGTGCAATGTTTTTTGAGATTTTTAACACCATGGGTTACTAAGACAAGGATAAGGTGAAGCACTAATAAGAGACTTGCCTTCTTTTAATTAGAATTACCATAATATGCAAGCTGTAAGGGGGCAAAGTATTCTGTGGTGTACCCCATAGTTAAGTGGGAGTTGGATGTTGGAATATGCACTAGGGTTTGAGCATGTTGGGCTATGACCCTAACCACATGTTGTTATAGTTATGCACATGGTAGTGCACTGTGCCACATGTGAAAGGTAGTTTGCTCATGTCTTATGTCATCCTATACACAAAATGGATGAGGCAAACAGAGTGAAACGTTTTGGTATTTTTGGCATTGTGAGTTGTTGGATCTTGGATAAGTTGTTATCTTATTGGGAGACTTTTCATTATGTAAGTTTGGAATGCCACACATTGCCCTCAATGTAATTTTTTTGCTCGTGATATAGTGGAAGTTTCAAAGTTTGGTGGTATCGAGTGAGCTCAATAATGTCCTTATCATCTGTGCTCTTGCTCTTCAAGGTGTGACACACGGTGGCATCCCCTTTGCCTATGTGGTGGCTTTCATCTTGCACAACAATTTGTTCCATAAATGTGTCACTCTTTTGAACCAATGCCATCTCTCAAGACTACTACTACAGGAATAAGGTTCCACTCTAACGTGCATTTGAATTAATTCATTATGGAATTGTTGCTTATCATTTTGGGCTTTGTTTGGTGCAGTGTTTTCTTATATAATAATGAAACTTCAGTGGTACAAATTGCACTTGGCCATGCATTGGTTCCATATGTTTTTGCCTCTACAGAGTGCAGTGCATAGTGTCAAGTCTTACACTTGTGATGTGTCTTCTTATGCATGCGGAATGGGGGCTCGACAAATGTTACCTATTAATTACCGTATTGTATCTTTTATACGTGATAAACATCGTGTTTCCTGGTGGCTGGCCAAGTTTTGAGCACATAGTTTGCTTGTTGTCTTATTGTGAATCTTGGACAAAACATTTTTAAGTACATAAGTTGTGCTCAACATCTTTGATTTTGAAGGTGCAATAATTTTCAACTATTTTATTTACTATTTAATCATTGCAAGCCTTTATGGATCATTTGTATAGCTTTGCCCTTTTTTAGGGTTTTCTAATGATTGTGCCATTTAGGTGCTAGCAAAGGTCTTCATCATGCATTTTTTTTTATATTTTTGAAGATCTTTGGATCACTCAAGTTGGATTGGCTTAAGATCACTTTTGCATAAGAGTTGGTTTTTGTGGTATTGCATCTTATGACATGGATACCTCAATGTGCTGTATCCATTATGTGTAGTGCTTTTTCATGTAATCAAACCTTAATAAAGAGGAAGTTCATATGGTTCCTTCTTTTCTATCAAATAGGTATGTTCCATTGAATTATTTCATTGATGCCACACTTTTGTGTTGGAGCTATTGGCATCCACAATGCTATTAAACATGTGAATTGTCCCTACCATATGTTGTCATGGTCTTAAAAATCACTCATTTCAATCATCATTCCCAACTAGAGAGGGATGTCATCAAAGATTGCTATTACTCAAAGGTAATGTTTTAGAACTTCGTGGATGGTATCTTAACTTAGGAGCATTTGCTCTTCCATTATAGAGTATCACCAGAGATGAAGAGCATGTGAATTATGAGATGAGGTGCTTGTTGGTTCTTTATCTCTATATTTCTATAGCGAAAATCCTACCAATAGTCATATGCTTGTCTTAATTATTAAGTCATACATGCATAAGTATGAGTAGCTTTAAACTATGAAACTATGAATTATTTAGTAGATCAGTTATAGTTTTATTGATGATACATGCAACACGAATTACCTTAGTAATTCTAGAGCTAATACATGCACAAAACCATGGATTTTTGAAGTGATGCATTTAATAAGTAAAAGGTTAATATAGGTTGTTTCCAACTCCTTAAGGATTTATAATAAGTTGTTAGAGCATGCCCTTTATGTTGGTTATGCATCACTTGTATTTCAACCCCACAAATGTTCAATGGTAGGATAGAAGCCCACCATGTTGGTGCTAGGTGATGGAAGATTATGGTTCTATTCTGAGAAGGT
This sequence comes from Vanilla planifolia, assembly GCA_023846275.1. Lineage (NCBI taxonomy): Eukaryota > Viridiplantae > Streptophyta > Magnoliopsida > Asparagales > Orchidaceae > Vanilla > Vanilla planifolia. The sequence goes on from JAIUJO010000019.1 coordinate 5,680,984, forward strand.
ATCCTAGGAGATAGCTACCACACCCAAGGAAGGCAACAGGTGCACAAATTACCAAATCCTAACATGAAGATGTAGTGACAATAAATAACAATGTTATGCACCACTTGTCTAGTAATTGGAATTAGTGCAATCTTAATCCCATAATGAGGATCCCTTAAAGAGTATGTTTAATACCATCAATGATTGTAATTCCAACTCCAATAACATATATCTAAGTTGTTGTCGTTAAAATGCTCATAGTTGGACCTTGCATTGGATTGTTGGTCATACTTCTGATGTGCAACACCTATCCTATATCTTTTGTTAACAATGTATTCTAAGCTTAGCTGGTCGAGTCATGCCATCGACGTTATTACTTAAAGAAATTATGCGTTCAAAGAAAACTCGTTTTGGATACATTAACATGGAATAACATCTCAAGATTTTGATCCTTCATGTTGGCTTCAGGATTAGAGCAATGATTAAGACGCATAGCCATGGGCATTTGCATTTCATAGTTAGAGATGAAATTCTTAGATTTTTGAAAGATGAACTATTATGAAAGCATTTTCCAAGGATGTTTTCATCAATCAAGCATGGAAGTTTGGGGCTTGAAGATGATCACATACTGTCCTAGTCTCAACAAAAAAAGATGTTGATAAGAGATTAGTGGATGTTTTATTTTGGACTCTATTAATGCTTTATAAGAAACCATAATGTTTGAGTTCCCTGAAAAAGTAATGATCGAAGACAACATTATACTCTCTTGAAGGAGGTTCATAAATAAAAGCATTAAAAAGGCAAAGTTGAAGCAGTTTAGAAAAAGGCATTCTATAGTCCCCAAGAAAATAATACAAAGGAGTGTTATTACGAAATTAGTATGTGACACTATTGCCTTGGTGCTTTATATGTGATAGTTTAGAGGACTTCATTCCTAAAACATATGAAATGACACTGCGGTAAGAACTATGTTTTACTTTAGACAAAAGTAACTAGTTAACTATAGTAATGAGTAGAGTTGAATATGATTCAATTGTTACTACCTCAACATTAGAAAGTGGTATTCTTAGAAGTTACATTACTTCAAATATAGTAATAGCCTCCATGGTAGAACCTGAACATGAAATCAAAGTTTGTTAAAAAATAGTACTAGATCTACCCATGTCATCCTATGCAACAATACCAACTTTAACATTCAAGACATCATGCACAATTGTGTCATTGTTGAAGCTAATTCATTCCTTAGAGGAGGAGTCCAATAAGAGGAAACAAATAGCCCATTAAGGCCACCATAGTTCCAGCTAGACTTGAATGGAGCGTCGTAGCAAATAGTAGCTACAATGTGAATGTTACTTTCAAGTGTATATAAATCGAATAGCTTTTTTATAAGTACGTAGATATTCCCATTATGCCAAAGGCTAATATAAAGTAGCACATTTGTTTTCTTACAAAATTTTAGCCACCCACACATTCATACACATCAAATTAAGGACTTAAAAAATGAAAGTGGTGACCCTGTAGTTAATCCCACTAAATATGAGGAAATCATTTACAAATCTATTAGAAAAGAGTTTTTTTGTGTTATGGCATACCCAGCAAAAATTTTGCACATCTTTATTGTTATTACAACCCCAAGGACAAAGTTTAGATGCTTCAATCCCTCTTGTATGAAGGTAGGTGCGAATAGGATGCAAAATCCAAAATATCAAATCAAGCACAAATAACTACTAAATTTTGTGATCCTACACCTCATGCTCGTTAACCAAGTTCACTATAAATTTTGGATTCTCCACTTCCAAGTTAAGATAGGTTGGCAAAGTAGAAATAGGAAGGATACCAAACAAATTATCCAACAAAAAGGAAAAGGAATTAACTGCAACAATCTACTAAATAGTCTTCCTAAGCAATAACATGTCTTTGGTGTTTTGTAGTCAACATTCAGTGCTAGGTTATCAAGTTGTGAACTTTGAGGCCCAATAGTCCTTAGATAGAGTTAGCATTTTCTAGAAATCATGAGGCATTATGCTTCTAACATTTGACATACTCCATGTGTAATGACACAATAATTTGTCTGACAATAAAATTGTGTGGCTCGAAATTAATGTATGGGCTAGGTTATATGTAGAAATAGCAACTAACATTGTGTTAAACTTGACAATGTAACCCAATATTGAAAGTAACTTGATCATCCAACTTGATGCATTTTTTATCATGATTAATAATAAAATCTAAGTCTTCTTTCTAAGACTTTGTTACTATAATTAGTATGCCATGATATCTTAATTAAGAGGCTTAACCCGTATTAGCTTTCATGCAATTACCTTCTTACAAGTGTGTTGCCCTTTCTTGCAAAATAACACTCTAGATTTGTTTAGATTCAACACCTGACCTAATTCATTCCGAACAACTCCATATCATCTCGAATGTGTCTCACTATAGTATAAGTTATAAGTACATAACTTATAACACCAACAACATATATGAGGTAATTGATCATAGGGTAAGAAAGGCCAATCTTTAACTTAATTATGGTAACATGATCAAGCTGGTGTTATATAAGAAATAAGAGATGGTTAAACACAATAATAAAGCGATATGGTGAGACAAGAAATCCTTATCTAAGACCCCTATCTACTCCAATACATGATAGTTGGATACCGTAAAACATAATTCCAAATTTTAGTGTAGTGATATAGGCCTCAATTCATTCACACCAAAGAGTAAGGAATCACAAAAGCTTACGTGTGTCCACAAATTTGTAGCTTACCTAGTCATAAGAATTGTCTATATCTAATTTTCGCACCATCAATCCTTCTTTGAAATATCATAAGTACAAATGAGAAGCCATTTTTATGTTAAAAAAATATTATCAGATATAACATAGCTTGGTCCAAAAGTAGCTTGCTACATAGCAAATGATCTCAGGAAGCACCACTTTTAGTTTATCAACAAAAATATTTGTCAATACTATGTAAATAATATTATAGAGGCTAATTGGCCTTAATTGCATGGGTTTAGATGCTTCTTAAACTTTAAGGATGAGCATAATAGTGTCTCTTTCCATCACTTTAACAAAAATATATATTTAAAAAATTGTCACGCTATTATACAAAGTGCACTTGCTTGACCTTGCACAGAACTAACTTAGTTCAAAACATGTTCATACCATGGGATTTACTTCTTTTCATGGACATGACAATACATTTTATCACTTCATGATTGATTGGAGCGACAAGTGTAGTCACTTGATCACTATTGATAATTCTCAAAGGCTAAAGTGTAGTGGAGACCAATACTACACATAGCTGCATCACTACTTGTAAAAAACATGCGAATGTCTTTAATCTCAATGGAGGAGGACATCAGTTCCCTAAAACTATATTTAGGTTGGCAGATACAGTTGCTCCTAGAAGAATAGGTACTCACCATCCAAAAGAAACACATGTTCCAGTCCCCAAGGGTAGTCTAATTAAGCTCAACAGGCTGTGACCACCAAGGTTCTTTTAAAGCCAAGATAATATGAAAGGATGAAGTAAGTAGTGCCAAAAGATCATGTTCCATGGTAGTTAAACCACTCATAAATTTGTTAACTTGAAGACCTAGATTTTTAATTCGTACTAAAGGAGATTTTAAGGATGTTACCAAGTTTTGTTGCACTCCCTTTTTTTAATACTCACATGGCAATATTAAATTTAGTAGACAAACTTTCCATTATGTTTCCTTTAATTGTCTTTTTCCAAGCTGCATTCATTACTTTAATTGATTGCAGAAAAGATAACTGGATGTTTTCAAATTAGGTTCTTCTTTCAATTTACCCAATTATAATTGTCTAAATTGTATAAGTACTGGGTTGTCATCCAAGTAGATGAAAGGAAGGTGCATATTAGTGATGCTTGCGAAGGCCAGCATATAGTTAACATTCACAAAATCTCTCTCTAATATTTCATAGATATAAGCATTCACCTCTTTATTATTACATCAATTCAACTAATTTCTAATAAAGCCTAAAGTGAGTTAGATCTAAATCAAGAATAAAATTAGAGAATTATTACTGAGCTTAGCTATGACTCAATATTTTTCTTATTTTTTCTCTTCATATGCAAGTAAGGTATTGAATTCTCCTACAACAAGTAGTAACACACCAAACATAGTTGTATCATGAATTTGGTCACATAGCTGACTAATGGTTTATATAGTTTTTATATTTGTACACAAAATGATATTGCCAAACATCATTGCCATAAGATTCCACTTGGATGGTAACCACCAGTAAATAGTAGTTGACAATCTCAAGCTTGACCCAATTCTCTCATTACACTATGATGCCCCCAGATAGGTTGGTCGATTGTTGAAGGAACTAATTACATTCTTTACCCAAAAGATGATCCAACTAAAGCATATTAAAGTTCTCTAGAGAAGCTTCCAAAAGTTCAACTGTGAAGCCCCTATTCTCCCCTACCAAATGGGATAAGTAGCCACATGATTTAGCTACTTTAATCCCCCAAATATTCCATAGTACAAAATAAGATCATAATTTATTAACAAAAATAACATAGCTATTAGGCATAAAATTTTTCTTTGATTCACTCTATCCATGGAAAATATACATTTTAGAAGCATAACAACACCAAAGTAGCAAGTAGCATAATGACAATTCATGAAATTAATTACACAATTTGGATAAAGCACGCCTTCTTAAATTATGTTCCTAAAATTGACTATTAATAAAACAATAACCCGACATAGTAGGTGTGCCGTCTCTATCAAACAAAAAAAACATATGACCTTCGTCACTATAATGGTTACTAAGTAATACATTGAAAATCATAGCCAACCATAGCCACTTTACAATAACACTACATACAGAATAATGGTGCAACAAGATTGTATGCTATAGTGCCAAATTTTCTCTTTTTAGGAATGTAACTTTAACTTATGAAATTATTTCCAGTCACATTTACTTTAATTTTCTACACCCATCCAAAAATCAAATTACATAGTGATCCAAATCCTCAACTAGTATAAAACTTTAATTCTATACCTCAGCCATGCAATAACATCTCAGAAAGTAATTTACATCCCTCCTTCAATAGTAGTAAGTCCATTTAGAGTAAAAACGAGTTGCCAACACAACATTCATAACAAATTTCAACTCAGCCTCTAGACATAACCATTCCTGCATAGATTTCCACATCACTTACAATCACACTTAGCTTTAAATACAAATATAGAAATAACTTTATGCACATAAGAGATCTATTGCACTCGTCACTTAGTTCTTAAACTACTTGATTTCCATCCCCCAACATCTTTGCTAAATTTGTTAGTAGGTTTACCACATTCCAGTTTAGAGTGGTTGATCTGTATAGTAATCATCCTATGCTCCAAGCAATTGATGTTCAGAAAAAAAGAGAAATCATGACGAAAACAATACTCCCTGTAGTTGCCAAACAAGAAAAGGGATTCCCAACAAATATTTCAACATAGTTTGATTAGATCCTCCTCAACAAATCACCTTCTATAACCTTTAGGTCATATTTTTCGAAGCAAGTTTATGTTATAACCTTTCCTCAATAATTATTTTGCTAAAGTACCTTGAGATCCATAGTAGCCCATAGTTTCTCAAAAGACTCTCCACTGTGTACAACTCAAAGAATTTCACTTCCACTTTTTCCCTTATATGAATCATGCTTCTACTCTAGAAAAAAGAAATATTTGCTAAAGTGTTAATAACCACACCAAGCACAAAAGCTATCTTAACTCCCCATCCTTGTAGCTATAACAATAATTAAAGCTAACCTAACCTTTGACTAAGAGATTCCCTTCCTTTTATTATTTTTTATTTTCATTATCATAACAAAATTCATTCCAAGATACCTTTTCCATTTTCTTGGACTCTAGAAGAGACCAAAGTAATGAATAGATTTGAAATGCATGAGAGTGCCACTTGCATTTCAAATCTATCTTCTTCTTTGTCTTCTTCTTCTTCTTCTTCTCCTTCTCCTTTTTCTTCTTCTTTTACTTCTTCTTCTCCTTCTTCTTCTCCTGCTTCTTCTACTTCTTCTTCTTCTTCTTCTTCTTCTTCTCCTTCTCCTTCTTCTTCTTCTTCTTTTCCTTCTTCTTCTTCTTCTTCTCCTTCTTCTCCTTCTTCTTCTTCTTCTTCTTCTTCTTCTCCTTCTCCTTCTTCTTCTCCTTCTTCTCCTTCTTCTTCTTCTTCTTCTTCTTCTTCTTCTCCTTCTCCTTCTTCTTCTTCTTCTTCTCCTTCTCCTTCTTCTTCTTCTTCTTCTCCTTCTTCTTATTCTTATTCTTCTTCTTCTCCTTCTTGTTCTTCTCCTTCTTCTCCTTCTTCTTCTCCTTCTTCTTCTCCTCCTTCTTCTCCTTCTTCTTCTCCTTCTTCTTCTCCTCCTTCTTCTTCTCCATCTTCTTCTCCTTCTTCTTCTTCTCCTCCTTCTCCTTCTTCTTCTTCTTCTTCTTCTCCTTCTCCTTCTCGTTCTTCTTCTCCTTCTCCTTCTCCTTCTCCTTCTCCTTCTCCTTCTTCTATTCGAGTAGTTAACCGAGGGACCTCCCATCAGAGTTGTATTAACAATGCTTATTCTCCCTTTTGTAAGAACCTCCTTGAAGCTAACCTTAACCATGATGTATGCCATTTTCTTATTATTTTGATACATTTTTTCCCAACCACTATAGCATTTTACATATGATCCTATAAATCATGTCATTAGCATCTTTGGAATGGAGAGACCTCTCCTACAAAGTAATTTGTACTTTACTATGTTTATTCAAACATAATTCACTATCTAGTGGATTTAGTTTTTCCTCTTTTGATAGTGTCCTTGATTCTTAGCACAATGTTATTATTAATGCACCATACAACCCATGAAGTAGCACCTCATCTTCCTTAGATATTTTCTTGTTACAAACCTTATCTATCTGTGAGTTTATAATTAATGGCACCACATTTTTCCCTACGCATCCTAGACTTCCACTATCAATGTTCCCTAATGCTCAGACAACCGGGACAATCCCATAATCTGGAATATTTATAGTAGAACTATTTGGCTCAGAAGTGTCATTGATAGGGTTGTGATCATCATCACAAGTCATTCATTATATGAATTGTTACACCAAGCTATCCTTTGTCTTTTTAACTTTATAAAACTTGTTCCCACCAAAGATTACTACACCTCAATTTTTACTAGGAAGATTAATAGTTCTAGGCCCATTTTAGAATTCATCAAAACTAAAATGAAAGATTGAGATGCACAAACTCGCCTCTCAATTAGTTGCCAATGTCAATTAGAACCTAATTTTGCCAACACATCTCCCCTACCACCAAGCTCTACCACGTCTTATTACCACTGAGCTGTCCAAACCTTCCATCAATGGTGATGATGATGTCCCCACGCAACCCCAAATCACCGTCCAAGTGTCCAAACATGAATAACACTTCCAATGCCATAAACACCTCATGGAGCGATTCTAAGGGTTCTATGGAAGTATTTGTGTTCCTCGATGAAGTATTGGTAGAATATTACATACTCTCCTTAAGGAGGCTCAATCATAAACGATAAAAAGACAAAATTGAAGTGGTTTGGGAAGGGGCGTTCCGTAATCTCTAATAAAATTAAACAAATGTGCATGATGAGTGACCAAATTTGTATCATTCTTTGCTTGGTGCTTTATCTGGGACACCTTGAAGGACTTCATACCATGAAAATATGCAATAACACTATGATTGGAACTTTATTTTATTGTATACAAACACAACAAGTTCACTATACTAATGGTCGTAGTTGAATCTGATTAAGTCACCATTATCACCACAATAGGAAATAATGATTTCAGAAGCTCCATTTCTTGAAGAATAGTAATAGTCTACATGGCCATGGCTAAACCTAAAACAAATATTTTTCCAATAATAACAAAAGGTCTATCCATGTCATCCTGTATAAAAATAATGATTCTATCATTAAAATCATCTTGTACATCTATATCATAGTTGAATTTAATCCAACTTGTTGAAGGAGTCCAAAAAGAGGAAATAAGTTGTCTATTATGCCTGTCAGGGCTTCCATTAAACCAGATTGGAGAGTTGAAGAAAGCGATAGTAGCAATTCAAATGTTCCATTGAAGTGTACCTAAATTAAGTACCTTGTCTACATGTGCCTGTGGATTTTGAGTTAGCCACCCACATGATCACAGAAATCCATCGAAGAAGCTCAAAAATTAAATTGATGTCCCCATAGTTAATCGCTTTAGGCTTGATGTAATCATTTATGACCATAAATTTTCATAATATGGCTCTCATAGAAACAATGTTACATGTCTTCTTTTGCATTTTGTTAACGACAAAGCTTTGATGTCTCAATCACTCTCATTGGAAGCCATGAGTGAGTAAGAATAAGATTTAACACTAATCCCCATAGGATAATATTTACTTTGGTTTGCACTTGCACTTTCTAAACCCATGTGACCTCCCTCTAAGATGGATTCTAGCTTTTATGCATGTTGTTATAAATATTCATTGACTCCATCACCAAATCCTTATTCATTTGAAGCATAGGTGTAGATAACATCGAAATCTGTTGGTGATCTTGCACACCAGACTCTTTAACCAACTTTATTACAAATGATAGGTTTGACTTCCATGGTAAGAAAGGTTGGATAAGTAGTAAGAATAAGGATGCCAAGCCATTTATCCATCAAAAATGAAATTGAATGATCACAACAATTGACCAAACCATATTATTTTTAGTCTAGAGGTTGTAATATTTAGTAATTTACATATATGAGATGTAGCATGTAACATATAAGAAGTATTATTTGTTATAATGTACTTCAAGCTGAAGGACTCAACCTATAAATAGCCTTCCTTAGTGATAACTATCCTACAGTGTTTTGCAATCAACATTGAGAGTTAGGTGGATAAACTACAAACTCTAAGTCCCTCACACTACTTATGCTGCTAACATTTGAACTACTCCATATATAATGATGCATAAATTTCTCCAACTATATAATAATGCCACTCAAAATTAATGTGTGGGCTAATTAATAGGCAAGAATAGCAATTAAAACTAAGTTTATCATAATAATACAGCCCATCATCGACAGTAACCTGATCGTCTATTTTGACATTGTTTTCAATACGATTAATAATGTAATTCAAGTCCTTTTTTGAATTCTATTTATTGAAATTGGTATGCCCAAATATTTCAACTGAATAGAATGTGTCATGTGTAATGTTTTTTCAATCATCTTACTTTACTTTTATTTTTATCTCATTACTAAATAATACAAAGTATTTTTTGAGATTCACTACTAGAACTGAGTGATACCCATATTGCTCTATAACATGTTAAGTAGTCCTCCCGTGGAACAAGTTGTAGATGCATAAATCATGATATCATTGGCGTATAGATGGTGCATAAACAAAGTAGAGGATGGGCTATCCTTGATCCCAATTGATGCAACAATATCAAGCTGGTACTTAATAAGTCATGAGAGACTCAAATACATTGTCAAATATGTAAGGCTAGAGTGAAAAACATTATTTAAGAGCCATACTTGCTTCAATCCACTACAAACAAATATCATTAAAGATAATCCCAAATGACAGTGTCAAGATATAATCCTCAATCAAATAACACCAAAGAATAAGGAATCATAAATTCTTTAGCTTATCTTGTACAATTTTCTAGTTTACCTTGTCATTAGATTGGTTCATTTCTAACTTTAAATCTCTATCAAACCACATTTAATAGTAGAATGGTGCAAATTGGTAGCCACTCCCTATGCCAAAGGGGTATTATTAAATATAGTACAACCAAGCACAAAAGCAACTTGTTCCTTGGCAATGATATCCAAATGCACCACCTTTAATCCAACCACATAAATTTTTGCAACTATTTTATAAGTCATATGTCATAGTCTAATGGGACTGAATTGCTTATGTTTGGATGCTCTTTAAATTCTAGAAAGGAGAATGAATAGTGTGCTTTTCCAATGTTTGGGCATAAAACTACATTTATAGAATCATTGCATTGTTGTAATGATGTTCACTTGTATGAGATTGTAATAACCATGCAAAGACTTAGCAAAGATGCCATCCACACTATGGGATTTATTTCCTTTGATGGGCACTATTGCAATTCCGATCTCTTCATCACTAATTGGACCATAAGTGTGGTGACTTGTTCACTTATAATAGTTCTCAAAGAATGGATAGGTAAAGGACTCTAATGCTGTAGATGGCTACACCATTTTATGTTGAACAATTGCATAAAAATGCCTTTTATCTTAGTTGGGGAGGTCACAAGTTCCCCTTTATCATTTTTTAAGTTGGTGGATATGCATTTTTCTATAAGTAGAAGTAGTATCCATATGGAAAAAATTGCATGAACTAGTCCCTAAGGGTGGCCTAGTTATGCTTGGCATGCTACCACTACCATGCTTCTTCCGAAGGCATGGCAATGTGATAGGAAACGATACCTTGTGAAAGATAATGTTCCAGCTCAATTAAATCATTTGCAGTTTCCTTAAGGTGAAGTTATTGGATTATTGAGGATGTTACAAAGCTCTATTACACTCTATTTCCTTAGTGTTGTTATAGCTTTGCTAAATTTGCGGATTGTCTATAGAGTTTCTTCTAATAGTTCTTTTTGGGTCTACATTCACTACCTTAGTTCATTGGGGAAAGAATAACTAGATATTTTGAAATTTGCTTCTTCTTTCAATTTTGTCGAATAATGACTGCCTAAACTATATGAGTAATGGGTAGTGGTTTGAGCCAATGTGAGGAAGATGTGAAATATTTGCACTCAAAAATGCTTGTGTATAGTCAATATTTAGGAAAATTCTATCCAACCTTCACAAACCTTCGCACTCCCCTCCTTGTTTTGCAAAAAGTAAATTAATTCCGAATAAAACCCTTGTTTGTTTAATCCAAATCATGAATAAAGCTATAGAATGCATACTATGCCTAGTTGTTAGACTATATTTTTCTAACTTTTTTGTCTAACTATGCATGTAAATAATTGAAGTGCCTTATAACAAGTAATAGTCCACCAAGCTTTGTAGTATCTCCGATTTGGTCGCATGGTTATTGGTGGTCTTGTATTCTTTTGATGCATACATAACACAATACTACTTGATCTCACTTAGATAGTAACCATCTGTGAGGAGCAATCAACATTCTCAAGCTTGACCCAATTCCTCCATAATATTGTAATGCCCTCAGATAGCCAAGTCAAAGATCAAACTAAATTTTTCCAATTTTTACCCAAATGTCAATCAGTCTCATGCTTATTAAAGGTCTCCACATGAGTTTCAAATAGAGCAACAATGAAGACCCTATTTCCTCTTACAAAATGTTGCAAGTAGCCATAAGATTTTGCTACTTTAATCCCATGGATATTCTACACTACCAATGAAATCATAAAAAAATACATTGCCCATGGGCTTAATTATTCCCACTATTGCACACCCTAACCAGACTAAATGAACATTTTTTAGGCACAACGATTCGACAACACCATGAAAAATTGAGATGATTCATGAAATTGATCACCTAATTTAAATATAGTAAGCTTTCTTAGCCTAAGCTCCTGAAGTTCATTATCAATAATCCTTTAACCTAGCTCATTAAGTGTGACCCTTATGTAAAAAAAACAAAACATATGACCATCGCACAACATCAATAATCAAGCAAAACATTGAAAACCATCTGATGTAGTAACCACTCATAGCTATAGCCCAATATTTCTACATCCAGATCATCTTTATAATTAGATTACACCTATACAGCATGTTGGAGTGCTTAATATTCCATTATTAAGAATGTGCCGATAACTTTTCAATAACTTATTTGTGCCCGTATTTACATTATTTTCATAGCTGCACTTATCCTTGTATATTATTACAAAACAATTCCAAATCCAAACCTAAAAGAGATGTTAAATTTTAGTGCCAAATCATGTTGTAGTATTTTGAAAATCACTTCAATTCCTACTATGCACAATAGTGAGTCCAAAAAGAACAAATGAGAGTTGTTAACATAGTAGTGGTGATTACCTCTAACTGATTCGACCTCTTGGCACAACCTTTCACTTCTAGATTTCCTCAAAGCCACTATGTCACCTTTACAAATACATCAAAAACTTTCTACACTTTGCATCCCCCCATATCATTACAAAAGTTTTTTGATAACATTGCATATTGCAATCCAAAGTGGTTGATGTAGGCATTCCTAATTCAAGGTGGCCAATAATAGATGTTGATATAACAAAGGCACACGTGATTGAAACTGCACTACCTATAGTAGCTAAACAATAAAGCAAAATCTTCCCAATAATAGATTCCACATACTATGATGACCTCCTCCTCAACCAATCTCCTTTCATACCCTTCAGTTCATATTGTAGCAAACAAGATTATTCTATCACTATTTTGCATGTCTACCAAATGTTTGAGAAGCAAGAATGAATCTAGCCCTCATTAATTCTAATCATTGTGATAACATACTCAATAAACTTGCCTAGATATCCATGAGTCCAATTTGAGGAAAGACCTCACACCATTATAAAAATTCTGACATAATTCAAAGTGCACCACCTTAAGCTATTTCTTAGAACTATTAAACCATAACTTTTAGTTGTCACATGTTGTAGCAGATTCAAATAAAAAAGCTCCTTTCAACCATAATAAAAATTTAATGACATGTTTTTTGTGGCTCATAGGCCATGTTGGAGTTGTTATTATACACAAAGTGATTATAATAGTCTATATAATAATAGTAAACCAAGTTTATCATCATATCCTTAGCAACTATGATGAACACACACCCTAAAATCCATAATAGCTCATTATTCCTCAAATCATCTTTCATAGAGTATAGCCCTAAGAACAAGACTTCCTCTTTATTACTTGTGTAAATCCTACCACTGCTAAAAATGATAAAGAAATTTATAAAGCAATTAATAATGATAGCTTATGCACAATCAATCCTTTCTTCCCCCTTCTCATAGCTATATCCATCCTTGACCCTAGCTTGATCCTCAACCAACAAAATAGCTCAAATGCAAGTAATCAAATATATCTAGAATCTATGATGTGTAAGCTTCATGCACTCAATGCTACAATACAAATAGACTCTTTTTCCTTATATAACCAAACCACAATATCCTTTATTCACATCAAGCCAAAACCATAAGCATTAAGAAAAAATACTTTCAAAGAGATCCCAGCAATAGCATAAAAATATGGTCATTTATTGAATTTCGTGGAGAAGTGAAGCCACTACGCAATGTTGTGTTTTTTATTATATACACCTACCTTGAAACCACCATTTTTTTTATTTTCAAAATTACCTACAAGTTCCTCCTCCCTTTATTCATTTCTTCTCATTACTTAACAAAACTTATTCCATAATACGTTTGCCCTTTTCATAGATGTCAAGAGGGCCCACTACAACGGATGGACTAAACTTGAATGAGAAATCCACTTGCTCCTCCAAATTCTATGACTGAGTTTGTGAGGAATCAATAGGACCTTCCTTCACTCCCCTATTGCTTCATGGATTATGTTTTTAATTAGTAATATCTTGAGCATCTGCTTAATGTTTTTCTCTGCTACCCATTTGTTCTCAAAAGTACCTCCACTATGTCTATATTTCTTAGTATGGGATCTATCCCTTAGCTTTACTTGCATAATATCTTCATATTGTGTAGTTTTCCTATATCCTACCTTTATCTTTAATATTATAGACCTCCTCTACTATGCTGCTATAATTACTCTCCTTTTCCTTGGTTGGATTACCACCAAAGGTGTATGTCCTTGTATCTTCTCATCACGATCCTCTATACTCACTTCTTCAAGAATAAACCACTACATTTTTATCTTGATTAGGTCTTGTATTTAAAGGACAAGATCTCATAATGATTGTAGCAGTGAGTATTAATTCACTAAGTTTACATGATATAGAAGCATGTGAAACCATGCCACACATAAAGAAATGAATTTAGATTGGAGCACACATAATCACTAAGTACTAGGTTTAAATTTAGGTGTTTATGTGCCTAACCATAATATAACACTGGCAACCTACTATGGTCCTCCCAACAACACAATCTTTATCTAAAGCCAAATGAAAGGGCAAATAAAAACATCTAGCCATCAAATCTAAGGCTAAGAATACTCTCAAATGGCTTCACTTTACCTATAGTATTCTTGCTATCTATTGAAATGATAAAATATCTCTATACACTCTACCCAAGAGGTCAAATTTGATGGCAATAAATTCATCATTCACATACCTTATTAAATAGACGTATTTCACCATCATTTATGAATGAGGCATCCATTAATAGCAGCATCTTGACATCCATATTGGTTAGTCTCTTTGAGTAGTTAATGGGGGAGGATTACCTCCAATTAGTATCAAATTAATAATATTCATTCTCCATGAAGTAGGCACATTTTCAAAGTTGACCCTAATCAAGATAAGTGATTCATGTTCCCTATTTAAAGAATTAACTTCCAGGCCACTACAACATCTCCTAATGCAACTTATGTTAACCACATTAGCACCTTTGAGACAAGAAGACTTCTCCTATGAGTTGATACATAATTCAATATGGTCATTCAAACAAACTTCAATATTCAGTGAGTTTAGTTTTTCCACCTCTCATCATTCCCTGATTCCCAGTACAGTCATATTGTGAATGCACCATATAACCCTCCAAAAAGCACCAAGATCTTCCTCATACTTATTTTATCATAGTAAGCATCATCTAACTATGACACTTCCATTAATGGCACTACATTCTTTCTTGTAGTTCTCTAAAGTCTACTACCAATGTTTGATGTAGCTCGAATTACAAGAATATCATAGAACATAGAATGTTCACCCTTGTGCATTTTTGTACTAAGGCATCATCGATTGGCTTTTAAAAATCAGCACTGGCCATCTGTGATTAGGCATCAAGTTGCCTTTTGCTTCTTTTGTAATCTTATAGGATTTAGTTCCTACAATTGATAACCACTCCTCTCCACTTAATTAGAGGATTATGAATTCTTAGTCCATTATAGAATTCTTCAAAAATAGAACAAAACACCATGATGCCAAAACATACCTTCTAGCAAAATGTCATCGTTGGTTAGAACAAAACTTTGCCAAAGCTCAAATTCCAGAACCTCCATCCACCTTAGTTCTGCCCTCCTTCCATCAATAACAAAATGCCTTCCACCAATCTATATGTCACCATTTGCCAATTCATATGTCACCAATAGTGCTACCTTCCTTTACAAAACTCTTGGGGTTCCTTGATAAATAAATGGTTGAGGCCTACGACATGCTCTCCTTACAATGGGTCGTAGTTGAAATTAGAAAATAAAAAGACAACAACAAAGTAGTTTGGGAAGGGGTGTTCCCCAATCCCATAAAAAAATCTTACAAAAGAACATGATGCACAACCCAATAGATAGTAGAATTTCCTTGATGCAATACAAGGGAAAGTTTGAAGGATAGCATACCCTTCACAAACTTAATAGCACTTTGTAGTTTCTCTTAGATGAAGTAGACTTAAGCAATCATCTCCCATTAGTAATAACTACTGTAGGGTCTAATTCTATCTCTTCTACATGAATATTAAGAAGTTGTATTTTAAAGACCTCCATTGCATTAAGAAAAGCAATAGTTTCCATGGTAGATACTGACCATAAAATCCATATTTTACTAACAATAACGATCAGCCATCTCAAGTCATCCTATAACTATACCAATTCCATCATTGTGACTATCTTGTATAGCTATGTTGAATTTTAGCTTAGGCCATCTTATTAGACGAGTCCAATAAAAGTTTAAAAATGGCCTTGTAAGGGTCGTGAGAAGTCCTACTGGATGGGATTGGAGAAGGGAACATGTATTAATAGTAGCAATAGTAAAATGTATTCTCATTTGACATACATCCAGACTAAGCACCTTACTTGCATGTGCTTATAAAGTTTTTATTTCTCCAAAGATGATATAACACTAAAGCAACAAATTTAACTTCTTATGTTGCACTTGTGACGTAAATATTGACTACCATCTTGTTTAGTAGCACATTTAAAGATTTAAAAACTGTGTTTTTAGTTCCTTTAATAGTGAGCTTGGTAATTATGAATTTGCTTGCCTAAAATTTCTTTGCCTAAAGATATTTCCAAAAGAATTGCATCACATTCTCTTCCATTTTACAATGCCATGGACAAAGCACTTGCATATCAATGCCTCTTGCACACTTCTAAGAAAGAGTAGGAAGCTTCAATTTCCAAACAGACCCACCCAAGGTTATTGCTTCAATTTCCAAACCCATGTAGCATCCTCTGTTATGAAATTATGGCTGATGTACATGTTGCTATAAATAATTTTTTATTCTAGAATCATTTCATCACCTTGATTAAAATGCAATACATATCTATTAATTGATTTGTCTCATGGGGAATGCACAATCCAAAACACTAAAGTAGATGTAAATGGATTTAGTATCTTATCTTAGTTCTATACATTGTGCTCCTTAACAAGTTCTACAGCTTGAATTAGATGTTCCATGTCCATGTTGATATAGGTTGGTGACAAGGAATTAGATTGAAAGCCAAGTACATTATCGAACAAGAATGAAACTTGCTTACCCTTAGTAATTTGCCAGACTATATTCTCACTTGTCCATGACACCACACTGCAAAGTAGCTCGCATATATTGAAAGCCTTATGTTGGTTCTAAAAATTATTTTTTATCATACAATACATGGACTTAAACACATGAACCCACAGAGACCTAATAAAAACCTAATCCTCCATCATGAAGTACTGTTTTCAACTCAATCAATATGAAATTTGAAGTTTCTTTTAATTTGTGTTGCTACAATAAGTGTTCCTTTATATCTTAATTAAGAAGTCTTGCTCATATTTAACTTTAACAATATCATCTTCCTACTCTTATGAATTATTCCCTTACTAAACAATACTCTGGATTTGTTGAGATTAACTCCTTGGTCAGATTCTTACTCGTACTAGTTCATAATCTCATAAATGGTCGATGCTATAGCACAAGTTCTAAGTGTGTAGATCAAAATGTCATCAGCATAAATAAGGTGAATAATCATAGGTGAAGAGGGGCCAATTTGATCCCAACAGTGATGGTAAGTTCCACCTGGTGCTTAATACACCAAATGAGATTTTTTTGTATAATTATAAAAAGGTATGGTGATAATGGACACACTTGTCTGATAGCCCTAGTAGCTTCAATCCAAGAAAGTTTGATCCTATTCAAAATAATCTCAAATCTTGGTATAATGATATAAGCCTCAACACATTCACACCAATTATTCAAAAACCATAGATTCTTTAACAAATTAAGCACAACTTTCAAATTGCTCTTATCTTGTATAAGCCTATTCCATTTCCAACTTGATTGTAATGACCCCTCTTTGGAAGTGCATGAGTTTATATGTGTAGTCATCTCTTATGACATGACTATGAATAAAATAATTTTGTTTTCTTACAACAATATAAAAAAAACCATCTTTATTCTAACCACAAAAATATTAGCTAAAACTTTGTATATCACATTAGAAAGACTGATGGCTCTAGACTATTTAGGTTTAAAAGCACCCTATAATTTATGAATAAGATTAACCAACATGTCTTTCCATTTTTTGTGTATACATCTATCATGAAATTTTTTTTTCACAATTGTGACAATAATGACCTGGGTAATATTACAATATCCATGCACAAACTCTATTGAGATTCCATCCATGGGGATTTATTTTGTTCGATAGACATAGAAACAATCCTATTCTTATCATTTAGGTTGCTTCCTATTAATAGTTCTCAAATGTTGGAATGTATGGGAGGATTATATTGCTCAAAACTACACCACTTCCTGCTAAAGAACTATATGAGTATTTCTTTGATTTTGGTTTGGGAAGCCACTAATTCCACATTATATTCTTTAAGTTGATGTATATAATTTCTTCTATTTTAGAAGCAGCCACTACCTAAAAGAAATGCATGTTTTGATGCCCTAGGTTAGAGCAAAAAAGCTTGGCACTCTGTTACCACCAAGCTTCCTATAAAGCTATAACTTTGTAGTTGGAGATAATATGTTGTGCCAAAAGATCATTTTTCTGCTCACTTAACCCCATCTTAGACGCTGTACATTGAAGCTCTTTGATCTCTGTGATGAACTAGCAAGGCTTGCTATGAATATCTCCAAGTTTAGCTGCACTCAATTTTTTAAAGCTGTTAGTGCTATGCTAAATTTAGCAGATAATCAATCAATAAGGTTACCCTTAATAGTTCTACTCCATGCTTCTTGAACAACATTAGTTGAATGTGAAAATAATAACCTTAAATTATTGAATTTGTATCTCCTTCGAATTTTATTTAAAGAAAATTATTTAAATTAAATAAGTATAGGATAGTGGTCTAAGCTAATATAAGGAAGATGTGTAATATAGCACTTAGAAATGCCTACATACCATGAATATTCATGAAGGCTTTATCTAAATTTTCGAATATGTGAGCATTGCCCACCATATTAATGCCCCAAGTGAATATATTGTCAATAAATCTCAAGTTAGAAAAGTCTCTAAATCTTGCATAAAATTGGAGAATTCATTTTGAGCTTAACCACTATGGAATTTTTTCTGCCCTTCTCATTCCACAAAGGTAGTACATTGAAATCCTTATAATAAATAGTGCTCCACTAGGATTACAAATTTTCTAAATTAGTCCTAGGTTGCCTAGCAGATCATATAATCTTTTGTTACAAACAACACACATCACCACCAAGAATTGTTTCTGTCAGATGGCACTTGGACAGAAACTAGTTGTAAGGAGGACTCATAATTTCAAGCTCTGCCTAATACCTTTATAGCATCACAAAACCCATATATAATGTAGTCAAAGGTTAGAAAATGTAGTTCCAATTCCTATCCAAAAGAATATCCACCTCATGCCTATTGAAGTTCTCCTCCCAAGTTTCTAACAAAGCAAAAGCAGATACCCCGCACTCACTTACAAGGCATTGCAAATAGCAACAAGATTTTGCCACTTTAATCACTCGAATGTTCCAAAACACTAACATAACCATATATAATTATCTAAAAAAAATCTTGCAAATGAGCAAACTATGAACCTCAACATCACTCCTAACCATGCTAAACATGCAAATAGATGCAACACTCAAACACAGTAGAAACACCCATAGTAGTTACATCCTAAAAAAAGGTAGAATCATCAGGTGTTTTTTGTCATTCCATAATATTTCCAATTGTAGTATGACATTCTCCTCTTTTAGACTTCCTTTCTACCTTGAAAATAAAAAACCATATCTAGGTAGATGAAGAAAAATTAGCCTCTATAATAGTTATGTTTGAGCATTTCTTATGCCATCCAATTAATTTACCACACAAAACCAACACAACTTTGCTCCTAATTAGTCCTACTTAAGCAAACAACTATAAATTAGCATTTTGAAGTAAAGAAAATCACTTAATACCTACAATTCTAAAACTTCCTAGACATGGTAAGATAGTATTGAGTAAAGCAATAATCATAAAGGTTGGCTATAAACCCTCCTCTAATCCATGTTAATTATCAAGCATTATTACTTATATTATCTCCAAGAATTTATACAACGAAGTTCCCGAGAAATTGTGCTTCCTCTGTGTTTCCATTTAGATAACATCCTTTGATGCACACACTTTATAAACATGCATTCCTATTAATCACCATATCTTACCAAAACTTTATGTGTCATCTCCCTATCTCATAAATGTAGACATGTTGGAACCAAGCTTGTGCCACATCAAACAAGATCATTACCAAACAGTTAGTCAAACAATTGTAGTTATTATGTCAAGCAAACATCATATTGTCCATAGGAAAGCAACACAACAAAATTCTAATGATACAAGTTTGGAGAGAAGGTTGAGGCTCTTGGCTAATGTTTACACTTAAGGAAAAATTCCAGCATCCTAGTGAGGTCTTCATTTTGAAGACATAATCCCCTTTCTTAGTAATAAAGTAGCCATTTCAGGCAATGAAAGAAGCACTCACCCATATATGAACTCTATACGAGTGATTCCAAGTTTATCCAATTAAGGTGTACTACCCGAGTAGCATGCCATTGCTCTTACTTTGCCTCTGCTATATTAAATTGATAACCGCAATCTTCTTTGATGCACAATAAATCCCAATTTATTGATTATCTACAACTTTCTTTACCAATTGTATCTCCTAATCTTTTTTGCATAATATATCTCTCTAATTTCTACATCCTCATGGTTGCTAATCAGAGTCCTTCCTCTCTCTTAAGTACTATAAATGTTTTCATTTCTGTTAATCACTCTATCTTAACCAAGCTTAATGTTTTTACTCTCGACGTTATAATTGTATCCACACTCAACCTACTTTTAAACCTTATCCTATAAGATCATCACCATGAAGGCAATCAAAATCCTCCAGTTTTTATGCCAAGTGAGCTTCACACAGTTAGCCATAATACAACAGTCAGTGCACGAATAAGAATATGAATGTCTTCTTAACTGAAACAAAGCCTAGTCCTAATCTATAAAGATCAACCCAAAGTAGGTAATTGAAAGCCTATAATTTTTATGCCAATTGAGCTTCGCATGTAGCAGTGATCCAAGTAATATGAATGCATTCTCTTCTCTTATTCACCCTAGAAAAATACGCTACATTTACCCCAAAATAAAGCTTCAAATGGTACCACATAATTTCCTAGTATATCCAACAGCACCACAGTCATCTGCAATTCCACAAATGCTCTAGGCAATAAGAGACTGCTATGCCTACACAAACCAACTTTCCTTCGTAATACGACCATTTTTTTCATTTTAAAACCTACTTGAGAGAAACCCCTCCCTTTATTCTTTTTTATATTCATTATCATCAGTACATTAATTCCAAGGAGCATTTCCCCATTTCCCTAGCTATAGATGGTGTCGCATTAGTGGATAGACTATAAGTGTTCCAACATCTAGCTACTTTCCAAAAATTTACATCTTGATTGGTGTAAGATCTCAAGGGCTTTAAAACATCTCCATATTACTTGAGGGAAAATTTTATTTATTTGCAATTATTTTATCTTCACCTTGCATTTTTTGTTTCAATGCCTATTAGGATGAGCCCCCACTATGGCCATCATGATTAGATCTAGATCTATCCTTATTCATGGCTTGAGCCTCATCTTCTAGCTTGTAATGCTTACTAAACTCCTTCCTATGCATATCGTTCCCATTTACTTTACTCATCTATTGTTTTGATATAAAAAATCTTTTCTTCCTAGGTTACACAACCATCCAAGTTTCCAAACCTTATCATTTATAATCATCAACTTCTATCTTCCCCAACATTGCAATAGTCCCCTTATTCTCTTGTTGATATGCTCTTGTCTTAATAGGACAAGAACTCTTGTCTACATTAGTATTTTGGTTTGACTCATTAGTTGAACAAAGCCAAGATGTATGTCCCACTCTACCAAAAATGAAGCAAATAGAGGGATGTCCCTCATATTCAAACCACTAAAAAATTGAACTAATGGTCAATTTTGCCACATATACACTCTAACGAGCTTAGAGAGGTCAATTATAACAAATACTCTTGCAAATGTAAAACTTTGCATGCCAACCATCCAATCATCAATCTAAATAGTCTCATTCATGGCCTTGATAATGTGCAAAATGTTCTCTATCTTCCAATAAATAAGATGATGTGCTAGTAAATGAATCCATATTGGGGAACAAATAATTTCTATAATACTTTGCCTAAATCCAAGTGTCCACATATCCAATCTCAATGTAAGGCTAACTACCTATAAGGGACCATCATAGCACACTTAGTGTCTATTAGTAACTGACTCAAAGTGTAGAAAAAAATAGCTAGTAGGTAAGTCTAAAACCCAGAATCCAATAAAATGCTCCCATCAACTTTGGAAAACTCTAGCAATCCACTATAAAGATAGATGACTACCATACATCTTACCAACAAGGCTAAATTGGTGGTATCAAACTCAGTCATCACAAGCCTCAATTGAAAGGTGATTTCAACATTTATAATGATGGAGGTATCTTTTAGTACAAACATTATCACATCAACATTTACCAAGTCTCTTTAAGTAATTGCCAGATAAACCTCCATTCAAAACATTTTTTTCATTGCTTAAATGCTATACTACAAGTCCATCCCTAAAACTCACTTTAACTAGACCACAAACTAGATTTTACTATTGAAAGAGTTTTCCTTTAGCATGACGTTGCCATTATCATTTGCACCTATGGTGGACCTTTGTGAATCTATTTCCTTAGTATTATTAGGATGGTTAACATTCTGCTTTGATGCATTACATGATTTTATAAGCACATTCCACTTTATCTCATTTTTTTATCTTTATTTCTTCTACATTCTCCCCCATCTATGTTGCTATATTCAAATCCATAACTACTGCATCTTGCATCCTAGATTATTTTCCATCATCGTCCATAAATGAACTCACTTCACAACATACCTCACTTGATCTCCAAAATATTTCCTACATTGTCTTGAGTATCCCACCATAGTAAAAATGCTAAGATCCCATGATTATCAACTACAAAGGATAGAGCATCTAGACCCACCTCTCATGCTAAGAAAGATTGCATCACATACCACATTTTTTGTACTCATTCTTAACTTCAAACTCACCATTAATCATAGCACCACACGTAATCAAAGAATAATTAATGCTATGTCCATTTGCAATTTTATTGATATCAAATAATGTGTTGAGCAAACAAGTCTTTTTAATGATTCCATCCACCTACAATGTTAATGGGAGAATGGTCACAATGCTGAATGTAAAGGAATTGATATATAAGCCACACATTAAGTGGAGCTTATGGGTTAATTTGACTCAATGTATGGAAGCATAATACTTCAAACATAGCAAGCATCGATAGAATAAGAGCTCTTTCTTAAATCCTTGAGTGGTGGTCCCTAACTATTCGTACATGAGGGAGCCATTTGACTAATTAATTTTGTTAATGTATGAGACCTCAACTTCCTAATTAGCTTCGAGGGTACATGCTCAATGGCTTGTTTCCTAGAGGGATAATTGCTACTTAGGGCTTGGAGGTTTAAGGTAAAAATAAGTCTATGATTCCCTTAGATTTTTTGGGCCATAAGTGTGTGGCATTAATGTATTCAATGTGTCAATTACCTTGGTCAAAAGGCCTAACAAAGCTTATGAAAATTTCATCATGATTGGGATAGATCATTAAAATCATTGGTTATCACAACAAATTCCTAATAAGCATGAGGCATCAACTCACGTTGGCTACATTCCCACCTTTGTACACACTACCCATAACTTTCTCAATTGAATGGTCTCGCCATGTGTTCAAATCACTACAGTGTAGATGGTTTGCCATGTGAAACTTTGCATAAAGTTCATTGAACCATATGATTTGGAAGAATTAAAAGTTGTAACAAGGTCTCCATAAGTAAACTTGTAGAATAATAATTAATGGGAGTTATGAATGATCAAGCAATCTATTCAACATGTGAGCACATGATAGCTATTTGATATCACAATCTTCCATTACACGTGCCCTTGCCTCAATGGGGAGCTCGATGCTGTGAAGAATAAACAATAGCCTATAGGTGCTGTCATGTGTCAAGGGAGAAAAAATGTCATGCTAGCCACGAGTAAGTTGTGCATTTCTAGGTCTAATAGAGCTTGGCAATCGACCATCAAATGTCTTTTAACAAAGGATAACTTAGCCCATGCATCATTGAAGAAGGAATCAAAAAGTGGTACATGTTATGAATTGTAGGGTTCCATGAACCATCAGTTTTTTGAATGCAAGTTGTTCCCAAAGATGCAAGCTAAGGGCATGCCTGCAAGGTTGTAAAGTGATATATCACTCATTTTGGAAAATAAGAATCATTGGTTTGGGTAATAGCCCTTATGTGGACATGATCAATGGTAGCCCATGCTACAACATGGCATGTTGAAGCATTGGGTGATGCTCGAATATCAACTCAACAAGAGGTGGATGCCATCAAGTGTCGTGGTGTTAGCTAGTAGGAATAAATGTTGGAATGTGATAAGTAGATCTTATCACAAATCAAACTCCATGCTTCATTGTGTAGAATCATGACTCCCTATTAGATGAGGCGACCCATTGAGCTCAAGCATATAAATAAATCGAGGAGAAGGAACTGGTGAGGTTTCCCTTAGTAATAATGATTGAGATAAGATTATCCTGGTGTGGAAATTGAGTATTCTAAAGCCCAAATTATTGTCTAGAGATGCATTCTCAGAACTAGATTGGGATTAATCTCTTAGAAGGGGGCAATTGGGAGTGTGAGAGGCTTGTTCAACTCATATTCTATTGCTACATTAGACGCTATCAATGAGTCAAATTATTTTGGAAAGTAGCAAAAATTGAATTTAAATTACATTCATGCTGAATAATTATGAGAGATTGATAACACATTAGTGTAAAGGAACGTTGAAAAATTTTTTAAAATAGAGTTAAATTGTGCTTGAAATTGTCATAAGGGAAGCGAATAAGGGCCAGTGGTGCACCTCAACTGGATGTAGAATTTCATAATATGGTTTGTTGCATGGCTTAAGGAGCAACTCATCTCTGGCAATCTTGATGGCATGAGCCAAGACAAATGTTTCCCATGGAGAAATTTTCATCGTGCTTGGTCACAATGCTCAAACCAATTAGATATGCATGGTGGCCCTATACCCAATAGTGATGGCCAATGGGCTAACTATTTGGCATGTTTCAAAACATAGAACAATGAGTTTAACATGCTTAGAAGTTGATGGGTGAACAAACTTAGAGGTTGCAAAGAAGCTTATTGATGGGATTCACATTCTAAGGGTGAGCCACAAATCAACTCAGATCTTTTACGAAGGGGTTTGAGTGAAAGTATGCCTACTAGGACCCAAATGATAGTCAACTATGCCTAAATAAGACAATGTAGGACAAAAATCTGGTGGAGGCTTGTGGCGGTACTAACAAGCAAATTGTTCATCTAACTTGGGTTTAGAAGAAAAAGACTAATCAAACCACATGATAGTTAGTTCCCTTTTAAATTTTTCTAAAGATAGCTGGTGCCACTATCAAACTTCTATTAGGTAAACAAGATGATTATAGGAATTTGTAATGTCATGCCTTAACAAGTAAAAAGGTTAATGGTCAGCACAAGACACAAGCTGACATTGAGAATTCAATAAAGAAGATCTTGGCGACAGTTACAAATATTCAATTAAGAACTTTGAAGGCCAAAAAGGGGAAGCTTCCATTTGAATGACAATTATAGATGGGTCAGTCAATCCTAAGAGATCGAAGAAACCCTTCAAAGAGTGTTATTTGGCATGAGCTTCAAAAAGGAGTCGAGTTAAAATTCTTGAGTTGAGATGTGGCAGTTGAAGGCAATGTTAAGTTGTCGAGAGATAATGGTGGAAGCCTCAAGAAGAGTTATGCTTTCATCTTAATAGCTTGCATGCCAAGTCATTGAAAGAGCACTACTTGTTAAGTGATTTTTTATGCAACCCAGTGACCCTTGAAAATCTAGATGGCCTAGTGTCTTCCACACCCAATTGTAATCTTAACTGCATAAGGTCTCTAAGGTTAAAAGCATCTGAATAATGGATAATTTTAGGCAAGTGAAGTTGACAAAATGGATCCATAACTTTAGGAAAAAAGATTGGCTCTAAGGGTTGGGCATGGGTGTTATAGTCCCAAACCCATCAAATATTGGTAGATTGCTTAAGTTGCTTGAGTAACAAGAGCCAAAAATGCTTGTAACCTAGAGGACAAATTAGTAGTGGCCTTTATGAGGGCCTTCCCTAGTCATTAAGCAATCAATAAAAACTAGTATAGACATAGAGAAACTAAGTTTCTAATTAAAATAAAGCATTTCGATGGCCCTTGTGCATGCTCATTCAATGTGACTTCTACATAGTCCTTTGAATATAAATGTGAAGAAATTCAACCAAGTTTGTGTAAATGGATAGAATTACTATTAATCTCTCATGGTAGCTAAATGCCTCATCATCTAATTAGTGAAGCTCGTGAATGGATTAACAAGATTCCCATTGTCTCTATCAACTATCAAGTGAAAGCACTATCAATAGAATTGTCCTACTTAAATTTATAGGGAAAAGAGACCTATTGAGCTTGACACTAGTTTGACTATATGAAATTACTTAAGACGTGTAGTATATGTGGGTGTTGGTTTGCTAACAGAATGAAACAACACTAATTTAAAGGTTATTTTATTTATTCACTAAGATAGGGCCTAGCCCATCCTTTTGGCTCAAGTTTGCATTGATGGGTAGATTTGAGTAGAAACATATTTGGGTATGGTGTTTGATTTGGGTGACATATTTGTTAAAGAATAATGTAGGTGTCTTAAGGTGAACTCAATAAGAACAAAAATCTCTTGTGAAAAAAAATGGTAGAAGCTCGTTTTATTTGGATTTTTGATATGAATATGAACCATGAAAGCATGGCCTATCAATCTTTTACAGTTTTTTTATTTAATGATATAGCTCAAAAAAAAGTTACTAGATGGATAACTAGTTTATTGTAGCCAAGCATTCATAGTGAAGTTGCTTTTTGATACTACGATGTCAGTTGCTTGTATCATTAGGAAGCAAAATTCACCAAGTGTTGGATTATTCACACATTAAAAGGGAACATGGGGTTAGTTTGGACCATCATGAGACAATTTTGTTTTAACTTACTGATGAATGTGTTGTGATAAAAATTTAACCTAGTACGAGAGAAACCATTGATTAACATAATTGACCATCATGCTTGGTTGAAACACCAATGGCATGAAGCTATCTTATGTAGATTTATAATTGAGCACCTTTAAGTCAAAATCCACTTTAAGTTTTGACATCTATGTCTATTATTCACCTGTTTATCATTAGTAGGGGCTTAACACCCCAAGGGTACATGACCAAAGGCTTGCCTTGAGTTGAGAAAGTTGGATGGGATGGGCACCATAAGAAATTGTAGCAAAGTATGAATGGTGGGTAGAATACTTTATAGAAAGCTTAAATTTGCAAAGAGGTACTATTAGTGACAAACTGACCTTACTATCATGATCTACTAAGATCAAACCTTATGTCTTCCTTAGTCATCTCTTCAAATACATGGACATCATAAAAGTTACAAAACATCCCTTGCTTGCATACTTGATGGCTTAGTTTACTCTTCTTGCTAAGTAGCTAAACTTTCTCTACTTATTGCAATGCTGCATGTGATGCTTTGTGTTGTACTTTGATTGGTACTACATAATTTCTATTATGCCCTTTGGAGTGTTTCCAACGTACATGGTTGAAATGCCTTACATTGGCTATTATAGAATTTGGATCACACAATGTGGGAGTTATAACACTTTTCCTTCTCTAAAAATTATCATTATCTAATGAGATCCAATCCTATGTCATAGTTGATTCATCCTTGCCATTCCAAAAATGTCATGTAGGTCTAAAAATTTTTCTCTCTTTCTTGCTTCTTTTATTAAAGCAATACCACAAATGGTTCTATGTGAGTGATAAAAAGTGTCACTCTTTTCAAATTATTCATCATTTTTTATTCCTTGGGAGTGGATGTGAAGTAGCTCCATTAAGAGGCCTGTCTTCTTTATAGAATTATCATAATTTGCAATCAACAAGGAGCGATGTTTGTTGAAGTGTGGCATGTAGTGAAGCAAAACTTGGATGGTGCAATATGTGATAAGGTTTTTAATTGTTGAGTTGTAGCTCTATCTTCTTGCTGCTATAATTGCTTACATGCCATCTAGTCCACCACACTTTATGACATCCTTTGAAATTGACTTGTGGGGACTACAAAGTGTAACCTTTCCTAGAACTATTAGCACTATGGGCTACTGATGCTTGGATAAGGTGATTCTTTATTAGGAGACTTACATTCCTCATTGACATAATTATCATAATATTCCATTCACATGGGGTAATATCCAACACAGAATGGCCTATAACAAAATGGAAGTTGAATGGTGCAATATGCATTAGTGTTTTTGCATATTGGCATCTAGCTCTATGCTCATACTGCTATAGTTGTCCAAGTGATAAGGCACTGTATGTGTACTACAACCAGTTTATACATGCCTTGATGCAACATATGTGCATGGTGTGTGGCTCCTACAAAGTGTAATGTTTTAAAGATTTTCAAAATTGTAGGTTGCTGGTTCTAGGAAAAGGTTCATTATTGGGAGACTTTCATTCTTACTTGATGGAATTATCATATTATGCAATCTTCATAGGCAATGTGAGGCATGGTACATGCCATTATGAAGCAAATATTGGATGGTGAAATATGGACTATTTTTTGTTCATTCTTAGTTGCATCTTTGGCAATGCACTACTATCAATGAACACATGATAGAAATTATAGTAATGTCCCTGAATGAATATCAATCCATAGACATCCTGTGGTATTGAATGTGCATGACTAGTTGGACCAAAAAAGTGTAACTTTTTTGTGATTGTTAGCAATTTGGACAACTCACACATGGATAAGATGATGCCGTTATAAGAGACTTGCCTTATAGCTTTACAGAACAAGCACAATATACAATCCTTAAAGTGAAATATGCGACGTAGTGGAACTTAAGGTGAAGTAGATGTTTGGATAAAGAAATATGCATTATCGTTTGTGCATGCTTGGTTATGGCCCTAGCCACGTGTTGTTGCTTCTGCAAGTGTATTAGATCATTGGGTGTTTCGTAGTAGTGCATGCCAGCATGCTTGCAATTCCACGAGCACTTTGTGGATGCTAGCCAATCCACTGTAGGTTGCTTGATGTAATTTTTTGTTATCTTAGCAACTCAAGATTTTCATAAGTGGATAAGGTGTTGCTCTATCAGGAGACTTACCTTGCTTTTTATCATAATGGTCACATGTAATCCATATGGGAAATTGTGTTGGTCGATGTAGCCCATAGTGAAGCAGACATTGGATGGTACAAATATTACTATGGTTGTGCATTATGGGCTACAATCACATAGTCTGTGCATACATAACACCATCCTATGTGCATGATAGGTTAGGCTAACAAAGCATAACATCTATTGTATTTTTAACACTATGGATTGTTGGTTCATGTATAAGATGATGCCCGATTGGGGTCTTCCTTCTTCAATGATGGAATCAACATAATATGCAATCCACAAGGGGTAACGTGAGTTGTAATGTGGCTTGAAGTGAAGCAAAAGTTTGATGATGGAATATGAGCTAAGGCTTAGGCTTGCTTGGATACCACCTTAGTTGCATGCTACTATAGCTACACATGTGACATTGCACTTGTCGTTCTATAGCATTGTGTGCATGTGTGATAATGAACTTTTTGCAAGCATAGTCAGAAACAATTTGCTTGTGTCCACTTGTTGATGTGCACCTAACGACATCAATTACATGATATTTGTGGGGTTCACTTAGCGTAACATTTTGGGCATTTTTTTGAGCTTTAGACAGCTAATGAATAGATAAGGTGATGCACTATTAAAAAACTGGCCTTCCTTCTTGACAAAATTATTACAATATGCAATAGAAAAGGGCAATGTGTGGCATTATGCAGCTTATGGTGAAGTAAAAGTTGGATGGTGCAATATGCATCAGGGTTTGTGCATGTTGGGTTGTGCTACATGTCAAGTACTATAAATAACAATGATTACTACAACAATCTGCATGAACCTTATAGGGCACACAAAGTAGAACTATTTTTTTAATTTTTAGCATTATAATATACTTTCCCTTGTATAGGGTAAAGCTCTATTGGGATACTTTCCTTCTTGGTTGACAAAATTATCCTAATATGGAATTCGACAGAGCCAATATCCAATCCAACATGACTCACGATGAAGCAACCTTTGGATAGTACAATATGCATAATGGTTAGCATATGCTTAGGTGTGTCCCTAACTTTGTGCTACTACAACTACACGTACAATATAGCTCTTGGTGTAATGTAGCCATAGAAGTGTGTTTTTCATGCATCTAATAGCCAACACATGTGTGCCTTACTACAAGCAATGCATGTGACCATTAGGGCTTGCAAAGTGTATTCTCTTTGGATTTTTAACATTGCGGGCTGCTAGCGTATGGATAAGTAGATGCATCATTGGGAGACTTGCCTTCATTCTTGATGGAATTATCACATTAAATAAGCAAGTGGCATTGTGTGGCATGTATAGCCTATAGTGGGGCAAAAGTTGGGTGATGTATTCTACACTAGGGTTTATACATGCTGAGCTTCATCCCTAACTATCAATGTAATCTACATGCTGAGCTTATTCCCTAGCTATACCATTAAGAAGCACAATCTTCAATTTAATCACTAAAAATGTGGTCACAGCTTTGTAGATCACATAACAAAGAGTAATAGGTCATAACTATTTAAGTTTAGAAGAACTTTAAACCTCAGAGATAAGAATGAATTTTTAGATAGCTATGATCACATCAACCAATGTAATGTTCTAATAATCATGCACAAAGTAAGCAAAAATGCCATCAAGACTAGGGTCTTTATTTCATTGGATAAATAATATAGCATTTTTTATCTCATTAAAATTGATTTGGGCTATAAGAGCTACCACTTTCTCATTATTGATAGTTTACAAAGGCTAGAAAGGTAGGGGAGGGTCTTATTATCCCAAAGCTACACTACTTATTACTATAAAACAAGATGAGAATGCCTTTAATCTATATTGAGAAAGCTACTACTTCTTTACTATCATTTTGAAGATCACATGCATACATGCATATATACTCTATTGAAGTTTGGAAGGAGCAGTTCTAATTCCTACCCAAAATCTGATCGGCCTCACACTTGTTAAAGTTCTCCACCTAAGTTTCCAACAAAGCAACTATGAAGGCCTTATTTTCCCTTATCAAATGTTGCAAGTACCTATGGGAGTTTCCAATTCCAATTCTTTGAATATTCTACACTACTACTACAACAATATTTTAGCTAAAAAAACATGTCCCTAGGTGAACCACATACCACTACAGCACTCCTTGCCATTGCAAAT
Organism: Vanilla planifolia; assembly: GCA_023846275.1. Classification (NCBI taxonomy): domain Eukaryota; kingdom Viridiplantae; phylum Streptophyta; class Magnoliopsida; order Asparagales; family Orchidaceae; genus Vanilla; species Vanilla planifolia. The sequence goes on from JAIUJO010000019.1 coordinate 5,712,098, forward strand.
ATGGTTTTTAGGAGCACCACACATCCACAACAACACAAGGGAGTAAAACACTTTATGTCATCCATTGAACTATTTGAAATTAGTCTACTTTGCCAACCTAAGTTGCCAAAGTTAATGGTCCATAAATCACCAACCTAGTCAAAATTGTAGCCCAGGAAAGAAAGATGTATCTCTTACGAACTATTTGAAATTGAGTAATGATTCTTGCTCCCATTAATGTTTCTCCCATTAAAGGCACCCTCCTTGATATTGAAAACATAATCACACTTCTAGGCTAACGAAGAGGATTTTACCATTATAAGTATACTAATAGAATTTTTCCACATCCTTCCAATAAAGATGTTCCTAAAAACTAGAACACCAGTTCTCCCATTTAGCCTATGAAGTAGTGAAACAATATACACAAGCTCCTTTGATGCATTATAAATCTCCTAATGGCTAATTCTTTATAGCTCCCTAGGTGTGGTAAAGCTATTAACATACCTAAATTTAATACATCATTTTGCATAAAAGCATTCAAATAAGCTAGTTGATCAATCTTCAATAAATCTAATGAACACAGTTTTAATCCTCTGCTACTTGTAGTATCTCTATGGATTTTGCGTAGTATACATCTCCAAGAATTGCACATCCTCTCTATTACCATTTTTAATCAATTCTCTACTATAAACACTATAGAGATTTACACACTTGTCAATTGCCAAATAAAAATAAAAACAAATGTTACTTCTCCCCACCTCGAAGATGTAGGCATGCTCAAGCCAAGCTTAAACCTTATCCATTAAGATGAACATCATAAAGGTAACTGAATGCCACTAGATTCTGTACCAAGAAAAGTTCACATTATCAACTACTGTACAGCAATATAAATACCTTCTCTACCCTTATCAACCTAGTCGAGGTACCCTGAATTCATGCCAAGGTAAAGCAATGTGAAATAATAGAAATAATTTTCAAGTGAGCCCAGTAACAACATAACCATCTAAATTTCCTTAGAAATTCTAGGATATAATAAGACACTACTCCATGATCTATCAATTTATTATTCTAGAATGCAACCATTATGTTTTTTCTAATTTTGAAAGTTGCTCAAAAGAATCCCTTCCTATTATTTGTTTCTATTTTCATTATCATCACTATATTCATTCTCCATTTCCATAGCTCCTGGGAGTACAACTGTAGTGGATGTACTAAGATTACAAGAGACTTTTATCAACTTTTCTAAAATTTGCAACATAATGTATGAAGAGACGCCAAAGCCTATACCTATGATGGTCCTTCAAACAACATAGAATCTCTATCCATAGTTGGCTCAAATTACAAACAAGAACAAAATAAAAAAATCTAGAATAGAAAACCTTTTGAAATGACCCTATCTATGATGGAGTATTTTAGTAATCTATCAAAACTACGAATGACCACCATACACTATACCATCATGACCATTCTATTGATAATGAACTTGTCGATCACAAGCCTCATTTGAAAGGTATATTTCATCATTAATTATGAAAGAGCTATCTCCCAGTGCTAGCATCTCCACATCTAAATTTATTGGTCTATCTTTGTAATTATCAAATGGACCTTCTATGGAAATGTTATTGTAATTATTCATTCTCTCTCTTAAAAGAGCCTCCTTGAAGGTCACCATAATTGGGCTATTTTCTATATGATTTACATTCAAAGAATTCTCCTTCATCATCATTTTGATATTCTCATAAATATTTTGCATGCACCTACATAAATTAGTTAATTCAGTTCCATTAGGACGTGCAACATTCTTCTTTGAGGTAGTGATAATTTCATAAAGCCATTAAACTTCTATTTACCATCTATTAGTTTTTTTCTTTCACATCCTTCCTAGTACAATTTACCATTCCCAATTTCGTACATAATGCTACGTGCATCCGTAATGTTGATCCTCATAATCCTAAAAAAATTATCACAATAGGCATCGTCTAATTATGATGCTTCTATTTGTTTCACAGCAATGTTCCTTGCACTTCCCAAAGCTACATTATTGAATGATAGAGCTTAGACAACATGAAAAATCCCAGAATCTTGAATTGTCGTAACATTATTGTTGAATTGTTTCTACACATCTTCATTGGCCATCTTGGTTTAAGATTGTTGCATGGAGATACCCTTATTTGCTTCCAGTTTTTTGAGATTTTGTGCCCACCATTGAACACTACCCCTCAAAAAGTATCGAGAGGGATATGGATTTTAGTTCTGTTTAGGATTTCTCTAGAAATAATGAAGCATCAAGGCATGCACACATGCCCACTGTGAGATGACAACTCCAACCAAAGAAAGAATTTTTTCATGCTTAATGGAATTGATAGAAGAGCACCACCAGGAATGGAGCCTATAACTTAATTTGACTCATCACAAAAAAGCTTACCAGTGCAGACATAATAAGGATTGATAGATTAAGATTAGCTTCTCGATTATATGTGCGGTGATGCATGGTTATTCTTAGTTGGTTGAGTGATTTGTTTGGTTTATTCCATTAATGAACGAAACATTAGCTTACTAACTAGCTATGTTGGTGCAAGCTCTGTGGACAATTTTTTAAACTAACTATGGCCACTTAGGCCACAGACGTTTGAGACAATAACAAGTGAATGATCCGCTTAGGTATTCTTGGCTGCACGTGTAGTATACTGATGTATTTAATTACTCGAATGCATTGGTTAAAAGATTTGGGTAATCTTATGAAACTTGCATTGCAATGAGGATATATCATTGCAATCGTCATCCCTTAAGGAGGAATTCCTTAAAAGTGTAATTCATCAGCTCACATTGACAATGTGCCTACGCTTTATACACATAACTAATCACTTCGATCAATTAAATGGTCTAGTGAAGTGTTTGAATTGCTATGATGTGGCTAGCTTGTCACATGCAACTGATGAGAAGTCAATTGAACCTTTTCCTTTCAGAAAGAAGAAGTCATAACGAAAGGATCATGAATGAGAGCAATGAATGATAAATTGATATAGTCAATGTATAGGGGAGTGAAGGATGTTTGATGTCTCATTCTTTTATCGTGTGTGTATTCCCCACCATGTGTAGCTGGAAGCTATGGGAGATTAATGACAACCTATGGGCATGGTCATGCACCAAGGGAGAGCAAATGTTAAGCTAGCAATGAGTTTGTTTTATATCACGAAGTCTATTGGGGTTTTGTAATCAATCATCAAATGAATCTTGATGATGGATATCTTGTATTTTGCTTTGATGAAAAAAATAATAAAATGTGATACATGTTGTGAATTATAGAATCCCAAGAACCAGATGTTTTTTGATTGAAAATTGTAGCAAATGATTTAAGCCAATGGCATCTACATAGGCATAATGCTACTCATCACTCCTTGTATAAGAGCACTAAGCTTGTGGGCACACCTTGGAGGCTTGCCTATGAACAAGGTTGAAATGCCTCACATTGTTAGTAGTTGAAGTTGGATAACACAATGTGGCATTTATAGCACCTTTTTCACTTTACAAATTTTCACAGCCCAATAACACTCAATCTTATGCCAAAATAGATTCATCCCAAAAGATTCTTCATAGGTTTTAAAATTTTTCCCACTTGCTTGCAATCATTTTTAAAAAACTACTTATAATAGTAGCAGAAAGTGTCAACTATTTACCATATTAATTGCTTTTGATTTCTTAGGCATGGATGTGGAGTTTAACTATTAGGATACTTTCCTTCATCATTCATGGAATAGTTGCAATATGCGGTTTGGATGGGCAATATGTAGCTTCCAATGAAGCAAAAATTTGGTGGTGTAATATACACTGGGTTTGTGCTACTTGGCTACACACTCACCCAAATGTAGAAAATTGCACACACCACAACATTGTGTGCATATTCGATAGCCATTGTTCATGCTCCTAGTGCCATCCAATGAGTAGTGTTATAGGAGCTCTCAATGTGTTACTTCTTTCATATTTTGAGATGTACTGGTTGCCCATGCTTGGATAAGGTGAAGCCACATAGGGAGGCTTTGCTTCTTTGTTGATAGAATTATCATAATATGTAATTTACAATAAGAAAGTTTTTACATGTTATGGTCCACAACAACACATATATTGGAAGGAGCAATCTACATTATGGTTTGTGCAAGATTTACTATGGCACTGGCTTCTTGCTGTTGCAATTGCATGCACAGAAGGGCACTGGGTGCATTACAGCACGAACTCTGCATTATTCACACATTTGCTAGCAAATTTTCATGTGTGGTAGCTAGTTTGTGTGCTCATAATTGCAACCAATGCACGTGGCTATTAGGTTGAAAAAGTGTAAATTCTTTTAGGATTTTTAGTACTTTGGGTTATTGGCACATGGAAAAGGTGATACCTTATTGAGATACCTACCATCCTCCTTGATGGAATTATTACTATATGTGATCTATAAAGAGGATTGTTCATTATTGTATGGCTCAAGACAAAGTAGATGTTGGATGGCAAATGTGCTCCTTGGTTTGTTCATGTTGGGCTTTATCCCTTTCTTTGCACAGTAGTATAACGTTTGCACTTGTAGTAGGTAGTCACACACCCGACTGATAGCATCCTGTGCTTAAGAATAGTGCATCCTAAAAAGTTTAACTTTTTAGAGGATTTAAGTGTTGTGGGCTTAAGAGACATGGATATGGTGATGCCTTATTAGGATCCATGCCTTCCTTATTGGAGAAATTATCAAGATGTTCAATCCATATAAGGCATTATGTCCTATGGTGCAAACCACAGTGAAGAGAAAGTTGTATTGAGCAATATAAGCCTGGGTTCATGCATATTGTGCTTCTTCTCTAGCGACATGTGGTTTTATATGGTTCCCAAGTGTTGATGCTGTGCATGGTCTATGAGGTTTATGACATCTTCTGTATGGCCTATAGGGTTCTATAGAGTAACTTGTTTTGGGATTTTTAGTAGTATGGTTTTCTAGTGTATGAATAAGGTGATGCTCTATTTAGAGGCATGAATTCTTCCTTTACTGATTGCTCACCAAATGTAATCTACAAGGGGCAATGTGCAGTATAATACAGCCTATAGTGATGAAGAATTTGAATGAAGCAATATGCACTGAGGTTTGTTTATTCTTACCAGTGGTCCAAGTTATGTTTTGATGTAGCTACATGCTTGGTGAGCACCAGGCATGCTGCAACACTGTGTTAGTGTACATCATCTAATTCATGCACACCCTTCTACATTTTTTCGAGTGACTTATTTGGCATACAAAGGGGAACGATTTGTGGGATTTTTAGTACTACAGATAGCTGGCACATGGATAAGGTGATTCACAATTAGGAGACTTCCTTTCCTTAATGAAACTACCAAAATAGTTAACTGGTAATAGGAAATAAGTGACACAATGTGGCTTATGACAAAGTGAAAGTTGGAAGCCCTTAGCAATGCACTATAGAGAACTTTGGGCACTATAGCATAGTTTGGACACCTAGTAAAGAGTCTATGCAAATCTAGTGGCATCATTTCCTTGTGGTTGGTGGGTACTACAAAGCGTAATTTTCTTTTTCTTAGTTTTTTAGCATTGTCATTTTCTATTTCTTGGATAATGTAAAGCCCAATTAAAAAATTTGCCTTCTTCGTTGACGTAATTGTTACCATATGTAACATAGGAGGGTTAATGAATGGGGTGGTATTGTCCATGGTGAAGTAGTAGTTGGATTATGTAGTATGCACTAAGGTATTTGGAAGTAACGTTACCATACAAACTTTGTTTTGCTAGAGTTGCACATGATATAGAGCACTAGGCATGTTTTAGCACTAGTAATGCACTGTTTGCAAGAGTGATAGCCAGTATATGCCCTCAATTTTTGTTAAATGTGTGAAACTATTGAGGCCCACAAATTGTTTCTTCTTTTGCGATTTTTAAAGCTTTGGATTACTGGCACAAAAATAAGGTGTTGCCTTATTGAGAGATTTTCCTTCCTCCTTCACCACATTTTCGCAACATGTAATCCACAAAAAGCAACATGCTTACATAGTGCAGACCATGATGAAGAAAAGGTTGGATGGTGCAATATGTGCCACGGTTTGTCCATGCTGGGCTTTGTGCCAAGCCATATGTATCCTACAACATCCTATGCTCCTTGTTGATGGGGCACACAAATTGTATCTTTTTTTTAGATTTTTAACACTATAAATTATTGGTTCATGGATAAAGGGATGACCTATTTAGAGACATGCCATCCTTCTTGATGGAATTATTGAAATATCCAATCCAGAAATGTGTGACGTAATGTGGCCAGTGATAAAATTGTAAGTTTGATGATGCAATATGCACTGGTTTTGTGTATGGTGGGCTTCATCCCTCATCACGTGTGGTAGTCCAAAGTGCTCACCTATGACAGCCAGTCCTCACATGGTCTGCAACATCCTACATGAGGCTAGTGTGGCCCAAATTCTTAGATTTTAGCACTATGGGCTGTTAACGCATAGGTAAGGTTATGTCTTATGGAGAGATTTGCATTCTTCCTTAACTGAATTGTTAAAATATGCAATCCAGAATGGGCAATTAGTGGTCTGGAGCAACCTACAACAAAGTGGAAGTTGGATGGTGCAATAAAAGCTATGGTTTGTTCATATTGGGCTATGTCTTTAGCTTCAAGAAATAGAGAACTATGTGGGCTTCAACATTGTGTCTAGCAAAATCCTATTCATGTGGCTGGTGGGGCTCACAAAGTGTAACCTTTTTTTTAAAATTTTTAACACTGTGAGTTGCTATTGCTTGGACAAGGCGATGCTCTAGTAGGAGACGTGTGTTATTCTTTGATAAAATTGTCATAATATGCAAACCATATGAGGCAATGTGAGACATAATTTGGCCTAAAATAGAAAGGCAATTTTGTGATGCAATAGGCACTTGGATTGGTGTAAGTAAGACTTGCTGTAGCCCTTGCTTTGCACTACGGATGCTTCATGCACAATAGAGCACTTGGCAAGTTGCAGCACCAGTGGTGCACTTTCATGCATGTGTCTATCAGTGTGCTCTCTTCCTCACATGTTCATTATTTTTGTCTATTGTGGCCCACAAATTGTGGCTTCTTTAGGGATTATTGGCATTGTGGGTTATTGATTATTCGATAAGGTGATGATCTGCCTGGAGTGTTAGTTTCCTCTTTGACAAAATTTTCATTACAAGAATCAGTGTGGGGTATATGCAGTGTGGTGTGGCCAGTGGAGAAGTAGTGGTTGATAGTGTGATATGCACTAGGGTTTGTGCATGCTAGGCTTTATCCTTAACCACACATAGTTTTCCATTGTTCGAGCACGAGACAAAAAGTCCATGCGTTTCCTATGACATCTTTTGCTTGCTACTGGTAAGGCTAGTATAGTGTAACTATTTTTTGGCATTTTTTGGGTTTCATGTTACTAACATAATTATAAGGTGCTACCTTGTTAGTAGATGATGTCTTAATTGACAAAATTATCATAATATGCAGCACGGTGTGACCCATGGTGAAGTGCAAGTTGGATGCTGAAATATGTGCTAAGATATGTGTATCATGGGCTTCATCCTCAGCAACATGTGACAGTCTAAAATGCATGCACATGGCTAAAAATGTTCTACGTATGGGTGGTGGGGCCCACAAAGTGTAACTTTTTAGATTTTTAGTGTTGTGGGTTGTTGGTGGATGTATAAGGTGTCGCCTTATTAAGATACTTTCCTTCTTTCCTAAATTGGTGCAATATGCATTCAATATGCATTGCACAAAGGGCTAGGTGTAGCACCATGTATCCTAGGTGAAGTAGAGGTTTGATGGTGCAATATTTACTATTTTTGTGCATGGTTGGTCGTGTACCATTGTGCACAAATAATAGATAATTGGGTTTGTCATAGCTCTATGCTTACTCACTGTGGCAACATACCCATTACCTTATTTGACCCTTTGTATTCAGCTTGTTGGGGAGCCAAAGTGTAACTATTTTGTAGATTTTTTGCATTGCAGGCTACTGATGCTTCGATATTTTAATGCCTTATTAGTAGAATTGCCTTTTCTGTTCATGAAATTCTTGCAATATGCAATTCATAATGGGCATAGTGTAGTGTAGTGCTTACGATGAAGTGAGATTTGGATGGTACAATATGCATTAAGGTTTGTGCATCTTGGTCTACGATCATAGTTACATGATCCTATAGCTGAACACAGTAAAACACTTTATGCATATAGTAATGAACTAAGTGGAAGTGTTGAAGCCAGCTCACTCACAACCCTATGATATATTGTGCTCATAGTGGGTGGGCTCAAATTGTTTTAAGTTGTTTTACTATTTTTAATGATGTGGTTTGTTTGTTCTTGGATAAGGAAATGCCCACCGCAACAACTTTTTATTTTGCATGTTCAATGACACTCTTTGCTCTCTGTGTAAGGCATTGTGTAGTGTAGTTTTGCTCGTGTTGTAGGGAAAATTTTGTGGTGCTTCCTTGCCAATCAAACTCTTGCCCTTCGTCGAGTGACGAGTGGTTTCTATGGAAAAAAAAAAGATAAATTGCTAGAGAAATTTTTATTTCAAGATTTTAAAGAGATTGAGTGTAATATTCTTCATACTAAATCATGTAAGAATCAAAAGAGTACAAAATTTACAATGACAATTGTTTCACCATGAGTGAACCTCATATGGAATTACCATAAAATACTAAAATGAATAAGCATAAATAATAAAAAGTTACTATTTTATATTGAGAAAGAAGTTGTTTAAGCCAAAATGGGATAAATTGATGCAATGTAATATAACCAACTCAAATGCATGTAAAGGTTACATGAAGGAAGCATTATGGTTTAAAAATAATAAAATAAAGTTTAAGGTAAAAATTTAAGGAGTTTAGATATGTTCTATAAGAAAGTTACATTCCATGATATAAAAGAGATCAAGAGTAACATCCTCACGCATCAAATGTGGTACAATACTAAATTTCACATAAAATGTATGAAATCAATAGAAAATAAAATATTGTAAAAATATAAAATAAATATTTAATTTGGTAGTATTCATCAGGACTAGTTGAACAAAGTTTTATTTGTCTCGATTGAACGACATTTATAATTACTGTGAGTTACCAAATAAAGTAAGTACAAATGATAATAAATTATTATTTTAATTTAAATAAGTATATAGTGACATAGAACTTAATTAAATTTAAGTAATATAATGTAACCAAATAAAAGAGATGTTTACGTCACATAAGAGAACAACATGACATTCATAGTAATATAACCAAACCAAAGGTAAATATTTGAAAAAAATATTGAACATATAAAAATATTAATTTAATTGTGTATAGCTTGCAAAACATTTTCTAGGGATATTTGTGTCATCTAAATCAGAATAGTTTTGCAATTTTTGTGAATTATCAATATAAATAAGCATAAATAAGATTAAATTATTATTTTTTAAAAAAAATTAAACATATATTAAAGTTGAAATGAGATAAAATGGAGAAACATAATATAGTCATACAAATGTGGCATAAAGGGCATGTGATAGATTTAGAGTTACATATTGATGCAACAAAATCAAAGGAAAAACTTTAAAGAAATAGGGTAAATTATGTAGTAAAGTTGCATTCCAAAATGTTAAGGAAATAAAATCTAATATTCTCGATCATAAAACTATTTGCAATTCGAATGTCTCACAAACCATGCAAAAACCTAAGAAAATAAAGTATTTGAAATGCATGGGGATCATATTGATGATTCCTAATATCTCATTTTTTTCTACTTTAAAGATGGGATATAACATGTAAATTATAGTAAGATAATGCATACACTTCAATCTCTTTATCAATCTTAGAGTACTAGCATGTAAAGGTGAAAGGATATTTCATATATCTCATGTTATTATGAATTTGATAGTTATAACATATAATATTAGCATGGCATTATTGAAATATAACACTCTTCATCAATCTGAAAGCTACACTGCATTTCTGCATAAAAACTTAACGATTCTCTTATGTGTTGTGTGTATTAGTTGATCATACTTGTCCAGTTATTGTAATTACATCTCCTATTGATGAACTTACACATCCTCTTTCCTTCATAATTGTGTACTACTTCAATTGACAATTATCCTTAAATGTGTTGTTGCAGTCATATTGTATGAAGACAAATTACTATCATACATAGGTGAATTTAATGCTTATGTTAGTATTCTGCTAATATGATAACAATGTCATACATAAAACTCTTTCTCAATAGTTCATTCACACCAACCTCTTAATTGTTGTTTCAAAATGGGACTGTACATTTTCTTGACATTGTCATGTTCAATATTCACAATTGAGCAATCAACAAAGCTTTTAGCCCTCATCAAGACATTTATTACATTTCATTAATTTTTTGCCTTATTAGGTTATATTAATTTGTAATTCTAAATCTATTATCACGTGAGCTTAAATTAATTTAAATCTACTATTAGGTGAGCTTTTCATCACTTCAATTTGGATATATTATTTTACTTTAATATATCACAATTAATCTTTAATATATATTTTCTTAATATTAAGGTAATATTTATTATTAATATTTAATTATTATATTAATTTAGTCTAATTCAAAATGAGGACTAATTAATAAGAAATAAATATTGTTGGACTCATTTTGAAGATCTCTATCTAATTAAATATTTTTTATGTTTTCAAATATTAAATTTTCTTCAGTTTTGGGTACCTTGTAAGAGAATATGATTCATACAATATTTGATTATTAAGGTTGTTAACCTCTATCTCTTTAGTATCTTGGAAAGTAACTTTGTTATAAAACTTATTATATTTTTTCAAAATTTTTTCACATTGACTTGGTCATATTATTATGTAACTCTAAATCTCCTCTTCTGTGACCTTTACATCACTTTTATTTTGTTATATTTGATGGCTTTAGCCTATCTCATTTATGTTTTAACATATATTTACCTAATATAAAAATAACAATTTATAATTATTTAGGCATATTACTATAGTAATTCGTAATAACTCCAAACATGGTCTAATTGAGTTAAAAAAACATGATTCGAACTGTCACAGCAGTTTTTATCTAATTTAATTTTAATTTTATATTTTTTGAATTTTTTATTGGGCTTTAGCACACTTTTTTGGGCATTTTTACTAATACCTTATTTTACTACCAAGGATCTTACATTCAATCTCCTTAATACATTGGAATACAATTTTTTTTATAAAATTTATGAAATTTTTTGGAGTATTATGTGTTTATTTGATTATGTTACTATTAAACACTTATTCTCTTGTCGTGTGATCATTATATGTACTTGATTTGGTAACACCATAGTACTTGAATTTAATATGTTTTTATTTTAATATATCTTATTTTAATATATAAAAGTTGATTCATTATTATTTTAGCTTAATTAATTTTGTAATTCATAATAATTCTAAACAAAGCCAAATTCTGATGAAATGAACTTTGTTGGACTCATCTTGATGACTTTTATCAAATTAAATATTTATTTTTCTATTTTAAAATATTAAATATGTTATGATTTTGAAATATTTTAACAGGCAATCTGATTCGTACCTAATTAGATGATAAAATTTTTTGCACTCGATTTCTTTAGAATATTGAGATGCAACATTTCCACAAAAAGATTTCTCATTTTGCAAAATTTTTTCTTTGATTTGTTTATGTTGCAATGTAACTTTTAATCTCCTCTCATGCAACCTTCATGTTGCTTTGATTAGTTTATATTACATTGCTACAATTTATATCATTTAAACTATAATATTTACATGTCATATTAAACTGTTTTTCGCATTTATTATGGTAATTTGTAGTAAAGCCAAATGAGGTCCAATTGAGAGAAAACAAACATTGATCATCTCATCCTAATGAACTCCATATATTCAATTTATATTTTAAAATAGTTTTAGTTTAATGGGATTTGCATCCTTAATGAATCTTCTTGATTTGTACTTGATGTGATGATAGAGGATGTTGCACTCAATCTCCTTCACATCATGGAAAATAACTTTCATTTTAAAATAATCTCATTTCTTCAAATATTTAATTTTAATTTGGTTATATTACTATTAAACCCTTATTCCCCATTAATGGGACCTTTAAATTACATTGATTTTGTTAAAATACATCAATTATATTTATGTCATTTTAGCTTTTTATTATATATTAAATTAATATTAATTTAATAATTAATTATTATTTAAGTTCTTTTACTTTAGTGATTTGTGATAATTCTAAGTGTGGTTTGATTGAGAAGAAATAAATGTTTTTAAATTCTTTATTTTTTAATTTTCTAAAGTTTTTCCACACTTTATAAGTAATTTTAATTCATTCTTAATATAATGGTAAATGATGTTACATTCAATCTACTTATTAACTTAGAACTCAACTTTCTCATATAATTTTGCTAAATTTTCAAAATTTTCAATTTGATTTAGTTATGTTACAATGAATATCTTATTACTCTCACCACTATCCCTTTTCTCACTTTGATTTTGTTATATTTTTTTACTTCAACTTATGTAAATTTTTTTTAATATATATTAACCTAATTTTCAAATAACAATTTATTATAATTTTTTCTTATTCACTTTATTAACTCATAAAAATTCTAAATGATATGCGATTAAGAAAAAATGAATGTTATTAGACTCAGCTCAACAAGCTCTATTTAATTAAATATTCATCTTTATGATTTTATATGTTTTAATTTTAGTAGTTTTCATACACTGTAAGAGATATTTGGATTCATACATGATATTTTGATTAAGTACGTTGCATTTTATCTCTTTAGCAACTTTGAATGCAACTTTCCTATGTAGTATATCTTATTTCCAGAAATGTTTGCTTTTGATTTTCTTTTACTATATTGAAACTCCAATTATCCTCTAAATCCATTGTTATACTAATTTTATTTTTTTATATTAAATTTTTTTCTTTCACTTTTAATAAATATATAGTTTATATTAAAATAATTAGTTGTTATCATTTACTTTTTAAGTTTTTTATTTCAAAATGTCAAATTATTGTTATTAAAATAGTAAATGATTATTTACTTGATCTTCTATGTATCTTGGAAAATAAGTTTCTCATATATATGATCCCATTTCTCTAAATTTCTTGTTTTAATTAATTTATTTTACTGTTTAACTCTAAATCTTCTATCTTATGAATATTTCATTTAATTTTATAATATTACATTACTTCAATTTACATCATATGTTCTTTAATATATATTTACTTATCAATAAATAATAATTTTTATTAATGATTATTTATTTTGGTAATTCATATAATTTTAAATGTGGTCCAATTGAAAAAAAAGGCATTGGTCTCATCTCAACAAACTTCATCAAATTACATTTTCATTTTTATATTTTTAAAATTCTTTTCTCAATGGCTCTTTACATTTTACAATGTATTTTTGATTTGTATCAATTTTGGAGATCAAGGATGTGACACTCAATGTCAATACCTTGGAACATAGTTTTTCTTAAAACTTTTATCACATTTCTTAACATTTTCAGCTTAATTTGGTTATATTGCTATGGATTCTATTTCTCATATCTTGTGAGATTTATGTTGCTTTAAATTGATTGTATTGTTTTGCTTCAGTTTATCACATTCGTACATTATTATATTTTTATTTAAAATTAGCATAATAATTTATTTTTATTTAATGGTTTTTATATTCATAATTTGCTAGTAATTTCAATCGAGGAGCTATTGAGAGGAAACAAATGTCCTTATGCTAAATGTGCATAGTCATATACAATTAATTTTTTTTTAATATTTCTAAATATTATTTTAATATTGATCATTTTATGAGAAATTTTGATTCGTACTTAATTTGGCAATTAGAGATGTTACACTTCATCTCCTAAGTATTGTTGTAGGAAACTTTCTAATTAAATTTATCTCAATTCTTCACATTTTTTGCTTTGATTCGGTTATTATTTTTTAAAACTCTAATCCTCCTCTCCTTTGATCATTGCATCATTTTGATTATTCTACTTATTACATCTAATTATCTTATTTTATATATGTATATATATATATATATATATATATATATTAATATGTTGGAATACAACTTTCTTTTATAATTTATACCATTTATTCAAATTATTTTTTGGGATATAATTGTATTACTATATAATTATAAATCTTCTCTCTTGTGACCTTTATATCACTTTGAAATGGTTATATTATATTATTTTAATTTATCTTATTTCAACTTTAATATATATTTACTTAATACGAAACGTTAATTTATTATTGTTTAAGCTTCTTTAATTTGATAATTTATTGTACCTACAAACTGAGTCCAATCAAGATCGAACAAATTTCATTGGACTTTACTTAATGAGCTCTATCTAAATATTTATTCATTTTTTATACTTTTAAGTATTTTATTTTTTAGGTTTTTTCATGCTAGTAAGAACATTTTATTTGTAACTATTTTAACAATTGTGTTTGTTGCACTTGATCTACTAAGAATTCTTGCAATGTAACTTTGTCATTCAATTTATCTCACTTATTCAAAATTGTTTTGCTTTGATTTATTTTTATAATAATGAAACTATAATTTTCTCATAATTTTTTTCTTATATTGATTTTCATTTTTTTATAGTATAATGTTTTTATTTAGCTAATCACTGCTCTAATATAAAATTTCTTAACACTAAAATATAAATTTAAAATTATTTATTTTTAATTACTTTTGTAATTCGTAGAACTTCTAAACGAGGCATATTAGAGTCAAAATGAAAGTCGTTGCACATATCCTAACAAGCTTTATCCAATTAAATTTTCATTCTTATAAGTTTAAAATGTTTTATTTTTTTAGCATTTTGGCATGTTTTATGAGAAATTTTGATTAATACCTAATTTGATGATTGAAGATATTACATCAATCTCCTTAGTAACTTAGAATATAATATTCAAGTATAATTAATCTAATTTCTTAAAATATTTTTCTTTGATTTGGATATATTATTATGTAATTCTAAATCTCTTTTTGTGTGACCATTATATCAATTTAATTTTGTTGAATTTATCTTATTTCAAATTTAATATATATTTATTTAATATTAAAATAGTAGCATTTTATTATTTTTTTCTTACTTTTTTAGTAAGTCATAGTAATCCTCTGTAATTCCAAATGAGGACAAATAAGGACGAAAGAATGGTCATTGTACTTTTCTAGAATTTTGGAATGTTTTATGAGATATTTCGATTGAACGTAATTTTATGATCAAGGATTTTACAATCAATCTCCTTAGATTTTAGAATAAATACTTTTGGCACATTTTATATTATTTCTTCAAAATTTTTGCTTTCATTTGTCTATATTATTATGTAATTTGAGTTCTCTTCTCGTGTGACCATTACAGCACCTTGGTTTTGTTATTTTAAATTGCTTCAATTTCTTTCACTTTAGTTTTAACAAACATTTACTTAATATTAAATGAATTATTTATTATTTATGGGTTCTATTATTTTGTTAATTTTTGGTATGCTAAAACGATGCCTCATTAAGACAAAACAAACCTCATTGATCTAGTCTCGATGAGCTATATCCAATTAGATATTTTATTTTTTATTTTTTAAATATTTTATTTTTAAAGGTTTTTCATATATTAAGAAATATCTCGATTTGAACTATTTAATGATAAAAGAAGTTACACTCAATCTCATTGATGTCTTAAATATAACTTCCTTATATTCTCAATTGTTTAAATTTTTTTCTTTGATTTAGTTATACTATTATGAACATTAATTCAATTTTGGTGTGGCCCATTATTTTGAATTAATTTTTTTATATTATGTTGGTTTAATTTCTCTTATTTTTGCTTTAATGTATCTTTATTTAATATTAAAATAATATTTCATTGTTAAATATTTTTATATACTTAGATAATTCATAGTTATTCAAAATGAATTTTGCTAGAGATGAAACAAATGTCACTCGAATCCTCTTGATTTGCTATATCAAATTTAATATTCAATTTTATTTTCTGAAATTATTTATTTTTTAGGGTTTTGAAAAGTTTTATGAGTATTTTTTATTTACATGTAATTTGATGCCAAAGAAACCTTTGAATCTCTATAACAATCTAGAATACAAGTTTACTATTCATTTGATCTCATTTTTTTAAAATAATTTTCTTTGATTTTGTTATATTACTACATAACTTTTAATCTCAACTTGTGTGATGTTTACAAACTTTTAATTCTTTTATATTTAATTTCTTTAATTAATCTCAATTAAACTTTATATAATACTTAAGTAATATAAAAATAATAATTTTTTATTATTTATACAAAATTACTTAGTAATTTTTCCTAATTTTGAAGCTATAATCAAAAGGAAATAAAAATCATTTGACTCATCTCAAAGTATGCTTCTTAATTAAATATTTGTTTTTAGGTTTTGATATATTATTTTTTTAAAGTTTTGGCATGCTTTGTTATACATTTTAATGTGGAAAAAATTTTAGGATCAAGGATTTTACTCTCGATGACCTTCATGTCTTAGATTGCAACTTTCATGCATAATTTATCTTATTTCTTCAAATATTTTTGTTTGATTTTGTTATACTACAATGTAACTTTATATCTCATCTAATATGTGACATTTACATCACTTTTGGAACATATGGTATTTTCATATGATATTTGATTGAGATAAAACAAAAGTCGTCAAATGTTTTTTAATAGCTTTATCCAATCGAATATTAATGTTATATTTTTTCAATGATGTTATAGGGTTTTGGCATGATTTATGAGATATTTTGATACATGCCTTATTTGACAAATGTAGATGTTATACTTGATCTCCTTAGTATCTAGGATTATAATATTTTGTGTATAATATATGTAATTTTTTCAAATATTTTGCTTTGATTTGGTTACATTACTATGGAACAATTATTGTCCCCTCATGTGGCCTTTAGAATAATTTTATTTCATAATATTAAGTTATTGTCACTTATAACATTTTCTTAAAAAAGTGTTAATATAATATTAAAATAATAATTAAATTTTATTTATCCTTATTTAATTTTATAATTCATAGTAATTATAATCAAAATGTAATTATGATGAAATGATTGTCACTGGACTCACCTCAAAAAGCTCTATCTTATTAAATATTAATTTTATAAATATTTTATTTTATTATTTTGTCATGTTTTAGGTAGCATTTCAATTTGTAACTAATTTGATAATCGAGTATGTAACACTCGATCTCCCTAGTGTTATGGAACATAAATTATTTGTACAATGTAACTCAACTCTTTGAATTATGTTATAGTGTAACTCTAATATCCTGTCTTATGACCTTCATGTAACTTTTATTTGGCTATGTTACAATTCATTAATTTATATATTTCAACCTGTAACATATGATTAATTTACATTAAAATTGTAATTTAATTTTATCTATTACTTTAGTAATTTGTAATAACTCCAAACTAGATCCAATGACGAAGAAACAAATGTAATTTTACTTATTTCTAAGAGTTGTATCAAATTAAATATACTTTTTAATTTTGTTAAGTATTTTAGATTCTAATGTTTTGATAGATTTACAAAATATTTTGACTCATACTTGATTTTATGATCTATGATATTGCACTCTATATCCTTTATATCTAAAAAAGAAACTTTGTTATATAATTTATCACATTTCTTTATATTTCTTATTTTTTATTTGGTTGTATCACTATTTTACTCTAAATGTACTCTGATATGATCATTTTATCACTTTGATTTTTTTTATATGAGATTAATTTAATTTATCTTGTTTCTTCTTTAATATATACCTAATATCAAAGTAATAATTTTAACTTTTTAATGTTTATTTACTTTATTAATTCATTATAATTATAGATAAAGCCTAATTGAGACAAAATAAACATCATTAGACATATATTGGTGAGTTGTACCAAAAAATTATTTCAATTTTAATGTTTTCAATATTTTATTTGTTTTGGGTTTTCCCTTTTTATAAGAAATTTAAATTTGTTTGTTTTTTAATAATTCTACAAGCCAACTCAATCTCCATACTTTCTTGGGATGTAGCTTTCCTATAAATGTTATGCAATTTTTAAAAATGTTTTGCTTTGATTTCATTATATAACCATGGAACCCTAATTATGCTACCTTGTGATATTTATATTGCTTTGAGTTAATTTTATTTCATTATTTCAATTTATCTCAATTAATATAAAATACATGCTTACTAAATATTAAAGTTATAATTTATTTTATTTAAGTTTCTTTATTTTAGTAATTCACAATAATTATAATTCATATTTTTCCATAATATTTTCTACATTTTCTATCATTTTACAATTCATTTTTATTTATTTATGATTAAATAATCAAGGATGTTACACACAATCTCCATGTTGTCATGCAAGGGAATTTCCTTTACAATTATTCTCATTTGCTAAACTTTTTTTCTATGATTTGGTTATGTTGTTATGAAACTCTAATTCTCCTGACAAGTGATCCTTACATCATCTTAATTTGGTTACATTATAGTACTTCAAACTGTTATATTTAAACTTTAATATATCTTTATTTTATCTTAAAATAATACTTTAATTTTACTATGGTTATTTAATTTTAAAAATGTAAATCTTAATGATCTCTATCCAATTAAATGTAAATTTTAATACTTTTAGATGTTTTATTTTCTACTATTTAGCAAGCATTGTGATACATCTTAATTGTACATTTTTTGATGATTGAGATGGTAGACTCAATCTCTTTAATATATTGGAGTGCAACTTTCCCATGTAATTTATCTTAACTTCATCAACTGTTTTGCTTACATTTAGTTATATTATTCTTTGACACTAAATCTCCTACCATGTGACTTTCACATCCAATCATTTGGTCATATAACATTGCTTCAATTTATATCTTCTTAGCTTCATTATTAATTACTTCAAAGGAAAATAATAATTTAGTATTATCTATGATTATTTATTTTTTTAATTCATAGAAATTACAAACAACTTTTGATAGAGATGAAAGAAAGGTCATTGCACTCGTCTTGAAGAAATCTGTTTAAGTTAATAATCATTCGTATGTTTTTAAATACATTATTTTTTAAGGTTTTTTCACTCATAATAAGAAATTCTTATTTGTACCTTATTTGAGGATCGATGATGTTACACTTGATCTCCCTATTCTTTTTTAATATAACTTCCATTTATAATTTGTGTCAATTATTTTTTGCTTTGATTTGTAATATTTTTATTAAATTATAAAAATTTTAGTGTGACTTTTTGTTACTTTTTTTAGATATATTACATTGATTAAATTTATCTTATTTCAACTTTATTATATTTTTACTTAGTATTGTGATAATAAGTTATCATTATCTATGTTATTTTATTTATAATTTATCGTAACTCCAAACAATGTCTGATTCAAGAGAAATAAACATCTTTAATCTCTCTCGATGAGCTTTATCCAATTGAATATACTTTTTGATATTTTTAAATACTTAATGTATATTATTTTCACATTCTTTATGGCATATTTCAATTCATACTTTATTTAATGTTCAAAGTTTTACACTCGATCTGCTTAGTATCTTAGAAGACAATGTTCTTATATAATTTAGCTAATTTCTTTAAATTTTTTACTTCAATGTTACTATATAATTACCCAACATTAAATCTCATTTCATGTGAGCCTTGCAATATATTTATACGGTTGTATTAATTAGCTAAAATTTATATTAGTTTAACATTAATATTTGATTTCTTAATATTAGAATAACAATTTATTATTATTATGTTCAATTAATTTTAGTAATATGTATTAATTCCAATCAAGGTCTAATTGAGATAGAACAAATGTCATTTAACTCATCTTGAAAAGCTCCATTTAACTAAAAACTCATCTTTATATTTTTAAATGTAAATTTTTTAAGATTTTGTATTTGTTTATAGGTAATTTTAGTTCATAACATATTTTATGAATGATGTTATTATACATGAGCTCATTTCTCTCTTAGAATACAAATTTCTAACACAATTTAACACATTTCTTCAAATGTTTTATCTTCATTTGTTAGATTTTTATGTCACTAGAAGAATCCTCTCACGTAAAATTTATATCACACTGATTTGGCTATATTACATTGTTTCAAATTATTTTATTAAGACTTAAATGCATATTAACTTAATATCAAAACAATAATTTATTATTATGTATGCTTAATTACTTTGGTAATTCTCGTTAATTTTATATGAGATTGAGGGAAATGAAACGAGCATTATTGGTAATTCTAGTCTTTTAGAATTCTTTGCATGATATTTTGATTTGTACCTTATTTGACGAGCAAGGATACTACACTTGAAGTCCATTGTATAATGGAATGCAATTTTTCAATATAGTTTAACAAATTTGTTTAAATGTTTTACTTTTATTTTGTCACATTATTATTAAATTATAATTTCTCTCTTATGTGACCATTACATCAATTGATTAGGGTATATTACATTGCTTCAATTTATCTTTCCTAAGCTTTAATATAAATTGATTTAACATAAAGTAATATTTTATTGTTATTTGTTTAATTTGTAGTGATTCCAAATGTGGTTTGATGGGGACATCACAGATGTTTTCAGACTGATCTCGATGATTTTTATACATATCCATAATTTTATTTTATTTTTTATTTTTTAGGGATTTGTCATTCTCTACGAGACAATTTCATTCGTATCTAATTTTATGCTTGATGATGATACACACAATCTTCTAAGTATCATAAAAGCAACTTTCTTATAAGAAGTATATTATTTGTTCAAAGTTTTTGCTTTGATTTGGTTATATTATTAAGTATCTTAAAATCTCCTCTTGTGTGATATTTATATGGTATTGATTTGTTTATATTAATTTGATTCCATTTATATTTTTTTTACTTTAAATTATGTTTTTTTAATGTTTAAAAAAGTTCACTATTATTTATGCTTATTTAATTTATTTATTTGATTTTTTCAAATAAGTATGGATTGAGTTGAAATGATAAGTTTTAGTAATTCTAAACTAAGTTCAACATAGACTTAACTAAAATAGTTAGATTACTCTAAATTAATGCTATTCAACTAAATGTCAACTTTTTATTTTTAAATACTTTATTTTTTATGGTTTTGGCACATTTATAGGATATTCTAATTTATATCTAATTTGATGATTCATGATTTTGTATGCTAAGCCCTTTGATAGTATGCATTACTTTTTTGAATTGAAACAATGAAATTGAAGTCTAAGAATTATGGGCAACTAAGGAAGAATTGAAGGAGATTTGGGTTTTTGTAATTAGGAGATTATTTTTTCAAGAAGTTTCTTTCAAGGAGTTTTAAATTCACAAAGTTTTAAAATTTAAAGAATCTTAAACTATTTTTTATAACACTCTTATATATTTATATAGATGTTTGGACATTATATTTTATTTCAAAATATGTAATGTTTTAATTTCTAAAAGAAAAATGTAAATTTTGACCAAACAAAAAATTCTAAAAATTCTACATTACAATGAGACCATCTATGCAAACACGAACTGCTACATGCAAGTAGGTGTAGCTTTTGCACGTGAAAGGCCATATACACACTCATTGACCTATTGTGCACATGGTAGGTGGCTGACATGTGAGCATGTGATAGGTGGCTTGGAATAAAAAAAATTTTCAAAGTGGTTTAAGAAGTTTAATCTATCAAAAAAATCTAAGATGAATAATAAGTATAAGAGAAATATTGTAACCTTCACCCATTCATAAATAGAAATGAGAAGAAGTGATTATAGATATTATGATAAAGTTATCTCAATCACCAATAGGTCTTGATTCAATATAAGTAATTACAGATTGATTAACAAAATATATTTATTTTCTTGTTATTAAGACAACATATTTAACATAAATGTTGGCTCATATCTATATGAACAAAATTATAAAATTACATGGTTCACAAAAACTATTATATTAGATATGAAACCTAACTTTACTTTGCATGTTTGAAAGATAATGGATCAAGACTTTGAAAGAAGTTTAAAATTTAGCAGTCATTCATCTTCAAATAGATACATAAATAAAGAGAATCATTAAGATTCTAAAATATTTACTTAAGACTTTGTATATTAGATCTTGGAGGAGGTTAAGAAAGTCATTTATCATTAATAATGTTTTTAATAATAATAGTTATCAATATAGTTTTGAAATTACATCATATAAGGCTATATATGAAATGAAGTGTTTGTTAACTCTATGTTGTACTAAAAGAAAAGAAAGAGTTTTCTTGGATCCTTAGAATATTGAGAAAGCCATAAAAGGATAAGAATCATTCAAGATCAATTAAAGATAGCTCAAGGTAAGAAGAAAAAATTCTTTGATGAAAAGAATTGATTAAGAAAATTTCAAGAAAAAATCATGTATTTATTAAAATTAGTTAAAATAAAGTAATTATAAAGCTATTCTAATGATAAATGTTTTAGAAAAATATGAATCGGAAAGAAAAGCTACTTGGGAAGTTGAAGCATACATGATCGACTAATAGCTAAAACTTTTCTAAATTTTTGGAAAATTTTTATGGAGGGTAAGATTGCAACACCTGAAAATATATATATATATATATATATATATATATATATATATATATATATATATATATATATATATATATATATATATATATATATATATATATATATATATATATATATATATATATATACATACATACATACATACATACATATTATGGACTATAAATGACAAATCAAGTCAATAAACTTTTAACAATATATGTTTGAATGTAATAAAGTCATCAGTTTTAAATATGATATTTATATCTTACGATATTATTAAATTAATAAAATATTGAAAAGTATGTTGTGATTTTAAATGAATTCAAAAAGTTTATTAAGAAAAATAATTTAAAAGAGCTTCTCAAAAGTAATCGAAGGCATTGAGTTAATAATTTTTAAATGTTTAAGTAATTAGTAATGAATTTAAGATATATATATATACATATATTTAAAATTTTGGAATGATATTTTTGTAATTTCATAAATTAATTCTCACAGTAGATGGGATTGATGGTGATATTTGATTGTTTTCAATGAGTTACAGAAGAAAGAATAAATAAGATAGAGAAAGGAAGCTCAAGTAAATTAAGGAAAGTTAATTGAGAGAGAAGACCAAGGAAATGAGATGGATTAATTTGGAGAATCTTAGTGGGGAAAAGTAGAAAAAGAATCAAGATGGATATTGGAAAGCTTTGGTGCAGCTAAAATGGGAGTGTGGAATGAAAAGAAATGGTAGTAAAGTTGTCAGAAGTCATTTACAGTTAGCAAAGAAGGGAGCAACAATTAAATTTAAGATAAAGTATGGATTCAAGAGTTATTTTTATTTGAATTCAACTTGGTTTTTTTGCAATAGTAGAACTTTGTTAGGGAGACAAAAAACTTATGACAAAGCTTAGTTTGACATCATTGAATGAAAATGATCATTTTTATCGATCAATTTTCAACTTAAAAAATCATTCACTAAGTAGGCAATTAGATTGTTAAAAAAAGCAGTTTAAATTATCTATTATTAACAAAATCACATATCATAATTTTGCCTCATGAATTTAATAATCTCTATCACTTGATAATGACAAATATTTTAATGTAAAGAATATTAATAAAAATTATAATAATATAAGACATTCCTCAAAATATAAGAATTTAGACAGCTATGATCTTTAAAAAAGAATTTCTATATTATGTTAATACTCTATTAGCAAATGACATAAATTTAGAAAGAGGGTTTAACAAAGTGGTTTTGAAAATGTGTTTAATATAAGAGAAAAAAATTTTGTGAATATTATTTTTAAAATATCAATTTCTTTGTGTTTGGTAAAAGACTTTTAAAACACAAAATAAGAAATATTTTGCGAATACATCCTAAAGTTGAAAAGCAAATTGAAGGGTGCCACATGGCACCCACCTAACACCATAGTGTGAAAAGTCATTTTTGACATTAGCCATTTAATTACACTTTAGTTTTAAGAAAAGTTCTGCAATAAATAATTACTACACTTTTCATGATAACTTAATAAAAAATCTTCAAATTTTTTAAATTGTTATTTAAAAATAAAAATCTCACAATAATAATTTTTTTCAATAATATATTTTATGAATAATTTATAATGACCTACCAATAAAAATTATTTCAAATATTGTTAAATTCAGAGTAGGATAAACCCATTTGTGAACCTAAAGGCGGGCTAATAAGCGAGCCTGAAAAAGTACCTATTTGAAAGAAGGGCTCAATCTTTCTCTGCAAGTTTTTTTTGTCAAGTCAAGAATATACTGCGCATAAGAACGAAGTTGGTTTTTTTAACTTAGTGGAAGCTTCCTTATATTTTATCCATGAGCTTCATCTCATCTACAATCTCTTTCAACCTCCCACAATAGCATTCCAGTTTTTCCTGCATTGAGCTAAGCTTTGCCTGCAAGTCATTGATCTCTTTATTGCTTGATTAAAAATCCTATAAGAGCATGCATCCACAATAATAATAATTGAGGAATAAGTTATTCATGGTAAGACAAATATTAAAAAACTCAATGAAATCTCATATCAAAATTTAAAAAGCACAACTACAGGATGCATGATTCGCACTTGTGTTAATTCTAAAATAGTCCCAAAAGAAGAGGGGACTTACCTTTCAAATGCAACGTTAAATTAGAAACAGTAAACATTACTTTTAAATTTGAAACATAACACCCTTTCTTTCTAAGGTTAGGGCAATATAACCTCAACAATTTCTCAGAAATGAAGAACAGGAAATAAGTTGCATTTAAGATTGACATGAACACCACCATCTATTTAACTATTTACTGAATATATCTTTTTCTTGGGCTGGGGTGGAAGGGGTTGGCAAGGGTTTTCAATCGACATTTGAAATTAGCTTTGTTCAAAAAGATTTATTAAACAACTAGATTGAAAAATAAATTAAGAAAGAGGAAGGAATTGTTTAATGTGAGAGAGAAGAGGGGAGAAATGGGCAAATAGGAGAGAGAGAGAGAGAAAGAGAGTAAAGATGGAATTAATGAGCTTGTTCAAAGTAGTATCTGGGTCTCCTAAAAAAGGGGCTTATTCAAAAACTCCTGACAAAAAATTATAAATAATAGCTAACTCCTCAACTCGATGATTCACTGATCTACCATTTGTTTCACTCTACTGAAGTAATAACAAACAACTATACAAATTACAATAATGAAAAACATACATGAATAGTAAAAAAGACAATTTCACGTGAATATCCAAAATTCAGAAGAAAAAACACATTTTCATACTTACAAACATCATTAGAACTCAAACAGATCATTGTAAAAAGAAACATCACTTTTATAACTTCTACTCTAAGCTTTTCCTACAAACAAGTGACTCACATCCTCAATGTCATGGTAGCTTATAAAGCAAAATATAGATTACAAGTCACTTAAAATATTCCATTTAATTTCACCAAAACTCTAATAGCTTATTTGACCTTTTATAAGCCTCTGAGCCACGTGCCACCATCTAGTTGCATATCAAAAATAAGGATAAAAGAAGCTTGATCTCAATGTCTACATCAATTATCCTTAAGTCTTATTACTGAATTGTGAGTAAAATATGGTTCAACTCTCAAGCATTTATTTTCCAGTAGATTTGTAGAATTCACATTGTTTTGACTTGAGATTTTAAAATCTTACACTTCATATAGAACTTAATACATATGATATGCTCAGCTTCATATGCATCTACAGTAGAGTTAATCAGACTCAACATCTTAATAATCTTTTAGTGGGATAATTGAGTCTTGGACAACTACATGGTAATCTCTTCAAATTTTTAACTCTTTTTGTGTATCTTTCCTTCTCATCATTTTTCTTGAAAACTCAATAGAGTGATGCATATTATCAGCTTTGTAATAGTGCTAACTTTGTTAGCATGTCTATTTAAATATCTATATTAATAATTTTGATAATAACCCATCAATCAATAGCCTAAAGTCAACAAACTTCAATTGCATGAGCATTCTCTACAAGGCAAATTGCATTTTCATAATGATTAAATATAACAAAAATCATACTTTTTCTTTTCTCTTGGAAGATTTTTTTATATCATGCAGTCTATTTACATGTCTTTAAGAAGATAAGGTTTTGAATTTTGTTGTGGAGAGAGCCACACATTCTGAAGTTGAGGCATTTGGCTAAGTACTGCTACACAACTAGTATATGTATCCTAAGGTACTCCTCAAAATATCAATATCACATCTTAAGAAGCAATTTATGTAACCATAGAGTACTATAACATTCCTTCATATACATAAGAACCTATTCAATCCTTTGCAAATGCTTTTGATATGGGTAACAAAACCTACTATACATTTAGGGTCAAGCCTTATACATAAAATGATATGCATAAGATTCGTATCATAGGTGGGTATGATACCTCGAACAAGTATTTCACTCATAAAAAATTGGGGATCACTCTTTGCTTATTTTAAAATGACTTCTAAGTGAGGTATATAATCCATCTATAAACCAACTTGTTCATATTACATTTTTGTCAACTAATTGGAGAGAAGAACAAAATGGTTTTATGGATTTTTTTGATGTTTTATCAAGGTAAAATAGTGGCACCGTTCACACAATGGGCACTGCATAGGCTTCAAGTGTTGGTGATATTTCATTTTTAGAATTCCCCTTTTAGTAAAGAAAAGGAATGCTACACTTTCCTAGAGAAAGAGAGTTGCAAGGAAAGATAAAGTTATCATTGGCTAATTGGCTAGGACTGATTCCTTTAAATACTTTTCGTAAGCTTTTTGACTTTAGTAACCCTTTGAACATCACTTACAAAGTTAATTGGTTCACACTCGTGGCATTGTTAACATGGAATAATGTATGAGCATAACCATAATGACAACTGGCTCTATGAATGTTGCTTGTAAGTCTATAACAAAAAATATGAATTAAAAACTTAACTAAGACCGAAGATTTTTTCATGTTGTAATATCTTGTTGTTATAGCCTTACCTTACTACTTCAAGATATAATTCTTTATTAAATTTGATACTAAAATTTATCATTGTAGAGAAAATTTTAGATAAGATACCACAAAATTATAATTTTTTTGATATTATTGTTTAGAAAGCTTTCTTTTCAAATGAGGAATAGAAATAATAAACCTCAATAAATTATTTCATATTCTCAATAATGAATAAATGAGAAAAATATGATTGTTCACTCCAAACACTATCGTTGTAATTGCATCTTTTAGCTCCTTTATCCCCCACTAGAACATCTTCTTAGGCCACATCTATGAGATCCTTCGAGCTCTTCGACCAGTCACATCCCTTCATAATTCATTAGTCTTGACAAGTTCTGGTCATGAAATGAAATTTCTAAAATGGGATTGCACTACACTTCAACACAATATTAAGAGGTTGTACCACTAGACTGCATTCAAATGCGATGTTGGAAGGTTTCACCATAGCTATTTGATCTATCACAAAATACTTCTAAATCGATCTCCATTAATGGAAAAAGAATGCACAAGCAAACTTTGTCATTAACCTACTTAAAGACAAAACGGGTCATTCCACATTGCCTTTGATTCCCTCACCCTTTAAATTTTCTAGTTGATAATAAGCCATACAATGCCCCTAACCTTGAAGCCACATTCCACTCAAAGCTTATTTTACCTTTTCTTATTATTCTTTTGTCACTTTTCGATCAACTTTTAATTGTATCCTTCAAATCCTATTGAAACTATTGTGCACTATATTGCACCAATCCCTCGATACTTTTAATTGTGTCAATTTGGAACTTTGCATTGAATGGGCTTTACAGACTAAATCCAAAATTACATATTGAATAGTCTTCAACCAGTAGAAACATGGCCTAACATGTTGAAAGAAAACTAGACATAGAAGAGACTTTCATCCTATATTTTAAAAAGTCATGAATGGTACCCTCATAAGAGTTGTCAGATGGTCCCATTTAGGATACTATAAATAACATATGATTGCACAAATTTCTCAAATTTGCATTTCTTATGAGAACAATGCAAGTTTAATTTTTCAAATCATGATAGCATTTTTTTCTTTCAAAAGCAACCAACCACCATTGAAGTATTAGTCTTTTGAACCAATCTCTTTTAATCCCCATTTTAAGGCATGCAAAGTTGTATCCCTTAATAGAGAAGGCAAGGCCTTCACCTAAGGAAAAATTAGATAGCTTTCACAGTTTTCACATTTGATCGATCCCCATTAAAGTCAATATCCTCATTATCTCTCAACACATACTCCATGTTCATCCTTAGATAGACCCACTTTACAAAACTTAAACAAAAGTTGCTTACTACAAGTTTCAAGGGAAATCCAACCAACTTATTTCGAGCTTCCTTCCTATATGTGATGATAATGTTGAATTGTTATGGATAGTTCATGTGCTTAATGTGTCATGCCTTTTGGAACTTGCAAGGTTCTACAAGTATTGGAGTGGTTGCTTATCAAAGTGTGTGATGTTTCATTCCCAACAAAGATGGCAACCAATGTTTCATGGCTTGATGTAATGCTAAAATCTCCTTGTTGTACGACCATAAGTTTCCTTGATCTTCTTGTAGTAGCATGAAATAATATGCTAGAAGATGTTCGCAAACCATCAACACGATGCTAATTGCATGGCTTGACATATCTAAAGAAATTTTAAAAGAAAGTCATAAAGTAGGAAAAATAAAATACAGGCCTATAATTTATACTTTAACAGGAGGAAAAGTATGATTTTTTCTCGTAAACTTCAACTTCACTTTTGTTAGAACATGCAATGGTATGACAATCTCAAAGAAGTTTTTAATGAATTACAAAGCTAGTAGCATGACTCCATGAAAGTCCCTACCTTAATAAAATCAAGGCAGTGATTATCATTAATCCTAACTTATTTGATGAAAAAATTAAAAAATAATAGAAAATGTTAACAAAAAAATAATCATTTGTAAAAACAAGATGCTTTCACTGCACTTAATATAGTTGATATACTTCTAGCAAAATTAGTGTACTACATTTCCTTTAAGCCAGTTGAAAATCCCACAAAATTTCATACCAAACTTCTAGGCTATAAATCATGGGTTCACTTCCATAGATTTTTATGTTATATCCACATTGCAAAAGTATAAACCACAATTGCACTCTAATTCACAAATGCCTTGGACATATTCTATGTAAGACTAAAAATTTCATCATTTGATATCTTGAGTTTCTTTGTTAGAGTTTTCTCATTAGAGCCTGTAATGGATTTTATGACCTCAAGTTTTAAAAGAGCTTCTTTAAGATGTTGATCTAATCAATGAATAAGTATAAGAATTAAAAAAATTTTAGTGAAGGAAAGAACGATTTCAATGCCATAAACATTATTTGAATAATTATAGTACCAAGTCAATGTCTTCTTTTTGTCTTAATAGTAGCTGAGAGAATCTTTTCAACTTCTAGAAGCAGCTTTTGAATTGGATAAACTTCGTACCTACATGATAAAACAGCTTGAAGTTTTAAAATAGGATATCAAAACATATAGATGCTTGAAGTAAAATGACAGAGAAGCTTTTAGAAGCATTGATAAGAAACTAACACTAGTTCAAAAATTAATCATACTACAATTATAGTGATTTATGTCATTTAAGAAGCTCCTCCTTTAGCAATTTTGCATCAAATAATATAGTATTAAATTTTTTGGACATAACATCCAATTCAGTTTCTAGAATTTCATTTTTAACATCCACTTCTTCCTTTTCTACCATTGTAATTTCCAAAGCCTCTTTCATCAAAGCGATATCAGCCTCCATCTCAAATGCACTGAATACAAGCTTTTGATACTCATCTTAAAACAATACATGCGACAAACATAATGTACCAAAACAAACCAAATCTATTCACTTAATATAAGGAATTGAATATCAATCGTAAGTATAAATTAAACAAACAAAGATCACAGAGAAAATAAGCTTTGGAATTCAAAAACCCTTTCCATATGCTAAGGCCTAGCTCAATAAAGTTCACGATTTGGTGAAGCATGCTAAAATACTAAGAAAACCTTCGTTCTTCTAGTTGCATCTCATATGTTCACTATATTACATCTTGCATTGTTGCTAGTTACTAGCAAGCTGATAAATTAACTAGCAATCGCTTAGGGCCAAGTGTAAATAGAACACAAGTAGACTTCCATTTCTAATAATTACCTACAAAGTTTTTTGGGATATAGCATTTGACTTATGCTTAAACATATTATGTTCCAATAAACCTCATTAAACTTGCAAGATCTTAACTTCTCATTCAATCTGAGCTTTCTTACCCCAAAAAAGGAAATGTTCACCTTTAATGAAGAAAATTAAAAAAAACTCGAATTAACACATCTGTGACAATAGTAATTACCTTAAGCTCTACTTTTTCCAGGATGCATCCTTTATTTTGCTTTCAATATCTTTCAATTTTTATTTTGTCTTATCAAGTTCCTCTCTCTGAGATTCTTTCTCTCTATTAAGAGAAGAAGATGATAAGCGTGACACTTCTTTTTTAGGAGAATAAATTTGAGAAAGGAGTCCTTCCTTTTCCATATCATTCTCAAGGCCTCCTTCTGACAACATCTACATGGATCAAAAATAGAATAGAAACATCATCCTAAAAAAATAAAAATAGAAATACTTGATTTAACTAACCACAACAATCTTCTCCATGTTTTCAAAGCAACACTTGAGCTCATGAATTTGTCTCTGATGTTCACATAGTTGGTTACCAAATAGATTCTACATTTGAGTGATTTGTTTAGATGAGGAATTGTGGTGTGTTTTCACTAGAGAAATAAAAATCAAGATCATCATATCTACCTTCTTAAACTTGAATTCCTCAATTTCTTGATCATAAATCTATTGACAAAGTTGTGGCCTAAAATGAGGGACTTAAATTGTGCCACACACACCATCGGAATGGTTTTAAGACCCTAAAGGCATAACATAACAGAATATAAAATTAAGCAGTTTATGAGACCTAGATTATTATCTCACAAGGGGGGAATTGAGTAGGTATTCAAATTGATATTAATCGATCTTTTCATTTAAGGATAATTCAAATGTAATGATCAATATGTAAGTTTTTTTTCTTTAACAATTATAATGATCAACATGTAATGTTTGTCATATAGACCATTTGAAGAGAGTAACAAGTGGATATAGGTGTGATGATAATTTGCATGTCAAAAAAGTGAGATATGAATCACAATGAGATACAACAATTAAATATCATAAGAACAATAAGATATAATAAAGATATATATTATGTAGAAGAAGTGGGGCTCATTGGTAAAGCACTCCTTAGGCAATCAATAGGCATCAAATTTGATGACAAATCATTTGAACATACAAAACACAAGGATCCCAAAATCAAGTCATTTCCATCAAAATTATTGTTGGAGCTTAAGTTAAAAAAAATGAAAGAGACTAATCTAAAAGTAGTCAATTAGAAATGTCAAAGCAGGGTCAGTAGGCTTCAATTATATGCAATTATTTTCCAAAATTAAGCTTTAGTTGAGGGCTAGGAAAAAGACACAAATTGTATTATATTATATTACAGTTTTTGTTGGGGTTGACTAACCATCAATAATATAGGAAACCGATCCTACAAATTCTATCATCTTTCTTGGTTGAGCTATCTTTGGCTTCCTTCGAAGAAAAGGTGTTGTAGTATTTAACAAAATCCAGTTAAGCAAATTAAGATGGAGCAATATTGCTCAAGGCACTCTATTCATTCAGTTTATTTTTCAACTGCATTTGACAATGATGCAAGCTGTGAGTGAAACATTTGGTATTGAGGCATCATCTTGCACAAAATGTCCTAGTCTTAAAGTTCACGAAAGGAAATGAACAAATTGCTATACATGATGGAGGTTACAACCAATCTTTGGAATATATGTTCAAGGCTTCGCATAGATATTTACAAAGCAATAACTTATCATGATAAAAGCACCATGATATAGAACCCAAAAAATACATCATCACCAAAGTTGAATGCAACCAATTCATAGAGGAGAAGGTTAAGGTTGTCTAAGCCTAATGGAGAATATCAAAGAAGTTGATCTATGTCAATCTATGCCCTCAAAATTTACCGAACAACAAATTCTATTAAAAGTTGAGACCAAGGTTGATTTGCAAACTTATGACAAAAAAAGAATGCCATTATAATACTTTGGACTAAAGAAAGTGGAGTGATCATAAAACAATGCCTTAGAGTTGGAATCACCAAGCATGAATAAATCCTAAAAGATTGCTAGATGGAGTGGTACAAAAATAAGTAGTCCGAAATGAAAAATATCAGAAAAGATTTTGAACTACACACACACAAAAGCTTTCTTTATCATAGCAAGATCCTCCTTGAAACTCCTCATATACTCTCCTTTCTAAATTCTAATCACAATCTCCACCTTCCCTACTTTCATGTCAATCTCTCCCTCATTATTTCTTTTGAAGCTATTAGTTTGTTTTTTCTTTAGTACCCAATTATACCACAACTCCCATCTTATTCAGTAAGGATACAAAAAAACATCAACTAGAGGAGAATATGGCTTTTACCATATAACTTAAAAGAAACTATTTTTCATTTAACATTACATTGTTATTTTAATATAAAGTTCATATATTGAGTTCAGTCCTCGACCCCCAAAAAACCTCTAATTCCAATAAAACAATAGCCTTGGATTAACCTTGATGAGACCTTTCTGATTCTACATTTTTAAAATCTTAGTCATTCATTATTGACAAAAAATGTCACACAATTGTCACCAACAAAAATACCTGCTTAAAACTAAATAATTAATTTCGTATAACATAAAAAACCATATTTAATCATAGTATTTCATACAAATACATTGGAACAAAACATTTTTAATAAGATTATTTTGAGCCTACAAGGATAATATATTAGCTAAGTATGGAATCTGACATAAAGAAGTTTATTCAAGAGAGTACATTCTAAAGCATTACAAAACCAACCGATCTAAAGTAAGGTCAATATATACCACTATCGATACTTATTCAACCCTAGAAGACCATCTTGATGGATTTTCTTAGAGGCTTACCAATGATAAGATTATTTTGATAATTTCTTGTTATGATTATGAAAACCATCATAAGATGATAGAGTGCAAATAAGATGTCAAAGGTTAAAAGTAACACATTTTTCTTAACGAAGGTATGGATACATGTTGAGTTACCAACAAACACTATGTGGAATTGAAATACTCATTTGATAAGCAAATTGATACCTAAACAAAGGTCAATAACATAGTAAATATGAATCCTATGAAAGGATATAACACTTGCCACTCAATGACATAAAATCATAGTCTATTGTGTGCCTAATTTTCATTAAATCAAACCATCCATAGTTCAATTATTTAGAGCCCATTCAAGGAGGTGTGTCTAATATACCTACCATAAAGCCCATTCAACTTCAATTTTGGAATAAGCCCAAAAAATTGAGTCAAAGTATAAATATAATAGAAGGTATAAAAGATTATCAAGAATATTTGAATAGTTCAAACCACTTCAAGAAGTAGTTGAAGCTCTTCAATCAATTGTTTGGAGGCCATTTAAGGTGTGTCTAGTACATCTACCATAGAACCACTCAACTTGGATTTCTCAATAAACCTATCCAATAAAGACAAATAAAAGGTATAAAAGATCATCAAGAATATTTAGAAAATTCAAATTGCTATCCAAATGTTGTTGAAGCTCTTGCAATAATACAATGAGACATGATATGCATCATCAATAAGACAATTTTAAGAGATCTAACATTCTTTATATAATAAAAGGATAACTAAAGGGCTAAGAAATTTAAAACCAATTTGATATATATTATAATGATTGCTAAAGAAATCAATGATAACATTTATTGGCTAAACCTATTGCGATAAGGAGAAATCAATACTGATAAATCTAGAGAACTCAAAATTACTTGAGCATTTCATAATTGATAAGGAATTTCATGAGGTATTATCTTCTACGTATGACCTTGTGATGGAGATGAAAATTCTACTATCAAAGTATATGGTTTTTAAGAGTTACTGAACCACCTCTAGATGATGGAGAACAAGAAAATGCACAAATGCCATAAGCGACTAATTAAGAATAATTTAGAACAAGAAAAAAATGATTTTCATTATCTCACTTTCTTTATTTAAAAATAACCAAAAGACTCTCCAACAAAACCATTTCAACTTAAGAAATATTCAAAGAAACATAAATCCTTGAAAAAAGGACAAATTATCAGGATAACAATAACAAAAGTAAACAAGATAGTCTTGACATGTCCCAACCAAGAGGTATTAACCTATGAGGAAGGGATACGAAGAAACGTTGAGAGAGTATAGCATCCAGTGAAGATTGCCCAAAACTTTATATAGTGAGCCACTTGAGATGATGAGCTTGAAAGTTTATGACACAAGAAGTAACAAGCATAAAGTTCCACCAATGGTTCTGAAAGATTTCCCAAGAATTGCACTCTAAGATTCAAGATTTTAAAAGAAGAGCAAAGAAACTCAGCAATTTTACATGAGAAGAAAAACTACGAAACTTAAACAGAGGTGATACAAAACCTCTAAGAACAAGCCTTGAGGAAATCTAGCAAGGATTTGTGGACAAGGTCTTGAGGTATTTTTGCAATCATGGTCCCAATCTAGAAAAAAGTTAGATTCAAGAAATTTTATAAGATGTTTGCCAAATTAATCATAAGAGTAATAACAAAATAAGAATGAGTAACACTATTTTTAAACCAAGTAGAAGCATCCCATCAGTTATAGGTTATGATAAGATTTTTAAATAAAATTAGCACCTTTCCAATTTTAAGTTTTTCCTTACACAATTAATAAGAGTTGCACTAATAAAATATACTAGGCATTATTCTATGGAATCATTAGTGATTTTCATATGCTTGTGTTTTAAAACCAAGCAATAGAAATAAGGATGCATAACCTTCAACTAACAATCTTTGTTTTGCTCTCTCTCTCTCTATCTCTATCTCTCTCCCTCACCCACCTCCCTTGCATGATTACCCTTGATTTATTCAAGGAAAATCCTACGATTTTCTCCATATAGTGATTGAATTCAATAACGAGTATGGGTTTTGGATGGATCAAGTAGATTAATTTGGCTGTGGTAGGTGGCACTATTACAAAGAATTAGACTAGATTAGTCATTTAATCTTGCCAAATCATACCATAGAAATTGTTGGACGAAAATGTTTATATAGTTTTCATTTACATTAAACGAAAAGGAAACCATTGACATGATATTGATGTTAATCACAACAATTAGACAAGTCTCCAATCTTCCTAAGCAAAAAAAAAACTTCATTCCATAAGTTGGAGGCAGAAGAACAAGCTAATATAAGAAGCCTTTCCCTTTCAAATAAGGTACAAGATTTGATGTAAAAAGAGTTCTCACTTCTCCATTACTATAAAGCAATGCATACTCATAATTGCGAAGAATCTTGATGATCTATCAAATCACCGTTAGTAGCTGAAGGGATAACAAGGAAAATGTAACTCAAGTAAAAATACATAGTTTTTTATTAAAAAAAATGTATTCACCGGTTTTCTTGTCTACCACACAAGAAAGCTGGAGGCAGAAGTACAAGCTAATATAAGAAGCCTTTCCCTTTCAAATAAGGTACAATATTTGATGTAAAAAGAGTTCTCACTTCTCCATTACTATAAAGCAATGCATACTCATAATTGCGAAGAATCTTGATGATCTATCAAATCACCGTTAGTAGCTGAAGGGATAACAAGAAAAATGTAACTCAAGTAAAAATACATAGTTTTATATTAAAAAAATGTATTCACCAGCTTTCTTGTCTACCACACAAGTTCTCTTCAAAGGTTGCCAGTAAGGTACTTCATTTTTAACATATTTATGTTTGAAAACAACCACGAATAAGACAATAATTACAATGATGGCCTTGATTAAATTAAAAGCAACTTTTCCTTGAAAAGACATGCCAAAATTCATCATTTCAAGGGTGAACAAATTAGTAAAGGCCCAAGAGAACAATAATATATGCCATATGTATTAAATAAATCACAAATAAGTGCAAAAAGATGCAAGAATTACCAGTATTATTTCAAAAAAGAGAGAGAAATTCTGCATGAAGTCTTTTGGAAAGGCTAAGTATTTTCATATGAATCTTTTAAATGGCCAAAATGCAAAGAAATTTCTTCAACTTAATCAAAAAGCTTATGAGTTGAGTCGCTATCTAACTCCTAAAAATATAACAAACTAATTGTGATTTCTTTGCTTTTGTCACTACGAAGAGAACCCCAAAAGAGAATCTAAAAGCTAAGCAAATCAGAATAGCTAGCATAAAAGTTTTTTCAAAATAAAGATTTCAAAGTTCCAATATAAAAAATAATAAAAAGGAAAGGTCATTTCCTTAGTAAAAAAAGAGTAAATAATGCATCTGAAAATTCTTGGAGAGGGGATCGAAAACCAGTTCATCACAGCCTACTCTTGTAACTTCTTGAGCATTCTTGACTTCAAATTGTAGATAAAAGAGAACCACAAAAATACGAGTTAATAATAGCACGTTGAAAACAATTCAAAAAATATTAATTGAGTTCAATTATTTTACACATCATAAAACTAAGAAAAGTTTTTTAAAAAATTTTCAATTGAAAGCAAATTGAATGAAATGTCTTAATTAACATCACTAAAACATTATTCTCTTATAAGAAAATAACCACTTTAACAAAGCAAATAATCCAAACAAAGTGAAGTCAAGCTAAATTATCATCATTATGCAATGCAAAATTCTCTTGAAATTTATTTAAAATTAAAAAATTTCAGTTGTGTAGGAACCAACACCATCGAAATATAAACATTTGGTTAAGTTGTGTTGCAAGTTTGCAGTGCACAATTTTAAAGCTGAAAGAGAAATTGAAATATTATTTAAAAACAGAGATATGTGGTCGAGGATTAGAAATGAAGGAAATGATATGGAGACATACATCTAGACATATATAGAGGCATTTAAGAATAAAATAGGATGATAAGCAAGTTCTACCCATAAGCCATTTGTCTGTTTTCTGCTTGTTGTTCCCAACCACTACTTTGCTTCTCCATTGTAATCATCAGAGTAAGTTAAAGATGTCTAATGCCTTTACCAAGTTTTAGCATGCTTTCTTTTCTTTCCTATTGTAGTAGATGCTCCAAATTATTTAACAAGTTTTATTGAGCATCTTCCTAGTTGATTTACTTAATATCAATTGTTTGATAGTTTAAGATAATATTTTGTAGTTTTATGTCATTGTTCTTATTTATATGAATGGTTTCCATAATCAATTCACATTTGCACATAATAGTTTTTAATGTTTATGTAATAAATACAGGATAAAGTACCATTATAAATGTTATTTATGTTATATCTAAGATTACTATTGACTACAAGACAAATTATGCTTAGGAGAAATCATATAGATCGGACATCACTACATTTGTAGTAATAACCTGTCACAAACATTAAGATTAATCTTTCAAACAATTAAAATGGATTCAAAAATTCCAAAAAGGATTTCTTAATTCAGTTATTAGATCTATATTCCTAAAACCTATTTGACTAAATTAGTTCCTTAAAACCAACCAAAACATATAAAATAAAAAGGGATTTAATTGAATTGGACTATCACTAATATTTTAGAGACTTTAGTTAATTAAGTAGTTTTCCTAGCACTCCTGGTATGAACCAGCATCAAACAGAACTATAGTAAAAAAATATACATCTTCACACTTCTCTGTAAAGCAAGCATTCTTTTCAATTGCCAAACTAACAACATCGTCCAAGTTCAATTGTAGTGAAGTCTTCTCCATTTCTAAAGATTCAATCTACATAGGAAGACTACTTTGATACAATAATAATTAAAAAATTTTTTTTCAATGGAACATTTTGATTGGTAAGAACATGCTCCTCAAGCTGTTTGATGACAAAAATTGCTGAAGTTTCTCGTTTAGTTAGATTTCATTGATCTGGAGACATAATTTCCTTTAAATTTCATGTTGACAAAGTAGTAATTTCTTTGTAGGAATTGATTCTGATTCCATAGAGCTATTTTGAGAAATTTGACATTCACATCCTTAAAAATAATCAAAAAAAGAGACACCTTGCTATTTGTTCACAATTTGGCGCAAGAAATAGCTTACAGGGGAGGCAATTAAAAGACAGACACTTTGCTATCACTATTTAAGAAAAGGTCACTAAATTCAGGCAGCTTTGCTGAAGATTGCTCCTTTTCCTAAAAGTTATAAAAATGCATTATTTACAAAACTTCTAGTCCTCTAAAAGAGAGAAAGGAGAGAGTGGGTGTTTGTGTGGGAGAAGACATAATACATATTGAATTTAGGTTATTTCTATTTTGATGAGTTTCCTTCAAACAGGTAACATTCAAAAAAGTCCTCTACCTTATCAGTGCCAGCAGCAATCTCAGTAAACAGCTTCCCAAAGGTAGTGTATCCCTATTAAATGCAAAAATTTCTAGAAAAGGATAGCTGAATGGAAAGAGAAAGCAAATTTTGGCTTCTCTTTAATTGGCTCCAAACTATTAGCTTCCTCATTTAACATAGAAGGTAAGTCTAGTTTGGACACATTTTAGAAAGCTTGCCAAAAAGGAATTGGGTTTGTTTGTTGTGATTATTACCACTTAAGAAAGGAACAAAAAAAGTGTCTTTTAAATGAAATTTTAATTTTGTTTGATGAAATGCAGTTGAAAGAGTATTCTTGTAATAGGTTTGATTATATTATTTTTAAAGATTAGTTCTTTCCATAACATTTTTTGAATGACATGAGAAAAAAAGATAAATATGTCCATTTTTTTACTACAAAAAAAGATAACATTGGCCCTAAAACCAACTTTCAAAAGTTTTTTGCAGCATGCATTAGGATTTGAGCATGTTCTTTTACCCAGCTTCACAAATCATAAGCTAACAAACCCATAGTTCTATGAACAAAAATGCTCTCCAAAATCATCAACAAAGATATTATACTAATACCATCTATAATGTTTAAAATGCTTATATCTTAATGAATAATTGTAACAAGTAATAAATTGTCTTGCGACAAAAAATCCTCCTATTTAAGATTTAAGGCATGCCTATATGATTGCAATAAGATTGCAATGTTTTATGGTCACAATGCAAGACAGTTAAATTTATAATAAATAGACTAAATGCCATGAAGAATGAGTTGCTACACTTCAGAATATGAGTAAAATTAAGTACATCTAAGATAATGTTGGTTGGTGTTTTAGTAATTGAGAATAGGGCTAGAGAAAATAGGTTTTGATGGTTTGGAAATATTTAACTTTTTAGAAGATATGTTATTAAAATTTTTTCATACAAATAAAAAATAGACAAAACAAAAAAGACATAAGAAACAGTTAATTCGAAAAGATAAGAAGGAGGCTAAAAAATTACATTAAGGACTTGTAACCTAAAACCAAATGGTTTTGAGCATATTAGTTTACAAGTTTGGCTTAACTAGCAAGAAGATAACAAATCTAATTTTTTATTCTTAAACTACACTTTCCTATTGGGATCTACTTAACAATTATACAAACATCTAAGACTTATATTAGAATATTTGCATGGTATTTAGTGGGAAGCAAAAGAGTCAAGAATCTAGTTATAGCATTTAAAAAATTTATGAGCTTAGTGACTAATTTTGAAACCTAAAAAACTCGAAAATTTTGCCAAATCTCAAAAGCCTAGGAGCAATTTGCCATTTAAAGAAAGGATGTTTCTTATGCATCACGAAATCTTAATTGGGTTGTATAAGGTGAAACTATATGTTTCTTTTGGCATTTGAAAAGGTGTTGTACACAGTTCTTCACTAAGTCAACAGAATTTTTAACTATTCTCCATGTTTAGAATTCAAATTCAAAAAAGAGAGGAATGAGAATAGAACTTTATGTAGTTGAAGGCATTTGCATTGCTAGTGCATAGAGGTTCATAATGATTTCGACTTCTACATAATCCAAGGGTTCACTTAATAATAGTGTATTTTAAATAAAGTCAAATAAATAATGGCTAAATATGAATGCCCTAACAAAATACGATGCCACTAAAGTTTATTTTCATTAATCAACATTGAAAATGGTTAAATATAGAAAAAACATCAATGGTCATGTGATAATAAGCATTTTTTAGAAATTAGTCTTCTTAAAAGAGATTAAAGGGATAGTCCATATATTCTCATCAAATAAATGGAACTACTTTTCTAGACCTCTAAAATATATGGACACTTTAAGAAAGAATTTTAAAAAATTTGTATCTCTATACAGTCCAATAGGAACATGCTTCTCCTAATTAACAAAGACGAAAATTTCTCAATGACAACAAGCACAACTCAAAATTGTGTTAAACATGAAAGCATATAAACCACCTTCCTCCAACATGGAAGAAGTCAATAAAGAAATAGTCAGTATCTATAACATCCAACACATTATGAAAGGAAAAGGGGAAGTTTCCCGATTAACAATTAATCAACAAATTTTTCCAATGAAATTGCAAAGGTTAGAAACCTAAAGAATGCAAAAATCAACTATGGAAGAGTAGTGAAAAACATAATGACTAACTATGTTAGAATCACAATTCTAAGGAAGAAAACATTTTTTCTTTTGATGTAATTTTTTAAATTTTTTTAATATGCATGACAATTAAGACTAATGGCAATAGGGAGTGGCCATCTGATTTAAAAGTGGAATCAATAGTGCAAGAAAAAATTCCTCGTAGACTTCTAAATGGAGGAATATAATGATCAATAGCCACACAAAAGGAATTTTTAGTATAGAAATATAAACCTTAAATGAGAAAAACCTTTCTAGACACCAAACTAGTCAATGCCTCGACACTAACGCAAGGTCATAAAATAATGGAATTAAAGTCAAGCTTTTAGCAATGCTTAATGATGAATAAAGAAAAAACTAATGGATCCATTAGGTAATAACTAGATGTTTAGGTTGGAAAGAGATAGGGACTAACCCTAATTGAATCTGAATACAAATTCTTATGATAGAGAAGACAGTTAATGGCTTGATTGGTAGATGGAATTCAAACAAGGTATTGTTAATTGAGAAATGGTGACCGAGTGTAACATTAGCTTGTAATGCTCAAAGATAATCAACAATCTTTATGAGGATGGCCCAAAAGAACTCAATTTGTTATTATAAGAGTCGCAACAACAAATTCTAAATGTAGGGTTTAAATAAAACCAATTGCTTCACTATTAAGGTTGAAGAAGTCTGGTTTAAGAAAATGGCATATTCTCCAAGTGCCCTTAAATCCTTCTATTATTTTTATAGATAGTGCTAGAAAGATATTAAATTAGTCTTTTAGAATTTCTTTGATGCTAGTCAAAACTTAACAAAGATTTAACTACACTTGAGGCAAAGGAAAATTGATCAAACTGGACTTAAGAGTTACTCCAAAAAGATAATAGATGAAGGATTTTTTCTATAATAAATCTTAGAATAAGGAATTAGCCATTCCACAAGTCAACAAAGGTAAAACACATTATCTAAGTAGAAGCATATGGCTCAGGAGGCCTAGACCATTACAAGGGACTAAGTAATGCTGTTAAATGAATTAAGGTCTCTCATTAATCCCAAGACCAACTCAAACAAAATCTATTTTAAATACAATCAAATTAAAAATGACTTGGATGATTTCTCATAATATTATTAGCACTAGCTAAGTCCATTTATGTTTATGTAAATCATAATTGATAATTAAAATACTAAAAATATAAAATAAAGATCACAAATGGCTAAAACATGATTAGTTGATTCTAAACATTGATGTGTTTAAATTTAATTAGATGGATAATTTGGAAATTCTAATCTAATAAACAGTATATCCTTCCTTAAAGTATATAAGATTTTTAAAATTGACATTAAACAAAGACAAGTATCTCAATAAAAACACCCAAGGCTATGGCCTCCAGTTCACAAGTAAATAAGAGAAACATTACCAAGAAAATATGAAAAGGGTGGCCCCTATTCTTGAGAAGGATAATTAGAAAAATACAAGAATGGCTTTAATGGCCTAAAAAGCTTTTGAGAGTGCATCCTATAGTGATCTTTATTTTCTCTATAAATAAGAAGCAATTGGCAAAAGGAGTCCTTTCTTAGGCTTCCTGTTGGCTTCACAATCATTAGACATGGATAATGACTTGTTATATATTTATTTCACTAAATAAATGCATAATGAGAACTAAACCAATCAATATATATGTTGACATAAAGCATATACATTAGTGACTCATAAAGTGGAAATTAGAACCATTATGTGTAGTAGATCATTACTAAAGAATAAAGCTACATGACATGCAGGAAGCAAAGTTAAGATGACATTGCCAAGAGCTAATGGTAAAATAAAATATCAAAAGGGCATTTTGTTAAACTATAATGGCATACACTATAATATTATTTAAATAAATTAGGTGCATTATTTGATTACATATTTGAATAATATTATTTAAAATTGTAATTGTGTTTTGCAAATATAAGCGACATCTAGATGACGAACAACATCAAGTTAATAATAAGAATAGTAGATTATGTAGATAACATTCAGTTAAACTATAAAAAAATTGATATGTTTTTGGTAACATTAACATCTTTACAACACTATGATTTAAATGTCAATGCTATCTAAATAACACTTAACCAAATGTTCCCTAAAACTAATAAGTGTTTTTCAGTCACACTATTTCAAGATATGAACACTTTGCTTATCAAGTACATGACAATAAAGAACCCAATTAGCTGCAATGGATTAGTTATTTCCAATAAACATATCATACTTTACATGGAAGCACAAATTAATATCCATAGAAATCCCTCTTATATTCTCGTGTTCTTAAATGACAAATGGAAAGCATATCTTTTTCTAACAAAGAAGGGGAAATGGAAGGATTTCAAAGAATTAATAGATTTAATTGGATAATATTACAAATATTACGACCTAGAATAAATAAATCATAAAGAAGACAACATAAATTATGGCTAAAATATTTGCAATGGATGCATCAAGCATTACCTCATCAGCCATTTTCGTTTGAAAAGGCCCAGGACACTAGGTCACTCGCCTCCTTCCCTGTAACCAAAAAATAATTAATTAATAATAATATATCTTTAAATATAAAATATAACAATGCAAAATAAATAAGAGGAATTTAAAAAAATGTCAAAATATGAAGCCAAGTTCTTATAGGTAAATGATAAGCTTAGAAATTGGAAACAACAAATAAAAATATTGCATGATCAGAGGATTAAACAAAAAGATAAAGAAATAAATTAAAATTTAAATTTATATACATAACCAACAATGCAACAATCACTTACAATGTAAAGAACTCAAACAATTGCAAGGAAAAAAATGGTGACCATTCACTATTGTTTGAGATAAAAAAAAATGTTAACTATGTAATATTCTCTTAACTAAAGAGTGGGATTGATGAGGAGGAATACAAACCAAACAATGCTAATGAGTGCCATAAATAGTTTGAAAGCTATTAAACATGGACTCAACCAATCCTAAGATGCTCGCTGAATAAAACCAACAGATAAAATGATTAAGGTTCATTTTGGAAAAACATTCCTTTTGCTTTACTTTTTGAAATTTGTACTAACAAATATTCCAAAACTCCATGGTAAACAATGGTTTTATAATCATAAAAATTTTTGATGTTATTTGTTTTGAAGAGAAATAAAGGCTACGCTCACATTGAATCTTAGACCTTCTATTAGGGAAATAGTCAATTCCAAATGATCTGCAACTCATTCGAAATTTGCCAACCTTTTTAAGAGGCAATAACATATTTTAGACAAAGTTATTAAACATAGCATAGTTCTAGTAAATGAAGTACAAGCCACTTCTTATCCTGACTCCACAAAATTCTTCTTTGCAGGACATGTGAAGAATCCATAATAAAGCTAGTCTCGAACCAGAAAAGCCAATCTTGTTATGACCATCACCTTGAAGATCTAAGAAACATTTCATGTTGCACATGTGATAAGACTACTACAAGATCTTTCCATCACAACTCCAAATCTAGTAGATTAAAGCCAATCCAATGCCATCTCATTTAGTCTTGAAGATGTTGATGACAAGTTAATTTAATCATGAGATGTTCCATATACCATAAAGAATAAAATACAAGTATTTATATGGTTTAGAGAAGTACATGTAAAGCATAAATTCTTTGAATATTTAGAATAACAATCAATAAGACATACAAATAAAAGGATAAAAAGAAATATCAAATAAACAGTGCAAAAAAAAGGAAATAGATTACCAATC
The DNA here is from genome assembly GCA_023846275.1 of Vanilla planifolia. Lineage (NCBI taxonomy): Eukaryota > Viridiplantae > Streptophyta > Magnoliopsida > Asparagales > Orchidaceae > Vanilla > Vanilla planifolia. The sequence continues at coordinate 5,756,558 of JAIUJO010000019.1, forward strand.
AATCAAAGGAATAAAGCACAAACCTTAAATGAATAACTTTTTTCATCTGATTCTATACATAATATCAATGAGCTGAGATTCTCAATCTTCCTTTCTTGTTCCAAGAACCTTATCTCTCGACTAGGTTTTGCTTTCTTTTCCTCCTCCAACTCCAAAACTATTCACTCCTTCCCAAAATCACTCTGTAACACAAAAATTGAGTGCAATTATGAAGAACAGTGTCTCAGTAAATTAAATATCAAATTGAAAAACTAATTGTAGAGCCATACATTGGACTTGCAAAAAATTATTATGTAGATTAAAAATTTCTTCTTCAAGATGTTTAGAGTGGGAGATCTACAAAATATATGCATAAAAAGATTACACTTTTGGTGGCTACGTAAAAAAAGAGGATAGAAGTCTTTAGAGTAAAAAAAGATTACTCTTTTTTAGGACTAATAACTTGTCGATGAAGTACACCTCGTTCACCCAGGCACAATTTTTTACTTGAAAAGCCCCGCTTGCAAACAAAAGACTACCTTTTGTCTCATCAACAAGGATTTGCCACAAACAAAAATATGATAAATAACCTGCATTATTCTTATAATATTTGAAAATATTTCATCTAAACAAGTAAAAGTTCTCCTAGAAATAGTACAACATTGACAAGAGGACAAGCCAAAAGAATAGTGATATGTCATTGTTGAAAAATTATTCATGAAGTTCTTTTCACAAAATTCATGCCAAACATAATAAGCCCCGCCACTACATTGCAAGTCCCTGTATAACTGGTCAGATTTGAAAGAATGGCATAGTTACAACTGGTCATTGTAAAACATACCATAGTAACTGTTCAAGGGATTATGAATGCAAGATAAAATATGAAAAACTCAGGGTGATATACGTCAAACTGTATGGGTTCCTAAGTGATTTGTATATTAATAGAAGGAAACATTGCTTTTTTCATCTAAAACCTAAAAGAAAAGGGCTTCAGGTCAACATTACTACTCAAAAGAAATAGAAGTAATCTGGCATTTACAAGTTCTATACATCCTACAAAATCCATCATAGAAACGTTTGTTGTTGTTTTATCAACTACTTTAAACAAAAAAAGTAGCTATGTCACTCTTCCTAGTTTGTATAAACAATTTTTCTATTCCCAAAGTACCCTTTATAGGTCAAAAAAACATATATTGTCTATATAGTTCTGGAAGTATTTTCATCAAGCAAAAGATAATTTAAGAACAAAATAAACTAAAAACTACTCTGTATATTGAAGAACGATATGCTTTTTGACTATTTTAAAAGCACAAATTTTTTTAACACATAAGACTAAATTAACCAAATCCCTTGGCAACTTTGACAGAACAACTTTGTGACTTTGACGACATTGGAACATTGAATAGTGTTTTAGATTGCAAAAGCATGTATTATGACAAGTATTTCCCCCCTCTTTTAGTGCTGGTTTTTCTGTAATATGGTCTTAAGCTACATGGCCTTGAGAAGGTGCTCCCACGATGGGTCAAGGAAGGCTACCTTCTCCAAATTGCTTTTCAACCAAGGTGCTAGAGGAGGTAGAGACCGCTTCTTTGATCAAAATCAAACTAGCATCTTCGTATAAAGAGGAATCTCAAGTGGTGTTCGAATGGGATGAGATAAGGAAGAAAGGTGCTCCTTTCAAATTCACATTAATTGGGACGTTCACCCATTGTCGCGCAAAGCAAATAAACAGTATGATTGGAAGTCAAGAAAATTAAGTTTAATGTACTATTCTCAAGGGGGTTTCTAGATCACGAACACATTCATATTTGATTCTCATTTAAAGGGGATTAGTTTCACTACTAACTGTATAGAATGCAAACTATTGTGGAGCTCCAAATATGAATCTTTTAATGGCATTGAGGTTTTCAAGTTTATTCCAAACACTTGTGAGCTCTGGTTTAGATCTCTTTCAAGTATTTTCCTTATGACAACTTGTCTAATTAAAACGTATATTTAATTGTGAGCATCTCAAAAAGTGCCAAAAAACATGTGTCCTAATTTTATATTTGAGTATATAGTTATCAAGGTATCGTTACGAGGAATCTATCGATAAGCGGTTTATAGTTTTAAGAGATGAATTGAATTTCTATTAATTTAATAAGAAAATATTAATAACAAGAAATCATTTTAGTCCTCTTAACTTCTCCCATGCCAAAGACTTGGTTCATATGTTTGGAAAACATCGGGAGAGAACAAAGAGAGCAAATGCATGAAGAGAGAAAGAGAAGAGTCGAAGAGGAAGAAGGAAGGAAAACAATATTGTAATTTTAAAAAAAAGGATTGAAAAAAGAAAAAGGAGGACTATCGAAAAGCAAGGGATTTTAAATTTTGTTTTGTTGAAATAACATAGAAAGATAAAGATTGGCCCACACTCTATTCTTAAGACATGCATTAAATAATTTTGAATGTTAAGAAAGGGATGCATGAGTTCCCTAAGAAGTTCAAATTCCTACAAATCATTCCAATTTTTTAGTGTAATGATCGTATGAGACAATTGTTTAGATCATACTAGTACGACTTTAGCAACTAGAGTTACGAAGCTTTTTGGCCTAAGTGCGAAAAGGGAAAATGACAAAAATTGTATTGGTATGATCAAATGAACGTATAGTACGATCGTTTTCCTAAAAGTCCATTGCATTTGAAAATTTTTAGAGCTCAAGTCAATTTAATAATTTAAGGTTATCATATTAGTACAACAAGGTGATCATACCAATATGACACATTAGTATATGTTAACGATCATACAAATGCAAAATTAAAATCAAAGAATACAATAACCTATGTACCACTCAATCAAGAGATTGTCTTGTCTAATTGCTCATCCAATCATCTTTACATATATGAGTACGAATTCTACTAGAACAACGTATATATAGAATTGATACACCAATGCATTGCTATGTTTACAATGCTTTATACTTGTATGATGCTATTATTGGCCTATTACTATCAACATTATGGCATTGTGCTTATATGTTATGGATCGTACAACTACGAAAGGTGAATTGGACCAATATAACTAGTTGTCAGAGATTTCTCATCTTCACGCAAATATGAGGATTTAACCAGACCTATACAATCAATTTTTTGATTACTTAATCAAAATCGATTGTATGATACATTGTCCCACCAATAAATTAGGCATGGGCTGTGCAGTACGATATGAGATATTGTACCTTGCAATAATTCACAAATCCTTTTTCCCAATGAAATTGTTTTCATCAATAAAGACATAAAGACAAGACAAGTGATGTAAGTGTTTCTACTTCTGGGCTAAATTTATTCTCCCTAAATGTGTCATCAAGAGTACATCAATAGCACATGAGAAGGCATACACAATGATACTAAAGACAAAGAGAGAAACGAGACAACAATGACAAAGCCCTCTAGACTGACTAAATAACCCAAAAAAAAGAAACATATATTAAGGATGCTCAACTTCATCTAAGCAAGAAGCTTGGAGAAAAACTTATAATTTCTAGTCTCTAGTAAAAAAAGTTGTTCTAGTTAATTGTGCCAAAAGAATTGGATATATCAATATTTATTAAAAGCCAATTCTAGGTTATTTCACACTAACTTTCTAAGCAAGTTTTATAACCAACTTCATGTCATCATGAAGGTATTACCTTTAATAAAAGCTACTTACACTTATTGGATAATATTGGCAATGATGGGGAGGAATCTATTAGCCAAAATTTTTGTAATGATCTTACAAAAAAAAATATGAAATAGAGATTGGTCTGTCCTCTAAGATTTATTGGGAAATAATTTCCTTTGCAATAAGCATGATATCTATAGCACAAATGTTGGCACAAACCTTATTGTAACAACAGCCTGAGTGACAATCATAATGAAAATCCTCTAAATGATTTACAAACAATACACGAACTCAAAAAAGGATTGACAGTTTCAAGAATCCCAAGAAGATCAATGCTTCAAAAGCCTATTGATTAGAGATCAACAACCTAATTGAGCACGAAGGGTAAATTAGAGCCCAAAGAAGTCTATGAGGATGTCAACAACAAAGGGTTGTATTGAATCATGAAGACACCAATAAAAATAGCAATTACAATTGAATTAGCTTAATGCAAAGGATATAGTGCTGACATTGCCTTTCCTTATAAAGCAACCAATCATGCAAGGAGAAGATGCTCTTGTGGAAAAGAAAAAATTAATTTTTCCTTCAAGGGATCTAGACCCTTTTCCAAAATTGCAAAAACTTTTGACCCTCTTGAGCTTGGATAAGTTATGTTGAGGGCCATCTCAAAAACTAAAACCCCTTGGTACTCCATAATAATTTTAAATTTCAATAGTTAGTTCAAAAATTCTTGAACTTCAAGAAGATTCCCCATAGATTTAGACATATAAGAAATGATGCAAGTTAAGTAATTAGAGAAGAGGTTTAAGGTGAACCGCATAAAGGAATTTTGGAACACCATCATCAATCCTCATAAGACAGAGCCCAAGAAAGCTTAGATTAGATTGGATTCCATAAAGAATTGTTGAACTAAATAAAGGTGGGGCCCAAGCAAGGAACATCATCCACCATAATAACTATAGGAAGAATTACTATGTTTCTTATTTTTTCCTTCCCATTACCTCCAATTAAAGGGGGGTAAGGCCTCTAAATTCATACCAAGAGGTTATGTTAAAGTCTAGGTCATTGTGAGCATAAGTAATAAAAAAACCTCAAGCAAGGGCCTAAGATCCAACCACCTAAGTAATAATTACAACTATGATAATAACCTTTATTATGAAATAGCCATAAATTATGTAAAATGCTATAGAATTAAACATCATAAAGTTTGATCCCAAGTAAAGCCATAATCGTATGCTTAGAGGACAAAGGAATAACATTACAATGAGATAAGAATTCGAGAGTCAAAGAAATGATGCATGGTACAATACCTAACAAATCAAAGGATGGTTGACGATGGCAGAGATCAACTACATCGAACGATGATAGCTAGTAATGAATAAAAAAGGGAGCTTGTCCACCAGGGAGGCATTTTGAAGATGATAGAGACATTGAAAGATAAAGATGATGAGAAAAAGAATGGAAGCATAGAGTGAAAGAACAAAAGTTGTGAAAAAATGGTACAACACAAAAGGATGGAATGGTGTGCAAGTACAACGACAACAAATGGACATAAATTGCAAAGTGGGACCATATTAGAATAACAATGATTTATGCAAGGTCAGGTACGAAAACCGACAATCTTAAGCAAGGAGGAGGTATGTACTCATAGCCACTGCGACAGAGAAAACTCATTTTTAGTTGTATCAATGTTTGTGAAAAAAAATTATCTTAAAAATAATTTTTAAGATGGAGAAAGATCATTATGAAGTTTGCAACAAATACCTCCATAATGTTTTTGTTATTATTAAAAGTACTATAAATTATTTGTCAAAAATGTAGGAAATACTCAACTAAAGAAATGGTGCTTCGTAAAGTGCTTATCATTGAACAAATAAAGTTATAACTTCAAAGTAACTTATTGTCAATTTCCAACAACTATGAAGCATGAACAAAATCCAAAAGTACACAATTAAAAGGATTTAGAAGCTTCAACTAATTTCAAAATATTTGAGGTACTAATCAGGAGATCACTTTAAAGATCATTTAATCCAAGATTGATGAAAAAAAAACAAGGGAGAGATAAAATGTTGAAAATCAACGAAACAACACGAACCAACAAGACCAACTTCTAGGTTGTACTTGACGGCATGCTACAAGCTATCAAGCACACATTGTAGTGCACTGGCCAAGCTCCACATGTTAAGGTGGATGAGCACACGCAAAAGGGTATGACACATTAGGCAGGTGCGCTTGCATGGGGCGGGCACACGTGTAATGACAAACTACATACATGTTTTACACATAATAATAGTAATCACTCTCCTGGACAGCCAACTAACATAAGTGTATAGATGTAGGGTGTGGGGTGCACATGAGTACATAAATTAGAACAGGTGCAGAATTTTAAATTTTTTATCAAAATCACATATTTTTTATTTTTATAATTAAATATTATACCCAAACCTCTATAAAAGTGGATGATGAGGATGTATGAAATAAATTAGAACTTTTAAAAAGTAAAAAGTTGAAAAATTTAAGGAATTCTAAGAATCAGAAGTTCATTAATTCATGACCACTTGAAATGATTCTTAGAGAATTCAGTCTTTTTATAAAAAAAATGCTCCTATCCATACACCTTCTTCCTTTGCTTCTTGTGATTTTCATACTATCACTTCCACAGTTTCTATTCTGAAACAAAAAGTCTACTAGTGAGGGCAAAAGAGGAAAATATCTCAAAGACAAATCAAGTACTTATTTAAATTGAACATAAGTTAATTGTATATGTGCAATTGATTTTTATCCCTTGAACAAATAGAATTGGATATGGTTAGCATAAAATGATTTAAGGCTACACAAGTTAGTGTCTTAACCATGACAATACTTTTAGCCAAGGCTTATAAGGTCCTAATTAGTTTTAATTTAGATGTACATGTTGGGCATCTTTAATGATCTTAATAGCCACAGCCATATATTTTAACTATTGTCATGTCAATTACATGGGTTGTATGGGAATTCATGCAGTAAATTTCTTGGTAAATTTAAATCTAATAAATTGAATAAGGAACCTGTGAGAGGGTGACGTTACAAATCATAGCAGTATTTGCATTTCCACCAAGAGAAGGCTGCAAAATGCCAGTTAACTTACTGTCCTGATATGGTACAAGACCACTAGACCACAATCTTCCATGAGAAACAACACACCAGCCATATAATTGACAATGAAAAAAACAATGATGCAACATACCCTTGGCTTTCAACACCATCGCTTAGATTTTTAATTACAGTAGCAAGGGTCATGAAGCACTTATTTATATTTGAGCCTTCTCTCAAGCGCACACCTTCTACACAAATTTTAACAACACATTCTGATCCAGCAATATCCACCAAATTCTATCAAAAAGAAAAAAAAATGTTACGTAGAACATCAAGAATTATTCCAAAAAGAAGCATAAGAGATGATAAACAAGGAAAACAATGACATGATTATTTTGTTGCCAAAATGGATAGTAGAATAGATGCACAAATAGTATCAAAACAATTAATTAAATCACCTTTTCCACTTCTATCCCTAATTTCAACAACCTAAAATTAAATTTAATTAGTTGAGATACTTAAAAAAGTTCAACAGAAAGCACCATAACAAACAAAAATACATGTCATGTGAAAAATTGTGTGGGAGCGGGTACTGTAAAGCTTCATGTTTGTCTCCCCAATGTGTCGATGAATTGTAATACAAAAGAAATTGTGTCCTTAAGTTCCAATGCTATTATTATATAACTAAAATGAGGAAATGACGTTTTTAACCATACATTCACGAAATTCCATGAGTTGAAGTACTTGCTTGGGGAAGGTAACAATCTCCCCTTTCAAACCAGCAACATATATTCTTCTCTTCATAAATAAGGTGGGACTTTTAATTCAAATAAGAATAAATAAAGTTCATAGTTATGCAACATAGAACCAATTGAACAAACTGGAAATATACCTTAATTGATTCGTGAATTTGCAACTTTCCATTCCCAGGAGCCAACAACTCATTGATCTCCTCGTTGTTTATCTCCATGTAAGACACTCGAACAAGGAACTCTCTTTCAACTTTATAAAAATAAAAAAATAAAGCTAAATAGCTATACAAAAAGCACAAGATTAAACTAATTTTGACATAAACTTTGATTCCTTTTAGAGATGAAATGCTAAGCTACTAATTACAAGCTGATCTATGTCTGGTATATGAAAAACATTTTTAATAGTCAAGGATTTCTATATACTAAATGAGGACATGGATGTTAAACTATTTTGTTAGTTCGAAAAGGAAAGTGTAATAAAAGCTAAAAATTAAGATAAAAAAATAATCATTTGAAAGTAAGACACCAGAAAAATATAAAAAATAATGACAATAAATTATGAGTAAACATTCATAGAAAAAGAAAGGAAGGATTTACAGTTGTAGAGGCAAACCACCTCTTGAATAAATCTAAATAACACATGAAGAGAAAGAGGTATGATTCCCTGTTGATAGGAAGATCCTTTAATGGTATGTCTTTTCACTACTTGTTTGTCCATATGCAAAAATTGTACCTTTTAGACAAACATTTTATCGATAAGATATGGCATGTAAAAAATTTATTACTCAAAATGCTATCTAAAACATATACTCTTAACCAAATTCAACCACTGGAAGAGAAGATAAACCATAAGCTGAAATATAAGTTTAAGAAAACTATACCTATTTGAGTGCATCAAACAAGAGGAACATATATAAAAGTCAAACAATCCAATTTGATAGCTTAAAATTCTTAAGTTCACATAAAATAATGTTAAAGTTTGCAGACTAATCCAAAGAAAAATTTTGATATATTCTGCAATGCAAAATACATATGATATGATCTAGAACCAAAACTTCTTTCAAAACATCACTATCCAATTGAAAATCAAAATAGAATTTAGAGAGGATTCTATTTATATAATTTTATTAGTCTAAGCTATAGTACATATTCAAGAATGACTAGTAACTCAGAACATATTTCATCCACTTTTTTGTTGTGCCTTGAAAAATATGAGCACTCAAAAGTAAAACATATATGTAATAAAACTACAACAAAGAAGAAAAGTTGGCTAATCCATGTGGAATAAAGATCAACCATTGTTTGACCAAATGACCTTAAAATATGACCTTAACATCATAACGTTGTATACTTCATTCTTCCCTTGAGCTATCCAAACAACTTTCCCAACGCTCTATTTTAAAAGCTTGACTGCATTTCTCATCAAATGAATTATTTTAATCAAACATTGTTACTAAATACCTCTTCAATTTTGTAATCTCGAAAGAACACTTGCATATAGAATAATTTGATTCCAACATATTATAGTTGTTTATGATTTTCTTTAACTATACACCCAACATTAATATTTCGAAGAACCAATGTCAAACATACTCCTCTATAATTAACATAAATTACATATCACATTTTTCCAATGTGAACATGCCAAGTATTTATAATTAATATGGACAACAACAAAGAATTTAATAAACAAGTAAACATATGTATATATGCTTGTTGAGCTCATGTCCATTTTCTTGAATTCTAACTACATAATACTATTATTGAACTAATAAACTTTAAATGGTTAAAGGTAGCAAATGAAATGAGATGAACTGGAAGCCTAAACAAAAGAGTTAGACAATGATCAAGGCAACCAAGTGAAAAGGCTATGGATAGAAATCTTTAGAAGCTAAGACTAAGATCTCAAGTAGTGAATCCAAGGTTGGTTAAGTATTGAATGCATATCAAGGATTTGTGGAGTTCAGTGACTCTGGCATTATATTTCTAGTTTTCTTTCTCTCATTCATTGTGCATGGTTTTCCCTCATGCTATTATTCCATTTTTGTTGCTTTCTTTCTTTGATCTATATTTTAATAGAAAAGATCATCTTCATTGTTTTTGGAACTTCTTACATGTGGTAAATTCATGCTTTAAGTATGGACTTCCTTCTATGAAAATTTCTAGCCACATTTATTGTTCATTGATGTTTTCATGAATTTCCTGAGATCTCATGTGATCACTTTAGTACATTTATGGATGGCCCATGTTTCCTTTACTTGTTGAAATAATTCCGTATAAATCAAATTGTTTATTATCTTCTTTAAAAATGCATTTAGATTGGCTATTCACATTTTTGGACATGGTTTGCATGAAACAAAAGATAAGTAGATTGTCCAATATCATTGAACCTTAATTTCATGGATAAAATACATGCCAACTAAGAAATACTCTACCACACTTTTCAACCTATTAGTTCAACACATCAGGCAATCAAACAATATAATTGCATTTTCTAAAACTACCTACTTGTTCAATGGGTTTCTTCTAAGTCAAGATTCTATTTAAATGAAGTGAAGGGCTATGTTATGCAATTCAGAACCTATGTAAAACTAACCAAAAAAAATGAAATGAAGCCTAAACAAGATTTCATTAATGTTAATGCATCCCATTGGAGGAATGAGTATTATTTTATGAATAAAGTGACAATTGAGCACGAGAACGACACACCTGGATGTTGTCTTAACTGAGCAAGAGCTGCTGCATTATCTTGGATGACTGAATAAAAAATTTAGTCCAAGACACGAACTATTATAGGATAATAAAATATATGTAGTTTAGTTAGAATGTTGATGGAAATTTTGAATATAATTATTCAATGAAACATAAATGTAGTGTGTACAAAAAGCAAACTAGATATGAGACAAGCCAAAAGAATTTGATACTTTAGGATTTAAGTTAATCAAGAAGTACCAACAAATGATGGTGATATTAACATCGACATGAGCAAGCTACCTTCATTGTCTTTTCAACAAAAATTATGAGAAGAAAATAGATCAAGGGAAGTACTATGCACCTAGACCTCAACTTAATATAAGTTGAGCTATATACCTACTTCCTATCTTTATAACCACAACTTAATCCTCAAGGACATCCCTTGATAGCTTATCTCTATTGCATGAGTATCAAAAACTTCCCACTAATGATTATTAGCATTTATAATCGACACCACCAACTAAAGTATCAATGGACTCTAACACTCCTTAATAACCAATCGATAAGCTTAGAAAGATCTCAAGATCATAGATAAGCTTCATCAATTAAGTTTAACTATCTTTCGAAGCATGCTCTACGTTGAGACAATTCATCAAGTGTTTTCTTCATAGTTTGGCTAATTTTGTAAGATGCATTCACAATTATAAAATATTTTAACTTCCACAACACAATCCTATCATGTTAATCTTACATACAACCTCAATAATATCAATTATATCCTATACATCAAAGGCATGTCCATTTGGCACATGAGATATCAAGTACGACTTTATTATAATGCAAAAAAATTGAAATCAACCTAAACCAACAAGTCTAGACACTACAATGTGCCTCTGCCTTCCAACTAAGACCACCTTCTTAGTCAAGGAGAATTTTGATGAATAAATCTCCACTAATTTGCCTTCATCAACAACTCATTCAACTTCCTTTATTTGTTTCATCATTTCTTAAAACGATAGCCTCCTCCTTGCAACAAAGGAGCTCCATTAGCCACAACCATAAGTGGTCACAATGTTTCCTCATTGCCATCTATTCCACCATAGTCGACTACTATGAGTTCACTTCCTTATCCCTCGCCTTGCCATTCTTCCTTTTCTTTTTTCACCTCATCTTGTGAATCATCTCATATATTATCTTATGGTTTCTATTTTTCCTTTTTTAGTTAATTGATTAGTTAACGCAAAACTTTTAGTGAGGAAACAAAAGAAATCTATGGTATTGCTTTCCAAGTTCCATATTTACAAGAAAAAAATTTAAAATAATTTGTTCAATTAATTATTTAAACCGAATAGTTAATTCAATATTTGGTAAAAAAGCAACTAATGGTGTTATTTATGTATTTTGAATATCTTGTTAACATGAATGTTGTTCTTAAGTAGCTCAGGTAGAACTTGGCCCGAGTAACTTTACAAATCTTTAGGCGTTCAAATCAGATACGTGCATTCCAAGATAATGAGTTTTACCTAATTGTGTCTTTAATTATTTAAAGACAAAGATGCTTAATAGTACTATATCACATATAGCAACACCTTGGTTGATTGTATGTAAGTTGTATTGTATACTACAACTACAAAAAAACACAATGGACTTTCAAGTCAAATTTCTAATACCACAATATCCCTCATTGTTTCCAAGTTTAAGACTATCTAATCACCCAACACTAATATGCCCAAGGAAATAAAACATTTATATCATTCCTTTGAGACAAGAAAAGATGAAGATGTTCCAGCTAGCAACAAATGATAATTTGATTGAAATAGAATAGTCCTCGTGGATTATTTTATGCAAAAAATGCATAACTCATTGCTTGACAGTTGTCAACTTTTGCATTATAAACTATCAAAATACCATTATGCAAGTTATTAAGAAAGCATTTCAACATCTTCTTCATATGCATGATCATCGTCACTACAATTGATGTCAAAGCAAGTGAACATAATGGCGGCACTCTTAAAAACTAAATAGTTTGCATTTATACAGACCATTGTAATAGGAACTCCCTTAAACTTGGGCTTTTTTCAACCTTTTACAAGAAGCCTAAGGCACGTATAGTTGTTAAGGTACTTTCACAACATTTCCTCACAATTTCACAACTTAAACAAGTTAGTAAATAGTTTAGTTGTTTAGAAGATCCTATCTCCAATAAAAGTTTTGCAAATAAAGCTAGGGATGTAATTTCAGTCACAAACCTTTAAGTAAACTTAGAGTCGACCTGGATGCTAATTAATTCTCATGAAAAGATAATATTTATGATCATGAAAATCTCATCTCCAAGGAGAATTTACCCTTTTAATGGGTAAAGTTGCTACACTCTTTTGTGTCAACAAACAAGATCTTCTAAATGAGATGTTTTTCCTAAAACCCGCTAGAATTGACAATGCTAGCATAAAGTTGTATAATAATCTTAAACAACATAGTTTTAAGTACTTAAAAATCTTTGGTGTTCAAGATGTTGTTTTGAGGTTGTATAACAAAAAAGACAACATTTTTACTAAATGTGATGACATATTGTGAAAAAGTGGGTTGACACAATTAGTGAAAGAAAGAAACTTCAGATTACAAGCAAAGATATTGCATTAATTTCATGCATCATTTATCCTAAATTGACCATTCGACCTATGCATGGTGTGATACTTAATGTTGCTTGACTTAAGAAAGCTACTCTTATCATAAGATGAAAAGATACTCATTTTTAATTGGTTGATGACTTCATAAATTGTTTTTGCATTTTTTTTTGTATAGAAACTTTGCTATCACACTCATGCAATCTTGAGCATCAAACAAGTAGTTCCATACTTAAGTGCCCCTTTATGACTATCAAAAAATGTAATCCTTATTTATTGAGAAATAGAAAATCTTTATTTAGAAAAAAATTATTTTGAAAACCATTTGATCTTTTTTTAAACCAAGATGATTGCTCAAAAAAAATAAAAATTTAAATCTCTTTCACAAAGACCTGATTCACATAATTTAAATAGTTCTTATAAGGAAAATAAAAATAATAATTCTATTAAATATCAAATTAATACATATAATTGTAACAACATCTCATTCATCAAATATTAACAAAATTATAATAGAACCATATAAGCAAAAGTAAGAAATTATAAAGCTAATATCACTCCCATTGCTCCCCTATATTCTTATGATAAGTATAACTCTCATTATTGAAGACTCTCATTAGTTTTTTCATATATGATAAAAAAAATTTATAAGCTATTTATGTTTATTTTATCTTAAAATCATCAAGAAGTCATGTTTCATTATAATCTCTTTTCTTGAACATGTTGTTAAAATATACTTATAATTATTGTATGATTACCATAAGAACAAATAATGAGCCAACAATCTTCTTATGATATGTCTTCATTTAGTAAATTTTTTTAGCCAAAACAAATTAAGCCAAAAAAACTCAAGCTCAATAGACAAAAAATATCTAAGAAAAATACAAGGCACTACAAGATTGGGTCATGACGTATGTTAGATCCCAATAACAAAAATGTATAATTTCAATTGTAAGTTATCTAAAATGAGACAAATATATCAAAGCAATGTTTCCACACTTTACATTATATCATTTTAAATTTTCTTTCTTTTTTATTTTGACTATTATTTTATGCTTCCATTAGAACACAAGCCTCCTTCTAATTAAATATTTTTCTTTATTCAATCATTTGCCCTTTCCTTTCTATTAATAGTTATAGTTTAATCCTCAACACAAAAGTTAGATATTTTTTTGAAATTAGGTTTCACCTCTAAATGACTTCTTTTTTTAATATATGAACCTTGTTCTTAAGACAAATCTTTGTTTAACTTTTATAATCTCTTTTTGATACTCTTAAAAATAATATCTTATTTACATAAATAAAATATCCTAATCATTGGTTCTATTATTAGATTCTACCACTGAATAATGCTTCAAAATGTGATAAGACTATTTGGTAACAAAATGACTTCATGTTTTAATATAAGAGCCTTGTTCTTAAGACAAGTCTTTGTTTAACTTTTATAATCTCTTTCGATACCCTTAAAAATAATATCTTATTCACTTAAATAAAATATCCTTTTCTTTTTGTTTCCTAATATAATGCAAATTAGTGACATATGTAATGCCATGCAAGTTAAAAATATTGTGCCAACTTAAAAAGCCATAAAGTAGTTCTGGCATATTCATACAAGAGTTAATTAAGAATAATAAAGTAAACAATTAATTCTCGTATATTCCCTTCCAAAATAATTTACATCTCTTTCTCTATCACTAACAATTCCAATGCATACATGACCAGTCTCATCTCTGATTTTTCTACAGCCAACCCTAGGATATAAAATTCCAAAAAAGCTTGATAAAATTCTCTTCGAGATATTTTAAAATGTGCTCCTCCTCCAAATTAGATTCTAAATTGCCTTATCACCAATGCCTTGTAACACTATTTAATACTAATACGTCCAAAAGAACTCTCTTGTGGTGCACACATGCCATACTATTAAACAACATTTCAATCTTATCTAAGTAGTCGTCTACTTGGAAAGGATCTATGGTGAGTACAAGGTGTGGTGAACGTAAGCATAACAATTGCTCCATAAGACAATTTGCTTGATTCATTCTCACATTCTTCTCATATTTAGCTTGCATAAAAACCCTACTAAACTGTATCCCAGATACACACTCCCTTCAATTTCCATTATGCTATTATGGCCATTTTGTTATTAGAATGATTCTCTTCTTCCTCACACATCTTTTGGTTTTCAAACTGCATGTTGCACTTACTAAAATTTCAAGTCATATTCTAAAATAAATTAAGCAAAATTTCGATTCATATATATAAGAAATAAATCTCAAAACTTAAAATTAAATTAATCATGTATTTAATTACCAAAAAAAATTTCCAATAAATATAAAAACTAAATCATAAATATCTTCTCATAACAATTCTTTTAAAACATTGTTTCTCCACAATCAACTAATTATCCAAAAATTTCGCAAACAATTTTTAATTCTTTCAGGAAACTTACATCAGGTTGACACGCTATATATCCCCACGACATATAGTATTTCCGTATAAGGTGTTACTCTCTACTTTGTGCAAATCTTATTATTCATGTATTGTACATCGAATCATCCTTTCACACATAATAATCACTGTATACAATTCTCTTGTTGGCCTACATAAACTTGATGTATCGTATATAAAAATTCATGTATTGTATGTAATTCTTCGTTTTGTCTTCATAACCTTGACATATTACTAATAGTTCTTTATCTAGTCCTTATACACTCTATACACCATTGTCTAGGGGTGACATACCATACATTAAGAACCAACATATTATACTTAACAATTCAGGTACAACTCATGAAGCTAGATTTCTAGTTTCACAATCTATATGTTTTAGTCAATTATAATATAATTACATGCATTGTTAAATACATTATAAGGGTACAACTTAATTTAAACATGCATAAATTATATACATGGACAACAAATAGGTTATATAAGCCCCAAACTAGACCAGCCCCTCAGATTATTAATAGGAGGGATCATCTTCTCTACTCCACAATGATTACCATTCTCCTATTTTTAAGGTTATAACTCCTCTTGTAAAGGTTGGACAACCCATTTTATTTTTAACAACTAAATATTAAATTGTCCTCTTGCCACCCTATAGCCATATTTTTTCTTAAATGAAAGGTTTGCACATAAAACTTCTTGGTCACATGCTTGCTCATTCTTTGATCTCTAAATCTCAAACAAATTAACAATCATGTTTTCATGATTATTTATTAAATTTATTGTTTATTTAGGTACAATAATTAATTTAGCAATTGGTACCACATTACTATTAGTGTTATCCATGCATGTGAATATTTTGTTAACTAGACATCACACATATCTAGTTCACATCAAAATTTGTGCAAATTTATTTGCAAATTATAGTGCTATTTAGGATAGCATATTTCTTAATATGTGAGGTTTACCTCTTAAGGAAAAATTATGGCTTTTGATGTAAAAACTCTCCTTAATTCAATGACAAATGATAAATAAAGTTTAACATATACATTCTAAAAATATTAAAATTGATGTAAGGTCTTGTTTTGTTGTAATCATCTATCTTAAATATAAAGAAAATTTAGATATAAATTGTTATGTGATATGTATACTTGTGACTGGCGTATGATCTACAAGGATATCAATTGATATGTAGTGACATATTTGTTATTTATGGTCTTACTTTATTCACATATAACTTGTTGTCCATATTCAATGCATTTGACATTATAATTATTTATTTACAATATTAATGGTTTATACGAAGATCATTGTTATACCCGATAAAATATTATAGGTTTAATCTTCAATAATTAAATTATGGCTTGGATGATTTCAAATCGATAGTAGGATGAGCCAGGAGCTCAATTGGAGGTTATTGGAATTTCTGAAATTTTCTGGGGATTTTTCGGAGCACCGAGAGAATTTTTAAGTAATTTTCCCTGTTTAATTGGATTTTTGGAAATTCGAAAATCTATTAAATTTTTAAAAAAACCGAAATTTGGTTTTTTACCGCGCGTGAACCGGACCGAAGCGATTCAGCGAAGGCGGGGGGCGGTTCGCCGAGTGCGTTTGCGCGTGCGTTTGGATAAGCGGATCGGACGGACGAGATCAGCGGTGGATATTAACCGGCTGATCGAAGGTTAAACGGCGTTTTGGCAGGTCCACCGGCGCTTAATGGGTCGTTAACGGGTTATTACCGGTTTAAGCGGGGTATTTAACCTGAACCGTTTCGGCCCTTAGGGTTTCGAACGACGGCCGGAGACGAGGTGTTCGCGGCGGACGGCGATATTTTCCGGCAGCCTTTCAAGGGGCTTTTTGTACCTGGAGGTTCGCGTGATCGAGGAGAATCGATTGGTACAAGTTTCGTTCGGCGAGGAGCAGCGGTTGGTCACGTGCGAGCTTCACCGTCGCCACCGTCGCCGGAGAAGAAAGGTAGGAAATTCAGTTTAAATTTCGTTAATTAGCGAATTAAAAATATGGATTACTTTGCAATTAACCACCAGAGCATGTGAATTGTGTTTTTTTTTGAAAGTGATTAATGCAAATTATTGATTTTAGCATTTTAGGGTTTTCGGAAAAAATTATACCCGTCAAATTGGAAATTTTACCGAGCAATTGATGATTCTATTATGGACTTTAATCATGTTAAGATTGTATCAAATGCTGAAAATTGTTTAATTTCATAGATTGTTCGTTTAATTTCATAAATTGTTAAATGAGGATCGGATGAAAACTTCGGCGGGAAATTTGATTGAATCTTAGAAATTAGTGGCATTATTGACAAATTAGGATAGTATGAACATCGGATTTTGCTTCTCCTTGATCTCGGTCGCCGGAAATCGACGGGGAAAACGGAATTTCCCGGAGGAATCGTCGGCTAGGGTTTCGCAGGCGCCGGGCGGAGGAAGGAGATGGATTAGATTAATTTCAACTTAGTTAATTAAATAATTGTAATTAATTAATAATTAATAATAATTAAATACTAAACGTCGGCTGGAAAATTTGATTTAAAGGTTCGGCCGGTGGGTTCGCGGTTCAGCGCGGGTTTTTCCGAACCGGCAGCGAAACCCGGTTCAGCGGAACGCGGGCGCGGACGAACGGCGGAGGAAAAACTTAATTCGGAAATTAATCCGAATTTTCGGAAAATATGTGGAATTTAAATTTTCGGAAATTTATTTCAAATTTTCGGAAAAAAAGATATATGTGGAATTTAAATTTTAAATTCGAAAATTTATTCGGAATTTCGGAAAATGGATAAAGGGCAGAAATTGAAGTTGAAATTTAAAATTTCCTGAAACGAGAAAAAGGTGATTTAGGGAAATCACATAGACAAGTTGAAAGATACTGTTGGAAATTATCCATAAATTCAGTGCAGCTGGATCAGTTGGAAGGAAGTGTGACACTTGGGTAAGTGTTACCAGAATAGTCAGAATTTCGATACAGTTTGTGTTACTTGGATGGCATTGACATGGATTGAGTCAGTTTACTCAGTGTTGGCATATTTCATGGATTGGCATATTGGACCGGACTACTATAGACCCTATATGATGTTTTAGGGTAGTTGTGGTAGGTAACTGTGCGGTTCAGACTTAACTTTCACAGTATACATGTGGACTGGTATGCGCCTTGTTGTATCTGGACACATGTTGCCGAATCTTGGAGTTAAAGCTTGGCAATGATTGTAGGGGCGTGGCTTCTATGGAAATTGTTGGGAGAGGACTTCTTGGGACGGTGGCTGAGTCGACCTCTTCTGGTCCACGAGTGTAGGCCTGCGCGCCTGAGAGTGGCAGCGGCAGGGGTGACTCGCCGTGGCTAGCCAGGGTGTCTCACGTTGGCTAGAGATCTATGTGACGGGTTATGTCTATAGTCTCCAGAAGATTGATTGACGAGAGACGCTGAGGTGTCGGGTGCTAGGCGTTGTGATGCATGCGCAGAGATGGGCGTGTCCCGCTGGCATGTTTTGCCTAGGCGCCATGCGTGCGCAGAGATGGGCGTGTCCCACTGGCATGCTGCCTGGGAGCACAGAGGAGAGCTTCTCTGTTGTGACTGGGGGTGACTGTGGATTGGTCGGAGTCTGGAACTGAGAGTGCCTTTCCACCCTACATTGTTATGCTGTATTCCTATACTCTTGCTATTATCCTTCTCTTGCATGTGAGTTTTTACTAGCTGTCTTTCCTACTGGGCGTAGCTCATTCCTTTTTATTCTATATTTTTCCAGTGGATCGGCAGACTTGACGCCACCCAGCTTTAGGTGGGATCGTGATCAGTAGGCTAGTGGAGGAGATCTGATCTGTGATTATCCGAGACATTCTGGTTAGTTGATTGTTGCTGTTGGATGTATTCAGTGAGACTGTTATTTTTATGTCTTGTATTATGTGAGAGTAATTCTGACTTATGTATCTAGTTGGATGATATTGTATTTGTTGGACTTGGATCTTATTCTTGTGAGGTAGTTTCCATTCACTATTTTACTTTATTATCTTGATGGTATAGTGTGTGGAGTGCCATATTTTATTTGAGGATGTTATGTATTTTATTTTTGATGGTGAGGTCATTACATGACTATGGAACTTAACATTGGGGATTCAGACTTCTTTTAGACCGGTTCTCCTATCGGTATGGGTTAGGAGTGTTGGGTCTAGTAGGAGTAACATTGCGCGAGTCCATCTGTTAATTCAGGAGTCATGAACCTGATTTGACGGTGTACCCGGGAGATGGGATCCACATTGTTAAGGAAAGTAGGTGTGTAATGATGTGTTATATCCTATGTTTTTCGTAGGCTACTCAGGTTGGTATGGGACGATCTGAGCTGTCTATATGCAAAAAAAAAAAAAAAAAAAAATTTATGCCAAAAATCAGCCTAGAAAAAAATGGGGTGTAACAAGAGTGGTATCAGAGCCCTAGGTTAGGATAATGGGGCTAGACATGTATAAAAGTTCAGCCCTAGGTTAGGATAGTGGGGCTAGACATGTATAGAAGTTCAACCCAAGGTGGGGAGAACTGTTGGTCATTTTATTATACTATGGTAGTCCGTATGCCAAATGCCAAATGACGACTCTAATGCCAGATTAGTTGTTTTTGACAGTATGGCTGGTACCAGGAGACTTCCCTTTCGTGGAGCAGCTAGAGGCAGACCTATATCTGCTACTCCTACCCCAGAGACGATCCAAGCATTGCCAGTTGAGCCAGCCGTGGATCGTTGGATCGATGCCTTTATGCGGTTGCGTCCACGGAGCTTCAGTGGGTCGGCTGACCCAGCGGTGGCTGATGACTGGATGGCTCATATGCTTGAGCTGTTTGATGCTTTGGGATGTCCACTTGGCAGGAGGGTAGTACTTGCTGCTCTAGTATTGGAGGGAGAGGCTGCTACCTGGTGGAGAGGCCAGCGGCGCGCTGTGTTTGGGGAGGTCCAGAACAGCGAGATAGCTTGGGAGGACTTTGTTGAGGCAAAGGAGGTGGTTGGAATTGATAAAAGACTATGAACTGGTGATAAATTACTGCGAGGGTAAGGCTAATCCTGTTGCTGATGCTTTGAGCAGACACGCAGTTATGCATACTATGTTAGCCTGTGACTCTATATTAGACTTGGATTGGGATGTTGAAAGATGTCAGGAACAGTTGTCTGTTCAGAGACTGGTTCACAGACTCAGCTCGTTGACTATTCGGGCTGACTGGTTATCTG
This sequence comes from Vanilla planifolia, assembly GCA_023846275.1. Taxonomy (NCBI): domain Eukaryota; kingdom Viridiplantae; phylum Streptophyta; class Magnoliopsida; order Asparagales; family Orchidaceae; genus Vanilla; species Vanilla planifolia. The sequence goes on from JAIUJO010000019.1 coordinate 5,776,991, forward strand.
AGATGCGTGATCTTCAGCTTTGTGATGAAGAGCTGAAGGAGAAGTTTGAGTTGGCATCACAGGGATTGGGAGGAGACTTTGCTCTCAGAAACAACATTTTGACTTTCAGGGGTCGCTGGTGTGTGCCGTCACATCAGGAGTTCAAGGAGAGGATCCTTCGAGAGGCTCATAATGGAACTTTGGCTATGCACCCTGGAGAAGTCAAGATGTACAAGAATTTGAGGAGTATTTTCTGGTGGAGAGGTTTGAAGGCAGATGTTGCTGCTTTTGTTAGAAAGTGCCTTACATGTCAGCAAGTTAAGGCCGAGCACCAGAGACCTGGGGGATTGCTGTAGAGATTGCCGATTCCGGAGTGGAAATGGGATGACATCACTATGGACTTTGTAACTGGTCTTCCTCGTACCAGACAAGGTTTTGACGCCATTTGGGTCATCGTGGATCGATTGACCAAGTCAGCCCATTTCTTACCAATTAAGAAAACGGATTCAGCAGCACAGTTGGCAGAGGTATATATTCAGCAGATTGTCAGATTGCATGGGATTCCCCGATCTATTATTTCTGACAGAGACGCCAAGTTCACATCACAGTTTTGGAAGAGCTTACACACTGCCATGGGTACACAGTTGAAGTTCAGTACTGCTTATCATCCTCAGACAGATGGACAGTCTGAGCGGACTATTCGGACCTTACAGGATTTGCTACGCCTAAGCGTACAGACTTACTCAGCAGACTGGGCCAGACGGTTACCCTTGGTAGAATTTGTGTATAATAACAGTTTTCAGGCGTCGATTGGTGTGGCACCTTACGAGGCACTATATGGACGTCGGTGTAGATCTCCTCTTTGTTGGGAGGAGGGTGATTCCAGGAGAGTGTGGGGACCCCAGATTATGGAGGAGACCACAGCGGAAGTCAAGTTGTTGCGGGACAGATTACGCACTGTGCAAGATCGCCAGACGAAATATTATGATCCTAAGCACAGAGCTGTTGAGTTCTCTGTGGGAGATAGGGTATTCCTGAAGATCAGTCCTATGCGAGGTCTATTCAGGTTTGGCAAGTCTTCTAAGCTTCGACCTCGTTACATTGGACCCTATCCTATTCTGGAGAGGATTGGTGAAGTGGCTTACAGGTTGGCACTTCCTGAGCATCTGACTGGGATTCACAATGTGTTTCATGTTTCGAATCTCAAGAGATATGTGCCAGATCCTTCTCATTGTATCGGTGATGATCTTCTTGGTTTGCAAGTGGCACCAGATTCTTCTTATGTGGAACTGCCAGTTCGCATCCTCGAGGAGAGCAGCAGGCAACTGAGGAACAGGTCATTTCCTATGGTCAAGGTTCTGTGGAATAGACATGACGAAAGGGAGGCAACCTGGGAGCTAGAGCAGAATGTTGCGGAAAAGTGGCCGGAACTTCTTTCTGAATTTCGAGAGCGAAATTCCTGTTAAGGTGGGGAGATTGTTATACCAGATAAAATATTATAGGTTTAATCTTCAATAATTAAATTATGGCTTGGATGATTTCAAATCGATAGTAGGATGAGCCAGGAGCTCAATTGGAGGCTATTGGAATTTCTGAAATTTTCTGGGGATTTTTCGGAGCACCGAGGGAATTTTTAAGTAATTTTCCCTGTTTAATTAGATTTTTGGAAATTCGAAAATCTATTAAATTTTTAAAAAAACCGGAATTTGGTTTTTTACCGCGCGTGAACCGGACCGGAGCGATTCAGCGAAGGCGGGGGCGGTTCGCCGAGTGCGTTTGCGCGTGCGTTTGGATAAGCGGATCGGACGGACGAGATCAGCGGTGGAGATTAACCGGCTGATCGAAGGTTAAACGGCGTTTTGGCAGGTCCACCGGCGCTTAATGGGTCGTTAACGGGTTATTACCGGTTTAAGCGGGGTATTTAACCACCGTTTCGGCCCTTAGGGTTTCGAACGGCGGCCGGAGACGAGGTGTTCGCGGCGGACGGTGATATTTTCCGGCAGCCTTTCAAGGGGCTTTTTGTACCTGGAGGTTCGCGTGATCGAGGAGAATCGAGTGGTACCGGTTTCGTTCGGCGAGGAGCAGCGGTTGGTCGCGTGCGAGCTTCACCGTCGCCACCGTCGCCGGAAAAGAAAGGTAGGAAATTAAGTTTAAATTTCGTTAATTAGCGAATTAAAAATATGGATTACTTTGCAATTAACCACCAGAGCATGTGAATTGTGTTTTTTTTTTAAAGTGATTAATGCAAATTATTGATTTTAGCATTTTAGGGTTTTCGGAAAAAATTATACCCGTCAAATTGGAAATTTTACCGAGCAATTGATGATTCTATTATGGTCTTTAATCATGTTAAGATTGTATCAAATGCTGAAAATTGTTTAATTTCATAGATTGTTCGTTTAATTTCATAAATTGTTAAATGAGGATCGGATGAAAACTTCGGCGGGAAATTTGATTGAATCTTAGACATTAGTGGCATTATTGACAAATTAGGATAGTATGAACATCGGATTTTGCTTCCCCTTGATCTCGGTCGCCGGAAATCGACGGGGAAAACGGAATTTCCCGGAGGAATCGTCGGCTAGGGTTTCGCAGGCGCCGGGCGGAGGAAGGAGATGGATTAGATTAATTTCAGCTTAGTTAATTAAATAATTGTAATTAATTAATAATAATTAAATACTAAACGTCGGCTGGAAAATTTGATTTAAAGGTTCGGCCGGTGGGTTCGCGGTTCAGCGCGGGTTTTTCCGAACCGGCAGCGAAACCCGGTTCAGCGGAACGCGGGCGCGGACGAACGGCGGAGGAAAAACTTAATTCGGAAATTAATCCGAATTTTCGGAAAATATGTGGAATTTAAATTTTCGGAAATTTATTTCAAATTTTCGGAAAAAAAGATATATGTGGAATTTAAATTTTAAATTCGGAAATTTATTCCGAATTTCGGAAAATGGATAAAGGGCAGAAATTGAAGTTGAAATTTAAAATTTCCTGAAACGAGAAAAAGGTGATTTAGGGAAATCACATAGACAAGTTGAAAGATACTGTTGGAAATTATTCATAAATTCAGTGCAGCTGGATCAGTTGGAAGGAAGCGTGACACTTGGGTAAGTGTTACCAGAATAGTCAGAATTTCGATACAGTTTGTGTTACTTGGATGGCATTGACATGGATTGAGTCAGTTTACTCAGTGTTGGCATATTTCATGGATTGGCATACTGGACCGGACTACTATAGACCCTATATGATTTTTTAGGGTAGTTGTGGTAGGTAACTGTGCGGGTCAGACTTAACTTTCACAGTATAAATGTGGACTGGTATGCGCCTTGTTGTATCTGTACACATGTTGCCGAATCTTGGAGTTAAAGCTTGGCAATGATTGTAGGGGCGTGGCTTCTATGGAAATTGTTGGGAGAGGACTTCTTGGGACGGTGGCTGAGTCGACCTCTTTTGGTCCACGAGTGTAGGCCTGCGCGCCTGAGAGTGGCAGCGGCAGGGGTGACTCGCCGTGGCTAGCCAGGGTGTCTCACGTTGGCTAGAGATCTATGTGACGGGTTATGTCTATAGTCTCCAGAAGATTGATTGACGAGAGACGCTGAGGTGTCGGGTGCTAGGCGTTGTGATGCGTGCGCAGAGATGGGCGTGTCCGGCTGGCATGTTTTGCCTAGGCGCCATGCGTGCGCAGAGATGGGCGTGTCCCGCTGGCATGCTGCCTGGGAGCACAGAGGAGAGCTACTCTGTTGTGACTGGGGGTGACTGTGGATTGGTCGGAGTCTGGAACTGAGAGTGCCTTTCCACCCTACATTGTTATGCTGTATTCCTATACTCTTGCTATTATCCTTCTCTTGCATGTGAATTTTTACTAGCTGTCTTTCCTACTGGGCATAGCTCATTCCTTTTTATTATATATTTTTCCAGTGGATCGGCAGACTTGACGCCACCCAGCTTTAGGTGGGATCGTGATCAGTAGGCTAGTGGAGGAGATCTGATCTGTGATTATCCGAGACATTCTGCTTAGTTGATTGTTGCTGTTGGATGTATTCAGTGAGACTGTTATTTTTATGTCTTGTATTATGTGAGAGTAATTCTGACTTATGTATCTAGTTGGATGATATTGTATTTGTTGGACTTGGATCTTATTCTTATGAGGTAGTTTCCATTCACTGTTTTACTTTATTATCTTGATGGTATAGTGTGTGGAGTGCCATTTTTTATCGTAGGATGTTATGTATTTTATTTTTGATGGTAAGGTCATTACATGACTATGGAACTTAACATTGGTGGTTCAGACTTCTATTCGACCGGTTCTCCTATCGGTATGGGTTAGGAGTGTTGGGTCTAGTAGGAGTAACATTGCGCGAGTCCATCTGTTAATTCAGGAGTCATGAACCTGATTTGACGGTGTACCCGGGAAATGGGATCCACATTGTTAAGGAAAGTAGGTGTGTAATGATGTGTTATATCCTATGTTTTTCGTAGGCTACTCAGGTTGGTATGGGACGATCTGAGCTGTCTATATGCAAAAAAAAAAAAAAAAAAAAAATTTTATGCCAAAAATCAGCTTAGAAAAAAATGGGGTGTAACAATCATGATGCATAGTAATAGCACATCATTTAAAATAACTTCACCGTTGATCATTTGGCCATGAATGTATGTGGGACATAATGATTAATGGTTTCCTTATGTTGTATAATGGTTGGTTATTCCAATAAGCTAGCCCAAGAAGACATGACTCTTCTATTTTAGTATAGTGGTGAACATCCTTCTAACACAAACCGACATGATAATTATATTGCCAATGAGCTATTGCAATTGAATGGCAAGATGTATGACTCCACATATGAATATTCATAAATTATTCTTTGCATGAATGTAGTGGATCATGAAGCCAAATAGCTATATCATGTGTTTGGTTGTAAATGTTGTATATTTGGCAAGTTTGACAATTACGTATTGGATAATATTGTTGTACATAAATTTTGTGAACATTTACGTTATATTAAGTTAAGTTGATTAACATGATTAATCAAAATAAAAAATTTTAAATAGCATTTAAAAGTTGATGCACATCTTGACTTTCATTGCTCATGAATAATATACATGATAGAATATTCCATACTTTAGGTTTTTAATGTTTTTCAATCGAATATGGTTGAGCATTCATTCTCCAACACCTTGTTATACTTGTTGTGACCTGAAGTTTAATCTACTAATTGCTTAGAACCTAAAACATTGCTTTATGAATTTTTTTAGACCCAATTTACTTGATTAGTAAGTTGTCACTAGAGTATAAGTAATAAACTATCTTTTGATATTGGTAGATTTAGGTGTTTTATTATATTTTCTTAATTACTTATCCAGTCATCTTCAAAATTTTGTTTAAGAATAACATAATATTTTTCACATTATAAGTGCTTATTATTAAATTTAGTATAATGATGTGTATATTTTTTTAATTAAATAAGACTTGTTTGCTCTGATTGCAAAGTTCTACTCTAACATATATCTTTTTTATTTTAATAATACAAAGTCAAATTAATTGGCCTTGATTTCCAGCTTGCTGTCAAAGTCATGGATTTTTCTCATATTATCAAGATAAGATATATAATGACACAATGGTGATTCATCCTTTTATTTCTTCTTAAATAAAGAAAAATATGGGATTAGGCAAGCAACATTCATAGAAATAACAAAAAATATTCAAAATGCAATAATAACCAAATGGACTGATGTAGAACCAATTGTAGGAATGGCTAATATAGGCACGATACGGATTGTTATAGAGGCATGAAGGAGCATATCATGAATAAGTTTCTTTGTTTGAAACAAATTGAATAAATCACAAAAACTAGAACAGTAAATTGAATCATTAAATTTAATATTGTTTAAATGTATACAACATATGTCTAGTCTAGAAATCACTTTTCAATAGTACAAATATGCACTAGTTGAAGTAGCATTGCATGCCTAAAAGAAGTTCAGACCCAACACGTATATTTTGCAATAAGTGACACAAATAATTAGAAGAAAGCATCCTTCAACTTGAGGAACTTACATTGATTTCTTAGTTTAAGTTAAATCAATTTTTATATGTAATTCATTTTCATTAAATAATAAAAGTTATATGCACCTTTTACTAGTTCATTCCTTGAAATTGTTGCATGATCTCAATTAGAAAACATGTAACATGTTATAACAAGCTGGTTATTTATATGTTATTTTTCTTCATATGAAACTAATTGAGCATATTTACTATTGTACATAATACTTTTTCATAAACATTGGTAGCTCATGTGATAAATACAATACATATTCCTCTAAAGATCATGTTGCATAATATTACTATATCATTACTAATAACTCTATGCTTTATTATATATAAGTGTAATTGAATGTTGAATGTGACAATTAATGATAACATTTTTATTATATGATTAGATAACTAGGTCAACAAGCTCTCAGAGAGACAACTCTATTGTTTCAAGTTAGTGATAACCTCACTTTCATTTTAGGTTGGCTATAATGTTCCTCCTATTTTAAGGCACCATAATATAACCACAAAGTGATTATATTATATTTGAGTTATGATAAGTAAATTGTGATGTACATGACTACTTATATATATGTATATGTATTGTGTAGATATATTAGAATATTGATGTATACTAATTCTATTTTTTTGTATCATAAGTATAGTTAAAATTCAAACAAGCGATTTGATAAGTTGACATTTGGTTATTCATAATGTTGATATTCATAACTTATGTGGGTATTTATGTTTTTTGGCATTAGTTCAATTGACATGTCTAAAATTTTTAAGTAATTGGAAGTAACATTTTGACATTGATGCATGTTTTATTTTCTCATTTATGAACATCATGCATGACAGATTTTATATACCAATTTTATGTTTCATTTCACTTATTATGAGCTAAGAGACCATATTCATGTAGAAATTATTATTATGTATTAAATAAACCATTGACATTCCCTTGTGTATATCTACACCCCAATCTTTATTGCTCAAGCTTTATATGGAGATTTCATCTATCAATAGCAATCGTCACAGGCCTCCAACACTAGACCATCTATTGGGATGAATATTAAAGAGTTTAGTTTTATTGATTGTCTTGTTATCATTTAGAATTAGATAATCAGTAACATATTATTATTTCAAATACTATTATATTAGTAATATGTATACTTTTCTTTTGAACAAATGAAATTAATTAAGTTTCTATTGTGAATTTTTCAATTTATATAAATAATAATTTTTATTTTAATACAAAATAAAATCATTTAACCTTGATCCTAAACATAAATCCTATAGATAGACATTAAATCTCCCTTCACTTTTCCTAGGTTACCAAGATGTAGTGCCTTCCAAACCTAGGATATGGCACTCACTTATAAAGTCTTACATCCACCTAGGGCTCAATATGCCCTAGCTATTGGTTTTTCCCCTTTTCTACCTATGCTTTGAATGCCTTCCATATAAATACATTTTTTGTGGAAAATGAGAAAATAAGACTAACATTGTCGTTCTACATCCATGAATTGAAGCTCACAACCATTTACCACGGTCTACTTTTATAGTAAAAAATTCGAATATTTAAATAAAAGAAGGAAAAAAAGCATTAGGATTTCAAAAAAATGAGGATCAATTTTCAACAAAAAATTTGAGGTAACATTTCAAAATTCTTATGTAGGTGTTGCTACCCATATTTCCCATTCTCAACTTTAAAAAAAATCATAAGGCTAAAAAAAATCCCAGGTGATGCAATCAGGCATCTAGGTATCCACATTATCAATGTATAGACTTTCTCAAGAATTCTTGATTAAATTATTTGGAAATCATACCCAAGGAAAACCAATATGGACATACCACTAAATCCATGAACAATGGATGCAACAATATCTTTCGCTCGAGCGTCAAAAATTTCAGTCGTCTTGTAGTCTTCCTCGAAAACCTTGTTTGAGGTTAAATTAAGAGGTTTAGGCCTCGACGATCATTGGAGCAACAATATATCTATTGAGTGTTGGGGACTTCCCAAACTCAAACACTGTTGAACGATTAACAAGGAAGATTGAATTCTCAGAGATTCTCCAAGCGCTCAATTTAAACTCTTCAGGAAAAAGATGTCATGCACGCACAACAACATAGATCCTCTCCATTGGTCATCAGAATAACATAAAGATAAAAGAAAAAAATTCATAGTGAGCTTTCCCGCTCATCTACAGCCAATTCATAGTGTTGACTGATGAACTTTTAAAGAATTGGGGTGTTTCCCGATGGGTCTACGCTGACCAGATTCTTTCAGACGTGATCGATCTGGTACAATATGACACGATAAGGCACACCATATGTTATGCTAATTTGTGATCGATAATTTAACTTTTAAAAAATAAATGAAATGCAACATGTTTTTATCCATTGTGTTTTATTGTGTAATATAAATTGATCTAAGAATGTAGAGATCTTTATCACTTGAAAATTGAGATTTATATGTGGCCAACATCTTGTGTGCATGACTAATGAGGCTCACAAAGTGTAATTTTTTTTAAAAATTTTTATAGTTGCAGGTTGCTAATAATTTGATAAGGTGATAGTTTATTAGGAGAATTTACTTCTTCATTGATAGAATTTTCATAACATACAATCCATTAAAGGAAATATGCAACATAATGCGGCTAGTACCAAAGTGACAACTGGATGTTTCATTATGTAATGGGGTTTGTGCAAGCTTGGTTGTAGCCTTCGCCTCATGTTGTTGTACTCGCATGTGTGACAGAAACACTGGTTGCACTACAACACCAACAGCGTACTATTTGCACATGTAGTAGCAAGTACGTGCACTCTTTATTACATCTAATGCATGTGTCTATTGGTGCCCATAAAGTGCAGCTTCATTTAGGATGTTTCCATTATCGACTACTAGTGCGTTGACAAGGTGATGTCCGATTAGAAAACTTGTCTTCCATATTAATGGAATTATTGCAACATGCAATTCGCAAGTATTAATTTGTGGCACGGTGCCATCTATGATGAAGAAAAAGTTGGATTATTTAATATGCACAAGGGTTTGTGCTTGTTATGCTTCGTCCTTAGTAATGTGCAATTGCTCATAATTCTCAAATGTGGTTTGTGACATGTTGTGCATGTGACTGGTGGTGTAACATTTTTTCGGATTTTTAGCACTACCATGTCTTTGTTCTTATATAAGATGATGCCGAATTAAGAGACCTATCATTGTGCATGTTCAAAGTTTCACTTTTTTTCCTCTGAGTGGGGCTTTGTGAAGTACCATGTTGCTTACTTTGTAGTGAAGGTTTGTTAGTGCCATCTATTTCTACCAATGCCTTTGTCATCAAAGTTTTTATCATTTTGTTGTACGATGTATGGTAGCATCCTAGTGTCCCGTGTGTTGGAATTATTCACATGCAACATTTTGTGCTTGATTTGCATGGTTTTTCTCACCATTGACAAATCTCAAGATAGGTGAAGCAAGAATGAGGTCTCACCCTAATAGAGACTCGAAATGGCACAATGTGAAATTGTCACACTTTTCTAACTACTTGGAGCTTTATTTTGTATGATATTTGACAATCACACAACAAAACTTTTATGGTGCAATTACAAGTGTTCTATTACAAGTGTGACCTATTAGTTGCAAAATAAAAGCTTTTTAAAGTGATGAACATCATGTTGCTTCATGGCTAGCAAATTTTAGAGCACATAGTATGCTTTCTATCTTATCTTGGATCTTGGAAAACCATTTTATAATTACATAAGCTGTGTTTGACAACCTCGATTTGCAAGGTGCAATACCTTTCAGCCATTTAATGGTTTGTTGATTGGTGTATGCCGCAATGGATCATTTGTATTACTGTGCTTTTTTCTAAATTTTTTTGGTTGTCATGTCATGTGTATGCTAGCGAAGGCCTTCATCCATAATTTGGCCCATTGTGCTTTTTTTAAAACCTTAGAATCTCTTTGGGCCAATTTGATTAGATTGAATTTAAACCACTTCTGCACAAAAGTTATTTTTTTGTGGTGGTGCTTCTTGTGGCTTGACTACCTCTTGATGCTGTCGATTATTATTAGAATGGCTTTGTCAGCTAAGCAAAGCATTTTAAGGAGGAAGCTTATAAGTTCCCTTCTTTTCTATTGGATTTGTATGTTCCCATTCAATTATCTTGTTGATGCTAGACTTCCAATGTCTTGGAACTTTTGTTTTTTTAATGCAATTGAACATGTGATCGCCCCTGCTCTAGTGTTGGCACAGTCATTGAAACCATGTATTTTTATCTTCATTCACTACCAGGGAGGGTTGATATTGAAGAATCTTATTATTGATTGGCAATGTTTCAAAACTTGATGAATGGCATTAAAACATGAAAGCATTCATTAATCCTTTGTGAAGTGTCACCAGATGTGATGAACATGTCAACTATTACATGAGGTGCTTACCTAGTGTTTATCTTTGTGTTTCAATCTAGTTGATATTGTGAGAAGTCATCTACTTATCTAAAAGATAAATCCAAGCATGTGTAAGTATAAATAATTTTAAACTGTGAAATAGTGAATGACTCAATAAAATAGTTCTAGTTTTTATGAAAGCACATGGTACCTTAAAAACATATAATTTTAGAGCTAATACATGCATCGAATCCTAACTTCTTGATGGGAAGCAGTTATTAAGTAGAAGGTCGATGTGGGCATTCATTTAGCTCCTTAACTTTTCATGATAAGTTATCGTATCACACAACATATGTGTATGTGTTGCATCATTCAAATTTCCACCATATCAACTTTTGAGGATAATATAAGGGCCTACCATGGTGGTAATGATTGATGGAGTATTAAGGTTTGATTCTAAAGAGATAGCTTGAGTCATGGCTACCACATCCAAGCAAGGCAATAAGCAAGCAAATTTTCCAATCATGCATGGGGAGGTATTGAGAATAAATAATAATATAGGCTCCATAACTCTACTAATTTGAAAAAGTATAATCTAAATCACCTAATGGGGATCCTTTGTTTGGAAAGCCTGGTTTCAGTAGGCACAATAATCTTAGCTCCAATAGCATATGTTTAATTTGTAGTTAAAAAACTCATAGTAATACTATTGCTTCGCATGATCGGTCTACCTTTCTGTGTACTCTATCCACCCTAATCTTTTTGTCAATGATGTAGCTTAGCTTTATCTAGCTTTTTAGTGCCTCCAACATCATTACTTTGTAGAAATTGAGTTGCTTAAGGCAAGTCCATCCTTTGGATAACTTATCATGGTATAACATTATTGGATTATGATCCTTTTTTGACAGCATTTGAGATTGAAGTAAAGATTAAGAGCGACAATCATGGGCACACATATCTCCAAGCCAGAGTTAAAATTCATGAATTATGAAAAAAATTGTTGCAAAAGAATTTGCTAATATTGCTTTAATTAATACAGAATGAGAGTTAGGGGTTTGAAGATGGTCAGCTACAGTCATAGTCTTAACCATAAATGATTCCAACAAGGGATTGGTGGATGTCACTGTTTGGACTCTATTAGCACTACATAGGAAATTAAAGTCATTGGGTTCCTTGGTGTAGTAATAGCCAAAGTCTTCAACATACTATCTTTAACAAAGTTCATATATAAATTCATTGAAAACACAAAATTGAAGTGACTTGGGAGAGGCATTAGTAGGTCTAAAATAAAATCATATAAAAATGCACGCTTTCAAAATTTTCAATGCTTTTAGAATAGAAACAATGTCCATTGTAGTAGTTGGACATGAAACCAAAGTTTTTCTGAGAATAAATGTATATCTACCTATGTCATCCCTTCTAGCAGTAACAAATCTAACATTTATGTCATCATGCATAACTACATCATGTTTAAATTTAATCCAACCTATTGGAGGAGTCTAATAAGACATAACAAACAGGTCAAGACCACCAGAGCTCCTATTGGGCATGATCAAAGAGTTGTAGAAAGTACCAACTATAATGTGATTTCTCCTTTGATATGCAACTAAATTGAGTACCTTTTTTTGCTTGCGCCTACAACTTCTTGTTATTGCAGAGGTACAATAAAGACAAAGTAGTATATTTGACTACATGAGAAGTCATAGCCACCTACACATTCATAGACATCGAATTAAGGAACTAAATAATAGAAGTCACATCCGAATACTTAATCCCACCAAACTTGAATTAGTCATTTACAAAGCTACTAAACTAGAGTTCTTTCATGATATGACACTCTCAGAAATAAAGTTTCACATCTTCATTAGTCTGACATCATTAAAGACAAAGTTTAGATGTCTCAATCCCTCTTACATGAAACCAGGTCTAAGTAGGAAATTTAATGCTAGTCTCCAAGGGAAAATGTTTACTTAAGGTTGCACCATCTCTTTTCAATCCCACACGATGTCCTCACTTGATGTACATATACATGTCATTGTATGTAGTCTCTAAGTCCAACACCACCTCACTCAATGTGAAGCATAGAACATTCATTTGATTTGATTTAACCTAAGGAGAATGTAGAATCTAAAATACCAAATCAGACATGAATAACTTCTAAATCTTTTTGTGATCCAACACCCCCATGCTCCTTGACTAGCTCTACTACAAATATCAAATGCTCCACATCCATCTTAAAATTTGTTATTTAAGCAATAGGATGGATGCCAAGCAAATTAAGGAAAAAACAGGAAACAAAATTACTTGCAACATTTCATAAAACCATATTGTTTGTGGTACATAGGGCTCTAATTTTTAGTGACATACATGTATGAGATGCACTACAAGGCATATGAAAAGTATTATTATCATAATGTATTTCTGATCTAAAGAAGTAAACTCGTAAATTATCTTCTCAAGTAACACCGCACCTACCAAATTTTGCAATCAGCCTTGACTGCTAGGTTGAAAAACTACAAACTCCAAGTCCGACACATTCCGTAAGAGATGTATTTCTCAATAGAAATAGTTTATTATGCCACTTCCATTTGAACAACTCGACAAATAAAGATGCAAAATATGTTTTATTCTATAATAGTGCAGCTTGGAATTAAGGTGTAGACTAAGCAATAAGTAAGAATAATAATTAACATCAAATTCATCATGACATTGTCGCACACCATTAATAAAGATTTGATCATCCACTTTGACACAAAATTTTCTACTTAACACAAAATTGACAGTTCATAAATCATGATGCCATAAACATACAAAAGGTGTGTGAACATCAAGGAAGAAGGGAAATTCCTAAGCCAATCAAGACAACATGATCAAACTGATACAAATAAGCTGTAAGAGATACTTTGACACTATAGTAAAGTGGTATGGATTGAGAAGACATCCCTATCTTAGTTATTTTGATCAATGATAGATAGAAAATATTAAACATATTTCTAAATCTTGTTGAGGTGATATAATGCTTAATCCAACCACAACAAAGTGTGAGGAACTAGTAATGTTTAAGCATATCCAACACAAATTTCTAATTTTCTTATCATAAGCATTATCCATATCTAATTTTCAATTTTATTTTCAATTCTTAAGCATATCCTTATCTAAAACCCTCAGCTACTTGCATCAATGATAGATAAAAAATGTTAAACATAATCCAAAATCTTTGTGGTGATATAAGCCTTAATCCAGCCACAACAATGTATAAGGAACTACTAATGCTTAAGCATATCCAATACAAATTTCGAATTCTCCTTATATTAAGACAAATCCTTATCTAATTTTATTACATCAAACCTTCTTTGAAAGAAGAAAGGTGCAAATATTTTTTTTCTCATTAAAAAAATATTATCAGATATAGCACCACATAACACAAAAATTAACTTGCTCCCTGACAAAGATATCAGGAAGCATTGCCTTATGTCTAACCACCAAAATTTTGGTCACTACTTTGTTAATCAAATTGCAAGGGCTAATGAGCCTAAAGTTCTTTGGTTTTCATGCTCCCTTAAACTTTAAGGATGAATATGGCCTGTGTGTCCTTTTAACTTTTTGATATAAAGCTATGTTTAAAGAATTATTTCACCACTACAGTAATGTCTATCTATGTGATCTTCTAATAACCATGTACAAACTCAACTAAGAAGTCATCAAAAAGATGGGATTTATTTCTTTTGTTGGATATCACTTATTAGAGTCACAAGTGTAATCTCCCCGTCATCATTAGTAATTATCAAACTATTTTATCTTTTATTATCATCTAATTTGGGCTTTACCTTAGACAACTAAAAGTTATACCACTCAATTTGGAAAGAAACTTGCCAAAGGATTATTTTATTCAACGAAGAAAAGTATTAATCATTACATTTGAAACTCTTTATATTATTATCATAAAAAATATTACAACTTTAATCGCTTCTAAAAAATTTAGATTCAATTTTAATTTTTGTAAATAATCTTATAAGAAAAAATAAATATTACATATTTATAAATATATATATACACACATATATGCATATATATATATATACACATAACTAAGATTAGATAAATGATTATTGAAAGATGTATTTATGTTCATAGATATATATTGTTCAAGAAATATGAAAGAACATGTGTACAAATTAGATAAAAAAAAATATAAGAAAAATATCTATATGAACTATGGAATGATTATTTTAGATCCTTCAATGAATAACGTGATAAGGTAGCTTAAAAATACTACATATTTATTAAAATTATTATTACATAGTTTATAAAACTAAAATATCTATCATATTTTTAAAACAACATTTTATTAAAATATTTTTAAAATTTTACATTTTATGCGTTTGAAAATTTAGCTAGCTTAAATAATACGAGATATTAAACATCATCATAACATTCGATAATTGACTGATGGCTAGTTCGTTAAAAAATGGATAATCTAATAGCATAGTTTGTTAATGGTCACATGGGGTTGCCAAAATCAACCTCAATAAAATTCCTTTAGTCTACTTAATAGACATCAGACAACTAGTTTAATAATGATGTGATAATAATTAGACCATCTAATAAATATTAAATAAAAATATAAAATATTGAGTTCTCTTAAAAAACTATCAAACTATTTGATGGATAATCTCATTGTTAGCAACTCAAAATCGAGCAATATCAAAAAGCTTTAGAAATGTTCGATGAACAATTTTTATCATCATTAAATGGTACAATGTTCAATTTCAAAAATAGTTTGTTAAATTTGATAGATAACAAAATGTACAAATTATAGAACATGTTCAGATCACCTAATGGCTAGGAAAGTCTAGCTTGGCTAATTGGATATTTATATTTTCTCATTGAAGCATTGCTAACAAGGATTAACGCATTAAGCAAGAATACAAAAATATCTTAGAAGACTTGGGAGGTTGGTAAGCTAAAATTCATAGTTTTAAGAATTACAAACAACCACCGCGTTAGTTCTATAAATAGACGAAAAAACTCATTGCATTGGATAAATGTACTCACTACGTACAAACTTTTATATTATAATGAAAAGTCATATACCCAATTGGCATCATTTTTCAAAGTATAAATATATATTTCATTCGATTAATTTTTAAAGAGTTTATGTTAAAATTTTTTATTGTTATTGTTGAATTTTCATAATCCATTTTAAGAATATCCATTAATAATGAATGAATTATTATGTGACCAATCTTCCTAACTCCCAATAACTGTCCTAAATTCAATATTATAATAAATGATTTGACTTTGTGATTGCAAAAATTAGTGGTATCTTTCTTATGTTTTATGTAAACGTTTTTCAAAAAAATTATCTTAAAAATATCAAAACTTTGCCATTCACAATTTTTTTCTTTAATTTAAATGTTTTTATAAATTTTTTAATTATTTAAAAGAATAAATAGGAAAAGAAAAGTACCATATGTGAACCGGTGTGTTTTGGAAAAGAAATGCAAGACGTCATGAGAGGTCATCCAGGAGACTTGTAACTATCATTTTTATATTATTCACAAGGTTTTTTTTAATACCAAGTTGATATTAAGAGATTAGGATAACTGACTTTGCCGTGCACTCAATATTTTTTTATTGTAAATAATAGATCAATTGTTTTAAAGTTGAGTATATTGTGTATTAGTTATCTTGTTATAAGTTGTGTTATTTATTCACATATATTTTGTTATGTAGAATTGGAAACTTATTTTTCCCTTTTTTATGTAAAGCTGACCTTTATCAAATAAAGCTAAAGTGCTATACCATTCAATTGGAAAAGAAACTATGCAAGAAGTTATTCTATTCATTGTCTTAATTATGTAAATTTGTTAAATTCTAAACTTTTGATATAATTATCCCAAACAATGCTACTAACATCATCATTATAAAATGATTCAAATTTAATTTTAACTATTATAATCAACGAGGATGCTTGTCTTTGGTTCTTGAATGATTAGTCTAATAGAGTTAGCTTAAATATATAAAGTATTTACCAAATTACCATTACATAATTTTTAAAACTGAAATTAATTTATCATTTTTTTAAAACACAATGCATTAAAGAATTTTAAAAATTTGTGCTTATCATGCAAATTATGATTTAACTAACTTAAATAACATGAGAAATAAAATTAATTGGATAAAAAATTTCAATTGAATAAATATCTTTTACTAAAAATTGATAGTCTATTTGATGAACTCTAAGAATTAATGATATTTTCTAAGATTTGTCAATGATTTTCTTATCACCAATTCAAAGAAAAATATATAGATAATTATGAAGTTATTATTAAACAAGACAAGAATATTATGTATTTTTAAAGTTATTATTTAGTAAAATAAATGTTTCATTAGCTTTCATTGATCTGATGAATAAAATATTTTATAATATTTAGATTAGTTTATAAATGTGTTCATAGATTATATTTCGATTTGTTCAATATTTTTTAAAGAACATTTGATATATTTACATATAGTATTACAAATTATAAGAGAGAACTAATTATATAATAAATACTCTAAGTGTGAATTTTGGAATATGTTGTTTTATTAATCATGAATTGACCAAAACTCTTACCAATATTAAAAAAAGAAATTTGTTCGATATGTAAGTTATTATAGACAATTTGTGAAAAGATTATCAAATATAACATTTCCATCATTAGATTGTCCTAAAACAAAATCAATTATAAATGAGACTCAATTTATGACAATAGATTTTAGATATTTAAAGATGTTGAATTTAGTTGCAAAATGAATCTTCTTGGTCCGTGTCGTGTGTGCAATAATGCATGTTTACAATATCTATGCTATAGGTTGAAGTAGAATAAAAAAGTGATTATATATACAATCAAATGACTAAATCATTATGAAAATAATTACTTTGTTCATGAGTTAGATGTGGCATTTATAATAGTTTTATAAAAAAAAATAAATACCTTATTTATGTCAAATTAAGAATAATATTTTTACAGTTATTGATTTTCTTGCAAGGTATTTTCATGTTAAGCCCTTTGATAGTATACATTCCTTTTTTGAATTGCAACAACGAAATTGAAGTGTAAGAATAGTGGGCAACTATGTTAGAAATAAATAGTAGGCAACTATGTTTTTGTAATTAGGAGATTAATTTCTCAAGAAGTTTCTTTCAAGGAGTTTTAAATTAACAAAGTTTTGAAATTTAAAGAATCTTAAAAATTTTAGATAACACTCTTATACATTTATCTTGATATTTGGATAAAATATTTTATTACAAAGTATATAATATTTTAATTTCTATACGAAACATGTAAATTTTGACCAAACAAAAAAATTCTCCAAATTCTACATTGCAGTGAGACCATGTACGCAAAAACGAATAGCTACACACAGGTGGGTTTAGCTTCTACACATGAAAGCCCATATATGCACACATTGACCAATTGTACACGTGGTAGGTGGCTGACATGTGAGCATGTGTTAGGTGGCTTGGAATAAAAAAATGTGTCGAAGTGGTTTAAAAGGTTTAATCTATCAATGAATTAAAGATAATTAACAACACTTAGAGGAATATTTTAACTTTCAACCATTCATAAATAGAATTGAGAAGTGATTATAGATATTGTACTATAACAAAAACTATTATATTCAATATGAAACCTAACTTTACTTTGCATGTTTGAAAGATAATGGATCAAGACTTTGAAGCAAGTTTAAAATTTATAATTCATTCATCCTCAAATTGATAAATCAATAAATGGAATCATTAAGATTCTAAAAGATTTACTTATGACTTTGTATATTAGATCTTGGAGGAGGTTAAGAAAGTCATTTATAATTAATAATTTTTTTTAATACTAATAGTTATCAACATAATTTTGAAACTACATCATATGAGGCTATATACGAAATGAAGTATTTGTTAACTCTATGTTGGAATAAATGAAAAGAAAGAATTTTATAGGATCCTTAGATTATTGAGAAAGCCACAAAAGGATAATAATTATTTAAGATCAATTAAAGATAGCTAAAGATAAGAAGAAAAAGTACTTTGATGCAAAGCCTTGATTAACAAAATTTTAAGAAAGAGATCATGTATTTATTAAAATTAGTTAAATGAAATATATTATAAGAACTAAAATATAAAATGTATTAAAATCTAAATTTATTTGTCCCCAAAGCACTAAAACAGTTGGACAAGTGATATATTTGATTATTTTGACTCTTTATATCTCAAGAATTCATAATGTATCTCATCTTTTATTTTTATGAAGATGCATTCTAGATCCTTGTTATGTTGTTAATTATATTGTTATTAACAACAAAATTTTATCAAACTTGCTTAGAAATATAAGTGAAGATCTTAAACAAAATGGAGAAGCTGCTAAGAAATAAAGCTATTGTAATGATAAATGTTTTATAATAATGACAAGTGGAAAGAAAAGCTACTTGGGAAATAGAAGCATACATGATCGACTAATAGCCAAAACTTTTCTAAATTTCAAGACAATTTTTGTGGAGAGTAAGATTGCAACACCTCAATATATATATATATATATATATATATATATATATATATATATATATATATATATATATATTTGTATATATATATTGCAAATGGTAAATTAAGTTAATAAAGTTTTAATAATATGTGTTTGGATGTAATAAAGTCATCTATTTTAAACATGATATTTATATTTTAAAATATTATTAAATTAATATAATATTGAAAAGTATGTCATGAATTTAAATGAATTCAAAAAGTTTATTAAGCTAAATAATTGAAAAGAGCTTCTCAAAAGTAATCCAAGCCAATGAGTTAATAATTTTTAAAAGTTTAAATAATTAGTAATGAAATTTAAGATATTTATATACATATATTTAAAATTTTGGAGTAATATTTTTGTAATTTCATAAATTAATTCCTCAAAGCTCAACATAGATGGGATTGAAGGTGATATTTGATTATACTAAGTGAGTTATAGAAGATAGAATAAATAAGGCAGAGAGAGGAAGCTCAAGTAGATTAAGAAAAGTGACCTGAAAGAAAAGTTAAAGGAAATGAGAAGGTTTAACATGGAGAAGCTTAGTAGGGAAAAGAAAAAAAGAATCAAGTTGGATATCAGAAAGCTTTGGTGCAGCTAAAAAGAGAGTGTGGAATGAAAAGAGAAAGTAGTAGAGTTGTTAGAAGCTGTTTACAGCTAGCGAAGTAGGGAGCAAAAATTAGTTGAGGTAAAGTATGGATTCAAGAGCTATTTTTATTTGAATTCAACTTAGTTTTTATGCAATAGTAAAACTTTGTTAGGGAGAGAAAAAAAACTTTTGCCAAAGGTTAGTTTGACTTCATTAAATGAAAATGACAATTTTTATCAATCAATTCTCAACCTAATAATCATTCACTAAGTAGGCAATTAGATTGACAAAATAAGCAGTTTAAATTATCTATTATTAAAAACTCACATATCATCATTTGGGCTAATGAATTCAATAAACTCTGTAACTTGCTAATGATAAATATTTTAAAGTAAAAATATTAATAAAAAATTATAATAATATAAGATATTCCTCAAAATATATGAATTTAAACAGAAATGATCTTTAAAAATAAATTTCTATATTATGTTAGTGCACTATTAACTTTTGATTTATAAATTTAGAAAGAGGGTTTAATAAAGAGGTTTTGAAAAAGACTTTAATATGAGAGACAATAATTTTTTTTGAAAATTATTTTTAAAATATCATTGTTTTTTGGTAAATGACTATTAAAAATAATAAGAAATATTTTGCAAATACAACCTAAAGTTGAAGAGCAAATTTAAGGGTGCCATGTGGCACCTACCCATTTTTGTTTTAAGAGAAGTCCTGTAATAAATAAACTAATACACTTAGCATGATAGATCAATCAAAAAATCTTCAAATTTTTTAAATAATTATTGACAAATACAAATCTTACAAAAAAAAATTTCTTTTCGATAATATATTTTATGAATAATTTTTAATAGACCCCCTAATAAAAGTTTTTTCAGATATTGTTAAATTTAGAGTAGGTTAAACCCATTTGTGGAGCTAAAGGTAGGCAAAGAAGCAAGCCAAAAAAAGTATCTATTTGAAAGAAGGGATGAATCTTTCTCTACATGTTTTTATGTCAAGTCAAGAATATACTGCGTGTAAGTGCAAAGTTGGTTTTTTAACATAGTGGAAGCTTCCTTATATTTTTTAAATGAGTTTCATCTCATCTACAGTCTCTTTCAACCCCCATGATAGCAATCTAGGTTTGCCTACATTGAGCTTAGCTTTGCCCGTAGGTCATTCATCTCTTTATTGCTTATTGAAGCTTGCTGCAAGAGCATGCATTCACACTAATAATATTTGAGAAATTAGTTATTCATGGTAAGTCAAATATGAAAAAAATTCGAGGAAATCTCATATCAGAATTATAAAAGCACAACTGAAGGATACATGATTCGTACTTGTATTAAATCTAAAGCTATCTCAAAAGAAGAGGTAACTTTCATTCTAAACACAATGTTAAATTAGAAACTAAAAAAATTACTTTTGCATTTGAAACATAATGCCCTATTTTTTTAAGGTTGGGGCAATATAACCTGAGCAATTTCTACAAAATGAACAATTGGAAAGAAGTTGCATTTAAGATTGATATGAACAAACCACCATCTATTTAACAATTTACTGATCATGCTTTTTGGTTTGGTTGGGGTGGAAGGGATGACAAGGGTTTTCAATCAACATTTGCAATTAGCTTTGTTCAGAAAGACTTACTAAAAAACTTGATTGAAAAATAAACTGAGAAAGAGGAAGGAATGGTTTAAAGTGAGAGAGAAGAAGGGAGCAATGGGCAAATAGGAAAGAGAGAGAGAAGGGTAAAGAATGAATTAATGAGCTTGTTCAAAGTAGTATTCAAATCACCTAAAAAAGGAGCTTGTTCAAAGCAACACTTCTACAAAACTCCTGACAAAACTTTATAAACAATGGCTAACTCCTTAAAATGATGATTAACAGATCTACCATTTGTTTCACCCCACTGTAGTGATAACAACCAACTTTACAAATTACAATAATAAAAAACATACATGAATATAAAAAAGACAATTTCATATGAAAATCCCAAATTAAAAAGAAAAAACTCATTTTCATACTTACAAACATCTTCATTAGAACTCAAATAGATAGTTGTAAAAAGAAACATCACTTTTATCACTTTTGCTCTAAGATTTCCCTCCCAACAAGTGACTCCCATCCTCAATGTCATGGCAGCTTATAAAGTAGAATATAGATGATGAGTCACTTAAAATAGTCCATTTGATTTCGCCAAAATTTTGATTGCTTATTTGAGCCTTTATAGGCCTCCAAGCCATGTATCACCATCCACTTGTATATAAAAAATAATAACAATAGATGCTTGATTAGCATTTCCACATGAATTACCCTTTTGATGCTTCTTGCCAAATTGTGAGAAAAATATGATTCAACTTGTACCACATAGTTTTTTGAAAAGTATCATTCTAGAACCACAATATTAGGAGACAATCATCTTTTATAAAGGTAGTTTCCCTTTTTGGTCCTCTTATATTAATCAAACAAAATTTTGTCTTTAAAAGACATATTTACATTATAAAACTAAAATGTCATCTAATGACCACTCACATTTTTCTATCAATTATGTTATAAGCTCATCAGCTTTACCTTGGCTTTTCCTTGAACTACATAGTATTATAGGTGGTATCAATTTGATACGATTATATTACAACATAACGTATCATGTTGAGATATTACTATTCTTTGGCTTATTCCATACTAATCAAAAAAAAGTTTCCATAAAGTGCATAGACATCTACATTATTCTATATTTAATTAGTATTTTTAGTTACAATAAAAGCTATAACTCTTTATTAAATTTGACACTAAAATTTATCATTGTAGAGAAACTTTTAGATAATATACTACCAAATTATATTTTTTTGATATTATTATTTAGAAAGCTTTATTTTTAAATTAGGAATAAAAAGAATAATTCAGAATAAATTATTTTGTATTCTCATTAATGAATAAATGAGAAAAATATGATCCTTGACTCCAAATGCTATCGTCGCAATTGCTTCTTTTAGCTCCTTTGTCCCTCACTGGAACATCTTCCAAGGCCACATTTGTGACTTCCTTCAAGCTCTTCGACTAGTCACATCCTTTCATAATTCTTTAATCTCGACAACTAGCTCTGTTCATGCAATGAAATTTCTAAAATTTGATTGCACTGTGCTACAACACAAAGTTAAGAAGTTGCACCACTAGATTGCATTAAAATGGGACGTTGGAAGTTTTGACCTCAACTATTTGATCCCCTAAAACAAATGTCCAAATTGATGTCCATATATGGACAAAGAATATGCAAGCAAACATTGTCTTTAAAGTTACAAAGACAAAATGGGCCATTCCACATTGCCTTTGAGCTTCCTTCGCTCACCCTTTAAATGTTCTAATTGATATGAAGCCATACAATGTCTCTAACCATGAAACCATATTCCACTAAATGCTTATTATACCTTTGCCTATTATTGCTTTGTGGTTTTTCCATCAACTTTTTAATGTATCCTTCCAATCATATAGAAACTATTGTGAACTATGTTGCACTAATCCCTCGATACTCTTAATTGTGCCAATATTGAACTTTGCATTGAATGAGCTTTAAGGACTAAATCCCAAATTACATATTGAATAGTCTTCAACTAGTAGAAACATGGCCTAACATGTTGAAAGAAAACTAGACATAGAAGAGACTTTCATGCTATACTTTATAATATCATGAATAGTACCCTCATAAGAGTTGTCATGTGGTCCTATTTATGATACTATGAAAAAAATATCATTGCACAAATTCCTCAAATTCCAATTTCTTACGAGAACAATAAATGTTCAATTTGTCGAATCAGGATAGTATTTCTTTTCATTGAAAGCCAACAAACTTGAAAGCCAACAAACCACCATTGATGTATGATTCTCTTGAACCAATCTCAACTAATTGCTATCACAAGGCATGAAAAGTTGTATCCCTTAATAAAGAAGGCTTCACATAAGTTAAAATTAGATAACATTCATTGTTTTCACATTTGATCAATCCCTATTAAGGTCAATATCCTCATTATCTCTCAACATATACTCCTTGTGCATCTTTGTTAGACCCACTTCACAAAACTTAAACAAAAGTTGCTTACTGCATGTTTCAAAAGAAAGCCAACCAACTTATTTCAAACTTCTTTCCAATATGTGATGTCAATGTTGAATTGTTATGGATAGGTCATGTGCTACATATGTCATGCCTTTCGAAACTTGCTAAGTTCTACAAGTATTGCAGTGGTTGTCTATCAAACTATGTGACGTTTCATTCCTAACAAAGATAGTAACCAATCTCTCATGGCTTCATGAAATGCAAAAATCTCCTTGTTGTATGACCATGAGTTTCCTTGAGCTTCTTATAGTAACATGAAATAAAACGCTAGAAGAAGTCCTGAAACCATCAACACGATGCTAATTGCATGGCTTGACACATCTATTGCAATCTTAAAAGAAAGCCATAAAATCGGAAAAATCAAACATGTGCCCATAATTTATTCTTTAATAGGGGGAAGAGTATGGTTTTTTCTCTTAAACTTCAATTTCGCTTTTGTTAGTATATGCAATAGTATGACAATCTCAATGAAGTTTTTAATGAATTACAGATCTATTAGCATGTCTCCAAGAAGATCTTTACCTCAATAACATTGTCTGGTTTTGAACATTCTCATATGACTTTCACCAAAATTGCATAAATTCTTCTTTTTCTAGTTCAGGCCTTGTGCATTAGATAAATCAAGATCATATCCTTGAACTTGTACTACTTTAGGCTGAGTTTCCACCTTTGGAATGACTTGTAAGAGAAATTAGTTCTTCTCCATTCACGGGCTTTTTACATGAACAAGTTTTGGTCTCCCTCCTATCAATTCCTTTCTTTCTTGGCCCCTTGTTTTCTATCTCTCCATCCACCTCCAAATACCCTGAACCATACCACATGTACTTCCACTAGACTTGCCCATGGATGCGTTCTTGACCACATTCTAGCATTAATAGTAAACATATTCAACATATAACATACTCAGATTGTGTAGGAATAATGCCAAAAATTAATCTTAAAGAATTATATATTTTTAAGGGGATCATCAATAACCTAATACAAAATTATGACTATAAAAATCAAGGTAGTGATTAACATCAATCTTAACTAGTTTGATAAAAAACTTGAAAAATAATGGGAAATGTTAATAAAAAAATAATTATTTGCAAAAAAAAGTTGCTTTGATTGCACTTAATATAGTGGACATACTTTTAGTAAAGTCAATGTACTACATTTCTTTTAAGTCAATTGAAAGCCTAAAAAATTTCATACCATATTTCTAGGCTACATATCAAGTGTTCAGTTTCAAAGAACTTTCAAGGTATATTCGCATTGCAAAACTATAAACCACAGTTTCACTTTGATTCGCAAATAACTTCGATAATTCTTTGTGAGAAAAATAATTACATCATTTGATATCTTGAGTTTCTCAGTCAGAGTTTTCTCTTTAGAGTCTATAGTGGATTTTATGACTTCAAGTTCTAAAACAACCTCTTTAAGTTGCTGATCCAATCAACAAATAAGTATATGAATTAAAAAAAATGTAGAGAAAGAAAGAACAGTTTCAATGCCATAAGCATTATCTCAATAATTATAATACCAAGACAATGTCTTCCTATTGTCTTGATAAATAGCTAAGTGAATCTTCTAAACTTCTAGAAGTAGCTTTTGAATTGGATGAACTTCATTCCTATAAGATAAAATAGCTTCAAGTTCCAAAATAGGATATGAAAAAAAATAGATGGTTGAAGTACAATGTTAGAGAAGCTTAGAAGCTTTGATAAGAAATAACACTAGTTTAAAAACTAATTGTTCTACAATTATTGGGATTTATACCATTCTAACAAGCTCCTTCATCAGCAATTCTACATCTACTAATGCAATATTCAATTTCCTGGACACGACATCCAATTAACTTTCCAGAATTTCATTTTATACAACCGCTTCATCCTCTTCTCCAACTGCAATCCGAAGCCTCTTTCATCGAAGCAATACCATCCTCCATCGCAAACGCACAAGCTTTTGATACTCATCATAAAACAATACATGCAACAAACATAATGTAACACACCAAATCAAATCTATTCACTTAATAAAAGGAATTGAATATCAACAGCAAGTATAAATTAAATAGACAAAGATCATAGAGAAAATAAGCTTTGGAGTTCAAAAACCTTTGTTCTTATAGTTGTATCTCATCAATTTACTATATGACATCTTGCATTGTTGCTAGTTACTAACTAGCTAATAAATTAACTAGCAATTGCTTAGGGCCTAGCATAAATAGAACACAAGTAGACTTCCATATCTGATATTTACCTACAAATTTTTTGGGATGCAACATTTGACTCATGCTTCAACATATTGCATTCTAGTAAAACTCATTGACCTTGTAAGCTCTTAACTTCTCGTTCAAGAGGCATCAAATTTCATGACAAATCATTTGAGCATACAAATGACAAGTTTCTTAAAATGAAGCCTTTTCCATCAAACTTATTAGTAGATCTTAAGCTAAAAAAATATGAAAGAGACTAATCTAAAAGTAGTCAATTAAGAATTTGAAAGTAGGGCAAGCAGGTTTCATATATCTCTAATTAGTTTCCCAACTTAACCTTTTGGCGAAGGCAAGGAAAAAAAAACATACACAAATCATACTATATTATATTCCAGTTGTTTTTTGGGGTTGACTAACAATCAATCATATGGTAAACTGACCCTTCAAATTCTACCTTCTTTCATGGCTTAGCTCTCTTTGGCTTCTAGGTTAAGCTATGCTTGACTAGGCTAGGCTAGACTAAAGTATAGTAGAGTGGAGAACAGTATAGTAGAGCAAAGTTAGGCTTGAATTGGCTGTGGTAAGCGAAGCTCGGTAAGGCTAGAGTAGGGTAGAGTATGATAGAGTAGAGTATAGTACTTAGGATTAGGACTGAAGAAAGTAAAAAGTGATCATCAAACAATGCCTTAGAGTTGGAATCACCATTCAATGAATAAATCCTAAAAGATTGCTAGATGGAGTGGTACTAAAATAAATAGTCCCAAATCAAAAATATCAGAAATGATTTTGCACTACACATACACAAAAGCTTTCTTCATCTTAGCAAGCCCCTCCTTAAAACTCTTTATAGACTTTCCTTTCTAAATTCTCATCACAATCTCCACCTTTCCCTAATTTCTTGTAAATATCTCCCTCATTGTTTCTCTTTAAGCTATTACATTTTTTTCTTTAGTGCCCTATTGTACAACATCTCCTCACCTTTATTAACTGCTAAAGAAAATCAATGATAACATTTATTGGCTAAACATATTGCCATATATAGAAATCAATATTAATAAATCTAGAGAACTTAAAATTACTTGAGCATTTCATATTTGATAAGGAATTCCATGAGGTATTATCTCCTATGTATCACCTTGTAGTGGGAACAAAAATTCTACTATCAAAGTGTAAGATTTTTGAGAATTACTAAACCACCTCTATATGAGTGGCATAAGACCCACTTTACATCATCTGAAATGCAAAAATGACAGACAAATAATTAAGAATAATTTGGAACAAAAAAAAATATGAGTTTTGTTATCTCATGTTCTCTATTTAAAAATAACCAAAAGACTCTCCAACAAATCCATTTGTAGTTAAAAAATATTCAAAGAGACTTAAATCCTTGAAAAAAGGATAAATGATCAGGATAATAACAAAAGAAGTAAACAAGACAGTCTTGACATTTCCCAACAACATTTGTCATACGTTTAAATGACCTTGAAGAAAAGTTCTAAAAGCCACAAGTGCTATGAACCCATGAGGAAGGGATACCAAGAAACCTTGAGAGAGTATAGCACCCAATGTAGATTGCCTTAAACTTGAGATAGTGAGCTCAGGCATAGAGCCACTTTAGATGATGAAATTGAAAGTTTAAGACACATGAAGTAACAAGCATAAAGTTCCACCAACGATTCCCAAAGATTTCCTCAAGAATTGCACTGTAAGATTGGAGATTTCACAAGAAGAGCAAAGAAGTTGAGCAATTTGACATGAGAAGAAAAACTACAAAACTTAAACAGAGGTGATATAATACCTCTAAGAGAAAGCCTTTAGGAAATCTAGCAAATATTTGAGGACCAAGTATTGAGGTATTTCTACAGTCGAAGTGCTAGTCCAAAAAAAAGCAGACTTAAGAAATTTTATAAGATGTTTTCCAATTTAATCATAAGAGTAATAACCAAATAAGAATGGCTAAAAAGAGGACTCACATCTCCATTACAATACAAGCAACCCATACTCATAATTGTGAAGTATCTTGATGATTTATGAAATCACCCTTAGTAGCTAAAGGGATAAGAAGGAAAATGTAAGTCAAGTCAAAATACAATTTGATTAATGGAACCATGTTGTAAATATTTCCTTGCGAAGACACATCCCAAAAATAGATTATATAAAAATACCAAGTTAAGGATGATAATATGACATAGTTTTTGAGTAAAAAAATAAATCCACCAGCTTCCTTATCTACTACAGAACTTCTCTTCAAAGGTTGCCCAAAAAAGGTACTTCACTTTTAACATATTTGTTTTTTGAAAACAACCATGAATAGGGCAATAATTGCAATGATGGCCTTGATTCAACCAAACCAAACTTTTGCTTGAAAAAACATGCCAAAATGCATCATTTCAAGGGTGAAAAAATTAGATAAAGCACCAAAGAGAACAACAATATATGTCATATTTATTACATAGATCACAAATAAACACAAGAAGATGGAAGAATTACCAGTATTATTTTAGAAAAGAATTAAAAAAGCTACATGAAGTCTTTGGGAATGGCTAAAATATTTTCAAATGAATCTTTAAAAGGACAAAGTACAAAGAAATTTCTCCAACTTCATCAAAAAGCTTTTGAGTTGAGTCACCAATTAACTCCTAAAAATATGACAAACAACTTGTTATTTCTTTCCTTGTTTCACTTTGAAGAGAACTCAGAAGAGGTTCTAAAAGCCAAGTAGATCAGAATAGCTAGCATGAAAGTTTTTCCAAAATTAAGATTTCAAAGTTACAATATAAAAAAGTAATAATAAAAAGAAAAGGCCATTTCCCTAGCAAAAATAGAGTAAACAATGCAAATGAAAATTCTTGAAGAGAGGATAGAAAGCCAGTTCATCATGGACTGCTCTTGCAACTCTTGAGCATTCCTAACTTTTCATTGTAGCTAAAATGGAACAATAAAATAAAAGGGAGTTAATAATAGCACATTGAACACAATTCAAAAAACATTAATTGAGTTAAATTATTTTACACATCATACAACTATGAAAATTTTATTTAAAATTTTCAATTGAAAAAAATGAATGAAATGTTGCAATTAACATCACCAAAACGTTATTCTCTCATATGAAAATAAACTGTAGAACAAAGTAAACAGTCCAAATGAAATGGAGGTTAAGCTAAACTATCATCATTACACAGTGCACAGTTCTCTTCAAATGTATTTAAAACAAAAAAACTTCATGTGTAGCAACCTGCACCATTTAAATATAACTAGTGGTTAAGTTCTAGTGCACTATTTTAAAGCTGAAAGAGAAATTGGAATATTATTTAAAAACATAGATTTGTGATTGAAGATTAAAAATGAAAGAAATGATAAGGAGAGATACATCCAGCCATATATAGAGGGATTTAAGAATGAAGCAAGATGCTAAGAAAGTTCTACCCATAATCTATTTGTCTTCTTTCTGGTTGTTGTTGCCAACCACTACTTCGCTCTCCATTGCAACAATTGTAGTAAGATAAAGATGTCTGATGCCTTTGCCAAGTTCTGTCATGCTTTCTTTTTGTTCCTAGTATAGTAGATGGTCCAAATTATTTAACATGTTTTACTAAACATCTTCGTAGTTGATTTATTTAATGTCAATTGTTTGATAGTTTAAGTTCATATTTTGCAATTTTATGTCAATTTTCTTAGTTATATGTATGGTTTCTATAATCAATTCGCATTTGCACATAATAGTTTTTAATGTTTATGTAATATGTACAAGTTAAAGCATCATTATCAAAGCTGTTTATGATAAGTTTATCGAACATTACTAGTGACTACAAGACAAATTATACTTGGAGAAATCACATAGATCTGACATCACTTCATTTGTTGTAATAACCTACCACAAACATTAATATTCAACTTTCAAGTAATTAAAACGGATTCCAAACTTCAAAAAAGAAATTCTTAATTCAATTATTAGATCTATATTCCTAGAACATGTTAGACTGAATTAGTTAAAAGCAAGCAAAGTATATAAAATAAGAAGGGATTTTATCTAATAGGACTATTACAAATATGCTAGAGACTTTAGTTAATTAAGCAGTTTTCCTAACACTCGTGGTATGAACAATAGTCCAAGCAAAAAGCCAAGCATAAACCCATAATAGATGAAGATATTCATTAAACAATGCACCTACCACATCAAACAGAACTATAGCAAAAAAACATACATCTTCTTAGTTCTCCCTAAAGCAAGAATTCTATTCAATTGCCAAAGTAACAACATTGTCCAAGTTCATCTATAGTCAAGTCTTCTCTATTTCTAAAGATTCAGTCTGCATAGGAAGAATACTTTAATACAACAATAATAAAAAAACTATGTTCAATGGAACATTTTGATTGGTAAGAACCTACTCCTTGTGCTTTTTGACGATCAAAATTTTTGTAGTTTCTCAATTAGTTAGATTGCAATGATCTAGAGACAAATTCCTTAAAATGACATGTTGAAAAGTAGTAATTATTTTTCTAGGAATTGATTCTTCTTCCATGTAGTTATTTTGGAGAAATGAGATGTTCACATCCTTAAAAATCATCAAAAAGTGACACATTGCTATTTTCTCACAATAGGGCATAAGAAACAGCTTACAAGGGAGGCAATAGAAAGATAGACACCTTGCATTCACTATTTAAGGAAAGGTCATCAAATTCGGGCAGCTTTACTGATTTAGGCTATGTTTATTTTGATGAGTTTTCTTTTGGTAGGTAACATTCTACAAAGCATGCTCATTAGAAAGAAAAAAGTCCTCGGCCTTATCAGTGCCATGAGCAATCTTAGGTAAACAGCTTCCCAAAGGTAGCGTATGCTGATTAAATGCAAAAATTTCCTACATATTATAGCTGAATGGAAGTGGAATGCAAATTCTGGCTTTTGTTTAATTGGCTCCACACTATCATCTTCCTCGTTTAACTTAGAAGACTCTAGTAGGGACACATTATAGAAATCTTGCCAAAAATGTATTAGGTTTGTTTGTTAGGGTTATTACCATTTAAGAAAGGAACAAAAAAAGATTCCTTTAAATGGAATTTTAATTTTGTTTGATGAAATGTGGTTGAAAAAGTATTCTTGTAATTGGTTTGAATATATTACGTGTAAAGATCAGACTTTTTCATAACATTTTTTATTATCAAGAGAAAAAAAGACAAAAATGTCCATTTTTTAATACAAAAAAAGGATAGCATTTGCCCTTGCACTAACTTTCAAAAATAATTTGCAACATCTTTGGGATTTGAGCATTTTTTTTTACGTAGCTTCACAAAGCATAAGCTAACAAATCCATAGTTTTATGAATAAAAATGTTGCCCAAAATCATCAACAAAGATATTATACTAATACCATCTACTATGTTTAGTTTGATGAATAACTACCACAACTAATAAATTGTCTTATGAGAAAAAAAATGTCCTGTTTAAGATTTAAGGTATTCCTATATGACTGCTATAAGACTGTAATGTTATATGCTCACAATGCAAGATTGTTAAATTTATCATAAACAAAATAAATATTATGAAGAACGAGTGACAACACTTCGGAATATGTGTACAAATAAGACATTTAAGAGAAGGTTGGTTAGTGTTTTAGTAATTGTGAATAAGCTTAGAGAAAATAGGTGTTGATGGTTTGGAAACATTTAACCTTTTAGAAGATGTGTAATTAAACTTTTTTCCTATGAATAGAAAAATAGACAAACCAAACAAGACATATGAAAAAGATAATTTGAAAAGAGAAGAGGTAGATCGAATATTACATTAAGGACTTGTAACCTAAAATCAAATGTTTTAATTCATATTGGTTTATAGGTTTGGATTAACTAGCTAGAAGTTAGCTAGTCTAACTTTTTATTCTTCAACTACACTTTCATATTGAGACCTACTTAATAATTATACAAACATCAAAGACTTATGCAAGAAAATTTGAAAGATATTTAGTGGGAAAAAAGTGTCAAGAATGCAGTTATAACATTAACAAAATTTATGAGCTTAGTGTCTAATTTTGAAACCTATAAAACTTGAAAATTTGGCAAAATGTCAAAAGCCTACATACCATTTTTCACTTAAAGAAAGGATGCTTCATAAGCATTAAGAAATCATGATTGAGTTGTATAAGGTGAAACTATATATTGCTTTTAACCTTTGGAAATATGTTGTACACAACTCTTCACTAATTCAACTATAATTATTTATTGTTGTCCATCTTTGGAATTGAAATTAGAAAAAGAAAGGAATGAGAATAGAACTTTATGTAGTTGAAGGTATTTGCATTGCTAGTGCATAATGTTGGTAATGATTTGGGCTTCTATATAATCCAAGAGTTCACTCAATAATAATGTATTTTAAACAAAGTCAAATAAATAAAGGCTAAATAAAAATGCCCTTGCAAAATATGATGCCACTAAAGTTTATTTAATTTAATTTACTTTAATATTAAAAATATTCAAATATAGAAAAAATATCAATTGCCATGTGATAAAGTAGCACTTTTTTAGAAATTAGCCTTTTTATATGAGATTAAAGGGATAGTCTATATATTCTCATGAAATAAATGGAATTACTTTTCGAACCCTTAGAAATATATGGGCACTTTAAAAAAGAATTTAAATAAATTTGCATCTCTAAATAGTCCAACAAGCACATGCTCCTCCCAAAGAAAAAAATTTCTCAATGACAATAAGCACAACTCTAAATTGACTTGACCATGAAAGCTTATAAACCACCTTGCTCAAATATGGAAGAAATCAATAAAGAAATAGCAATATCTATAACATCCAACTCTTTATGAAAGGAAAAGGGAAAGTTTCCTATGTAACAATTAATCAACAGTTCTTACCATTGAAATTGCAATGGTTAGAAACCTAAAGAATGCAAAAATCAACTATGGAAGAGTTTCCAAAAATAAAATGACTATAACTGCATTAGTATCACAATTCAGAGGAAGACAACATTATTCCTTTGGATGCAATTTTTCAAAATTGTTTTAATATGCTTGATAATTGAGACCAATGACAACAAGGAGTGATCATCAAATTTAAAAGTGGAATCAGCAGTGCCAGGAAAAACTTCTAGTAGATTTTAAATGGAGGAATATAACGATCAATAACCACACAAAAGAAAGTATTAGTCTATAAATATAAACCTTAAATGACCAAAGCCTTTCTAGAAACTAATCAATATCTTGACACTATGGCAAGGTCTTAAAATGTTGGAATTAAAGTCATACTTTCAGCAAGATGTTCTAGTCCGAAAGAGATAGGGACTAACTCTGATTGAATCAGAATACAAATCACTTGTGATAGAGAAGGTGGTCAATGGCTTGATTGGTAGATGGATTTTAATCATGGTATTGATAGTGGAGAAATGGTGACCGAGGGGAACATTAGGTTGCAATGCTCAAAGATAATCAACAATCATTATGTTGATGGCCCAAAAGAACTCCATTTGTTGTTATAAGAGTTGCAACAAAAAATTGTAAATGTAGGGTTTAAACGAAACCAATTGCTTCACAATTAAGGTTGAAGAAGTCTTGGTTTAAGAAAAGGGCATATTCTCTTGGTTTAGGGTTTATTTTAAAATAACTTTCCTTTAGCTCTACTTATTAAAATTTTTTACTAACAAACATTCTACAACTCCATGGTAAATAAAGGATTTATAATCATAAAAAATTTTGAAGTAATTTGTTTTCAAGAAAAAAAAAGGCTATGCTCACATTGAATCTTAGACCTTCTATTATGAAAACAGGGTCAATTCCAAAGGAGCTACAACTCATTGGAAATTTTCTAGACTTTTTAAGTAGCAATAACATCAAATATTTTTTTACAAAGACATTAAACATAGCACAGTTATGGCAAACAAAGTACAAGCCATTTCTTTCCTTAACATCATAAAATTCTTCTTTGTAGGTCATGTCTGGAATCCATAACAAAGCCAGTCTCGTACCTAAAAAGACCAATCTTGTTATGGCCATCACCACAAAGAACTACAAAACATTTCATGTTACACATGTGACAAGGCTACTACCAGATCTTTCCATCACAACTCCTAATCTTGTAGATTAAAGCCAATCCAATGCCATCCTTTTGTCTCAAAGATATTAATGAGCTGTTAATTTAATCATGAGATGCTCCATATAACCTAAAGAATAAAATACAAGTATTTTTAAGGTTTAGAGAAGTAAACATAAAACATAAATTATAGGTATATTCAGAAAGGGAATCAATAAGTCATACAAATAACCTAACCAAAACCATTAACTATAGAGGAAAAAAGAATAACAAGACAACGAGATAAGATTTCAAGAGGCAAAGAAATGATGCATTGTACAGTACCTAACAAATCATAGGATGGTTGACGAGGGCAAGGATCAACTCAATCGAAGAATGATAGCTTGTGATGAATAAAAAATTTAGCTTGCCCAACAAGGATGCATTGTGAAGATGATAAAGACATCAAAATATAAAAATGATTAGTAGAAAGAAAGGAAGCATAGAGTGAAAGAACAAAATGGCATGAAAAAATGGTGCAACACAAAGTGATGGAATGGTGTGCAAGTATACTGTCAACAAATGGACATATATTGCAAAGCAGGATGATATAAGAATAACAATGATTTAAGCAAGATGAAGTGCAAACACTGACAATCTTAAGCAAGGGGGAGGTATGTACCCCAAGCCACTGCAATAGAGAAAACTCATTTTTAGTTGTATCCATATATAGGAAGCAACAATTATCTTAAAAATAATTTTTAGAACGGAGAAAGATCATTATGAAGTTGTTATTTAGTACCTCAATAAAGTTTTTGTTAGTATGAAAAGTAGTATAAATTATTTGTCAAAAATTTAGGAAATATGCAACTAAAAAAATTTCACTTCATAAAGTGCATATCATTGAACAAAGAAAGTTATAGCTTCAGAGTAATTTGCTATCAATTTTTCAGCAACTATGAAGCATGAACAAAATCCAAGAGTAGACAATCAAAAGGATTTGGAAGCTCCAACTAATTTCAAAATCTTCAAGGTACTAATCAGGTGATCACTTTCAAACGCATTGAATCTAAAATTGATGAAAAATAATCAAGGGAGAGAAAAAATGACGAAAATCTATGAAACAGCACAAAGCAACAAGACCAATTTATGGGTCGTACTTGGAGACATGCTACTAGCAGTCGAAGCACACTTAGTAGTTCGCCAGCCAAGCGCCGCATGTGAAGGTGCATGAGCACATGCAAAAGGCCTCGACGCACCAGGCAGGTGCGCTTGCATGGGGCGGGCGCACGTGTAATGACCAACTGTAGAAATGTTTTGTGTTTAAGAATAGTAACCAATCTCCTAGACAACCCACTAAAACAGGTGTACAAATGAAGGGTGTGGGATGCACGTGAGTAGATAGTCTAGAACAGGTGCAGAATTTTAAATTTTTTATGAAAATCACATCTTTTTGGTTCTGTAATTAAATATTATACCCAAACCTCTATAAAAAGGGATGACGAGGATGTATGATAAAAATCAAAACTTTTAAAAAGTAAAAACTTGAAAAATTTTGGGAATTATAAGAATCAGAAGTTCATTAATTCAAATCTACTTGAATTGATTCTTATAGAATTAAATATTTATGAAAACAAATCCTCCTCTCTCTTCACCTTATTCCTTTGCTTCCTGCCATTTTCACACCTTCATTTCCACTATTGCTATTTTGAAATAAAAAGTCTGCTAATGAGGGCTCAAGATGAAAATTCTTCACAGACAAATCAAGTAGATGAAATTCAACATTAGTTTGTTGTATATGTGTAGCTGATTTTTGTCCATTGAACACATAGAACTAGATATGGATAGCATAAAATTATTTAAGGCTACACAAGTTAATGGCTTAACCATGACAATACCTTTAGCAAAAGCATAGAAGGTCCTAATTAATTTTAATTTATATCAAATGTTTTAGGCATCTTTGATGACCTTAATTGCACACAGCCTTGTATTTTAACTATTGTTAGGTCAATTGCATGGGCTGTATGGGAATTCATGCAGTAAATTCCTCAATAAATTTAAATTTAATAAACTGATTAAGGAACTTATGAGAGGGTGATGTTACAAATCATAGTAGTATTTGCATTTCCACTAAGAGAATGCTGCAAAAAGCAAGTTAACTTGCTGTCCCAATGTGGTACATGACCACTAGATCACAATCTTCCATGAGAAACAACATGCAAGCCATGTAATTGACAAGTAAAAATATAATGATGCAACATACCCTTGGTTTTCAACACCATCTCCTAGTTTCTTAATTACGATACCAAGTATCATCAAGCACTTATTTATATATGAGCCTTCTCTCAAGTGCATACCTTCTACACCAGTTTTAACATCATGTTCTAATCTAGCAAGATTCACCAAATTCTATCAAAAAGACAAAGAAAATATTATGCAGACCATCAAGAATTGTTCCTAAAAGAGGCATAAGAGATGACAAACAAACAAAACAAAAGCAAGATTATTTTGCCACCAAAAAATCATACCAGAATTGATACACATACAATATCAAAACAATTAATTGAATCACCTTCTCTACTTCTCTCCCAACTTTAAACAATCTAGAATTAAATTTAATTTGTTGAGATACTTAAAAAATGTTTGACAGAAAGCACGATAACAGTCAAATATACATGCCATGTGAAAAATTGTATTGGAGCGATTACTGTAAAGGTTCATGTTTGTCTCCCCAATGTGTCAAGAACAGTAAAACGAGAAATTGTGCCCTTAAGTTTCAATGCTACTACAATATAATTGAAATGAGGAAATGACATTTTGGCCTTACATTCACCAAATTCATTGAGTTGAAGAGCTTGTCGAGGGGAGGTAGCAATCTCCTCCTTCAAACCAGCAACATATATGCCTCTCTTCATTAATAAAGTTGAACTTATAATTCAAATAAAAATAAATAAAGTTCATAGTGATGCTAAATAGAACCTTGTTGAACAAACTAGAAATATACCTCAAGTGATTCATGAATTTGCATCTTTCGATTCCCAGGTGCCAACAAGTCATTGACCCCCTCATTGCATAAGACACACAATCAAGAAACTCTCTATCCACTTTTTAAAAGACAAAAAAATAAAGTTAAATAGCTATGCAAACAGTACAAGATTAAACTAACTTTTTCAAAAACTTTGATTCCTTTTAGAGATGAAACATTAAGCTAATAATTACAAACAAAACATTTCATCGATAAGAAATGGCATGTAAAACAATTATTGCTCAAAATGCTATCTACAATATATACACTTAACCAAATTCAATCACTAGAAGAGGAGATAAACCACAAATTAAAATGTAAGTTTAACAAAACTATAGTGATTTGAGTGCATAAAACAAGAGTAACTTATATAAAAATCAAAGAATTGTATTTGATAGCTTGAACTTCTTATGTTCACAAAATACATATGATCTGATATGTAACCAAAAGTTCTTTCAAAATATCACTATTCAATTAAAAATAAAAATAGAATTTAGAGAGGGCTTCGTTTATATAATTTTATTAGTTTAAGCTATAGTCCATATTCAAGAATGACCAGAAACTCAGAGCATATTTCCACAACTTTTTTGTTGTGCCTTGAAAAATATGAGCACTCAAAAGTAAAACATATATGTAATAAAACTACAACAAAGAAGAAAAGTTGCCCAATCCATGTGGAATAAAGATCAACCATTGTTTATTCAAATGACCTTATAATATGACCTTAACATCATAACGTAACATATTTCATTCTTCCCTTGAGCCATTCAAACAACTTTCCCAAGGCTCTATTTCAAAAGTTAGACTGTGTTCCTGATCAAAGGAATTGTTTTCATCAAACATTGTTTCTAAACACCTCTTTCATTTTATAATCTCGAAAGAAAACTTGCAGCATAAAATAATTTGATTCCTCCATATAATTCTTGTTTATTATTTTCTTTCACTATACACCAAACATTAATATTTCCAAGAACCAATGTCAAATATACTCCTTTATAATTAACATAAATTATATATTACATTTTTTCCAAAGTTAACATACTAAATACTTACAATTAATATGGACCACAACAAAGAATTTAATGAACTAGTAAACATGTGTATATATGCCTGTTGAGCCTTTGTCCAATTTTCTAAATTCAAACTATATAATATTATTACTAAAATGATACAATTTAAATGATTAAAAGTAGCAGACTAAATGAGATGAACTAGAAGCCAGAATAAAAGAGTTAGATGATGATCAAGAAAATCAAGTCTAGAAACTGTGGATAGAACTCATCAGAAGCTACGACTAAGATCTCAAGTAGTGAATCCAAGGTATGTTAAGTTTTGAATGCAATCAAGGATTTGTGGAGTTCAGTGAGTCTGACATTATATTTCTAGTTTTCTTTCTCTCATTCATTATGCCAGGTTTTCCTTTAGGCTACTATTCCATTTTTGTTGCTTTCTTTCTTTGATCTATATTTTTATAGAAAAGGTCATCTCCATTGTTTTTGGAACTTCTTACAAGTGGTAAATTCATGCTCTGAAGTATGGACTTTCTTCCATGAAAATTTCTTATCATAGTTACCATTCATTGATGTTTTCATGAATTTCCTAAGATCAAATGTGATTACTTCACTACATTATATGGATTTTAGTGTGGCATGAATAATTCATATTATGGATGGCCCATGTTTTCTTTCCTTGTTGAAATAATGCCATATAATTCTAATTGTTTGCT
The DNA here is from genome assembly GCA_023846275.1 of Vanilla planifolia. NCBI lineage: Eukaryota > Viridiplantae > Streptophyta > Magnoliopsida > Asparagales > Orchidaceae > Vanilla > Vanilla planifolia. The sequence continues at coordinate 5,815,608 of JAIUJO010000019.1, forward strand.
ATCTTCTTTAAAAATGCTTTCAGATTGACTAGTCACGTTTTTTTGACATGGATTGGCATGTAATAAAAGTTTAGTAGATTATCCAATATCATTGAACCTTAATTTCAAGGAAAAAATGTAACCCACCTAAGAATTCCTCCACCACACTTTTCAACCTATCAGTTCATCAGATATGGCAATCAAACCATAGGATTGCACCTTTTAAAACTGTCTACTAGTTCAACTGGTTTCTTCCAAGTCTAGATTCTGTTTAAACGAAATCAAGGGCTGTGTTATGTAATTCAAAATCTATGTAAAACTAACCAAAAAATGATATGTAGCCAAAACAAAATTGTATTATTGTTAATGCATCCCTTGGAAGGAATGCACAGTATTGTACAAATAAATTGACAAGTGAGCACAAGCTCTACACACCTGGATGTTGTCTTAAATGAGCAAGAGCTACCACATTATCTTGGATGACTGAATAAAAAGGTTAGTCCAAGAAACAAGAATTATTATAAGATATTAAAATATATGTACTTTAGTTAGAAAGCTGATGGAATTTTTGAATATAATTATTCAATGAAAGACAAACATTGTGTGTTTAAAAACCTAAGTAGATGTGAGACAATGCAAAAGAATTTAATACTTTAGGATTTAAGTTTTGACAATTAGGGTAGAAACATGACAAAAATAGAATTGTCATAATTTTGAATAAAAATTTAAAAGGTGTAATAGATGTTATGAGGATTAGTTAAAGGATCATAGCTTCAAAGATCATTATAACAAAGCAAGCTATAAATGTTGGCAATGACCACTCCTAAAAATGGACTAAATATGTTAAGAAAACGTTTAGATAGATTTGGAAATTAACACTAAGAATCCATGAAAACATTTTTAATTTTAAGAGACTTAAATAGCATATACATAAAAATAAAAGTAGTTTAAACAATATCTTGGTGGTTATGGATTGGGAAAGTTAATAAAGATAATAAAATTGTTTTAAAGTTCACTTCAGCATATGATTTATTATTGCTTATATTTTTTAAAGAAACAAAAGGAGCATTAATTACTTGTAAAGAAAGGACTCTTAAACACATTGATTGTTTCTTAAAGAGGAAAAAAACTTTTAGATTGTAAAGATTTTAGGGTGATACCATGAAATGTTTGACCCTCTAACATCAATTAATGATCTAGGATGTCCACTTTAAAAAGTACAAGAGATAAAACAAATGAATTACCCAAGAATAGACTATATTAACTTAAAGATAGGAAAAGAAATTTATTCAAGAATAGAAGTCTTAGATTTATGTTCTAGAAGATAAAGCAAAAAACAAATCATATAACATTGTTAATTATATTTGTAATACAACTGAGTTAGTGCTTAGAAGATCTAAAAGTGTGCCCAAAATTACAAATCATCTTGTTGGTAGAAACAACAAGTAGAAATTGAGGTTAAAAGCAAATTTTCTTATAAATCATGACTCAAGTGTATAAGTATGGAGAATTCAAAGAGATATCTACAAACAAGACAAAAAGCCACAAAGTAATGATACAAAGAAACCAACTTCAAAAACTTGTTTAAGAATTTGAAGATTACAAAGAGAGAATGATACATATATCGATCTACCAAAAGTAAAAAATGGAAGACCAAATATCTATGTCAACTAAAATCGATCAAGATTGTTTATCAAAAAGAACAGATAGTTGATAATAATATTAAAATCTACATGAACAAGCTTCCTTCATTTGCTTCTCAACAAAAATTATTACAAGAAAATCGATCAAGGAAAGTACCGTGCACCTAGACCTCAACTTAATATAAGTTGATCTATATACCTACCTCCTATCTTGATAACCACAAGGTAATCCTCAAGGACATCCCTTGATAGCTTGTCTCTATCGCACAAGTATCAACAAAGTCCTACTAATAATTAGTATTCATAATCGACACCTTCAACTAAAGTATCAATGGACTCTAACACTCCTTGATAAACAATCAAGAAGCTTAGAAAGATCTTAAGATCATAGATAAGCTTCATCAATTAATTTCAACTATCCCTCAAAGCAAGCTCTATCCTTAGACAAGTCATCATACATTTTCTTCACACTTTGACTAATTCTGCATAGATGCATTGATACTTATAAAGTTTTTTAACTTGCTCAACACAATCCTATCATGTTAATCCTATATACAACCTTAATGATATCAATTATGTGATATACATCAAAGGCATCCTCGTTTGGCACTTGAGACAACCTTCCAACTAAGATGACCTTCTTAACCAAGAATAATTTTGGTGAATAAATCTCCACTAATTTATCTTCCATCCGAATATGCAGTCTTTTATAGATCATAATTGACTTCATCTACAGCTCTTTGCACTTCCTTCATTTGTTTCATCATTTCTTAAAACAATAGCATCCTCCTTGCAACAAAGGAGCTCCATTAGCCACAACCATAAGTGGCACAATGTTTACTCATTGCCATTGATTCCACCATTTGATTACTATGAGTTCACTTCCTTATCCCTCACCTTGTCATTCATCCTTTTCTTCTTCACCTCATCTTGTGAATTATCTCATATATTATCTTATGATTTCTAGTTATCCTTTTTAGTTAATTGATTAATTAATTCTAAACCTTCAGTGAGGAAGCAAAGGAAATCTATGGTATTATTTTCCAAGTTCCAAATTTACAAGAACAAAAATTAAAAATAATTTGTTCAATTAATTATTTATGCCCAATAATCAATTCAATATTTGGTAAAAAAACAACTAATGGTGTTATTCATGTAACTTGAATATCTTGTTAACATGAATGTTGTACTTAAGTAGCTTAGGTTTAACTTGGCTCGAGTAACTTTGAAAATCATTGGGTGTCCAAATAGGATTTGTGCATTCCAAGATAATGATTTTTACCTAATTGTGCCATTAATTATTTAATGTCGAAGCTACATAATAGTATTATATCGCATATAGCAACACCTTGGTTGATTGTGTGTAAGTTGCATTGCATAGTACAACTACAAAAACTCAATGGACTTTCAAGTCAAACCTCTAATAGCACATCATGCCTCATTGTTTCCAAGTTTAAGACTAACTCATCACCCAACACTAATAGGAAATAAAGCATTCATATCATTCCTTTAAGACAAGAAAAGATGAAGTTGTTCCAGCTAACAACAAATGATAATTTGATTCAAATAGAATGGTCCCCGTGGAGTATTTTATGCAATGAATGCACAACTCATTGCTTGACAGTCATCAACTTTTGCAATATAAACTATCAAAATACCATTGAGCAAGTTATTAAGAAAGCATTTCAACATCTTCTTCATATGCATGATCAACATTGCTATAATTTATGTCAAAACAAGTGAACATAATGGAGACACTCTTAAAAACTAAATATCTTACATTTATACAAACCTTTGCAATATGAACCCCCTCAAACTTGGCCTTTTTTCAACCTTTTACAAGAAGCATAAGGAACCTATACTAGTTAAGGCACTTTGACAACATTTTCTTGCAATTTCACAACTAAAACATATTAGAGAAAATAGATTAGTTGATTAGAAGTTCTTAACTCCAACAAAAGTTGTAGGAAATAAAGTGGGGATTCAACTTCAGTCACAAACCTTTCAATAAAATTAGACTCGACCTTGAAGCTAATTAATTCTCATGAAAAGATAATATTTATGATCATGAAAATCTCATCTCAAAGGAGAATTTACCCTTTCAATGGGTAAACTTGCTACACTATTTTGTGTCAACAAACTAGATCTTCTAAACAAGATGTCTTTCCTAAAACCCATTAGACTTTACAATGACAGCACAATGTTATATGGGAATCTTAACCAACATAGCCTAAGTAAATACCAATTTTTGGAGATCAAGATGTTGTTTTGAGTTTGCTTAACCAAAGAAGACAACATTTTTACTAAATATGATGACATATTGTGAAAATATAGGTTGTCACATTAGTGAAAGAATGAAACTTCATATTATAAGCAAAGATATTGCATTAATGTTATGTTTCCTTTACGCTAAATTGACCACTCGACCTATACATGTTGTGATACTTAATGTTGCTTGACTTAAGAAAGCTACTCGTATCATAAGATGAAATGATACTCATTTCTAATTGGTTGATGAATTCATAAATTGTTTTTTCATTTTTTTTGTTATAAAAACTTTGCTTGCACACTCACGCAATCATAAGCATCAAACAAGTATACCATACTTAAGTGCCCCTTTATGACTATCAAAAAAATTTAATCTTTATTTTTTGAGCAATAGAAAATTTTTATTTAGAAAAAAATATTTACTTTGAAAACCTTTTGATCTTTTTTTTAAACCACGATAATTGTTCAAAAAAGTAACAATTTTAATCTCTTTCATAAAGACATGATTCACATAATTTAAATAGCTCTTACAATTAAAATAAAAATAATAATTCTATTAAAAATAAAATTAAAACATATAATTGTCTCATCATCTCATACATCAAATATCAACAAAATTCTAACACAACCATATAAGCAAAAGTAAGAAACTATAAGGCTAATATCACCTCATTTAATATCTTATGATAAGTATACATCTCATTATTAAAGACTCTCATTAGTTTATTCATATATGATAAACATTTTTATAAGCTATTTATGTTTATTATTTCTTAAAATCATCTATAGGTCATGTTTCATTATAATCTCTTTTCTTGAACATGTTAAAATATATTTGTAATTTTGTATGATTACCATAGAAATAGATAATGAGCAAACAATCTTCCTATGATATGTCTTCATTTCATAAAATTTTCTAGCCAAAACAAACTAAGCCAAAAATCACGTGCTGAACAGACAAAAAATATCTAAGAAAAATACAAGGCACTACAAGATTGGGTCATGACGTATGTTAGATTCTAATAACAAATTACATTATATCAATTGTAAGTTATCTAAAATGAGACTAATATATCGATGCAATGTTTCTATACTTTACATTAAATCCTTCTAAATTTGCTTTGTAATTATTTTGACCCTTATTCTAAGCTTCCATTAGAATGCAAGCCACCTTTTAATTCAATCTTTTCCTTTTTTTCAACCCTTTTCCCTTTCCTTTCTATTAATGTTTATAGTTTAATCCTCCAAAAAAGCTAGATATTCTTTTAAAGTTAGGTCTCACCTCTAAACGATACCCAGGAGTGAGATACAACACATCGTTGGTTCTATTACTAGATTCCCCCACCGAGTGATACTTCAAAATGTTATAAAACTGTTTGATAACAAAATGGCTTCTTCATTTTAAATAAGCTCCTTATTCTTAAGACAAATCTTCATTTAACTTTTATAATCTCGTTCGATACCTTAAAAATAATACTTTATTTACTTAAACAAAATATCCTTTTGTATGTTTTCCTAATATATTACAAATTAGTGACATATGTCATGCCATGCAAGTTAAAAATATTGGGCCAACTTAAAATGCCATAAAAAACTCCTAACTTGTTCATATAAGAGTTAATTAAGAAAAATAAAATAAACAATTAATTCTCTCATAGACCATTCAAAAATAATTTACATTTCTTTCTCTATAGCCAACAATTCTAATGCATTCATGACTAGTCTCATCTCTCATATTTTCTAAGGCCAAAACTAGGATATAAAATTCCAAAAAAGCTTGATAAAGTTCTCTTCAAAATTTTTAAAATTTGCTCCTCCTACAAGTTAGATTCTACATTGCCTTATCACCAATGCCTATAAACACTATTAAATACTAATACCACCTAAAGAAATCTCTTGTGGTCCACACATGCCATACTATTAAACAAGGTTTCAATCTCATCTAAGCAGTCATCTACTTGGAAAGGATCTATAGTGCCTACAAGGTGTGGTGAACATAAGCTTAAGAATTGCTTCATAAGATAATTTGCTTGATTCATTCTCATGTTCCTCTCATTTTTAGCATGCATAGCTACCCTCCAAACTGTATCCCAGATATACTCTCCCTTCAATTAATCCCCTTTCCCTTGAGCTATTATGCCAATTTTGTTATTAGCATGGTTGTTTTCTTCCTCGCACATCTTTCAATTTCAAAACTCCACGTTGCACTTACTAAAATTTCAAGTCATATTATAAATAAATTGAAAAAAATTTCAATTCATATATATAAAAAATAAATCCCATAACTTAAAATTCAATTCATCATGTATTCAATTCTCAAAAATCATTCCCAATAAAAAATTAAATCATAAACATTTTCTCATAATAATTCTTTTAAAACTTATTCTTCTTGTATTATACGTCGAATAAACCTATCATACATAATAATTCAGATATTGTTTGCAATTCCCTAGTTGGCTCTTATAAACTCGATGTATCGTATATAAAATTTCATGTAATGTATGTAATTCTTTTTTTGTTTTTATACCCTTGACATATTACTTATAATTCTCCATCTAGTCCTTATACACTCTACACCATTTGTCTAGGGGTGATATATTGTACGTTAAGCAACAACATATTATACTTAATAATTTAGGTACAATACTTGAAACTTGATTTCCATAGTTTTCCAGTCTTTATTTTTTAGTCAATTATTATACAATTACATGCTTTGTTAAAAGCATTATAAGCATACAACTTAATTCAAATATGCATTAATTATATACATGAACAACATATAGGTACCATTGTCCTATGTTTAAGGTTATAACACTTCTTATAAAGGCTAGACACTTTTTATCTTTGACAACAACATTTTAAATTGTCTTCTCGCTGCCCCATAGCCATATTTTTCCTAAATCCAAGGTCTACCCACAAAACTTCTTGTACACATGCTTTCTCTTTCTTGATCTTTAAATCTCAAACAAATTAAAAATCATCTCTTTATGATTGTTTAATAAATTTCTTATTTATTTAAGTACAATAACTAATTTATAAATTGGGACCAAATTACTATTAGTGTTATCCATGCAAGTAAATATATTGTTAACTAGATGTCACATATATGTAGTTCACCTCAAAAGTTTTGCAAATTGATTTGCAAATTATAGTGCCGTTTAGGATTGTGCATTTCACAATATGCGAATTTTACCTATTAGAGAAACATTATGGCTTTTGTTGTAAAAACTCTCCTTAATTCAATGAAAAATGATAAATAAAGTTTAACATATACATTCTAGAAAATATTAAAATTCATGTAAGGCCTTTTTTGTTGTAATCATTTATCTTAAGTATAAAGAAAATTTAGATGTAAATTGTAATGTGATATGAATACTTGTGATTAGCATATGACCTCCAAGGATAGCAAATGATATGTACTGACATATTGGTTATTCATGTTCTTACTTTATTCGCATATGACTTGTCCATATTCAATGCATTTGACATTATAATTCTTTATTTACAATTTTAATGATTTATATGAAGCTCATGATGCATAGTTATAGCATATCATTTAAAATAACTTCACCATTGATCATATGGCCATGATTGTATGTCGATCATAATGTTTAATTGTATCCCTATGTTGTATAAAGGTTGCTTAATCCAATCAAAAAGCCCAAGAAGTTATGTCTCTTCTATTTTAAGATAGTGGTGAACATCCTTCTAACTCAAACTGACATTATAATTATATTACCTATGAGCTATTGTGATTGGATGGCAAGATGTGTGGCTCCATGTATCAATATACATATATTATTCTTTTCATGAATATAGTGGATCATGAAGCCAAATAGCTATATAATGTGCATGGTTGTAAATATTGTCTATTTTGCTAGTTTGACAATTACGTATTGGATAATATAGATGTACATAAATTTCATGAACGTTTATATTATATTAAATTAAGTTGATTGAAGAGTTTAATAAAAATAAATAATTTTAAATAGCATTTAAGAGTTTCTGCTCATCTTTACTTTCATTGTTCATGAAAAACATACATGATAGAATATTCCATGCTTTTGGGTTTGTAATCTTATTCAATTGCATATGGTAAAGCACTCATTCTCGTACAAGTTGTGACGTGAAGTTTCATCTACTAATTGATTAGAGCCTCAAACATTGCTTTATATATTTTTTCAGACCCAATTTACTTGATTAGTAAATTTTTGTTGGAGTATTAGTAATAAACTATCTTTTGGATATTGGTATATTCAGCTATTTTATTATGTTATCTTAATTACTTATCTATTCATTTTAAAAAATTGGTCTATGAATGACATTATATTGTTCGCATTAAAAGTTCTTATTATCAAATTTAGTATAATGATGTGTACATTTTTTAATTAAATAAACATGTTTGCTCTGATTACCAAATTCTTTTCTAACGTACATCTTTTTAATTTTAATAATACAAAGTCAAATTACTTGGCCTTGATTTCCAGCTTGCTATCAATGTCATGAATGTTTCTCATATTATCAAGATATGACACATAGTGATGCCACGGTGATTTAGCATTTTATTTCTTCTCAAATAGAGAAAAATATGGAGCACACCAGCAACATTCACACAAATAACACAAAGAATATTAAAAATGCGATAATAGCCCAATCGTCTAATGTAGAGCCAATTATAGGATTGGCTAATATAAGCATGATACGAATTGTTGTGGAGGCATGAAGGAGCATGTCATGAATAAATTTCTTTGTTTAAAATAATTTCAATAAATCATAAAAACTAGGAAAATAAATTCAATCATTAAATTTAATATTGTTTAAAAGTGTACATCATATGTTTGGTCTAGACATCACTTTTCAACAATACAAATCAACACTAGTTGAAGTAGCTTTGCACACCTAAAAGAAGTTCGGACGCAACCAGTATATTTGGCAATAAGTGATAGCTAACAATTAGAAGAATGCATCCTTCAACTTGAGGAACTTACATTGATTTCTTAGTTGAAGTTAAATCAATTTTTATATGTAATTCATTTTCATTAAATAATAAAAGTTATATGTACCTATAGCTAGTTCATTTCTTGAAATTGTTGCATGATCTCAATAAGAAAACACGTAACATGTTATAACAAGTTGGTTATTTATATGTTAATTTTATTCATTTGAAACTAATTGAGCAGATTTACTATTGAACATAATACTTTTTTATAAACATTGGTAGCTCATGCAATACCTACAATACAAATTCCACTAAAGATCATGTTGCATAATATTATTACATCATTATTAATAACTCTATGATTGATTATATATAAGTGTAATTGAATATTGAATGTGATAATTAATGATAACATTTTTATAATATGACTGGATAACTAGGTCAACAAGCTCTCAGAGAGACAACTCTATTATTTCAAGTTAGTGATAACCTCACTTTTGTTTTTGGTTGGCTATAACATTCTTCCTATTTTAAGGTGACCACAATATATCCACAAAGTGATTATATTATAAATGAGTTATGATAAGTAAATTATTATGTACATGAATTCATATATATATGTATATGTATTGTGCAGATATATTGGAATATTGATGCATACTAACTTTGTTTTTTTTTCATAAGTATAGTTGAAATTCAAAAGAGCGATTTGATAAGTTGAAATTTGGTTGTTCATAATGGTGATATTCAAAACTTATGTTGGTATTTATGTTTTTGGCATTAGTTCAATTGACATATCTAAAACATTGAAGTAATTAGAAGTAACATTCAAACATTGATGCATGTCTTTTTTTTCAGTTATGAACATCATTCATGATAGACTTTGTATAATTGTTTATTTTTCATTTCACTTCTTATGTGCTACAAGACCATATTCTTGTAGAAATTTTTATTATGTATTCCATAAACCCATGAAATTTAGTTGTATATTTCTACACCTCAATCATTATCGCTCAAGCTTTATCAAGGGATTTCACTTATTAGTTTTCTTTGTAAAATTAGATGTTATTTCATATATTAATTTTTAAATCTATCTCATTAACCAGTAGCAATCGTCACTTGGATATAATTTCCATATAATTTAATCAAGAATTCTTTAGAAAGTCTATACATTGATACTAAAAATACCTAGATGCCTGATTGCATCACCTGGGATATTTTTTTAGCCTTATGATTTTTTTTAAAGTTGATAATGTGAAATATGGGCAGCAACACCTACATAAGAATTTTGAAGTGCTATCTCAATTGTTTTGTTCTAAATTGATCCTCATTTTTTTGAAAGCCTAATGCTTTTTTCCTTCTTTTATTTAAATATTGAATCTTTTACCGTAAAAGTATACCGTGGTAAATGGTTGTGAGCTTCAATTCATGGATGTGAAACGACAATGTTAGTCTTATTTTCCCATTCGAATTTTTTACCTTGGTCTACTTTTATGGTAAAAGAAATTCGAATCTCTGATAAAAAAAAACATTAGGCTTTCAATAAATGTGGATCAATTTTCAACAAAACAATTAAGTTAGCATATCAAATTGCTTATCTAGCTATTGGTGCCAGTATTTCCCATACTCAACTTTGAACAAAATCATAGGGTACAAAAAAATGTCCCAGAAGCTACAATCAGGCATCTAGGTATCAATAGTAGCAACGTACAGACTTCCTCAAGCATTCCTGATTAAATTATACTGAAATCATACACAAGGAAAACCAATATTGTCATACCATTAAATCCACAAACAACGGAGGAAACAATATCTTTTGCCCGGGCATCAAAAATTTCAACCGTCTTGCAGTCTTCCCCGAAAACCTGTCTGAGGTTACATAGAAAGGTTTAGGTCTCAAGGTCATTGGAGCAACAATATAATAGGATGAGTGGTGGTGGTGGTGGGGACTTACGAAACTCAAACATGGATGAATGATTAACAAGGAAGATCGAATTCTCGGAGATCCTCCAAGGGCTTGTTTGAGACTCGTTCGACAAAAGAGGCCATGCATGCAAAGCGATGCAAATCCTCACCATCGATCGTCACAATAACATAATGAGAGAAGAAAAAATTCGTAGTGAGCTTTCCCACTCATCTGCAACCAACTTGCAGTGATGACTAATAAACTTCTAGAGAGTTGTGTTGTTACCCAGTGGGTCTAGGTCTGACCGATTCCTTATTATTCCAACACGTTCGATCCAACACAACATGACATGATCTGGCACACCATATGTTATGCTAATTTGTGATCGATAATTTAACTTTTCAAAGAATTAATTTAGTGCAACATGTTTTTATTACTTTGTCTTTTATTGTGTAACATAAGTTTATCAAAAACTTAGAGATCTTCATCACTTGAAAAATGAGATTTAAATGTGTCTAATGTCCTGTGTGCATGACAAATGAGGATCACAAAGTGTAAATTTTTTTTAAACTTTTTATAGTTGCAGGAAGCTAACACTTTCATAAGGTTATACTTTCTTAGTTGACTTTGCTTCTACATTGATAGAATTTTCATATCATACAATCCACTAAAGGAAATATGCAACCAAATTTGGCTAGTAGCAAAGTGACAACTGGATGGTACGTTATGTAATAGGGTTTGTGCATGCTTGGTTGTAGCCGTAGCCTCATGTTTTTATACTTGCATGTGTGGCAGAACACTGGATGCACTACAACGCCGATAGTGTACTATTTGCACGTGTAGTAGCAAGTACGTGCACTTCCTATTACATCTAATGCATGCGTGTATTGGGGCCCATAAAGTGTAGCTTTGTTTAGGATGTTTCGAATATTGGCTACTTATGCATTGACACGATGATGTCCTATTAGAAAACTTGCCTTCCACATTGATGGAACTATCACAACATGCAATTTTCAAATGTTAATTTGTGTCATTGTGCCATCTATGATGAAGGAAATGTTGGATGATGTAGTATGCTCATGGCTTTGTGCATGTTATGCTTCATCCTTAGTCATGTGCAATTGTTCATAGTTCTCAAGTGTTCTTTGGGACTTGTGCATGTGACTGGTGGTGTAACATTTTTTGGAATTTTTAGTACTGTCATGTGTTGGTTCTTGTATAAGGTGATGCCCAATTAAGAGACTTATCATTGTGCATGTACAAAGTGTCACCCTTTTTCTTCTGTGTGGGGCTTTGTGAAGTACAATTTTACTCACTTTGTAGTGAATGTTTGGTAGTGCCATCTACTTTTAGCAATGCCCTTATCATTGGAGTTCTAACCATTTTGTTGTATGATGTATGGTAGCATCCCAATGTCCCATGTGTTTGAATTCTTCACATGCAACATTTTGTGCTTGAATTGCATGGCTTTTTCTCACCATTTCCATACCTCAGGTTAGGTGAAGCAAGAATGAGGTGTCACTCCAATAGGGACTTGACACAACACAATGTGAAATTATCAAACTTTTCTTACTTCTTGGAGCTTTATTTTGAGTGATATTTTCCAATGTCACAGTGAAACTTCTATGGTGCAAATTAAACATGACCATTTGTTGGTTGAGTATGCTATTACCTCTACATGGTATGATGTAAAGTGGAAAGCCTCACCCTCATGCTATGTATTCTTATGCATGTGGAGCCTTACAAGTGTGACCTATTAGTTGTGAAATTATAACTTTTTAAAGAGATTAGCATGGTGTTGCTTCATGGCTAGAAAACATTAGAGCACGTAGTGTGCTTGCTATCTTGGATATTGGAAAAGAATTTTATAATTACAGGAGTCATGCTCAACAATCTCGATTTGCAAGGAACAATACCTTCTAGCACTTTTCATGGTTTATTTATTGATTAGGCCATAATGGATCATTTGTATTACTATGTAGTTTTTCTAGATCTTGTTGGTTTTCATGCCATGTGTATGTTAGTCATGGCCTTCATCAATAATTAGGACCATTGTACTTTTTTTTAAAATCTTTCAGTCTCTTTGGGCTAATGGGATTAGATTTGTTTTAGACCACTTTTGCACAAGATTTACTTTTTTGTGCTGGTGCTTCTTGTGTCTTGCCTACCTCTTGGTGTTGTCAATTATTATTTGTAGTGCTTTGTTAGTTACCCAAAACATTTTAAGGAGGAAGTTCATAGCTTTCCTTCTTTTCTATAGGATTTGTATGTTCCCATTTAATTATTTTGTCAATGCCACACTTCTCATGTCTTGGAACTTTGTTGTTTTGTAATGCAATTTAACATGTGATCATCCCTACTTTAGTGTTGGCACAATCATTAAAACCGTGCCTTTTTATCTTCATTCACTACCAAGGAGGGTTTTCATTGAAGAATCCTATTATTGAGTGGCAATGTTTCAAAACTTGATGAATGGCATCAAAACATGAAAGCATTCATTAATCATTTGTAAAGTGTCACCAGATGTGACGAACATGTCAATTATTACATGAGGTGCCTACCTAGTGCCTTATCTTTGTGTTTTAATCTGGTTGACCTTGTCAGAAGTCATCTGCAAATCTGAAAGATTAATCCATGCATGTGTAAGTATAAACAATTTTAAACAATGAAATAGTGAATGACTCACTAAAATAGTTGTAGTTTTTGTGAAGGCACATGCCACTTTGAAAATCAAATAATTTTAGAGCAAATAAATGCATTGAATCCTAGCTTCTTGATTAGGATGCATTTATTAAGTAGATCGTTGATGTGGGCTTTCACCTGGCCTAACTTTTCATTATAAGTTATTGTATCACACAACATCTGTGTATGTGATGCATCATTCAAATTTCCACCATTTCACCTATTGATGGTAATATAAAGGCCTACCATGGTGGTAATGGTTGATGGAGAATTTGGGATTGATTTGAAAGAGGTAGCTTGAGACGTGGCTACCGCATCCAAGGAAGGTAGTAAGCGAGCAAATTTCACAAACTTGCATGGCGACGTATTGATAACAGATAATAATATAGGATCCATAAGTCTAGTAATTTGAAAAAGTATTATCTAAATCACCTAATAGGGATCCTTTGGAGGAAATTTTTTTTCAATAGCCTCAATAATCTTAGCTCCAATAGCCTATGTTTAAGTTGAAGTTAAAAAGCACTTAGTAATACTATTGCTTGGGTTGATTAATCTACCTTTTTGTGTACGTCCTAATCTTTTTGTCAATGATGTAGTTTGGCTTTTCTAGCTTGGTAGTGCCTCCTACATCATTACTTTGTAGAAATTAAATTGCTTATGGCATGCCCATGCTTTGGATACATTATCATGGTATAACATCGTTGGATTTCGATCCTTTTATGATGGCCTTTGATATTGAAGTAAAGATTAAGAGAGGCATTCATGTGCACAAATATCTCATAGTTAGAGTTAAAAATCTTGAATTTACAAAAAAAATCATTGAAAAAGAATTTGCTAATGCTGTTTTAATTAATAAGGAATGAGAGTTAGGGTTTAAAGATGATCAAATACCACCATAGCCTTAACCATAAATGATACTAGCAAGGGATTGGTGGATGTCACTATTTAGACTCCATTAGCACTATATATGACATCAACATCATTGGGTTCCTTGGTAATGTAATAGCTAAAGTCCACAACATGCTTGTTTAACAAAGTTCATATATAAAATAATTAAAAATACAAAATTGAAGTGATTTGGGAGAAGCATTAGTAGGTCTTAAATAAAATCATATAAAAATTCATGGTGAGAAACTTAGTCTTTAACATTTTTGCCTTCAGACTTTTTGGGGGATAAGAACTATGGTAGGAACAATTATTTGTTGTTGTCAAAAGGGATTGATTAACTACAATAATGACTATAATGTAATTTGATTCAATCAATGTTCCTTGGACATTAAGAAGTAGGGCTTTCAAAATTTCCATTGTTGTTAGAATAGCAACAATGTCCATGGTAGTAGTTGGATATGAAACCAATGTTTTTCTAAGAATTGTAATAAATCTATCTATGTCATCCCGTCTAACAGTACCAAATCTAACATTTATGTCATCATGAATAACTGCTTCAAGTTTAAATTTAATCCAACCTATTGGAGGAATCTAATAAGAGACAACAAACAACTAGTCAAGACCACCAGAGCTCTTGTTGGGCATGATGAAAGAGTTATAGAAAGTAGCAACTATTTTGCGATTTCTCCTTTGATGTGGAACTAAATTTTGTACCTTTTTTCCTTGTGCCTACAAATTCTTGTTATTCTAGAGGTTCAACAAAGATAAAGCAGTACATTTGACTAGACGAGATGTTATAGCCACTTACACATTCATAGACATCCAATTAAG
Source organism: Vanilla planifolia (assembly GCA_023846275.1). NCBI lineage: Eukaryota > Viridiplantae > Streptophyta > Magnoliopsida > Asparagales > Orchidaceae > Vanilla > Vanilla planifolia. The sequence continues at coordinate 5,830,744 of JAIUJO010000019.1, forward strand.
AAACAAAGTAATTGAAGTCACACCCCAATATTAAATCCCACCAAACATGAATCAGTCCTTTATGAAGCTACTAAACAAGAGTTCTTTCATGATATACCACTCTCGAAAATAACGTTTCCCGTCTTCATTAATATGACATCACTAAGGACAAAGTTTAGATTTCTCAATCCCTCTTGCATGAAGCCAGGGGTAAGTAGGAAGTAGAATTAATGCTACTCTCCGAAGGAAAATGTTTACTTAGGTTGCATCTTATCTTCCAAACCCACACAACCTCCTCTTTTGATGTACATATACTTGTCATTGTATATAGTCTCTAAGTCCAACACCATATCCTCACCCAATGTGAAGCATGGAGAATTCATTTCATTTGATTTAACCTAAGGAGAATGTAGAATCAAGAATACCAAATTAGACATGAATAACTTCTAAATCTTTTTGTGATCCAACACCTCGTGCTCCTTGACTAGCTCTACTACAATATCAAATGCTCCACATCCATATTGTTTTTGGTATTGGGGGCTCCAATTTTGGGTGTCATACATGTATGAGATGCATTACAAGGCATATGAAACGTATTATTATCATAATGTACTTTTTATCTAAAGAACTAAACTCGTAAATTATCTTCTTGAGTAGCAGCATACCTACCATGTTTTTCAATTAGCCTTAACTACTAGGCCGAAAAACTACAAATTCCAAGTCGATCACATTCCTTAAGAGTTGTATTTCTCATTAAGCATAGTTTATTGTACTATTATCATTTGAACTACTCCACAAATAACAACACAACAATATGTTTTATTCAATAATAATGCAGCTTGGAATTAAAATATAGACTAAGCAATAAGTAAGAATAATAGTTAACATCGAGTTCATCCTGACATTGTGGCCAATCATTAATAATAATTTGGTCATCCAACTTGACAAACAATTTTCTACTTGTTTAATAATTAATTTCAATTCTTTTCTCTAAAGTTTTGTTGCTATAATTGCTTTCTTAGATATTTTAAGCATATGAAAATTTCAAGAAATCAATTTTCTACACATGTACGTCATCCCTTTGCTAAATAACACTCTAAATTTGTTCAGATTGATCATCTCACTTGAGTGTTGCCATTGCTACTATATAATATTCTAAATATTCTTCATTATACCTCAAGTTGATGGTTCATAAATCATGATGCCATCAACATACAAAAAGTGTGCAATCATCAAAGAAGAAGGGAAATTCATAAGCTCAGTCGAGACAACATGATCAAACTGAAACTAATAAGCCATAAGGATACTTAGAAAATGTCGTAAGGTGGTATAGATTGAGAGGATATCCCTATCTTAGTTACTTTAATCAATGATAGATAGAAAATATTAAACATAATCCTAAATCTTGGTGTGGTGATATAAGTCTAAATCCAACCACAACAAAGTGTAAGGAACTACCAATATTTAAGCCTATCCAACACAAATTTCTAATTTTTCTTATCATAAGCATGATCCATATCTAATTTCCAATTTCTTATCAATTAATAAGCATATCCCTATCTAAAACCCCTTATTATTTGCATGAATGATGGATAAAAAATGTTAAACATAATCCCAAACCTTTGTGCGGTGATATAATCCTTAATCCAACCACAACAAAGTATAAGGAACGACCAATTGTTAAGCATATGCAATAAAAATTTCTAATTTTTCTTATCATAAGTCTAATAAAAATCAAATTTTATTAACATCAAACTTTCTTTGAAAGAAGACAGGTGCAAATAGGTTTTGTTTTCTCATTCAAAAAAATAGTATCAGATATAGCACGACATAACACAAAAGCAACTTACTCCCTAACAAAGATATCTAGGAACATTACCTTATTTCTAACCACCAAAATTTTTGTCACTACTTTGTGTTAATCAAATTGCAAAGGCTAATGAGACTAAACTTCTTTGGTTTTGATGCTCATTAAAATTTAAGGATGAATATGGCCTATGTGTCCTTTCAACATTTTCACATAAAATTATTTTTAAAAACTTATTTCAACATTATAATAGTGTCCATCTGTGTTATCTTCCAATAGCCATGTACAAACTCAACTGATAAGCCATCCAAACAATGGGATATGTTTCTTTTGTTGGACATCATTACAAATATGATCTTATCATCACTTTCACAGGATAATCTCCTCTTCATCATTAGTAATTATCAAACTATTTTATCTTTTTTTAACTTCTAAATTTGTCGTTATCTTATACAAGTAAAAAGTATACCACTCAATTAGGAAAGAACTGGCCAAAGGAATATTCTATTCAACTAAGAGAGGTAATAATCATTACATTTGAAACTCATGATATAATTATCATAAATAATATTAATATTTCAATCAATCCAAAATAATTCAGATTCAATCTTAATTTTTGTAATCAATATTATAATAAAAAATAATATATATATATATATATATATATATATATATATATATATAGACATACATACATACAAACATACATACACATATATACACACATAATTAAGATTGGATAAATGACTATTGAAAAATTTATATATGTTCATAGATATATATTATTGAATAATTATGCAAAGAACAATTGTGCAAATTAGATGAAAAATATAAGAAAAAATATTCACAGAAATTATGGAATGATTATTATAGATTCTTGAACTATTAACTTGATAAAGTAGCTTAAATATATTGAATAATTATTAAATTTTTTATTAGATAGTTTTTAAAACTAAAATATCTATCATATTTTTAAAACAACATTTTATTAAAAGAATTTTAAAATTTTACATTTTTAATATTTTTGAAAATTTAGCTAATTTAAATAATATGAGAAATAAAATTATTTGGCTAAAAGATCTTTGTTTAATAAAACATTAAACATTTGACTAGTTCTCTAATAGAAATGAAACATTCTATCAAGAAATATTTGTTAGTTTAGACACAACAATCATTTGTATATTTTATTGAATAAACATTGAAATATTCGATAATTGACTGATGGCTAGTCTGCTAAAAATTGGATAATCTAATAGCATAGTTTATTAATGGTCATATGGTTGCCAAAACCAACCTCAATAAAATTCAAATTAGTCTATTAAAAAGACATTGGATAACTAGCTTAATAATGATATGATAATAATTAGTCCATCTAATAAATATTAAATAAAAATATGCTGAAAATTGAGTTCTTTTAGATAATTATCAAACTATGTGATTGATAATCTCATTGTTAGCAACTCAAAATTGAGCAATATCAAAAGGCTATTGAAATGTTTGATGAAAATTTCTAATAATCATTAAATGGTACAACGTTCAATTTGATAAATAGATTGTTAAATTTGTTAGATCAAAAATGTAAAAACTATAGAAAATGTTTAGATCGTCTAACGCCTGGTAAAGTCTAGCTTGGTTAATTGGCTATTTATATTTTCTCATTAAAGCATTGCTAATAAGGATTAATGCATTAAGCAAGAATACTACAATATCTTAGAAGACTTAGAGGTTGGTAAGCTAAAATTGATAGCTTTTAAGAATTATAAACAACCACCTTAGTTCTATAAATAGATGGAAAAACCCATTGCATTGAATAAATGCACTCACTACGTACAAACATTGATATTACAATAAGAACTTATATACCCAATTGTCATCATTTTTTAAAGTATATATATAAATATAGATATATATTTCACTCAATTAATTTTTAAAGAGTTAATGTAAAATTTTGTTATTTCTATTATTGAATTTGACTTAATCAAACTAGGATTTAGAGGTGTTTGCTTTGAGCATTGTGTGAGAAGAGAGAGCTTATTTTATGAATTACTTATAGAAAAGCTTTCCACTTTTAACCTTGTGTGGGAAAGTTTTAACTTTTGGACCTTGTGTGAAGGGATTTGAAGTCTTAAAATTTTTTTCTTTGGAAAAAAACTATTGCAAGGCTTCTTTGCCAACACTTACGATAAAAGAAAGGAGATGTGATAGGCCCAAGAAAAATGTCTAAAGGAAAGATATAAATTTAAGAACAAGAAATTAAATAATCTAAAAATTTAATATGTTCTTACTATTTTTTATTATTTTTATTTTACTTAAACTTTCTTTAATTATACCATGAATGTCCTACTTGTTAGAGACATGTCTAGGGGTTGTTGACTTGGGAATAGTATTCATCTCTAAGAATAAGTGTTAATAATGAAAATAACTTGTCACATAAGTTGCCATCTCAATAAGTCTGAAGGTTACTTGATGGGGTTGATGAGCAACAATTTTATTATTTGGAGAATGATATTTGTAATCATCAATTCGTTATTGTTATCATGACCATGGACCTATTTCCAGAATATTCTTCGATCATCCATGTAATTGTGCTTCCTTGTAATTACATTACTACTAAATTATAATTGGTTAGTAATATTTGTAAATATGACTTGTATGTTTTAATATATGGTTTTATAAAAGTATTTTGAATAATGATTTTTTAGAATGGATAAAAATTTAATGAAAATTTTTAATTAAAATACACATTATTTTCAGCTTAAAAAAGTTAAAATAAATTAAGAACACACATAACACCCACCCTTTATACAAAAAGTCATATTATAATATGTTTTTTGTATATTCTCTCCCATCTAGTTACATTCTATTAATAACAAACTTAAAATATTATCTTTTAAATTTTACATGATGGATTAATTAAGAAAATATACAATTTTGTTTTATTAATTATTTACTAATTGAACTTGTATAAAAATAAATTCCATTTTTATAATCCATTTTAATAATATCCATTATTAATAAATGACTTATTATGTGCTTGCATCATTTTACCACCAATCTTCCTAACTCCCAATCATTGTGCTAAATTCAATATTATAATACATGATTTGATTTTCTGATTACAAATATTATTGGTATTTTACTTATGTTTGATGTAATTGATTTTCAGAAAGATAATTTTAAAAATATCAAAAATTTGCTGCTCTCAATTTTTTAATTCTTTAATTTAAATGTTTTTGTACATTTTTTTAATCATTTAAATGATTCCACATAAACTAAATGTACCATATGTGAACCAATGTGTTTTGGAAAAGAAACGTAAGACGTCACATGAGGTCATGTAGGAGACTTCTAACAATTGTTTTTATATTAATGACATGATTTTTTTAATACCAAGATAATATTAAGAGATTAGGTTAACTAACCTTGTAGGGGCTTCTGTATTTTTTTATTGTTAATGATAAATAAATTTTTTTGAAGTTGAGTATATTGCATATTAGTTATCTTTTTATACGTTGTTATATACTATTTTGTCACACATATTTTGTTAAAAAAAAATTGAAAACATATTTTGCCTTTTTTTAAGTAAAGTTGGACTTTATCAAACAAAGCTAAATTTGCATGCCATTCAATTGGGAAAGAAATTTAACAAAAAGACATTCTATTCATTGTCCTACTCTATTATGTAAATTTGTTAAATTGTAAACTTTCGATATAATTATCCCAAACAATACTATTAATATCATCAGTATAAAATGATTCAAATTTAATTTTGACTATCACAACTAATCTTATAGAACTAATAATTATCTAATACATATATACAAAATTATGACTATATAAGTGATATAAGTGATTGTAGATAGATCAAAAAAATATATTTATCTTCTTGTTGTTAAGACAACTTACTTAACATAAATGTTGGCTCATATCAATATGAACACAATTGTTAAATTACATGGTTCACAAAAACTATTATATTAGATATGAAACCTAACTTTACTTTGCATGTTTGAGTGATAATATATCAAGGCTTTGAAACAAGTTTAAAATTTAGCAGTCATTCTTCCTCAAATAGATAAATAAATATAGAGAATCATTAAGATTCTAAAAGATTTACTTAAGACTTTGTATATTTGATATTGGTGGAGGTTAAGAAAGTCATTTATCATTAATATTTTTTTAATAATAATAGTTATAAATATAATTTTGAAATTGCATCATTTGAGGCTATATATGAAATGAAGTATTTGTTAACTCTATGTTGAAATAAAAGAAAAGAAAGAGTTTTATTGCATCCTTAGATTATTGAGAAAGACACAAAAGGAAAAGAATTATTCAAGATCAATTAAAGATAGCTCAGGATAAGAAGAAAAAGTACTTTGATGCAAAGAATTGATTAATAAAATTTCAAGAAAGAGACCATGTATTTATTAAAATTAGTTAAATGAAAGATATTATAAGAATTGAAAAATAAAATGAGTTAAAATATAAGTTTATTGGTACATATTAGTTCTAAAGCGAATTGGACAAGTGATATATTTTATTGTTTTGACTATTTATATATCAAGAATTCATATTGTATTTCATCTTTTATTTTTATGAAGATGCATTCTAGATCCTTATTATGATTTTAATTATATTGGTCTAGATAACAAAATTTAATAAAACTTATTTAGAAATACAAGTGAAGGCCCTAAACAAAATGGAGAAGCTGCTAAGAAACACAACTATTCTAATGATAAATGTATCATAAAAATATCAAGCAAAAAGAAAAGCTACTTGGGGAGTGGAAGCATAAATGATCAACTAATAGCCAAAACCTTTCTAAATTTCAAGATAATTTTATGGAGGTTAAGATTTTAACACCTCAATATATATATATATATATATTGTACTATAAACGATAAATTAAGTAAATGAAGTTTTAATAATTTATATTTGGATGTAATAATGTCATCTATTTTAAATATGATATTTATTTTTTAAATATTATTAAATTAACCAAATATTAAAACTATGTCATGATTTTAATTGAATTCAAAAAGTTTAATAAGATAAATAATTGAATAGCTTTTCTCAAAAGTAATCCAAGGCAACGAGTTAATAATTTTTGAAGGTTTAAATAATTAGTAATGAATTTTAAGATATATATAAATATATTTATATTTTGGAATAATATTTTTGTAATTTCATAAATTAATTCCTCACAGCTCAACAAAGATAAGATTGAAGGTGATATTTGATTGTATTAAATTAATTACAAAAGAAAGAATAAATAAGGTAGAGAGAGGAAGCTCAAGTAGATTAAGAAAAGTGAGTTGAGAGAGAAGATGAAGGAAATGAGAAGGTTTAGCTTGTTAGAAGCTTAGTAGGGAAAAGAAGAAAAAGAATTAAGGTGGATATTGGAAAGCTTTGGTGCAGCTAAAAGGGTAGTGTGTAATGAAAAGAGAAGGTAGTACAGTTTTGAGAAGCCATTTACAGCTAGCAAAGCAGGAAGCAACAACTAGTTGGGGTAAAGTATGGATTCAAGAGTTATTTTTATTTGAATTTGACTTGGCTTTTATGCAATAGTAGAGCTTTGTTAGGGAGAGAAAACAATTATGACAAAGCTTAGTTTGGCTTCATTAAATGAAAATGATCATTTTTATCGATCAATTTACAACCTAAAAATCATTCACTAAGTAGCCAATTAGATTACGAAAATAAGCAGTTTAAATTATCTATTATTAACAAAATCACATATCATCATTTGGGCTAATGAATTCAATAATCTCTATCACTTGATAATGATAAATATTTTGATGTAGAATATATTAATAAAAATTATAATAATATAAGACATTTCTCAAAATATTTGAATTTATTTAGAAATGATTTGGAAAAAAGAATTTCTATATTATGTTAATACTCTATTAGCTTATGACTTATAAATTTAGAAAGTGGTTTCGAAAATGAGTTTAATATGAGAGAAAATAAATTTTTGTGAAAATTATTTTTAAAAAATGAATGTTTTTGGTGTTTCAAAAAAGATTTTTTAAAAAATAAGATATATTTTGCTAATACAATCTAAAGTTGAAAAGCAAATTGAATGGTGCCAGATGGCACTCACCCAATACCATTGTGTGAAAAGTCATTTTTGACATTAACCATTTAATTCCATTTTTGTTTTAAGGAAAGTCCTACAATAACAAAATTAATACACTTTGCATGATAGATTAATCAAAAAAATCTTCACAATTTTTAAATAATTATTTACAAATAAAAATCATAAAAAATAATTTTCTTTTCTTTAATATATTTTATGAATAATTTTTAATGGACCCACAAATAAAAAGTTTTTTCAAATATTGTTAAATTCAGAGTTTGTTAAACCCATTTATGGAGCTAAAGGTGGGAAAAGAAGAAAGCGACAAAAGTACCTATTTGAAAGAAGGGCTCAATCTTTCTTTACATGTTTTTTGGTCAAGTTAAGAATATACTATGCATATACGTGAAGATGGTTTTTTAACATTGTTCAAGCTTCCTTATTTTTTGTCCATAAGCTTCATCTCATCTACAATCTATTTTAACCTCCCATGGTAGCAATCCAATTTCACCTGCGTTTGCAAGTCATTGATCTCTTTATTGCTTGCTGAAGCTTACTACAAGAGCCTACATCCACACTAATAACAGTTGAGGAATCAGTTATTCATTGTAAGTCAAATATTAAAAAACAAATCGAGGAAATCTCATATCAAAATTATAAAAGCACAACTGAAGCATACATGATTTGTACTTGTATTAAATCTAATGCAGCCTCAAAAGAAGAGGGAACTTTCATTTTAGATGCAATGTTAAATTAAAAACTGAAAACATTACTTTTGCATTTGAAACGTAACACACCTTTTTTTTTCTAAGGTTGGGCAATATAACCTCAACAATTTCTCAGAAATGAAGAATGGGAAATAAGTTGCATTTATGATTGACAAGAACAAACCACCATCTATTTAACTATTTATTGAATTGACAGTTGCAATTATCTTTGTTCAGAAAGACTTACTAAACAATTGGATTGAAAAATAAACTGAGAAAAAGGAAGGAATGGTTTAAAGTGAGAGAGAAGAGGGGAGAGATGGCAAATAGGAGAGAGAGAGAGTTAGGAAGAATTAATGAGCATTTTCAAAGCAGTATCCAAGTCACCTAAAAAGGAGCTTGTTCAAAGCAGCACTTCTACAAAACTCCTGACGAAACTTTACAAATAATAGCTAACCCCTCAAATCGATAATTCACTGATCTACTGTTTGTTTGACCCTATTAAAGTGATAACAACTTACCTTAAAAATTACAATAATGAAAAAAATACTTGAATACTAAAAAAGATAATTTTCATGTGAAAATTCCAAATTCAAAAGAAAAAACTCATTTTCATACTTACAAACATATTCATTAGAACTCAAATAGATAGTTGTAAAAAGAAACATCACATTTATTACTTTTGCTCTAAGCTTTGCCTCCTAACAAGTGACTCACATCCTCAATGTCATGGTAGCTTGTAAAATAGAATATAGATTGTAAGTCACTTAAATTATTTCAATTGATTTCACCAAAATTTTGATAACTTATTTGACCATTTATTGGCCTCTGAGCCATGCGCCACCATCCACTTGCATATAAAAAAAGAACAGCAGAAGCTTGATTTGCATGTACACATAAATTACCCTTCAGTGCCTATTGTCGAATTGTGAGAAAAATATGATTCAACTCTCAAGCATCTATTTTGTAGTAGAATTGTATAGTTCACATTGTCTACATAAATTAATCAGACGCAACATCTTAATAATCTTTTAGTGCGATAATTTAGTATTGGACATCTACACAGGTAATCTCTTAAAATTTTTAACTCTTTTTCTGCCACTTTCCTTCTTATCATTTTTCATGAAAACGTAATAGAGTAACAAATATTATCAGCTTATTAATAGTACTAACTTTGTTAGCATGTCTATTTAAATATCTATACTAAGACTTTTGATAATACCTTATCAATCAATGGCCTGATGTCAAGAAACTTCAATTGCATGAGCAAAGTTCTTTACAAGACAAATTGTATTTCCACAATCATTTAATATAATAAAAATCATACTTTTCCTTTCACTTAAAAGATTTTTTTAAATCATGTAGTCTCTTTACATGCCTTTTAGAAGATGAGGTTTAAAATTTGGTTGTGGAGAGAGCCACATATTCTAAAGTTGAGGCATTTTGCTAAGCACTAGTACAAAAACTAGTATATGTATCTTATGGTACTCTTCTAAAAATCAATATCACATTTTAAGCTACAATTTAAGTAACATCAAAGTACTATGACATTCCTTCATATACATAAGAACCTATTCAATTCTTTGCCAATGTTTTCAATATGGGTAACAAAACAAACAATATATTTTGGGTCAAGCCTTATACATAAAATGATATGCATATGATTCCTATCATAAGTGGGTATGGTATCTCAGACAGGTATTTCCACTCATGAAAATTTGGTGATCACTCTTTTCTTAATTTGAAATGACTTATAAGTGAAGCATATAATCCATCTATACTCCAACTTGTTTATACTAGATTTGTATCAGCTTATTGAAGAGAAGAACAAAATGGTTTTATGGATATTTTGATGTTTTACTCAAATTAAAACTGTGGCACCACTCAAGCAATGGAGGCTTCGTAGGCTTCAAGTGTTGGTGATATTTTATTCATAGAATTCCCTTTAGTAAAGGAAGGGTAATGTTAGACTTTCCTAGAGAAAGGGAGTTGCAAGGAAAGATAAAGTTCTTGTTGGCTAGTTGGCTAGGACTAATTCCTTTAAATACTTTTCATAAGCTTTTTGACTTCAATAATCCTTAGAACATCACTTACAAAGTTAATTGGTGCACACTCATGGCATTGTTAACATGGAATAATATATGAGGATAACCATAATGACAATTGGCTCCATGAATATCTCTCATAGGTTGACAACAATAAATATGATTTAAAATTGTAACTCAATAAGAACACAAGATTTTGTCATGTTGTAATATTTTGTTGTCATAACCTAACCTTACTACTTTAAGATAGTATTTCTCTTTCATAGTTTCAAATCAATAAAAAAATAATTCATCCTAAAAAGTATCTTGATATCTTAAAATCTTGGTATTATATATGTATTTAGAATTTTTCTCTTTATTTTTTATGTGAGAATAAGAACTATTGTCTCCCTGCACCTAAAAAAAGCTAAGAATCATGTTTTGCTCAGAGATTCCACCGTTTAGAAATCACTCAATAATTTTATTATCATCTTTAACCCCTGGTGTCGCTGGCTCACCAAGTTTTGCTTGATTCAACTTGTACCACTTTGTATTATAAAAAGTATCATTCCATCACCACAATAGTAAGAGACAATCATATTTTATAAAGGTAGTGTCCCTTTTTGGTTCTCCTATATTAGTCAAACAAAAACTTGTCTTTAAAAGATATTTACATTATAAAACTATGTTTCTATATATCTAGCTTCGATACATTTTATATCTTCCAAATGCATGCACTTATTTACCTAGAAATATACTAAGAGTAACTACTTATCTAATAATTCTCTATCTAAAATATCACCTAATGATCCCTCACATTTTTTTATCAAGGATGTTATAAGCTCATTATCTTTAGCTTTGTTTTTCCTTGAACTACATAGTATTATTGTAGGAGTTATCAATTCGATACCATAACATCACAACATAATGTATCCTTTTCAGATATTATTATTCTTTGCCTTATTCCATACTAACCAAAATGAGTTTTATCCAATAAGGTTCATAAAAATCTAAATTATTCTAAACTTAACTAGTATTTTTAGTTACAATAAATGCTTTAATTCTTTATTAAATTTGAAACTAAAATATATGATTGTAGAGAAAAGTTTAGATAAGATACTACCAAATTATATTTTTTTGATAATATTATTAGAAAGCTTTCTTTTCAAATTAGGTCTAGAAAGAATAATCCACAATAAATTATTTTGTATTCTCAATAATGAATAAATAAGAAAAAAAAGATTCTTCACCCCAAATACAATCATCGTAATTGCTTCTCTTAGCTCCTTCATCCCTCACTAGAACATCTTCCTAAGCCACAATTGTGACATCCTTCGAGCTCTTCAACTAGTCACATCCTTTCATAATTCAGTCTTGACAACTAGTTTCGATCATGAAATGAAATTTCTAAAATGGGATTGCACTGCACTCCAACACAATGTTTAGAGGATGCACCACTAGATTTCATTCAATTGTCATGTTGGAAGAATAGACCTCAACTATTTGATCTCCCAAGACAAACTTCTAAATTGATCTCCATATATGGAGAAAGAATATGCAAGAAAACATTGTCTTTAACCATCTTAAAGACAAAATGAGTCATTCCACATTCCCTTTGAGGTTTCGTCCCTCAACCTTTAATTGTTCTAATCGATATGAAGCCATACAATGCCCCTTACTATGAAATAGTATTCCACTTAGTGCCTGTTATTCCTTTTCCTATTAGTGTTTTGTGGCATTTCCATCAACTTTTAAGTGTATCATTCAAATATTATTAAAACTATTGTGCACTACATTGCACTAATCCCTCGATACTTTTAATTGTGTCAATTTGGAACTCTACATTGAATGGGCTTTAAGGTCTAAATCCCAAATTACATATTGAATAGACTTCAACTAATAGAAACATGGCCTAACATGTTTAAAGAAAACTAGACATAGACGAGACTTTCATCCTATACTTTAAAATATCATGAATGTTACCATCATAAGAGTTGTCAGATGGCCCTATTTATCATACTATAAACAATATATCATTGTACAAATTTCTCAAATTCTAATTTTTTATAAGAACTTCAATTTGTCATATCAAGATAGTATTTGTTTCATTCAAAAGCAACTAACCACCATTAAAGTAAGAGTTTCTTGAACAAATCTCAACTAATCCTCATTACAAGGCATGCATCATTGTATCCCTTAATAGAGAAGGCCTTCACCTAAGTGAAAATTAGATAGCTTTCATTGTTTTCATATTTTATCAATCCCCATTAAAGTAAATGTCCTCCTTATCTCTCAACACATACTCTTTGTGCATCTTTAGTTAGACCCGCTTCACAAAACTTAAACAAAAGTTTCTTACTTCTTGTTTCAAAAGAAAGCCAACCAAATTATTTTGAGCTCCTTTCCTATATGTGATGACAATGTTGAATTGTTATGGATAGGCCATGTGCTAAATGTGTCATGCCTTTTAAAACTTGCTAGGTTTTATAAGTATTGGAGTGGTTGTTTATCAAAGTTTGCGATGTTTCATTCTGGAGAAATATGGCAAACAATGTTTCATGGCTTGATGTAATGCTAAAATCTTCTTGTTGTATGACCATGACTTTCCTTGAGCTTTTTGTAGTAGCATGAAATAATATGCTAGAAGATGTCCTCAAACCATCCACATGATGCTAATTGCATGGCTTGACACATCTAATGCAATCTTATAAGAAAGTCATAAGCTAGGAAAAATCAAACCTATGCCCATAATTTATTCTTTAATAGGGGAAGAGTATGATTTTTTTCTCTTAAACTTCAATTTTGCTTTTATTAGTACCTGCAATGGTGTGACAATCTCAATGAAGTTATTAATGAATCACAAAGCTAGTTGCATGCCTCCATGATGATCCTTTTACCTCTAACATTATTTGGTTTTGAACAATCTCATATGACTTGCACCAAAATTGAATCAATTCTTCATTTTCCATTTCTAGCCCTGTTCACTAGATAAATCAGGATCATTTGCTTGAATTTGTATAATGTTAGGCTAAGTTTGCACCTTTGAAATGACTTGTCAGATAAACTAGTTTTTCTTTATTCACAAGTGTTTCACATGAACAAGTTTTGGTCTCACTCTTATCAAATTCTTTCTTTCTTCCTCCCTTGTTTTCTATCTCTCTGTTCTCCTCAAAATAACTTGAACCACCCTACATGTAGTTCCTTTAGACTTGCTCATACACATGCTCTTGACCACATTCTAGTGTTAATACTATGCATATTCAATATATAGCATACACAAATTGTGTTGGCATAATGCTAAAAATTAACCTTAAAGAATAATATACTTTTGAGAGGACCATCAATATCCTAACACAAAATTATGACCATAAAACTCAAGGTAGTGATTAACATCAATCCTAGCTGGTATGATGAAAAAATTAAAAAATAACGAAAAATGTTAATAAAAAATATATGATTTCAAAAACAAGAGGCTTTCACTGCACTTAATATAGTAGACATACTTTTAGTAAAATTAGTGTACTACATTTCCATTAAGCCAATTGGAAATCCTACAAAATTTCCTGCCAAATTTCTAAGCTACATATCATGGGTTCACTTTCATAGATTTTTCATGTTATATTCACATTGCAAAAGTATAAACCAGCATAGTTGCACTTTGATTCACAAATACCTAGGATAGATTCTTTGTAAGACAAACAATTTCATCATTTGATATCTTCTCAGTCAGAGTATTCTCTTTAGAGCTTGTAGTGGATTTTACAACCTCAAGTACTAAAAGAGCTTTTTTAAGTTGCTAATCCAATCAATGAGTAAGTGTATGAATTAAAAAAATGTAATGAAAGGAAGAAGAGTTTCAATGCCATGTGCATTATTTGAATAATTATAGTACTGAGATAATGTCTTCATTTTGTCTTTATAGGTAGCTAAGAGAATCTTCTGAACTTCTAAAAGTAGCTTTTGATTCAGATATACTTTGTTCCTAACAGATAAAATAGATTCAAGTTCTAAAATAGGATATCAAAACCACTAGAAGGTTGAAGTACAATGGCAAAAAAACTTAGAAGCATTAATAAGAAAGTAACACTAGTTCAAAAATTAATTGCTCTTAAATTATAGGGATTTATACCATTCTAACAAGCTCCTCCTTTAGTAGTTCTGCATCAACTAATGTAGTATTCAATTTGTTGGACATAACTTCTAATTCAATTTCTAGAATTTCATTTTTAACAACCACTTCTTCCTTTTCTCCAATTGTAATTTCCAAAGCCTCTTTCATCAAAGTGATATCAGCCTCCTTCTCAAATGCCCTGAATACAAGCATTTGATACTCATCCTAAAACAATACATGCGACAAACATAATGCAACAAACCAAATCAAATCTATTCACTTAATATATGGAATATAATATCAACCACAAGTATATATTAATCAGACAAAGATCATAGAGAAAATAAGCTTTGGAGTTCAAAAACGTCGTCCATATGCTTAGGCCAAGCTCAATAATGTTCATGTTTTTGTAAAGTGCACTAAAACGTTAAGAAACAAACCTTTGTTCTTCTAGTTGCATCTCATATGTTTACTATATTACATCTTGCATTGTTGCTAGTTACTAACTAGCTGATAAGTTAACTAGCAATCGCTTAGGGCATAGTATAAATAGAACACAAGCAGACCTCCATATCTAATATTTTCTTGTCAATTTTTTTTAGGATACAACATTTGACTCATGCTTCAACATATTGCATTCTACTAAAACTTGGTTACCATGTGAGCTCTTAACTTCTCGTTCGATTTGAGCTTTCTCACTCTAAAAAAGGAAATGTTCATCTTTAATGAAGAAAATAAAAAAACCCAAATTAACATATCTGTGGCAATAATAATTACCTCAAGCTTTACTTTGTCCTAGATTGTTTTCTTTAGTTTGCTTTTGATATCCATGAATTTTGATTTTATCTTATCAAGTTCGTTTCTCAGAGATTCTTTCCCTCTTGCAAGAGAAGAAGATGATTTGTTTGACACTTTTTTTTGAAGAGAGCAAATCTGAGAAACTAGCTCTTCCTTGTCCATATCATCTTGAAGACTTTGTTCCTACAACATCGACATGGATCAATAATAGAATGGAAACGTCATCCTAAAAAATAAAAAAAGGAAAGACTTTATTTAGCTAACCACAGTAATCTTCTCCTTATTTTCGAAACAACAGTTGAGCTCATGAATTTGTTTCTGATGTTGACATACTTGGCTACCCAATAGATTCTACATTTGATTGAATTTATGGAGTATTTTCACTGGAGAAATAAAAATCAAGATCATCATATCGTACCCTCTTAAACTTGAATTCCACAATTGATCATAAATCTATTAACATAGTTGTGACCTAAAATAAGGGACATAAATTGTGCCACACACTCCATGGGAATGGTCTTAAGACTCTAAAAGCATAACATAACAGAATATGAAATTATGTAGTTTATGGAAACAAAATTATTATCTGGCAAAGGGAGAGTTTAGTAGGTATTCAAACTGATATAAATCAGTTTTTATGTTTAAGGGTAATATAAATGTAATGATCATCATGTAAGATTTTTTCTTTAACAACTATAATTATCAACATGTAATGCTTGTCATATAGCCCGTATGAGGAGAGTAACAAGTGGATATAGATTTGATGATAATTTGCACGTCAAAAAAAGTAAGATATGAATCATAATTAGATACAACAATTAAATATCATAAGAACAATGAGATATAATAAACATTTATATTATGTAGAAGAAGTGGGGCTCATTGTTAGAGCACTCTTTAGGAAATCAAGAGGCATCAAATTTGACAACAAATCATTTGGACACACAAAAGGCAAGTTTCTTAAAATCAAGTCATTTTCATCAAACCTAGTAGTAGAGCTTAAGATAAAAAAATATGAAAGAGACTAATTTGAAAGTAGTCAATTAGGAATGTCAAAGCAGGGCAAGCAAGCTTAAGGTATATGCAATTATATTCCCAACTTAAGCTTTTGCTGAGGTAAAGGAAAAAGACTCATACACAAATTGTACTATATTATATTGCAATTGTTTTTTGGGGTTGACTAAAAATCAATCATATGGGAAACCAACCCTTTAAATTCTATCTTCTTACTTGGTTGAGCTCCCTTTGGTTTCCTTTGAACAAAAGGCATTTCAATATTTAACATAATCCAGTTAAGCAAATTAAGATGGTGCAGTACTGCCCAAGGCACACTATTTATTTAGTTTATTTTTCAACTTAATTTGACAATGGTACAAGCTGTGGACGAATCATTTGGTATTGATGCATCATCTTGGACATATATGGCTAAGACTGAAACTTCATCAAACAAAATTAACAAACAGCTATACATGATGGATATTGCAACAAATCTCTGGAATAATTGGTAGCATAGGTAATACAAAGCATTCAAGGCTTTGCATGGGTAGTTACAAAGCAATAACTTATCATGATAAAAGCACCATAATATAAACCCCAAAAAATACATCACCACAAAAGTAGAATGCAACCAACTCAAAAGAGGGGAAGGTTAAGGTTGTCCAAACTTAATGGAGAATATCAAAGAATTTTATCTATGTCAATCTATGACCTCAAAATTTAAAGAACAACAAATACTCTTAAAAGTTGATGCCAAGGTCGATTTGCAAACTTATGACAAAAAATGAATGCCAATGTAATGATACTGTGCGAATAGGACATCAAGGGTTAAAAGTAACACATTTTTCTTAACGAACGTATGGATACATCTTGAGTTACCAACAAACACTGTGTGGAATTGAAATACTCATTTTATAAACAAATTGATAACTAGAAAAAGTTCATAAAGGTAGTAAATATGAATCTAATGAAAGGATGCAACTCTCATTACTCAAGGACATAAGATCATTATCTATTGTGTGCCCAATTTTCTTAAATCAAACCATCCACAATTCAATTATATAGAACTCATTCAAGCTGGTGTGTCTAATATATCTAGCATAGAGCCATTCAACTTGGATTTTGAAATAAGCCAAAGTCAAAGTATTAATATAACAGAAGGTACAAAAGATTATCAAGAATATTTGAATAATTGAAGCCACTTCAAGATGTAGTTGTAGCTCTTCCAACATGCATACAAAAAGAGACATGATATGCACAAAATCAACACATCCACAAATCAATTGTTTGGAGACCCTTTAAGGTATGTTTAGTATATCTACCATACAACCCACTCAAGTTGGATTTCTCAATAAACCCATCCAATAAAGACAAATAATAGGTATAAAGGATTATATAGAATATTTAAAAAATTCTAATTGCTATCATGATGTGGTTTAAGCTCTTGCAATAGTACAAAAGGAGACATGATATGCATCATCAATAGGAGAATTTTAAGAGATCTAGCATGTTTTTATATAATAAAAGAATAACTAAGGGGCTAAGAAAGTTAAAACAAATTTGATATGTACTATTTTAACTCCTAGAGAAATTCAATGATAACTTTTATTGGCTAAACCTATTGTAATAAAGAGAAATCAATATTGATAAATCTAGAAAACTTAAAAATACCTGAGCATTTCATAATTGATAAGGAATTTCATGAGGTATTATCTCTTATGTATGACCTTGTCATGGGAACAAAAATTGTACGATCAAGCTATATGATTTTTGAGAATTATTGAACCACCCCTAAATGAAGGACATTAGTCCACTTTGCATCATCTGAAATGCACAAATGCCATAAGCAACTAACTAAGAATAATTTGGAACAAGAAAAATATAAGTTCATTATCTTTTGTTCACTATTTAAAAATAACCAAAAGATGCCAACAAATCCATTTCTACTTAAAAAAATATTCAAAGAGACTTAAATCCTTGAAAAAAGGACAAATGATCAAGATACAATAACAAAAGTAAATAAGACAATCTTGACATGCCCCAACAACATTTGTCATATGTTTAAATGACCTTGAAGAAAAGTTCAACAAGCCACAATAGGTATTAACTAATGAGGAAGGGATACGAAGAAACCTTGAGAGAGTATATCACCCAATGAAGATTTCCATAAACTTGAGATAGTGAGCTCAAGCATAGAGCCACTCGAGATGTTGAGCTTGAATGTTTAAGACACACTTAAAGTAACAAGCATAAAGTTCCACCAATGGTTCTCAAAGATTTCCTTAATAATTGCACTCTAAGATTGGAGATTTCACAAGAAGAGAAAAGAAGTTGAGCAATTTGACATGAGAAGCAAAACTAAAAAACTTAAACAGAGGTGATGCAATAGAAATTAGACTATAATGGTCATTAAATCTTGCCATGTGATACAATAGAAATTGTTTGAAGAAAAGGTTTATATAATTTTAATTTACATTAAAGCAAATGGTAACCATTGACATTATATTGATGTT
Organism: Vanilla planifolia; assembly: GCA_023846275.1. NCBI lineage: Eukaryota > Viridiplantae > Streptophyta > Magnoliopsida > Asparagales > Orchidaceae > Vanilla > Vanilla planifolia. The sequence continues at coordinate 5,849,764 of JAIUJO010000019.1, forward strand.
AATCACAACAATTAGACAAGGCTCAAATCTTCTTAAGCAAAAAAAGAAAAAAAAGCTTTGTTCCACAAGATTGAGGCAGAAGTACAAGCAAATATAAGAAGCCTTTCCCTTTCAAATGAGGTGTAAGAATTGATGCAAAAAGAGGACTCACATCTCCATTACAATACAAGCAACCCATTGTCAAAATTGTGAAGTATCTTAATGATTTATGAAATCACCCTTAGTAGCTAAAGGGAAATTAAGGAAAATGTAACTAAAGTCAAAATACAATTTGATTATTGCATCCATGTTGTAAATATTCCCTTGCAAAGGCACATCTACCAAATATATTATATCAACATACCAAGTTAGGGATGATAACGTGAGGTAGTTTTTGAGTAAAAAATATATTCACCAGCTTCTTTATCTACTACACAACTTCTCTTCAAAGGTTTCCCAGTAAGGTACTTCCCTTTTAACATATTTATTTTTTTAAAATAACCATGAATAGGATAATAATTTCAATGATGGACTTCATTCTACCAAAACTAACTTTTACTTGAAAAGCCATGCTAAAATTCATCTTTTAAGGTGAAAAAATAAAATAAAGCACTAAAGAAAACAACAATATATGCCATATCTACTACACAGATCACAAAGAAGCACAAAAGGATGCAAGAATTACCAGTATTATTTTAAAAAGGAAGGAGAAAAGCTGCATAACTTCTTTGGGAAGCTAAAAGATTTTCGAATGAATCTCTTAAAGGGCCAAAGTGCATAGAAATTTCTCCAACTTCATCAAAAAACTTCTGAGTTGAGTCATCAACTAACTCCTAAAACTATGACAAACTAATTGTTATTTCTTTCCTTTTTTCACTTTGAAGAGAACCCCAAAAGAAGTTTTAAAAGCCAAGCAGATCACAATAGCCAGCATAAAAGTTTTTTTGTAATGAAAATTTTAAAGTTCGAATATAAAAAAGAAAGGAAAGATTATCTCCCTAGCAAAAGTAAAGTAAACAATGCATCTGAAAATTCTTGGAGAGAGGATAGAAAACCTTATCATCATAGACTACCCTTGCATCTTCTTAAGCATTCTTGTCATCTCATTGTAGCTAAAAGATAACCACAAAATTCAAGGTAGTTAATATTTGCACATTGAACACAATTCAAAAAACGTTAATTGAGTTCAATTATTTTACACATCATACAGTTAAGAAAATTTTATTTAAAATTTTCAATTGAAAAAATTGAATGAAATGTCGCAATTAAAATCACCAAAACGTTATTCTCTTATAAGAAAATAACCTCTTGAACAAAGTAAACAATCCAAATGAAATGAAGGTCAAGCTAAAGTATCATCATTATGCAATGCACAGTTCTCTTGAAATGCATTTAAAATCAAAAAACTTCATCTGTGTAGCAACCATCACCATCTGAATATGAACTTGTGGTTATGTTGTACTAAAAGTTTGTAGTGCACTATTTTAAAGCTGAAAGAGAAATCGTAATATTATTTAAAAACATAGATATGCAGTTGAGGATGAAAAATGAAGGAAATGATAAGGAGAGATACATCTGGACATATATAGAGGGATTTAAGAATAAAACAGGATGCTAAGCAAGTTCTACCCATAAGCCATTTGTTAGTTTTCTACTTGTTGCCAACCATTGCTTCTCTTCTAAATTGTAACAATAGGAGTAGGTTAAAGATGTCTGATGCTTTTAGCAAGTTCTGTCATGCTTTATTTTCTTTTCCAGTGTAGTAGATCCTCCAAATTATTTAACATGTTTTGCTGAACATCTTCCCAGTTGATTTATTTAATTTCAATTTTTTGATAGTTTAAGATCATATTTTTTGGTTTTGTCATTGTTCTTATTTATATCTATGGTTTCTATAATTAATTTGTATTTGCATAGAATAGTTTTTATTGTTTATGTAATAAGTACAAGATAAAGTATCAATATCAATGCTATTTATTTTAAGTTTATTGAAGCCTATTAGTGACTACAAGACAAACTATGCTTAGGTGAAATTTCATCGATCTGACATCACTACATTTGTAGCAATAATCTATCACAAAAATTAATATTCAACTTTCAAATTATTGAAATGGATTTCAAACTTCAAAAAAGGAATTCTTAATTTAGTTACTAGATCTATATTCTTAAGACATAGTAAACTAAATTAGTGACTTAAAAACAAGCAAAACAAAATAAGAAGGGATTTGATTGAAAAGGACTATCACTAATATGTTAGAGACTTCAATTAATTAAGTCGTTTGCCTAGCACTCGTAGTATGAACCAATGTCCAATCATAAGGCCAAGCACAAACTCATAAATAAATGAAGATATTCAATAAACAATGCACCTACTACATTGAACATAACTGTAGAAAAAAACATACATCTTCACACTCCTCTGTAAAGCAAGCATTCTATCTAGTTGCCAAATTAACAACATTGTCCAAGTTCATCTATAGTGAAGTATTCTCTATTTTAAAGATTCAATCTACATAGGAAGAATACTATAATGCAATAATAATAAAAAAACTATGTTCAACTGAACATTTTGATTGGTAAGAACTTGCTCGTCGAGCAGTTTGATGACCAAAATTTCTCCAGTTTCCCATTCAGTTAGATTGTAAAGATTTGGAGGCACAAATTCCTTTAAATGACATGTTGATGAAGCAGTAATTCTGTTTGTAGGAATTTATTTCAATTCCATATGTTTATTTTGGAGAAATTTGATGTTCACATCCTTAAAAATTATCAAAAAAGAGACACCTTTCTGTTTGTTCACAATAGGGTATAAGAAACAAGTTACAAGGGAGGCAATAGAAAGAGAGACACCTCACTACCACTATTTAAGGAAAGATCAAATTCGGGCTGCTTTGCTGAAGATTGCTCCTCTTCCTAAAAAGTAATAAAAAACCATTATTTGCAAAGCTTCTAGACATTTGAAAGAGATAAAGAAGAGGGAGGGTGTTTGTGTGGGCGAAGGCAGAATACATACTAAATTTAGGCTATCTCTATTTTGATGAGTATTCTTTCAGTTGGCAAAATTCAGCAAAGCATTCTCATTAGGAGGAAAAAAGTCCTCGACCTTATCAGCACCATCAGTAATATCAGGTAAACAGCTTCTCAAAGGTAGCATTTCCCCATTAAATGCACAAATTTCCTACATAGGATTTTTGAATGGAAGCAGAACGCAAATTTTGGCTTCCCTTTAATTGGCTTCGCACTATCAGCTTCCTTATTTAACTTAGAAAGTAACTCAAGTAAGGACACATCTTAGAAAGCTTGCCAAAAAGGTATTGGATTTGTTTGTTGTGTTTATAGCCATTTAAGAAAGGAACAAAAAAGTGTTTTTTAAATGTAATTTTAATTTTGTTTGATGAACTGTGGCTGAAAAAGTATTATTAGAATAGGTTTGAATATATTATGTGTAAAGATTAGACCTTTTCATAACATTTTTGAATGACATGAGAACAAAAGAAAAATATGTCCATCTTTTTATTGCAAAAAACTGATAATGCTGACATTAACTCCAACTTCCAAAAACATTTTGCAACATGAATTGGGATTTGAGCATGTTTTTTACCTAGCTTCACAAAGCATAAGCTATCAAATCCATAGTTTTATGAACATAAATACTCGCCAAAATCATCAACAAAGATATTATACTAATACCATAAATTAGTTTAAAATACTTATAGCTTGATGAATAACTAGCACAACTAATAATTTTTCTTGTTGGAAAAAATGCCCAATTTAAGATTCAAGGTATGCCTATATGATTGCTATAAGATTGTAATGTTATATGGTCACAATGCAAGATAGTTAAATTTATCATAAATAGAATAAATAATATGAAAAATGAGTAATTACACTTTAGAATATGAGTACAAATAAGTACATTTAAGAGAAGGTTGGTTGTCATTTAGTAATTGAGAATAAGCTTAGAGAAAAAAGGTTTTGATGGTTTGGAAATATTTAACCTTTTAGAAGATGTTCTATTAAACTTTTTTCATATGAATAGAAAAATAGATCATCCAAATAAGACATAAGAAAAATATAATTTGAAAAGAGAAGAGGTAGGCTGAAAAATTATGTCAAGGACTTCTAATCTAAAACCAAATATTTTTGTGCATATTGTTTTACAAGTTTGGCTTAATTAGCTAGAAGATAACTAGTCTAATTTTTTATTCTTAAAGTAGACTTTCCTATTGCGATCTACTTAACAAATATACAAATTTCTAAGACTTATAATAGAATATTTGAATAATATTTAATGGGAAACAAAAGGGTCAATAATCTAGTTATAACATTTAAAAAATTTATGAGCTTAGAGGCTAATTTTGAAACCTAAAAAACTTGAAATTTTGGCCAAATCTCAAAAGCCTACATGCAATTTGTCATTTAAAGAAAGGTTGTTTCTTAAGCATCCAGAAATCATGATTGAGTTGTATAAGATAAAACTATATATTGCTTTTGACCTTTAAAAAGATATTGTACATAGTTCCTCACAAAGTCAATTATAACTTTTAACTATTCTTCATCTTTGGTATTAAAATTAGAAAACGAAAGGAATGAGAATAGAACTCTATGTAGTTGAAGGCATTTTCATTGCTATTGCATAGAGGTGCTTAATGATTTGGGCTTCTATATAATCCAAGAGTTCTCTCAATAATAGTGTCTTTTAAACCAAGTCTAATAAATAGAGGCTAAATAGGAATGCCCTTACAAAATAAGATGCCAATAAATTTTATTTAATTTTATTTAATTTTATTTAATTTTATTTACTTTAATCAATATTAAAAATACTTAAATATAGTAAAAACAACAATGATTATGTGATAATTAACATTTTTTAGTAATTAGTCTTTTTATATGAGATTAAAGGGATTGTCTATATATCTTCATCGAATAAATGAAATTTCTTTTCTAAACCTTTGAAATACATTGGGCACTTTAAAAGAGAATTTAAATAAATTTGCATCTCTAAACAATCCAACAAACACAAGCTCCTCCATATTAAAAAAGAAGAAAATTTCTCAATGACGTCAAGCACAACTCCAAATTGACTTGACCATGAAATCTTATAAACCACCTTGCTCTAAAAAGGAAGAAATTGATAAAGAAATTGTCAATATCTATAATATCCAACCCTTTATGAAAGGAAAAGGCAAAGTTTCACATGTAGCAATTAATCAATAAATCCTACCAATGAAATTGCAATGGTTATAAACCTAAAGAAATAAAAAATCAACTATGTAAGAGTAGCCAAAAACAAAATGACTATAAATATGTTAGTATCAGAATTCTGAGGAGGACAACATTACTTCTTTTGATGTAATTTTTCAAAATTGTTTTAATATGCATGACAATTGAGTCCAATGACAACAAGAAGTAGTCATCAAATTTAAAAGTGGGATCAGTACAGTAAGGAAAAATTCATAGTAGATTTCTAGATGGAGGAATATAATGATCAATAGCCACACAAAAGATATTTGAAGTCTTAAATATAAACCTTAAATGAGTAAAACATTTCTAGTGAACAAACAAGTCAATACCTCGATACTAAGGTGAGGTCATAGAATTATGGAATTAGATCATACTTTCAACAATGCTTCACGACATATAATGAAAAAACTAATGGATCCATTAGGTAATAACTAGATATTTAGTCCAAAAATATATAGTGACTAACGCTGATTGAATCAGAATACAAATCACTTATGATAGAGAAGGCAGCCAATGGCTAGATTGGTGGATAGATTTCAATCAAGATATTGTTAATGGAGAAATGGTGGCCGAGTGGAACATTGGCTTGCAATGCTCAAAGATAATCAACAATCATTATAAGGATGGCCCAAAAGAACTCCATTTGTTGTTATAAGAGTTGCCATAATGCAAGGTTTAAACAATACCAATTACTTCACATTAATGGTTGAAGAAGTCTTGTTTTAAGAAAAGGGCATATTCTCCTAGTGCCCTTTAATCTTTCTATTATTTTTATAGATAATTCTAGAAAGATATTCAAGTAGTCTTTTAGAATTTCTTTGATGCTAGTTAGAATGTAACAAAGATTTAACTACACTTGAGACAAAGGATAATTGGTCAAATTGGACTTAAGAATTAATCCAAAAAGATAATAGAGGAAGGATTTTCTTATAATTAAATTTTAGAATAAGGAAAAACCATCCCACAACTTATCAAAGGCAAAACACATTATCTAAGTAGAACCATAATATTCAGGAGGCCTAAACCATTACAAGGGAAAAAGTAATGGTGTTAAATGAGTTAAGGTCTCTAAATAATCACAAGACCAACTCAATCAAAGTCTATTTTAAATAAATTTTAATTAATAATAACTTGGATAAATTCTCATAAGATTATCAGTACAAGCTAAGTCCATTTAAGTTTATTTAGATCTTAATTGACAATTAAAATACTAAAAATATAAAATAAAGATCACAAATGGGTATAACATGATTAGTTGTTTCTAAACATTGATGTGTTTAAATTGAATGAGATGGATATTTTGGATATTCTAATCTAATAAATAGTGTAGCCTCCCTTAAAATATATAAGATTTCTAAAATGACCATTTAAACAAATACGAGTATCTCAATAAACACACCCAAGGCTATGGCCTCAAGTTCTCAAAAAAATAAGAGAAACATTATTGAGAAATAATGAAAAGGGTGGCCCCTATTCTTGAGAAGGATAATTAGAAAAATACAATAATGAGTTTAATGACTTAGAAAACACTTGAGAGCTTATCCTCTAATGATCTTTATTTTCTCTATAAATAAGATGCAATTGGTGAATGGGGACCTAACTTAGGCTTGATGTTGGCTTCACAGTCATAGACATGGATAACGACTTGTTTTATTTTGATTTTAATAAATAAATGCATAATGGGAACTAAACCAATCAATATAAGTGTTGACATAAAGTATATACATTAGTAACTCATAATGTGGAAATTTAATCCAATATGGGTAGTAGATCGTTAGAATAGAGCTGCATGACATGCAAGAAGCAATGTTGAGATGATATTTCCATGAGCTAATGGCAAGATAAAATATCAAAAGGACATTTTGCCAAACTACAATGGAATGCACTATAATACTATTTAAACATATTAGATGCATTATTTGATTACATCTTTAAATAATATTATTTAAAATTTTAATTGTATTTTGCAAATATAAGCAACTTCTAGATGACGAACCACTTCATACTAATAATAAGAATAGTAGATTATCTAGATAACATTCAACTAAACAATAAAAAACTATTTATAAATTTTAGGTAACATTAACATCTACATAACACTATGTTTTAAATGTCAATACTATCTAAACAATACTAAACAAAATGTCTCCTAAAATTAATGTGTGTTTTTCAATCCTACTATTTCAAGATATGGCACCTCATGCAAAATTAAAAGCAACCTAAGATAAACTCAAAACACAATTTTCTTATCAAGTACATGACAATAAAGAACCCAATTAGCTACAATGGATTAGTTATTTCCAATAAACATTTCATACTTTACATCGAAGTACAAATTGATATCCAAACAAACCCCACTTATATTCTCATGTTCTTATATGACAAATGCAAGGCATATCTTTTCTTACAAAGAAGGGGAAATGAAAGGACGTTAAAGAATTAATAGAATTTATTGCATAATATTAGAAGTATTTCAATCTAGAATAAATAAATCATAAAGAAGACAACATAAATGAATGTTAAAATAATTGTAATGGATGCATAAATAAGCATTACCTCATCAGTCATTCTCTTTCGAAATGGCCCAGTGCACCAGGTCACCCACCTCCTTATCTGTAACCAAAAAAGCATTAGTTAATAATAATAATAATAATAATAATATATTTTTAAACATAAAATATAACAATGAAAATTAAATAAGAGGAAATAAAAAAATGTCAAAATATGAAGCCAAGTTCTTATAGATGCATGATAAGCTTAGAAATTGGAAACAACAGACAAAAATATTGCATGATCAGAAGATTAAATGAAACGATAAATAAATAAATTAAAATTGAAATGCATATATATCACCAACACTTACAATTCAAAGAACTCAAACAATTACAAGGAAGAAAGGTGATCCTTCACAATTGTTTGGGATAAAAAATGTTAACTATGTAATATTCTCATAACTAAAGATTAGGATTGATGAGAAGGAACACAAGACAAATAATGCTAATAAGGGCCATAAACAGTTTCAAAACTATTAAAGATGGACTCGAGCAATCCTAAGATATTGGTTGAACAAAGCCAAAAGTAAAATGATTAAGGTTCATTTTGGAAAAATTTTCCTTCTGCTTTACTTTCTATAATTTTGTACTAACAAATATTCTACAATTCTGTGGTAAACAATGGTTTTATAATCATAAAAAATAATGAAGCAATTTGTTTTGAAGAAAAATAAAGGCTATGCTCACATTGAATCTTAGACCTCCTATTAAGAATGGAGGGTCAATTCCAAATGAACTACAACTCATTGAAAATTTGTTGATCTTTTTAAGAGGTAATAACATCAAATATTTTGAACAAAGAGATTAAATAATGCATAGTTCAAGCAAATGAAGTACAAGCCACTTCTTGCTTGAATTCTTAAAATTCTTCTTTGCAAGTAATGTCAGGAATCTATAATAAAGCCAGTCTCATACCTGAAATGAAAATCTTGTTATGACCATCACCATGGAGAACTACAAAACATTTCATGTTGCACATTTGAAGAGGCTACTATGACATCTTTCTAGCACAACCCCTAATCTAGGAGTTTAAAGCCAATACAATGCCATCTTATTTTGTCTCAAAGATGTTGATGACTAGTCAATTTAATCATGAGATGTTCCATATACCATAAATAATAAAATAAAAGTATTTATAAGGTATAAAGAAGTAAACATAAAACATAAATTATAGGAATATTTCGAAAGGCAATCAACAAGTCATACAAATAACCTAATAAAAACCATTATTTGTATTTAGAATCATATAATATACTATGACTTCCTTTAGCCATGACAGGACACCAGAAGGCAAATTAATAATTAGGGAAAATTTGATGCTCTAGCCCAAAAGGTTTTTGCAGGCTAACCATAAGCAAGTTTAAAAATAAAAGTCAATTAGCAATTAGCCACAAAAAATCTATCTAACCATCACATAAATAGTGAAAAAAAAAAGAATTAGATTGCCTATCAAAAAAAGGAAAAAAACACAAACTTTAAATGAATACTTTTTTCACCCCTTTAAGAACATAATATCAGTGAGCTGAGATTCTTAATCTTCTTTTCGTGTTCCAATAACCTTATCTCTCAACAAGCTTTTGCTTTCTTTTCCTCCTCCAACTCCAAAGCTATTCACTCCTTCTCAAGCTCACTTTGTAACACAAAAATTGAGTGCAATCATGAAGAACAGTGTGTCAAGTAATTAAATGTCAAATTGAAAAACTAACTACAAAGCCATACACTAGACCTATAATAAATTATCATGTAGATTAAGAATTTCTTCTTCAAGATGTTCAGAGTGAGAGCTCTACAACATATATGCATAAAAAGGTTTCTCTTTTGGTGACTAGGTAAAAAAAGAGGACAAAAGTCTTTAGGGTAAAAAATAAGCACCAACAACTTTGCCCAAAGCATCTATATGTTCCTTTTTTGCAGCTTCAAGAGCACAACATCAGTCACAATTTTTTTGCTCAAAGAAATAGCTGTTTCAAAAGTTAAAATGACATGCAAATATCAAAAAGCAGTCACTTAAAGAAAAAGTAAACAAAGTAACAATAGTCTTCCTGATTGAAAGTTTTTTTATAGGATGAATAATTTGTAGATGAAGTACACCTCATTTATACAAGCACAATTTTTTTACTTGAAAAGCCCTTCTTGCAAACAAGAGACTGTTTTTTGTCTCATCTACATGGATCTACCACAAAATAAAATATGATAAACAACTTGCATCAATTAGTTAATATTTGACAAATATTTCATCTAAATAACTTCAACAAAAAAATGATATGTCATCACTGCAAAATTATTTATGTTCTTTTCACTAAATTCAGGCCAACCTCAAGAAGCCCCACCATTACATTGTAAGTCCCTGTGTAACTGGTCAAATTTAATAGAATAGCATGGTTGCAATAGGTCATTGTAAAGCATACCACAGTAACTATTCATGGGATTAAGAATGCAAGATAAAATGTCAAAAATCTCATAGTGATATACATCAAACTATATAGGTTCCTAAGTGATTTGTTTGTTAATAGTAGGAAGCATTACTGTCATCATCTAAAACTTAAATAAGGAGGGCTTTAGGTCAACATTTCTCTTAAGAAATAGAAGTAATCTAATATTTAAAAGTTTATACAATTCACAAAATCTGTCATAGCAAAGTTTTTTGTTGTTTTATCAACTACTTTAAACAAAAATAGCAGCTATGTTGCTCTACATAGTTTATGTAAACATTTTTTCTATTCCTAAACTAACCTTTACAAATAGTCATAAAAACCTCTATTGTCAACATAGTTGTGCAAGAATTTTCATAAAGCAAAGGATAATTTAACAACAAAAAAATTAAAAACTACTCTGTATATTCATGAACCATATGCTTTTTGACTATTTTGAAGACACAAATTTGTTTACACATAAGACTAAATTAAACAAATCCCTTGCCAACTTTGACAGAACAACTTTGTGACTTTGATGGTGGAAATTTAATGACATCAGAACATTGAGTAGTGTTTTGAATTGCAAAAGCTTGTATTATGACAAGTGTTTCCCCCCCCCCCTCTTTTAGTGCTGGTTTTTCTATAATATGCTCTTAAGCCACATGGCCTTAAGAAGGTGCTCCCATGATAAGTCAAGGAGGGTTTCCTTCTCAAAATTGCTCTTCAACTGAGGTGCTAGAGGAGGTAGAGACCACTTCTTTGATCTTAAAACGAGCATCTTCATATAAAGAGGAACCTGAAGTGGTGTTTTAAGGAGACGTGATAAAAAAGAAAGTTACTTCTTTCAAATTCTCATTAATTAGGACATTCTCCCATGGTTGCCACAGCATATCAACATTACGATTGGAATTCAAGAAAATTAAGTTTAATGCACTATTCTCAATGGGGTTTCTAGATCACCAGCACATTCTTATTTGATTCTCATAAGAAGAGGATTAGTTTCCCTACTAACTAAAGATAATGCAAACTATTGTGGAACTTGAAATATGGGTCTTTAAATGGCATGGAGATTTTCAACTTAATTCCAAACATTTGTGAGCTCTAGTTTGGATCTCCTTCAAGTATTTTCCTAGTGACAACTTGTCTAATTAAAATCCTATATCCTCCCAAAAAAATATCAAATGTAAGCAATGCAAATCCATAATTTAATCATATATTTAATTATGATCATCTCAAAAAAAGTGTCAGAAAACCTATGTCTTAATTTATATTTGAGCATATAATTGCAAAGGTATCGTTTTGAGGAATCTACCGATATGTAATTTGTAGTTATAAGAGGTGAATTGAATTTTCTATGAATTTACAAAGAAAATATTAATAAAAAGAAATCATTTTAGTCGTCTTAACTTCTCCTATGCCAAAGACATTGTGCATAAGTTTGGGAAACTTTGGGAGAGAAGAAAGAAAGCAAAAGCATGAAGAGAGAAAGAGAAGAGTTGAAGATGAAGATGGAAATAAAATAATATTAACATTTGAAAAAAGATTGAAAAAATAAAAAGGAAGACTACAGGAAAGAAAGGGATTTTCAATTTTGTTTCGTAGATATAACATAGAAAGATAAACACCTGGCCCTCACTTTTTTCTTAAAACATGTATTAATTAATTTGAATGTCAAGAAAAGGATGCATATGGGTTCCTCGAGAAGTTGAAGTTGCTGAAGATAGATGCAATTTTTTAGTGTAATGATGGTATGGGACTATCATTTTGATCGTACTAGTACAACCTTAGTAGTTGGAGTTGGGAAGCTTTTTGGCTTAAGTGTGAAAAGAGAAAATGATAAAAATTGTATTCGTCTGATCAAATGAACATATAGTACAATAGATTATGTAAAAATCCATTAGAGCTGAAGTCAATTTGATAATTTAAGGTTGTCATATTAGTACAACAAGATGATCATACCAATATGATACATGAGTAGAAGTTAACAATTATACTAATGCAAAATGAAAATCAAAGAATACAATAAGCTATGTACCACTGAATCAACAGATCGTCTTGTCTGTTTGCTCATCCATCCATCTTCACATATATGACTATGGATTGTATTAGAACAACATATATAGAAAACTGATACACCAATGCATTGCTATGTTTATCATGCTTTATACTTGTAAGATGCTATTATTGGCCTATTACAATAAACATTGTTGTATTGTGCTTATATGTTATGGATTGTACAACTGCAAAATGTGCATATATGTTACGAAAATTGAACCAAACCTATATAATCAATTCCCTGATTATATAATAGAAATCGATTGTACTATACATTGTCCAGTAAATATATTAGGCATGGGTTGTGTAGTACGATATGAGATATTGTACCTTACAATAGCATTTGCAAACCCTTTTTTCCAATGAAAATGTGTTCATTAATAAAGACATAAAGACAAGGCAAGTGATGTAAGTGTTTCTACTTCTAAGTGGGCTAAATCTATTCTCCCTAAATGTGTCATCAAGAATACATCAACAGCACATCAGAACATATACACAATGATACTGAAGACAAAGAGAGAAATAAGACAACAATGACAAAGCCCTCTAGACTTACTAAATAACCCAAAAAAGGAACATATATTAGAGATGCACATCCTCATCTAAGCCAGAAGCTCGGAGAAAACTTATACATCTATTTTTTAGTAAAAAAGTTGTTCTAGTTAATTGAGCCAAAAGCCTTGGATATATCAATATTTATAAAAAGACCATTTTAGGTTTTTTGGCACAAACTTTCTAAGCAAGTTTTATAACCAACTTCAAGTTATCATGAAGGTATTACCTTTAATAAAATCTACTTACACTTATTGGATAATGTTGGGAATGATGGGGAGGAATCTATTAGCCAAAATTTAGGTAATGATCTTATAAATAAAATACTAAATAGAGATTGGTCTATCCTCAAAGATTGATTGGACAATAATTGTCTTTGCAATATGCATGATATCTAAAGAACAACTGTTGTTGCAATCTTTGTTATAACAAAAGACTTAGTGACAACCATAATGAAATTCCTCTAAATGATATCCAAACAATCCAAGAAGAACTCAATAATGAACCAAACTAATCAGATTGCTTCAAATTCAAAAACGAATTGATAGTTTCAAGAATCCCATGAAAGTCAATGTTTCGAAAGCCAATTGATCAGAGATCATCAACCCAATCGACCATGAAGGGTAAATTAGAGCCCAAAGTAGTCTATGAGGGTCTCAATAACAAAGGGTTGCATTCAATCATTAAGACACCAATAAAAAAAGTCATTCCAAGAGAATTAGATTCCTTCCTACATTTTAATCGCTATAAAAAAGTTCAAGTTGTTTCTTCAACATGCAACCAAAAAAACTTTGCATGTTGAGCAACCCACAAGAGGTAAACTTCTTAAAGCTAAGGATATCAAGTTGACATTATCTTTTCTTATAAAGCAACCAATCATGCAACGAGAAGATGCCCTTGTGGAAAAGAAAAAATCAATATTTTCTTCAAAGGATCTAGACCCTTTTTAGAACTTTCAAAAACTTTTGATCCACTTGAGCTTGGAAAAGTAATGTTGAGAACCATCTTACAAGGTAAAATCCCCTGGTACCCCATAATAAGTTAAAATATCAATACTTAGTTCAAGAATTCTTGAACTTTTAAGAAGATTCCCCTTGGATTTAGACATGTACGAAATGATGCAAGTTAAGTAATCAGAGAAGGGATTTAAAGAGAACAACATAAAGGAATTTGGGTCGGCGATAATAAATTCTCATTGGACAAAGCAAAAAAATGCTTAGAATGGATTGGATTCCTTAAACAATTGTTGAACAAATTCATGATGGTGCCCAACCAAGGAACATCATCCACCATAATGTTTATAATAAGAATTACTATATTTATCATTTGCCTCCTTCCCATTAGCTCCAACTAAAGGGGGGTAAAGCCTCTAAATTCATATCGAGATGATATCTTAAAGTCTTGGTCATTGTAAGCATAAGCAATAAAAAAATCTCAAGGGGCCCAAGGTCGAACAATCTAAGTAATAATTACAATTATGATAATAACCTTTATTATGAAATAGCCATAAGTTATGAAAAATGTTGTAGAATTCGACATCATCAAGTTTTATCCCATGCAAAGCCATAATAGTATACTTAAAGGACATAAGTTGATCTCTATATTCACAGATCTAAGAGCTATCATGCCAACATCTAACATTCAAACAATGAACATTTGAAGGTTTATTCATTGGGCTAAAGAGGAGAATCAATAATTCTTTAGCAAATAAAGGGCAGAGGAACTACCATGTTTTAAGGGATGATGGGCTTAAATGTGTTAGATTGAGTCACAATCAACTTAAAAGAACAAATCTTATAACCAATGGCTATCACCATATGACAAACTTATGGTTAGATGATCCCTCAACATAATCAATGGTATCTAACATAAGATGTTCAACGGTGGCCATTGGCATGGAGTCATGTCGACTACAATCACCACCAACTTAATGAAGTTAGGAGAATCCAATCCCCACATATCAACGGTGTCCTGCTCTAGCTTTCCATGCCATGGCCTCAACAAGATACATGCATTGTAAGAACTAGTATTTTAATACAATACCTAAAAAGGGAACTAAACCATTCGCCTCATATTTCAATGCCAACTCAAAGAAGATGTCAACTCCACTGTTCTAGCATAGTTAAAGTTATGTTGCTACACCAGGTTTGCTTGCAGAATGAATTAAGACTTTTAGACAATTGCAGATGGCTTTGGAATAAAGTTTCATCTAATAATTTGTTATGGGAGAGATGGGGAAGGGTAGGGCTAACATGAGTGTTGCATTTATAAGAGGGGAGGTAGTTGAAGTGATGGCAACAAGATGGGCAACCAAAGTAGATGCTAGTGCCATGCTTGTGGGAGGAGAGATTGGGCACAACTTGTGCATAATTCATTGATTTAGAAAGCTGAGTTTTAGCCTTCATCCTGAGATGAAGCTGTTAGTAGGAAGTGAGATAGGGGAAAGAGCATTATATAGAGGACAAAGGAATAACAAGACAACAAGATAAGGTTTTGATAGGCAAACAAATGATGCATGGTACAGTACCTAACAAATCAAAGGATGGTTGATGAGGGCAAGGATCAACTATATCGAACAATGATAGCTAGTGATGGATAAAAAAGGGAGCTTGCCCACCAAGGAGGCATTGTGAAGGTGAAGAGACGTCAAAAGATAAATATGGTGAGAGGAAAGAAAGGAAGCATAGAGTGAAAGAACAAAAAGGCATGAAAAAATGGTGCAACATAGAAGGATGGAATGGTGTGCAAGTATAATGTCAACAAATGGACATAGATTGTAAAGCGGGACAATATAAGAATAACAATGATTTAAGCAAGATGAGGTGCGAACACTGAAAATTTTAAGCAAAGGGGAAGGTATGTACTCCAAGCCACTACGACAGAGAAAACTCATTTTTAGTTGTATTGATATTTGGGAACCAACAATTATCTTAAAAACAATTTTTAAAAAGTGAGAAAAATCATTATGAAGTTCAAAACTAGTACCTCCATAATGTTTTTGATATTATGAAAAGTAGTATAAATTATTTGTCAAAATGTTAGGACATATGCAACTAAAGAAATGGCAATTCATAATGTGCTTATCATTGAACAAATAAAGTTATAGCTTCAAAGCAATTTACTGTCAATTTCCAACAACTATGAAGCATGAACAAAATCCAAAAGTAGACAATCAATAAGATTTGGAAGCTCCAACTAATTTCTAAATATTCAAGGTACTAAATTGGAGATCACTTTCAAGTTCATTGTATCCAAAATTGATGAAACAAATCATGGGAGCGATAATACTATGAAAATCAACGAAACAGGATGAAGCAACAAGACAAATTTCTGGGTCGTGCCTGAAGACATGCTACAAGCCGTCAAAGCACACATTATAGTGCACTAGCCAAGCACTCCATGTGAAGGTGCATGAGCACACGCAAAAGGGCACAACACACAAGTAAAGTGCAATTGCATGGGGTAGGCACGCCTGTAATGACCAACTGCATACATGTTTTGTGTGCAAGAATAGTAACCACTCTCTAACAAAGGTGTACAGATGCAAGGTGTGGGGTGCACGTGAGCAGATACTAATTGGGAGATCATTTTCAAGTTCATTGTATCCAAAATTGACGAAACAAATCATGGGAGAGATAATACTATGAAAATCAATGAAACAGGATGAAGCAACAAGACAAATTTCTGGGTCGTGCTCGAAGACATGCTACAAGCTGTCAAAGCACACATTACAGTGCACTAGCTAAGTGCTCCATGTGAAGGTGCATGAGCACACGCAAAAGGGCATGACACACCAGTAAAGTGCAATTGCATGGGGTAGGCACACCTATAATGACCAACTGTGTACATGTTTTGTGCGTAAGAATAGTAACCACTCTCTAACATAAGTGTACAGACGCAGGGTGTGGGGTTCACGTGAGCAGATAGACTAGAACAAGTGCAGAATTTTAAATTTTTTATCAAAATAACATCTTTTTGTTTTTATAATTAATATAATACCCAAACCTCTACAAAAAAGGATGATGAGGATCTACAAAATAAAACAGAGCTTTTAAAAAGTAAAAACTTACAAAATTTAGGGAATTCTAAGAATTAGAAGTTTATGAATTCAAAACCATTTGAATTGATTCTTAGATAATTCAATCTTTTTATGAGAAAAATCATACCCTCCCTTCACCTAGTTCCTTTGCTTCTTGTCATTTTCACACTTTCATTTCTACTATTACTATTCTGAATAAAAAAGTCTACTAATGAGGGTTCAACATGAAAATCCTCACAAACAAATCAAGCAATTCAATAAACTCAACATGAGTTCTTTTTATATGTGCAACTGATTTTTGTCCTTGAACACATAGAACTGGATATCGATAGCTTAAAATGATTTAAGGCTACACAAGTTAGTTGCTTAACCATGACAATACTTTTAGGTAAAGCTTATGAAGTCCTAATTAATTTTAATTTATATCTACTGTGTTAGGTATCTTTGATGACCTGAATAACCCATAGCCTTATATTTTAAATATTGTCAGGTCAATTGCACAAGCTATATGGGAATTCATGTAGTAAATTCCTCAGTAAATTTAAATCTAATAAATTAAATAAGGAACCTACGAGAGGGTGATGTTACAAATCAAAGCAGTATTGGCATTTCCACTAAGAGAAGGTTGCAAAATGCAAGTTAACTTGTTGTCTCGATATGGTACAAGCCCACTAGATCACAATCTTCCATGAGAAACAACAGGTGGGGCATATAATTGAAAAGTAAAAATAGAATTATGCAACATAATCTTTTCTTTCAATACCATCGCTTAGTTTCTTAATTATGGTACCAAGGGTCATCAAGCACTTATTTATGTAAGAGCCTTCTCAAGCGTACACCTTCTACACCTGTTTTAACAGCATGTTCTGATCCAACAAGATCAACCAAATTCTATAAAAAAGAAAAAGAAAACATTATAGAGACCATGAAGAATTATTCCAAAAAGAAGCATAAAAGATGACAAATAAACAAAACAAATGGATGATTATTTTATTGCCAAAAAAACATACCAGAATAGATACACGAACAACATCAAAACAATTAATTTAATCACCTTCTCCACTTCTCTCCCTACTTTCAGCAATCTGGAATTAAATTTAATTACTTAAGATGCTTTAAAAAAGTTCGACAGAAAGTACGATAACAAATAAATATGCATGCCATGCGAAAAATTGTATGGGAGCGGCTACTGTAAAGGTTCATATTTGTCTCCCCAATGTGTCAATGAACTGTGAAGCAAACAAAATTGTGCTCTTAAGTTGCAATGCTACTACTATATAACTAAAATGAGGAAATGACGTTTTGGCCTTACATCTCCTAAATTCCATTAGTTTTTTTTTTTGAAGAGGATATAATATCTATTATTACCTCCCTCGTGCAAGTTCCTCAACTAATGGAATCCTAAATTCCATTAGTTGAGGAACTTGCACGAGGGAGGTAATAATCTCCTCTTTCAAACAAGCAACATATATTCCTCTCTTTGTAAATAAGGTAGAACTTATAATTCAAATAGGACCATATTGAACAAATTGGAAATATACCTCATGTGATTCCTGAATTTACAACTTTCAATGCCCTGGGGCCAACAAGTCATTGATCTCCTCATTGTATATCTCCATATAAGACACTCAAACAAGGAACTCTCTCTCCACTTTCTAGATGACAAAAAAATAAAGCTAAATTGTTATGTAGACAGTACAAGATTAAACTAATTTATATATAAACTTTGATTCCTTTTAGAGATGAAATGTTAAACTAATAATTACAAGTAGATCTATGTCTGGTAGATGAAAAACATTTTTAATAGTTAGGGACTTCTATGTAGTAAATGAGAATATGGATGTTAACTATTTTATTAGTTCAAAAAGGCAACTGCAAAAAAAGCCAAAAATTATGATAAAAATAAGCCCTCTAAAAGGAACACAAGAAAAAATTAAAAAATAATGACAATAATTCATTGAAAAATATTCATAAAAAAAGACTAGAAGGATTTATAGTTATAGAGGTAAACCACCTCTTGAATAATTCTGAATAACTCATGAACAGAAAGGGGTATGATTCCTGATTGGCTAGTAGATTCTCTCGTGGTATACATCTTACCACAGCTTGTTTGTCCATATGCAAGGTCTATACCTATTAGCAAACATTTTATCAATAAGAAATAGCATATAAAATAATTATTACTCAAAATTCTATCTAAAACATATACACTTCACCAAATTCAACTGCTGGAAGAGAAGATAAACCATAAATTGAAATATAAGTTTGAGAAAACTATACCTGTTTGAGTGCATCAAACAAGAGGAACTTATATAAAAATCAAAGAATCGAATTCAATAGATTAAAATTCTTAAGTTCACATAAAATAATGTCAAAGTTTGTAGGATAATCCAAAGAAAATTTTTGAGATATTCTGTAATGCAAAATACATATGATATGATCTATAACCAAATGTTCTTTAAAAAAAATACTATTCAGTTGAAAATCAAAATAGAATTTAGAGAGGGCTCCATTTATATAATTTTATTAGTTTAAGCTATAGTCTATATTCAAGAACGACCAGCAATTGAACATATTTCCACCACTTTTCAGTTGTGCCTTGAAAATATGGGCACTCAAAAGTAAAACATATATGTAATAAGACTACAACAAGGAAAAAATTGGCTAATCCATGTTGAATAAAGATCAACCATTGTTTGACCAAGTGACCTTAAGATATGACCTTAACATCATAACATAGTATACTTCATTCTTCCCTTGAGCCATCCAAAAAACTTTTTGAAGGCTCTATTTTAAAAGCTTTACAGCATTCCTCATCAAAGGAATTGTTTTAAATCAAACAATGTTTCTGAATACCTCTTTGATTTTACAATCTTGAAAGAAAACTTGTAGCATAAAATAATTTGATTCCTCCATACAATAGTTTTTTGTGGTCTTCTTTCAACATGAACCAAACATTAATATTTCCAAGAACCAATGTCAAATATACTCCTCTATAATTAACACAAATCATATATCACATTTTTCCAATGTTAACATACCAAATATTTATAATTAATATGGACCATAGCAAAGAATTTAATAAACTATTAAACACTTGTATGTATCCTTGTTGAGCTCATGTCCAATTTCCTAAATTCAAACTACAAAATATTAATATTGAACTGATACACTTTAAATGATTAAAGGTAGCAAACTAAATGTGATGAACTGGAAGCCTGAACAAAAGAGTTATACAATGATCAAGGTGACCAAGTCTAGGAACAGTGGATAGAACTCTTTAGAAGCTATGATTAAGATCTCAAGTAGTGAGTCCAAGGTTGGCTGAGTTTTGAGTGCATATCAAGGATTTGTACAGTTCAGTAACTCTGACATTATATTTCTAATTTTCTTTCTCACATTCATTGTGCATGGTTTTCCTTTAGGCTGCTATTCTATTTTTGTTTCTTTCTTTCTTTAATCTATATTTTTATAGAAAAGTTCATTTCCATTGTTTTTGGAACTTCTTACATGTGGAAAATTCAAGCTCTAAAGTATGGACTTCCTTCTATGAAAATTTTTGGTCATAGTTATTGTTCACTGATATTTTCTTGAATTTCCTAAGATCTCATGTGATAACTTCACTACATAATATGGATCCTAGTGCAGCATGCTTAGTTCATTTTATGTATGGCCCATGTTTTATTTCCTTATTGAAATAATGCCATATAAATCTAACTGTTTGCTATCTTCTTTAAAAGTCCTCTCAGATTGAATAGTCACATTTTTGGACATGAAATAGCATGCAACAAAAGTTAAGCAGATTGTCCAATATCGATGAACCTTAATTTCATGGATAAAATACATGCTAGCCTAAGAACTACTCCATCACTCTTTTCAGCCTATCAGTTCAAATATATTAGGCAATCAAACCATAGAATTGCACCTTGTAAAACTGTCTACTAGTTTGACGAGCTTCTTCCAAGTCTAGATTCTATTTAAACGAAGTGAAGGGCTATGTTATGCAATTAAGAAAAAATGTAAAACTAACCCAAAAAAATGACATGAAGCCCAAACAAAATTGCATTAATGTTAATGCATTCCATGGTAGGAATGCATAATATTGTATGAATAAAGTGATAAGTGAGCACGAGCTCTACACACTGGATGTTGTCTTAAATAAGCAAGAGCTACCGCATTATTTTGGATGACTGAATAAAAAAGTCAATCCAAGACACAAGAATTATTATAGGATATTATAATATATGTACTTTAGTTCGAAAGCTAATGGAATTTTTCGATATAATTATTCAATGAAAGACAAATGTTGTGTTCAAAAAGCTAAGTAGTTATGAAACAGGGCAAAAGAATTTAATACTTTATGTTTTAATTTTTCACAATTAGGAAAGAAACAAGATAAAAGTAGAATTGTCATAATTTTGAATAAAATTTAAAATGTGTAATAGATGTTATGAGGATTAGTTAAAGAATCATAGCTTCAAAATCATTATAACAAAGCAAGCTATAAATGTTGGCAATGACCACTCCTAAAAATGGACTAAATATGTTCAAAAAAAGATTAAATTGATTTGGAAAAGTTAACACTAAGCATCCATGAAAACATTTTTAATTTTAAGAGACCTAAATAGAATATAGGTAATAAGAAAAAGAATTTAAACAATATCTTGGTGGTTATGGATTGGGAAATTTAATAAAGATAATAAATTTATTTTTTGGTTCACTTTAGCATAAGATTTATTATTTCTTGTATTTTTTAAAGAAACAAAAGAAGCATTAATTAATTGAAAACAAGTCTTTTAAACACATTGATTGTTTGATAAACAGGAAAAAAGTATTTTTAGATTGTAAAGATTTTAAGGTGATACCACGAAATGTTTGACCATCCAACATCAATTAATAACCATGTTCACTTTAAAAAGTACACGAGATAAAACAAATGAATTACCAAGAATAGAAAATATTAACTTAAAGATAAAAAAAGAAATTCATTCAAGAATAAAAGTCTTAGATTTATGTTCTAAGAAATAAAGTAAAATAAAAATCCTATGCGAGATATTATTGTCAATTGTATTGGTAATACAATTGAGTAAGTGCAGAGAAGATCTAAAACATGTGCCAAAAATTACAAATCATCTTGTTAGTACAAACAGGAAGTAAAAATTAAGGTTAAAAAGTAGTTTTATTATAAACATGACTAAAGTGTATAAGTATATAGAATTCAAAGAGATATGTACTAGCATGGAAAAAAGCCAAAAAGTAATTATACAAAGAAACCAACTTTAAAAAGTTGTATAAGTTTTTGACGATTAAAAAGAGAGAAAGGTACATATTTCGACCTACCAAAACTAAAAAATGGAAAACTAAATATCTATGTGAACTAAAATGGATCAAGATTGTCTATCAAAAAGAACCAATAGACGATAATGATATGAAAGTCGACATGAACAAGCTACCTTCATTGGCATTTCCAAAAAAGTATGACAAGAAAATTGATCAAGGGAAGTACTGTGTACCTAGACCTCAACTTAATATAAGTTGAGCTATATACCTGCTTTCTATCTTGATAACTGCAAGTTAATCCTCAAGGACATCCCTTGATAGCTTATCTCTATCACACGAGTATCAACAACTTCCCACTAATGATTATCATTCATAATCGACACCTTCAACAAAAGTATCAATGGACTCAAACACTCCCCAATAACAAATTGACATGCTTAGAAAGATCTCATGATCATGGATAAGCTTCATCAATTATGTTCAACTATCTCTCGAAGCAAGCTCTGCTATAAGACAAGTCATCATGCATTTTCTTACCACTTTGGCTAATTTTGTAAGATGCATTCATAATTATAAAACATTTGAACTTCCTCAACACAATCCTATCATGTTAACCCTATATGCAACCTCAACGGCATCAATTATATCATATACATCAAAGGCATGCATGTTTGGCTTAAGACATCAAGTATGGCTTTATTATAATGCAAAAAAAAATTGAAATCAACCAAAACCAGTAAGGCTAGACACCACAATGTGCCTCTGCCTTCCAACTAAGACCCACTTCTTAATCAAGAAGAATTTTGGTGAATATATCTCCACTAATTTGCCTTCCATCAAAATACCTCTTTATTACATATCAAAATTGCCTTCATCTACAACAATTTCAGCTTCCTTTATTTGTTTCAACTTTTCTTAAAACTTAGCCTCCTCCTTGCAACAATGGAGCTCCATTAGCTACTACAATAAGTAGTAACAATGTATCATCATTGCTATCGATTCCACCATAGTCGACAACTTTGAGTTCACTTCCTTATCCCTCACCTTGCCATTCTTCCTTTTCTTCTTCACCTCATCTTATGAATCATCTCATACATTATCTTATGTTTTCTAATTTTCCTTTTCAGTTAATTGATTTATTAATGCCAAACTTTTAGTGAGGAAAGAAAAGAAATCTATCATATTATTTTCCAAGTTCCATATTTACAAGAACAAAAATTTGAAGTGATTTGTTAAATTAATTATTTAGGCCTAATAATTTATTCGATATTTGGTAAAAAAAACAACTAATTGTGTTGTTCATGTAATTTGAATAAGTTGTTAACATGAATGTTGTACTTAAGTAGCTCAGGTTGAACTTGGCTCAAGTAACTTTGCAAATCATTGTGTGATCAAATTAGATTTGTGCATTCTAGGACAATGAGTTTTACCTGATTATGTCTTTAATTATTTAAAGCCAAAGATGCATAATAGTACTATATCGCATATAGAAACACCATGGTCAAATGTAAATAATTTTAATTGTATAGTACAATTACAAAAACTCAATGGACTTTCAAGTCAAACTTCTAATACCATAACATCCCTCATTGTTTCCTAGTTTAAGAATAACTCATCATGCAACACAATGTATGCCCAAGGAAATTAAGCATTTATATCACTCCTTTGAGACAAGAAAAGATGAAGATGTTCCAACTAGCAACAAATGATAATTTGTTTCAAATAGTGGTCCCCTTGGAGTATTTTATGCAATGAATACACAACTCATTGCATGATAGTTGTCAACATTTGCATTATAAACTATCAAAATACCATTGTGCTGGTTATTAAGAAAGCATTTCAACATCTTCTTCATATGTATGATAAACATTGTTACAATTGATGTCAAAACAAGTAAACATAATGGTGACACTCCTAAAAACTAAATAGTTTGCATTTACACAAACCATTGCAATATGAACTCCCTCAAACTAGGCCTTTTTTCAACCTTTTACAAGAATCCTAAGGCACCTATACCTATTAAGTTACTTTCACAACATTTTCTCACAATTTCACAACTTAAAGAAGTTAGAGTAAATAGATTAGTTGATTAGAAGATCTGATCTCCAATAAAAGTTGTAGTGAACAAAGTTTGGTATGCAATTTCAATCAGAAACCTTTTCAATAAAATTCAACTCGACCTGGACGCTAATTAATTCTCACAAAAAGATAGTATTTATGGTCATGAATATCTCATCTCCAAGGAGAATTTACACTTTTTATTGGTAAACTTGGTACACTATTTTGGGTCAACAAAAAAGATCATCTAAAAAAGATGTTTTGCTTGTAACCCACTAGAATGAAAGAATGAAACTTTAAATTAAAAGCAAAAATATTGCATTAATTTTATGCATCGTTTAAGCTAAATTAACCATTTGACCTATACATGGTGTGATACTTAATGTTGCTTGACTTAAGAAAGCTACTCTTATCTTAAGATGAAAAGATACTCATTTCCAATTGGTTGATGAGTTCATAATTTTTTTCATGTTTTGGTATAAAAACTTTGCTTGCACACTCATGCAATCTTAAGCATCAAACATGTGGTACAATACTTAAGTGCTCCTTTAAGACTATCAAAAATTTTAATCCTTATTTTTGAGAAATAGAAAATCTTTATTTCAAAAAAACATTTTTTATTTTGAAAATCGTTTTATCGTTTTTTAAAACAAAGATGATTGCTCAAAAAATAACAATTTAAATCTCTTTCAGAAAGACGTCATTCACATAATTTAAAAGTTCTTACAAAGAAAATAAAAATAATAATTCTATCAAATATCAAATTAATACATATAATTTCCATGACATCTCATGCATCAAATATCAACAAAATTCTATCACAACAATATACGCAAAAGTAAGAAACTGTAAAGCTAATATCACCCTGATTGCTCCCTTATATTCTTGTGATAAGTTTTCCTCTCATTATTAAAGACTTTCATTAGTTTATTCACATATGCTAAATAAAGTTTTTTCAAGCTATTTATGTTTATTATATCTTAAAATCATCAATAGGTCATGTTTCAATATAATCACTTTTCTTGAACATGTTGTTTAATATATTTGCAAATTGTTGTATGATTACAATAGGAAGAAATAATGAGTCAACAATCTTCCAGTCATATGTGTTCATTTTGTAAAATTTTTTAGCCAAAACAAACTATTCCAAAAATCACGCGCTAAATAATCAAAAAATATCTAAGAAAAATACAAGGCATTAGAAGATTGAGTCATGAGACTAATATATCAATGTACTATTGTACTTTACATTAAATCTTTTTAAATTTGCTTTGTAATTATTTTGTCCCTTATTTTAAACTTCCATTAGTATACAAACCCAATTTTAATTCAATATTTTCCTTTATTAAACCCTTCTCCCTTTCCTTTCTCTTTAATAGTTATAGTTTAATCCTCAAAACAAAAGCTAGATATTCTTTTAAAATTAGGTTTCACATCTAAACGAAACCAAGGTGTGAGATACAACACATCATTGGTTCTATTATTAGATTTCACTGCTGAATGATACTTCAAAATGTGATAAAACCATTTAGTAACAAAATGACTTCTTCTTTTAATATAAGAGCCTTGTTCTTAAGAGAACTTTTTGTTTAACTTTTATAATCTCTTTTTGCTTAAATACAATATCCTTTTCTATTTTTTTTCCTAATATAATGCAAATTAGTGACATATTTCATGCCATGCTTGTTAAAAACATTGTGCCAACTTAAAAAGCCAAAAAATACTCCAAAAATATTCATATAAGAGTTAATTAAGAAAAATAAAATAAACAATTAATTCTCTTATAGACCATTCCAAAATAATTTGCATCTCTTTCTCTATAGCAAACAATTCCAATGCATACATGACTAGGCTCATCTCTCATATTTTCTACAGCCAACTCTAAGATATAAAATTTCAAAAAAGCTTGATAAAATTCTCTTCAGGATATTTTAAAATGTGCTGCTCCTACAAATTTGATTCTACATTGCCATATCACCAATGCCTAGCAACACTATTTAATACTAATACCACCAAAAGAACTTGCTTGTGGTCCACACAGTCAATACTATT
Source organism: Vanilla planifolia (assembly GCA_023846275.1). Lineage (NCBI taxonomy): Eukaryota > Viridiplantae > Streptophyta > Magnoliopsida > Asparagales > Orchidaceae > Vanilla > Vanilla planifolia. Next base: position 5,875,989 of record JAIUJO010000019.1, read on the forward strand.
AAACAAGATTTCAATATCATCTAAGTAGTCATCTACTTCGAAGGGATATATAGTACATACAAGGTGTAGTGAACATAAGCTTAAGAATCTGTCCATAAGACAATCTGCTTGATTCATTCTCACAATCTTCTCATTTTTTTCTTGCATAATAGCCCTCCAAAATTTTATCCTTGATATAATATCCCTTCAATTAATCTCCTTTCCATTAAGTTATTATTGCCATTTGGTTATTAGAATGGTTCTCTTCCACCTCACACATCTTTTGATTTCCAAACTCCATGTTGCACTAACTAAAATTTGAAGTCATATTCTAAAATAAATTCAACAAAAATTCAATTCATATACATAAAAAAATAAATCCCAAAACTTAAAATTCAATTCACATGTATTTAATTCTCAAAATGCTTTCCCAATAAATATAAAAATTAAATCATAAATATCTCCTCACAGTAATTCTTTTAAAACATTGTTTCTCCACGATCAATTAATTATCCCAAAACTTTACAGATAATTTTTTAATTCTTTTAGGAAACTTACATCAGGTTAAACCGCTACACATCACATCAACATATAGCATATCCATATAAGTTATTACTCTCAACTATGTGCAATTCTTTTCTTCTTGCATTGTATGTCGAATCATCCTATCATACATAATAATTCACGTATTGTATGTTATTCTCTAGTTGGCCCTTATAAACTCGATGTATCGTATATAAAAGTTCATGTATTGTACATAATTATTTGTATGGTCTTTATGCCCTTAACATATTACTTATAATTCTCTATCTAGTTCTTATACACTCTATACACCATATGTCTAAGGGTGACGTACCGTACAATAAGCAACAACATATTATACTTTAAAATTCATGTACAATACATGAAACTAGATTTTCACAGTTTCCCAATCTTTTTGTTTTAGTCAATTATTATATAATTACATGCATTGTTAAAAACATTATAAGCATAAAGCTTAATTCAAATATGCATAAATTATTCACATGAACAACAAGTAGGTTGTATAAGACCCCAACTAGACCAACCCTCACATTAATAATAGTAGGGATCATCTTCTCTACCCCCCAATGACTACCATTCTCCTATGTTTAAGGTTATAACTCTTCTTGTAAAGGCTGGACACCCTCTTTTATTTGTAACAACTACATATTAAATTGTCCTGTTGCTGCCCCATAGCCATAGTTTTTCCTAAATCAAAGGTGTGTATGTAAATCTTCTTGGCCACATGCTCTCTCTTTGATCTCTAAATCTCAAAAAAATTAATAATCATCTCTTCATGATTGTTTATTAACATTCTTATATATTTAGGTACAATAATTAATTTAGCAATTGGTACCAAATTACTATTTGTGTTATCCATGCAAGTAAATATGTTGTTAGCTAGATGTCACAAATATGTAGTTCACATGTAAATTTGTGCAAATTGATTTTCAAATTATAATGCTATTTAGGATAGCACTTTTTGCAATAAGCGAGTTTTACCTATTAGAGAAAAATTATGGCTTTTGTTGTAAAGACTCTCCTTAATTCAATGACACATGATAAATAAAGTTTAATATATGCATTCAAAAAAATATTAAAAATTCAAGTAAGGCATTGTTTTGCTGTAACTATTTATCTTAAGTATAAAGAAAATTTAGATGTAAATTGTTATGTGATATGTATACTTGTGATTGGTGTATGATATCCAAGGATAGCAAATGATATGTAGTGACATATTGGTTATTTATTTTCTTACTTTATTCACATTTGACTTGTTATCCATATTCAATGCATTTAATATTATAATTGGTTATTTACAATATTAATGATTTATATGATGCTCATGATGCATAGTAATAGCACATCATTTAAAATAACTTCACCATTGATCATATTTCCAAGATTATATCTGGGAAATAATTGTTAATGGTATCCTTATGTTGTATAAACGTTGGTTAATCCAATAAAAAAGCCCAAGAAGTCATGACTCTTCTATTTCAGGATAGTGGTGAACATCCTTCTAACCTAAACTGATATGTTAATTATATTACCTATGAGCTATTGCAATTGGATGGCAAGATTGACAACTCCACATACGAATATACGTATCTTATTCTTTGCATGAATATAGTAGATCATGATGCCAAAAAGCTATACCATGTGTGTGGTTGTAAATGTTGTCGAATTGGCAAGTTTGACAATTACGTATTGGATAATATTGATGTCCATAAATTTTGTGAACATTTATGTTATATTAAATTAAGTTGATTAACATTATTAATCAAAATAAATAATTTTAAATAACATTTAAGAGTTGATGCATAGCTTTACTTTCTTTGTTCATGAATAACATACATGATAAAATATTCCACACTTTTAGTTTTTAGTCTTATTCAATTGCATATAGTAGAGCACTCATTGTCTAACACCTTGTCGTACATGTTGTGAATTGAAGATTTATCTACTAATTGGTTAGAACCTCAAACATTTATTTATATATTTTTTCAGACCCAATTTTCTTGATTAGTAAATTGTCATTGGAGTATTAGTAACAAACTATTTTTTGATATTGGTATATTCAAGTGTTTTATTATATTATCTTAATTACTTATCTAGTCATCTTCAAAATTTGGTTTACAAATATCATTATATTAATCACATTATAAGTGCTTATTATCAAATTTAGTGTATTGATGTGAATATTTTTTTATTTAAATAAGACTTGTTTACTCTGATTGCCAATTTCTTCTCTAACATATATCTTTTTTATTTTAATAATACAAGTCAAATTACTTGGCCTTGATTTTCAACTTGCTTTCAAAGTCATGGATCTTTCTCATATTATCAAGATATGACACATAATGGCACCACGGTGATTTATCCTTTTATTTCTTCTCAAATAAAGAAAAACACAAGAGCAGGCAAGCGACATTCACACAGATAACACAACAATTCATATCATGCCTATATAAGCTATTCCAACAATTGAATCTACATTAGTCCATTAGGCTATTATTTCATTTTAATAATACAACTCAAATAAAAAAATAAGATATGCATCAATGTTCATAAACCACGATGATTTATCCTCTTATTTTTTCATTTATGAACATCATGCGTATTAGACTTTATATACTAATTTTATGTTTCATTTCACTTCTTATGAGCTATGGGAACATATTCATGTAGAAATTGTTATTATGTATTCCATATACCCTTGACATTCCCTTGTGATTATCTACACCCCAATCTTTATTGCTCATGCTTTATTAAGGGATTTCACCTATTAGTTTGCTTTGTTAACTTACATTTTATTTCATATATTAACTTTTATATCTATCTCACTAATCAGTAGCATTCGTCACATGCCTCCAACACTAGACCATCTATTGGGATGAATATTTAAGAGTTTGGTTTTATTTTTTGTTTTTTTATCATTTAGATTTAGATAATCAGTAATATATTATTATTTCAAACGCTGTTATATTAATAATATGTATATTTTCCTTTTGAATAAATGAAATTAATTAAGTCTTTATTTTTAATTTATCAATTTATTTTATCTATATAAATATTAATTCTTATTATAATAAAAAATCAAATCATTTATACTTGCTCTTAAACATAAATCATATATATTGTGATTAAATCTCCCTTCATTATGCCTACATTATCAAGATTTAGTGCCTTCCAAACTTGGGATATGGCACTAACTTATAAAGTCTTACATCCACCTAAGGCTCAGTTTTCCCTAGGTGTTGTTGTTTACTTTTTTATACCTATACTTCGAATGCCTTTCATGCCTTAAAAAAGTGATACATCGATTGATATTACACAAAAAAAATCAAAAAAAAGCTTTTTTGTGAAAAATGAAAAAAATAAGACTAACATTGCCCTTTCATATCCATGAATTGTAGCACACCACCATTTTCCTCAGTCTACTTTTATGGTAAAAAATTTGAATTTTTGAAAAAAAAGGAAACAAAAGCATTAGGCTTTCAAAAAATGTGGATCAATTTTCAACAAGAAAATAGAGGTAGCATTTCAAAATGCTTATGTAGGTGTTAGTGCCCATATTTCTCCTACTAAACTTTAAACAAAATCATAGGGTACAAAAAATGGTCCCGAGTGCTGCAATCAGGCATCTAGGTATCTGTGGTATCAACATATAGAATTCCTCAAGCATTCCTGATTAAATTATACTAAAATCATACACAAGGAAAACCAAGTGGATGGTGCATTATGTAATATGGTTTGTGCAAGTTTGCCTGTAGCCTTAGCCTTATGTTGTTTTACTTGCATAGGTGGCAAAACACTTGGTGCACTACAACACTAATAGTGTACTATTTCCAAAAATAGTGGCAAGTACGTGCACTCCTTATTACATCAAATGCATGTGTGTATTGGGGCCCATAAAGTGTAGCTTCGTTTAGGATATTTCCATTATCGACTACTGGTGCATTAACAAAGCTGATATCCTATTAAAAAACTTGTCTTCCACATTGATGGAGTTATCACAACATGCAATTCGCAAGTGTTAAACTAGTCTTTGTTTAGGATTTGTGCATGTTATGCTTCATCCTTGGTGATGTGCAATTGTTCATAGTTATCATGTGTTGTTTGTGACATGTTATGCATTTGACTGGTGGTAAAACATTTATTGGGATTTTTAGCACTAAAATGTGTTGGCTATTGTATAAGGTGATGCCTAATTAAGAGACATAACTTTGTGCATGTTCGAAGTGCCGCTCTTTTTCAACTATTTGGGGCTTTGTGAAGTACAATTTTGCTTACATTATAGTGAAAGTTCGGCAATGCCATCTGCTTTTAGCAATGCTTTTGTCATCAGAGTTCTTGCCATTTTCTTTTATGATGTATTGCAGCATCCCAGTGTCCCGTGTGTTGAAATTCTTCACAAGCAACATTTGTTCTTAAATTGCATGGCTTTTTCTCACCATTGCCGTATGTGATGATAAGTGAAACAGTAATGAGGTGTCACTCTAATAAGGACTTGACATGGCAAAATATGAAATTATCACACTTTTCTTATTACTTAGAGCTTTATTTTGTGTGATATTTTCCAATGTCATTGTGAAACTTCTATGGTGCAAATTAGACATGGCCATGTGTTGGTTGAGTGTGCTATTACCTGTACATGGTATGATGCATGGTGTTAAGCCTCACCCTCATGTTATGTATCCTAAGCATGCAGCACGGTGGGCCTTACAAGTATGACCTATTAGTTGTGAAATTACAACTTTTTAAAGTGATTAACATTATGTTGCTTCATGGCTAACAAAATTTAGAGCACGTAGTGTGCTTGTTATCTTGTCGTGGATCTTTGAAAAACATTTTATAATTACATAAGAGGTGCTCAGCAACCTCAATTTGCGAGGTGCAATTCCTTTTAGTCATTTTAATTGTTTGTTGTTTGTGTAGGCCATAATGGATCATTTCTATTATTATGCTATTTTTCTAGATCTTGTTGGTTGTCATGCCATGTGTATGTTGCCAAGGCCTTCATCGATAATTAATCCCATTGTGCATTTTTTAAAATCTTTGAATCTCTTTGGGCTAACAAGATTAGATTGGCTTTAGACCACTTTTGCAAAAGAGTTATATTTTTGACGTTAATTATTATTTGTAGGGCTTTGTCAGCTAACCAAAGCTTTTTAAGGAGGAAGTTCATAGGTTTCCTTTTTTTCGATCAAATTTGTACATTCCAATTCAATTATCTTGTTGATGCCACACTTCTCATGTCTTGGAACTTTTGTTATTTTGTAATGAAATTGAACATGTGATCGTCCCGGCTCTAGTGTTGGCATAGTAATTGAAACCATGCATTTTTTATCTTCATTCACTACAAAGGAGGGTTTTCATTCCTATTATTGAGTGGCAATGTTTCAAAACATGATGAATACATCAAAACATGAAAGCATTCATTATTCCTCTGTGAAGTGTCAACAGACTTGATGAATACATCAAACTATGGCATTAGGTGCTGCTTAGTGCTTTATCTTTGTGTTTCATTCTGGTTGATCTTGTCAAAAGTCATCTGCTTATTTCAAAGATTAATCCCTGCATGTGTAAGAGTAAATAATTTTAAAATGTAAAATAGTGAATGGCTCATTAAAATAGTTGTAGTTTTTGTGAAGGCACATGCTACTTTGGAAACCATATAATTTTAAAGCTAATACATACATTGAATCTTAACTTCTTGACGGGATGCATTTATCAAGTAGATGGTCGATGTGGGCTTTCACCTGACTCCTTACCTTTTCATGATAAGTTATCATATCACACAACATCTGTGTATGTGATGCATCATTGAAATTTCCACCATATCAACTTTTGATGGTTATATACGGGGCCTACCATGGTCATAGCGGTTGATGGAGAATTAGGGTTTGATTCTAAAGAGGTAGCATGAGACATGGTTATCACATCTAAGGAAGGCAGTAAGCGAGCAAATTTCCCAATCTTGCACGGTGAGGTATTGATAATAGATAATAATATAGGCTCTACAAGTTAGGTAATTAGAAAAAAGTATAACCTAAATCACCTAATGGGGATACTTTGGAGGGAAAGTCTGGTTTCAATAGCCACAATAATCTTAGCTCCAATAGCCTATGTTTAAGTCGTAGTTAAAAAGCTTATAGTAATACCATTGTTCGTGTTAATCAGTCTATATTTTTGTGTACACTGTCCACCCTAATCTTTTTGTCAATGATGTAGTTTGGCTTTATCTAGCTTGGTAGTGCCTCCAACATCATTAGTTTGTAAAAATTAAATTTCTTAAGGCAAGTCCATCCTTTGGATACATTATCATAGTATAGCATCATTGGATTTTGATCCTTTTTTGATGGCCTTTAAGATTGAAGTAATGATTAAGTGGGACAATCATGGGCACACTTATCTCATTGTCATAGTTAAAATTCTTGAATTTATGTAAAAAAATTACTATAAAAGAATTTGCTAATGTTGTTTTAATTAATAAAGAATGAGATTTAGGGGCTTGAAGATGATCAAATACTACCATAGTCTTAATCATAAATGATGTTAACAAGGGATTAGTGGATGTCACTTTTGGACTTCATTAGCATTGTATGTCAAACAATTGTTATTGGGTTCCTTGGTAAAGTAACAGCCAAAGTCTACAACATACTATCTTTAACAAAGTTCGTATATAAAATCATTGAAAACTAAAAATTGAAGTGATAAAGGAAAGGCATTAGTAGGTCTCAAATAAAATCATATAAAAATGCATGGTGAGAAACTTAGTCTTTAAAATTATTGCCTTAACACTTTTTGGGGGATAAGAACTATTGTAGGAATAATTATTTGCTATGATCACATGTAGTTGATTAACTACAATAATAACTATAATGTAATTGGATTCAATCACTATACCTTGGGCATTAAAAAGTAGGGCTTTCAAAATTTCCATGGCTTTTAAAATAGCAACAATGTCAATGGTAGTAGTTAGATATGAAACCAAAGCTTTTTTGAGAATAGTAATAGATCTACCTATGTCATCCCATCTAATTATCAAATCTAACATTTATGTCATCAAGCATAACTACATCACATTTAAATTAAAGCCAACATATTGGAGGAGTCGAATAAGAGATAACAAACAATTGGTCCAGACCACCAGAGCTCCAATTGGATATCAACAAAGAGTTGTAGAAAGTAGCAACTATAATGCGAATTCTCCTTTGATTTGAACTACCCCACAAATAACAACACAACAATTTGTTTTATTCTATAATAGTTCAGAATTAAGGTTTAGACTAAGCAATAAGTAAGAACAACAGTTAACATCAAGTTCATCATGACATTGTGTCCCAAAATTAATAATGATTTTATCATCCACCTTGACACACAATTTTCTACTTTATTAATATTGAATTTCAATTCTTTTCTTTAAAGTTTTGTTGTTATAAATGGTTTCCTTGATATTTTAAATTAGCATATGAAAATTTCAAGAAATCAACTTTTAACACTTGTGCTTCATCCCATCACTAAACAACTTCTGAATTTATTTAGATGGATCACCTCACTTGAGTGATGCCCTTACTACTTTATAATATTCAAAATATTTTTCATTTTACCACAAGTTGATGGTTCATAGTTCATGATGCCAAGAGCATACAAAAGGTGTGTAATCATCAAGGAAGAAGGGAAATTACTAAGCTCAATCAGGGCAACATGATCAAACTGATACCAATAAGCCATAACATATACTTAGACAATGTAGTAAAGTGGTATGGATTGACAGGACATCCCTATCTTAGTTTGATCAATAATAGAAAATAGGAAACATAATCCTAAATCTTGGTGTGGTGATATAAGGCTTAATCCAATGACGGCAAAGTGTAAGGAACTATTGATGTTTAAGCATATCCAACACAAATTTTTAATTTCCCTATCATAAGAATGATCCATATCAAATTTCCAATTTTCTTATCAATTCTTAGGCATATCCCTATCTAAAACCCCTGGATACTTGCATCAATGATAGATAAAAAAATGTTAAATATAATCCCTAATCTTTGTGCAGTGATATAAGTCTTAATCCCACCACAACGAAGTATAAGGAAATACCAATGCCTAAGCATATCCAATACAAATTTCTAATTTTCCTTATAAAAAGCTTAATCCTTATCTAATTTTATTACCATCAAACCTTCTTTCAAAGAAGACAGGTGCGAATAGGATTTGTTTTCTCTTTCAAAAAAATATTATCAGATATAGCCCGACATAACGCAAAAGCAACTTGCTCCATGACAAAGATATCTGGATGCATTGCACTATGCCTAACCACCAAAATTTTTTGTCACTACTTTGTTAATCAAATTGGAAAGGCTAATGAACCTAAACGTCTTTGGTTTTGATGGACCTTAAACTTTAAGGATGAATATGGCCTATGTGTCCATTCAACATTTTGATATAAAGTTATCTTTAAAGAAGTATTTCACTATTATAATAATGTCCATTTATGTGATCTTCTAATAACCATGTACAAACTCAATTGAGAAGCCATGTAAAAGATGGGATTTATTTCTTTTGTTGGACATCATTATAAATATGATCTTATCATCACTTATTAGAGTCACAAGTTTAATCTCCTTTTCATCATTACTGATTATCAAACTATTTTTATATTTTATTATTTTCTAAATTTGTCTTTATCTTAGACAACTAAAAGGTATACAACTCAATTAAGAAAGAAACTGGCCAACAGAATATTCTATTCAACTAAGAAAGGTATTAATAATTACGTTTGAAACTCTTGATATAATTATCTTAAATAATATCAAAATTTTAACCACTCCAAAATAATTTTGATTCAATCGTAATTTTTGTAATCAATCTTATAAGAAATAATGAATATTATATACATATATACATATATACACACATATATATGAACACACATAATTAAGATTAGATAAATGATTATGGAAAGTTGTATAGATGTTCATAGATATATTTTATTCAAGAATAGTGAAAAAACAAGTGCACAAAGTAGATTAAAAATATAAGAAAAATATTCGTATGAATTATGTGAATGATTATTTTAGATTCTTGAATGATTAACTTGATAAAGTTTGTTTAAATATGACAAATATTTATTAAAAATTTTATTACCTAGTTTTTAAAACTAAAATATCTATGATATTTTTAAAACAATATTTTACTAAAAGAATTTAAAAATTTTTCATTTTTTATACTTTTGAAAATTTAGCTAACTTAAATAATATAAGAAATAAAATTAATTAGCTAAAAGATCTTTGTTTAATAAAACATTATACATTTGACTAGTTCTCTAATAGATATTAAACATTTTATCAAGAAATATTTGTTAGTTTAAACTTAGCCATCATTTGTATATTTTATTGAAGAAACATTTGAACATTCGATAATTGACTGATAGCTAGTCTGCCAAAAATTGGATAGTCCAATAACTTAGTTTATTAATGGTCATATGGGGTTGCAAAAAATCAACCACTATAAAATTCAAATTTATCTATTTAAAAGACATTGGATAACTAGTTTAATAATGATATGATAATAATTATTCCATCTAATAAATATTAAATAAAAATATGCTAAAAATTGATTTCTTTTATGAAATTATCAAATTATTTGATGGATAATCTCAATGTTAGCAACTCAAAATTGAACAATATCAAAAGGCTGTAGAAATATTCGATGAACAATTTTGGTCATCATTAAATGGCACAATGTTCAATATTATAAATAGTTTCTTAAATTTTGTAGGTCGAAAATGTACAAATCATAGAACTTGTTTGGATCATCAAATGGGGGCTATTTGCCTATTTCTCATTGAAGCATTGCTAACAAGGATTAAGGTATTAAGCAAGAATATGAGAATATCTTAAAAGACTTGGGAGGTTGCTAAGCTAAAATTAATAGTTTTTAAGAATTACAAACAACCACATTAGTTCTATAAATAGATGGAAAAATCGATTGCATTGAATAAATGCACTCACTTCTACAAACTTTGATATTGCCATCAAAAGGTATATACCTAATTGGCATTATTTTGTTAAAGAATACATACATACATATGTGTATATATATATACATATTTCTCTCGATTAATTTTTAGAGAGTTTATGTAAAATTTTGTTATTGTTATTATTGAATTTGGCTTAATCCAACTAGGATTTAGAGGTGTTTGCTTTAAGCCTTATGTGAGAAGAGAGAGAGAGTTTATTTTAAGAATTATTTTATAGAAAAACTTACCACTATTAACCTTATGTGGGAAGGTGTTTAATTTTGGACCTTGTGTGAAGGGAATTAAAGGCTTATATTTTTTTTTCTTGGGAAAAAAAATATTGTAAGGCTTCTTTGTGAACACAAACGATAAAAGAAAATAGAAGATGTCTAAAGGGTAGATATACATTTAAGAATAAGAAATTAAATCATCTAAAAAATTAATATGTTATTATTAATTTTCTATTTTTAGTTTACTTTAACTTTTTTTTAATTATACCATGATTTGCCTACTTGTCAGGGGCACATGTTTGGAGGTTGTTGGCTTGAGAATAGTATTCATCTCTAAGAGTGAGTGTCAATAATGAAAAGAACATGTCACATGAGTTGTCAACTCAAAAAGTTGGGAGGCTACGTGATGGAGGTGATGAGCAATAATTTTATTATTTGGAGAATGATATCAATAATCAATAATTCATTATTCTTATCATGTTTGTGGACCTATTTCAAGAATATTCTTCAATCTTCCTTGTAATTGTGCTTCCTTGTAGTTGCACTACTATTAAATTATAATTGGTTAATACTATTTTTAAATATGATTTGTATATTTGGATATATGGTTTTATGAAAGTATTTTGGATAATAAATTTTATTCATAATGGATAAAAATTTAATGAAAAGTATTTATTGAAAAACCAATTATTTTTAGCTTAAAAAATTTAAAAAAATGTAAGAGACAAATAAGACCCATCCTTTATGCAAAAAAACTCATATTATAATATGTTTTTTGTATTTTCTCCCATCTAATTACATTCTTTTAACAACAAAGTTAAAATAATATCATTTAAATTTTACATGATAGATTAATTACGAAAATCTACAATTTTTTACGAATTGAACTCGTACAAAAATAAATTCCATTTTCATAATAAATTTTATGAATATCCATTAATAACAAATGAATTATTATGCGCTTGCATCATTTTACTACCGATCTTCCTAACTCCTAATCACTGTCCTAAATTCAACATTATAATACATGATTTGACTTTGTAATTGCAAAAATTATTGGTATCTTTCATATGTTTGATGAAAACATTTTTGAAAAAATAATCTTAAAACTATAAAAAATTTGTCATTCACAATTTTTTATATCTTTAATTTAAATGTCTTTATACATTTTTTAATCATTTAAATGAATCAACATAAAATAAATGTAATATATGTGAACCAATCGGTTTTCAAAAGGAAATGTAAGACGTCAATAGAGGCCATGAAAGAGACTTCTAACAATCGTTTTTATACTATTCATATGACTTTTTAAATACCAAGCTAATATTACGAGATTTTGTTAACTTTCCTGTGGACTTGATATTTTTTTATTGTTAATGATAAATCAATTGTTTTCAAGTCGAGTATATTGTATATTAGTTAACTTGTTATAAGTTGTGATGTATTATTTTGTCATATATATTTTCTTATGTAGATATGAATACTTATTTTCTTTTTTTATGTAAAGGTAGTCTTTATCAAATAAAGCTAAAGTGGTGTACCATTGAATTGGAAAAGAAATTGAGGAAAAAGATATTCTATTCATTGTCCTACTCAATTATGTAAATTTTTTAAATTCTAAACTTTTGATATAATTATCCCAAACAATACTTCTAACTTCATTAGTATAAAATGATTAAAATTTAATTTTAACTATTACAACTAATCTTATAAAACTAATGGTTATCTAATACATATATGCAAAATTATCACTATATATATATATATATATATATATATATATATATATATATATATATATAATGAACAAGTGTACAAATTAGAATAGAAGCTTCCAACAAGAGCTAAGCTTTCAACCTGCATTGAGCTAAGCTTTCTACAGTCTCTTTCAACCACCCACGGTAGCAATCCTATTTCACCTATGTTAAGCTAAGCTTTGCCCACAAGTCATTGATCACTTTATTGCTTGTTGAAGCTTTCTATAGGGGCATGCATCCATACTAATAATAGTTGAGGAATCAGTTATTCATGGTAAGTCAAATATGAAAAAAAAAATCGAGGAAATGTCATATAAAAATCATAAAAGAACAACTGAAGGATGCATCATTCATACTTGTATTAAATCTGAAGCAGTCTCAAAAGAGGAGGTAACTTTCATTTCAGATGCAATGTTAAATTAGAATTTGAAAAAATTACTTTTTCATTTGAAACATAACCCTAAGGTTGGGGCAATATAACCTCAACAATTTCTCAGAAATGAAGAATGGGAAATAAGTTGCATTTAAGATTTATATGAAACAACCACTGTCTATTTAACTATTTATTGAATATGCCTTTTAGTTGGGTTGGGGTGGAAGGGACTACAAGGGTTTACAATCGACATTTGCAATTAGCTTTGTTCGGAAAGACTTACAAAACAACTGGATGGAAAAATAAATTTAGAAAGAGGAAGTAATGGTTTTAAGTCGGAGAGAAGAGGCGAGAGATGGGCAAACAGGAGTGTGAGTGAGAATCAAAGAGAGAGAGAGTAAAGAAGGAATTAACGATCATGTCGAAAGCAGTATTCGGGTCACCTAAAAAAAGGAGCTTGTTCAAAGGTGGGTATGATATCTTGGACAAGTATTTCCACTCATGAAAATTTGGTGATCACTCTTTGCTTAAATTAAAATGAATTCTAAGTGAAGTATATAATCCATCAATACTCCAACTTGTTCGTACTAGATTTGTATAATCTAATTGAAGAGAAGGACAAAATTGTTTATGAATATTTTTGATGTTTTACTCAAAGTAAAATGGTGGCACAGCTCATGTAATGGAGGCTTCACAGGCATCAAGTGTTGGTGATATTCTTTTTCTTAGAATTCTCTCATTAGTAAAGGAAGGGTAATGCTACACTTTCTTAGAGAAAGGAGTTGTAGGGAAAGATAAAGTTCTCGTTGGCTAGTTGACTAGGACTGATTCGTTTCAACACCTTTTATAAGCTTTTTGACTTCAATAACCCTTAGAACATCACTTACAAAGTAAAGTAGTGCACACTCGAGGCATTGTTAACAAAGAATAATGTATGAGCATAACCACAATGACAACTGGCTCAATGAATATCGCTTGTTGGTTGACAGTAATAAATATGAATTAAAATTGTAACCCAACTAAAGCCCAATATTTTGTCATGTTATAATGTTTTGTTGTAATAACCTAACCTTACAACTTTAAGATATTATTTCTGTTTCATAGTTTCATATCAATAAAAAATATTTTATTCTAAAAAGTATCCTGATATCTTAAAATCTTGGTATTATATATGAAATTCAGAAATTTTCTCTTCATTTTTTAGGTGAGAATAAGAACTATTGTCTCCTTGCACCTAAAAGAAGCTAAGAATCATGTTTTGCTTAGAGATTCCACCTTTTAGACATCACTCAATAATCATTCATTATCATCTTTAACCCCTTGTGTCATAGGCCCATCAAGATTTGCTTGATTCAACTCATACCACATAATATTATAAAAACTATCATTCCAGCACCACAATATTTGGAGAACATCATATTTTATAAAGGTAGTGTCCCTTTTTGGTTCTCTTATATTAGTAAAAAAAAAAAAAATTTCTTTAAAAGACATATTTACAATATAATACTTTGCTTCTATATATATATATATATACATATATATGAATGTAAGAACATTCATACACTTACCTACCTAGAAATATACTAGGAGTAACTCCTTATCTAATAATTCTCTATCTATAATATCATCCAATGATCACTCACATTTTTCTATCAAGGATGTTATAGGCTCAGTAGCTTTAGCTTGGTTTTTCCTTGAACTACATAGTATTATAGGAGGTATCAATTTGATACCATAATATCGTAGCATAACATATCATGTTGAGATATTATTATTCTTTGGCTTATTCCATACTAACCAAAATGAGTTTTATACCATAAGGTGCATCGATATCTACAATATTCTACACTTAATTAGTACTTTTAGTTACAATAAAAGCTATAATTCTTAATTAAATTTGACTCTAAAATTTATGATTGTTGATAAATTTTAGATAATATACTACCAAATTATATTTTTTATATTATTATTTAGAATGCTTTCTTTTTAAATTAGGACTAGAAAGAATAATCCACCATAAATTATTTTGTATTCTCAATAATGAATAAATAAGAAAAATATGATCCTTCACCCCAAATACTATCATTGCAATTGCTTCTTTTATCTCCTTCGTCCCACACTAGAATGTCTTCTCAGGCCACATCTATGACATCCTTTGAGCTCTTCGACTACTCACATCCTTTCATAATTCAATAGTCTCGGCAACTAGTTTTGGTCATGCAATGAAATTTATAAAATGGGATTGTACTGCACTCCAACACAATGTTAAGATGTTGCACGACTAGATTGCATTCAAAAGCGATGTTGGAAAGTTTGACCACAACTATTTGATCTCCTAAAACACTTTTCTAAATCTATCTCCATATATGGAGAAAGAATACGCAAGCAAACATTATCTTCAACCTCCTTAAAGAAAAAAATGGGTCATTCTACATTGCTTTTGAGATTCCTTTCGTCACCCTTTAAATGATCTAATTGACATGAAGCTATACAATGTCCCTAACCTTGAAATCATATTCCACTTAGTGCCTATTATACCTTTGCTTGTTATTTTTTTGTGGCTTTTCCATCAACTTTTAAGTGTATCCTTCAAAACTTATTAAAACTATTGCGCATTATGTTGCACTAATCCCTCGATACTTTTAATTGTGTCAATTTGCAACTCTACATTGAATGGGCTTTAAGAACTAAATCCCAACATACATATTGAATAGTCTTCAACAAGTAGAAACATTGCCCAACATGTTGAAAGAAAGCTAGACATAGAAGAGACTTTCATCCTATACTTTAAAATATCATGAATTGTACCCCTATAAGAGTTGTTAGATGGTCCTATTTATGATACTATAAACAACATATTATTGCTCAAATTTCTCAAATTCAGATTTCTTACACAAAAAATACAAGTTCAGTTTGTTGAATTAGGATAGTGTTTTTCATTCAATAGCAACCAACCACCATTGAAGTATGAGTCTCTTGAACCAATCTCAACTAAACCACATTACAGGGCATGCAAAGTTGTATCCCTTAATAGGGATGGCCTTCACCTAATGAAAATTAGATAGCTTTCAATGTTTTCACATTTGATCAAAGCTAATTAAAGTAAATATCCTCATTATCTCTCAGTAGATACTGCTTGTGCATCATTAGTTTGGCCCACTTTGCAAAACTTATACAAAAGTTGCTTACTACATGATTCAGAAGAATGCTAACAAACTTATTTCAAGCTCCTTTCCTTTATGTGATGACAATGTTGAATTGTTATAGATAGGTCATGTGCTTAATGTGTCATGCCTTTTCAAACTTGCTAGGTTCTACAAGTGACACAACCTCAATGTCATGGTAGCTTATAAAGCAGAATATAGATTGGAAGTCACTTAAAATATTCCATTTGATTTCATCAAAATTTTGATTGCTTATTTGACCCTTTATAGGCCTCTGAGCCACATGCCACAATCCACATGCACATAAAAATTAAGGACAATAAATGCTTGATCTACATGTCTACATCAATTACCCTTCAATGCTTATTGCCAAATTGAGAGAAAAATATGATGGAACTCTCAAGAATCTATTTTCCAGTATATTTTTGTAGATCACGTTGCTTTGACTTGTGATTTTGAAATCCTACAGGTTCATACACAACTTAATACATATGACCTACTCAACTTCATTTGCATTTAAAGTGGACCTAATCAGACTGAACATCTTAACAATCTTTTAGTGGGATAATTAAGTCTTGGACATCTACACATGCAATCTCTTAAAATTTTTAACTCTTTTTTAGCATCTTTCCACCTTATAATTTCTCATGAAACCTCAATAGAGTAATGCATATTATCAGCTTATTATTATTGCTAACCTTGTTAACATGTCTATTTAAATATCTATATTAAGAATTTCAATAATACCCTGTCAATCAAAAGCCTGATGTCAAGAAACTTCAATTGCATTTCCACAATCATTGAATATAATAAAAATCATACTTTTCCTTCTCTCTTACAAGTTTTTTTAAATCATGTCATATCTTTACATTCCATTAAGATGATGAGGTTATGAATTTTGTTGTGGAGGGAGCCACATATTCTAAATTTGAGGCATTTGGCTAAGTACTGCTATAAAACTTGTATATGTATCCTGGTACTCTTTTAAATATCAATATCACATTTTAAGCTACAAATTATGTAACATTAGAGGACTATGACATTTCTTAATATACACAAGAACCTATTCAATCCATTACCAATATTTTAGATATGGGTAACAAAACCAACTATATATTCAGGGTCAAGGCTTATACATAAAGTGATATGCAAAAGATTCCTATCATAGGTGGGTATGATATCTTGGAGAAGTATTTCCACTCATGAAAATTTGTGATCACTCTTTTCTTAATTTAAAATTAATTCTAAGTGAAGTATATAATCCATCTACACTTCAACTTGTTCATACTAGATTTGTATCAACTAATTGAGGAGAAGAACAAAATTATTTTATGAATTTTCTTGATGTTTTACTCAAAGTAAAATAGTGGCACCACTCACGCAATGGAGGCTTCATAGGAATCATGTGTTGGTGATATTTTTTTCTTACAATTCCCCAATTCGTAAAGGAAGGGTAATGCTACACTTTCCTAAAGAAAGGGAGTTGCAGGGAAAGATAAAGTTCTCGTTGGCTAGTTGGCTAGGACTGATTCATTTCAATACTTTTCATAAGCTTTTTGGCTTCAATAACCCTTAGAACATCACTTAAAATGTAAAGTGGTGCACACCATAATGACAACTGGCATCACGAATATCGCTTGTAGGTTGACAACAATAAATACGAATTAAAATTGCAACTCAACTAAAACACAAGATTTTGCCATGTTGTAATATTTTATTATTATAACCTAACCTTACTACATTAAGATATTGTTTCTCTTTCGTAGTTTCATATCAATAAAATAATATTTTATCCTTAAATGGATCTCAAAATCTTAAAACCTTGGTATTATATATGAAATTTAGAATTTGTCTCTTCATTTTTTAGGTGAGAATAAGAACTATTGTCTCCTTTCACTTAAAAGAAGCTAGAATCATGTTTTGCTCTGAGATTCCACCTTTTAGACATCACTCAATAATAATTTATTATCATCTTTAACCCTTGGTGTCACAGGCCTACCAAGATTTTCTTGATTCAACTTGTATCACATAATATTGTAAAAAGTATCATTCCAGCACCACAATATTAGGAGAAAAACATATTTTATAAAGTTAGTTTCCCTTTTTGGTTCTTTTATATTAGTCAAACAAAAGTTTTTCTTAAAAGGCATATTTACAATATAATACTATGTTTCTATATAAATAGCTTTGACACTTTTTCTATCTTGAAAATGTAAGAATATTCACACACTTATCTACCAAGAAATATACGAGGAGTAACTCCTTATCTAATAATTCTCTATTTATAATATCATCAAATGATCACTCACATTTTTCTATCAAAGATATTATATGCTCATTAGCTTTAGCTTGGTTTTTCCTTGAACTACATAGTATCATAGGAGGTATCAATTTGATACTATATTATCGTAGCATAACGTATCATGTTGAGATATTATTATTCTTTAGCTTATTCCATACTAACCAAAACGAGTTTTATCCCATAAGGTGCATAAGAATTTACTTTACTCTAAACTTAATTAGTACTTTTAGTTACAATAAAAGCTATAATTCTTTATTAAATTTGACTCTAAAATTTATGATTGTAGGGAAATTTTAGAAACGAAGGTACCAAGTTATATTTTTTGATATTATTTTTTAGAAAGCTTTCTTTTTAAATTTGGACTAGAAAGAATAATCCATAATAAATTATTTTGAATTATCAATAATGAATAAATGAGAAAATTATGATTCTTCACTCCAAATACTATCATCACAATTGCTTCTTTTAGCTCCTTCGTCCCTTACAGGAACATCTCCCTAGGCCACATCTATGACATCCTTCATGGTCTTCGACTAGCCACATCCTTTCATAATTCATTATTCCCGGCAACTAGTTTTGATCATGCAATGAAATTTCTAAAATGGGATTGCAATGCAATCCAACACAATGTTAAGAGGTAGTACCACTAGATTACATGGAAAAGTGATGTTGGAATGTTTGACCACAACTATTTGATCTCCCAAAACACATTTCTAAATCGATCTCCAATAATAGAGAAAGCATATGCATGCAAACATTATCTTTGACCTTCTTAAAGAAAAATGGGTCATTCCACGTTGCTTTTGAGATTCCTTCCCTTACTCTTTAAATGATCTAATTGATATGAAGCCATACAATGTCCCCATCCTTGAAACTATATTCCACTCAATGCTTGTTATACCTCTGCCTATTATTGTTTTGTGGCTTTTCCATCAACTTTTAGGTGTATCCTTCAAAACTTATTGAAACTATTGTCCACTATGTTGCACTAATCCCTCGATATTTTTAATTGTGTAAATATGGAACATGAATTGAATTGGCTTTAAGGACTAAAACCCAAATTACATATTGAATAGTCTTCAATCAATAGAAACATGGCCTAACATGTTGAATGAAAACTAGACATTGAAGAGACTTTCATCATATACTTCAAAATACCATGAATTGTACCCTCATAAGTGTTGTCAGATGGTCCTATTTATGATGCTATAAACCACATATCATTGTAAAAATTTCTCAAATTCTGATTTCTTATGAGAAAAATACAAGTTCGATTTGTCAGATTAGGGTAGTATTTTTTTCATTCAAAAGCAACCAACCACCATTGAAGTATAAGTCTCTTGAACCAATCTCAACTAATCCCCATTACAAGGCATGCAAAGTTGTATCTTTAATAGACAAGGCCTTCGCCTAAGTGAAAATTAGATAGTTTCATTATTTTCACATTTGATCAAACCACATTAAAGTTAATATACTCGATATCTCTCAACAGATACTCCTAGTGCATCTATAGTTAGACCCACTTCGCAAAACATAAACAAAAGTTGCTTACTGCATGTTTCAAAAGAATGCCAAACAACTTATTTCAAACTCCTTTCCTTTCTATGATGATAATGTTGAATTGTTATAGATAGGTCATGTGCTTAATATGTCATGCTTTTTGAAATTTGATAGGTTCTATAAGTGTTTGAGAGGTTGTCTATTAAAGTGTGCGAAGTTTCGTTCCCAACAAAGACGAGCACCAATGTTTCATGCCTTGATGTAATGCTAAAATCTCCATGTTGTATTGCCATGAGTTTCCTCGAGCTTCTTGTAGTAGCAAGAAATAATCTGCTAGAAGATGTCCTCAAACCATCAACATGATGCTAATTGCATTGCTTGACACAACTAATGCAATCTTAAAGGAAAGTCATATACTAGGAAAAATCAAACGTGTGCCCATAATTTATTCTTTAACAGTCGAGAGAGTATCATTTTTTCTCTTAAACTTCGATTTTACTTTTGTTAGTACATTCAATTGTATGACAATCTTAATGAAGTTTTTAATGAATTACGAAGATAGTAGCATGCCTTCATGAAGATCCTTACCTCAGTAACATTATTTGGTTTTGAACATTGTCATATGACTTGCACCAAAATTGCATCAATTTTTGTCTTTGTGCACTAGATAAATCAAGATCATATGCTTGAATTTGTAGTATGTTAGGCTATGTTTCCACCTTTGGATTGACTTGTTAGAGAACTAGTTTTTCTTCATTCATGAGCTTTTTGCATGAACAAGTTTTTGTCTCACTCCAATCAATTTCTTTCTTCCTTCCTTGTTTTCTATCACTCTATTCTCCTCCAAATAACCTCAACTGTCCCACATGTACTTCCACAAGACTTACTCATGCACATGCTCTTGACAACATTCTAGCATTAATAGTGCACATATTCAACATATAGCATACTCAGATTGTGCTGGAATAATGCCAAAAATTAACCTTAATGAATTATATACTTTTGAGGGGATCATCAATTTCTTAATACAAAATTATGACCATAAGGATCAAGGTAGTGATTAACATCAATCCTAACCTGTTTCATGAAAATCTTAAAAAATAATTGAAAATGTTAATAAAAAAATAATTATTTGCTAAAACAAGATGCTTTCACATCACTTAATATATTGGACATACTTTTAGTAAAATTAGTGTACTGCATTTCCTTTAAGCCAGTTGAAAAATCCTACAAAATTTCTTACCAAATTTTTAGGTTACATATCATGGGTTCACTTTCATAGATTTTTCATGTTATATTGACATTGCAAAAGTATAAACCATAGTTGCACTCTAATTCAAAAATGCTTTGGACATATTCTTTGCGAGACAAACAATTTCAACATTTGATATCTTGTGTTTCTTAGTCAGTGTTTTCTCATTAGAGTATGTAGTAGATTTTACTACCTCAAGTTCAAAAAAGCATCTTTAAGTTGCTGATCCAATCACAAAATAAGTATATGAATTAAGAAAAATGTAGTGAAAGAAAGAACAGTTTCAATGCCATATGCATTACTTGAATAATTATAGTACCATGACAATGTCCTCCTTTTGTCTTGAGAGATAGCTAAGAGAATCTTCTGAACTTCTAGTAGCAGCTTTTGAATCAGATAAACTTCATTCCTAAAAGATAAAACAGCTTCAAGTTCTAAAATAGGATATTAAAACCAATAGATGGTTGATGTACATTAGTAGAGATGCTTAGAAGCACTAATAGAAATTAACACTAGTTCAAAAATTAATTGTTCTACAATTCTAGGGATATAAACTATTCTAACAAGCTCCTCCACAAATCCTTCACCAATCATCCTTCTTCCTTTTCTCCAATTGTAATTTCAAAAACCTCTTTCATTGAAGCGTGTCATCCTCCAACTCAAACGCACTGAATACAAGCTTTTGTTACTCATCCTAAAACAATACATGCAAAAAAAAATTTACTAAACCAAATCAAATATATTCACTTAATATAAGGAATTAATATCAACAACAACCATAAATTAAACAGACAAAGATCATAGAGAAAATAAGCTCTGGAGTTCAAAAACCTTGTCAATATGCTTAAGCCTAGCTCAATAAAGCTCATGATTTGGTGAAGCATACTAAAATGTTAGGAAACAAACCTTTGTTCTTCTAGTTGCATCTCATATGTTTACCATATGACATCTTGCATTGTTGCTTGTTACTAACAAGTTGATAAATTAAATAGTAATCTCTTAGGGCCTAGCATAAATAGAACACAAGCAGACTTCCACATCTGATTTTTACCTACAAATTTTTTTAGGATAGAGCATCTGACTCTTGCTTTAACTTATTGCATTCTAGTAAAGGACGTTGACCTTGCAAGCTCTTAACTTCTAGTTCAATATGAGCTTTCTCACTCTAAAAAAAGGAAATGTAGACCTTTAATGAAGAAAATTAAAAAAACTTGAATTAACAAGTTTGTGACAACGATAATTACTTGAAGGTTTACTTTGTCTTGGATTGTATTCTTTAGTTTGCTTTCAATATCCTTGAATTTTGATTTTGTCTTTTCAAGTTCTTTTCTCAGAGATTTTTTTCTCTTTAATAAGAGAAGAAGATGATAAACATTACACTTCTTTTAGAAGAGAGTAAATCTGAGAAAGGTGTTGTTCCTTCTCCATATCATCCTGAAGACCTTGTTCCTACAACATCTACATGGATCTAAAATACAATGGAAACATCATCCTAAAAAAATAAAAAGGGAAAGAATCGATTTAGTTAACCACAATAATCGTCTCCCTGCTTTTAAATCAACACTTGAGCTCATGAATTTGTTTCTGATGTTCACATAGTTGGTTACCCAATAGATTCTGCATTTGAGTGACTTGTTTAGATGAGGAATTGTGGTGTATTTTCACTAGAGAAATAAAAATCAAGATCATCATATCATACCTTCTCAAACTTGAATTCCTCAATTTTCTTGATCATAAATCTATTGACACAATGATGGCCTAAAATGAGGGACTAAATCATGCCACACACTCCATGAGAACTGTCTTAAGACTCTAAAAGCATAGCATAACGGAATATGAAATTAAGCAGTTCATGGGAACCAGATTATTATCTCATAAGGGGAGAATTGAGCAGGCATTTAAATAGATATAAATCAGTTTTTTCATTTAAGGATATAGAAATGTAATGATCAACATGTAAGATTTTGTTTCTTTAATAATTGTGATGATCAACATTTAATTTTTGTCCTATAGCCCACATCAAGAGAGTAACTAGTGGATATAGATGTGATAATAAATTGCACGTCAAAAAAGTAAGATATGAATTGAGATGAGATACAAAAATTAAATATCATAAGAACAATATGATATAATAAACATATATATTATGTAGAAGAAGTGGAGTTCATTGGTAGAGCACTCCTTGGGCAATCAAGGGGTATCAAATTTGACAACAAATCATTTGAACTTACAAAAGACAAGTTTCTTAAAATTACGTCATTTCCATCAAACCTATTAGTAGAGCTTAAGCTAAAAAATATGAAAGAGACTAATCTAAAAGTAGTCAATTAGGAATGTCAAAGCAGGGCAAGCAGGCTTCAATTATTTGCAATTATTTTCCCAACTTAAGCTTTTGTCGAGGGCAAGGAAAATGACACATACAATAATCATACTATATTATATTGCAATTGTTTTTTGGGGTTGACTAACATTCTATCATATGGGAAATTGACCTTTCAAATTCTATCTTCTTTCTTGGTTGAGCTCTCTTTGGCTTCCTTTGAACAAAAGGCATTACAGTATTTAACAAAATCTAGTTAAGAAAATTAAGATGGTGTAACATTGGTCGACACACTCTATTCATTATGTTTATTTTCAACTGTATTTGATAATGGTACAAGCTATTGATGAATCATTTGGTATTGAAGCAACATCTTCGACATATATGGCCAAGACTAAAAGTTCACAAAAGGAAATGAGAAAAAAGCTATACATGATGGAGATTCCAACCAATCTTTCGAATAATAGGTAGCATAGCTAATACAAGCCGTTCAAGCTTTGCATAGATTGTTTCAAAGAAATAACTTATCATGATAAAAGAACCAGAATATAGAACCCAAAAAAATACATCATCACCAACGTTGAATGCAATAAATTCAAAGAAAGGAACGTTATGGTTGTCTAAGCCTAATGGAGAATATCGAAGAAGTTGATCTACATCAGTGTATGCCCTCAAAATTTCAAGAACAAAAATATTCTTAAAAGTTGAGCCCGAGGTTGATTTGCAAGCTTATGATGAAAAATGAATGCCAATGTAATACTTAGGACTAAAGAAAGTTTAAAGTGATCATCAAACAATGTCTTAGAGTTGGAATCACCAAGTAATGAATAAATCCTAAAAGATTGCTAGATGGAGTGGTATAGAAATAAATAATCCCAAATCAAAAATAACAAAAAAGGTTTTGAATTACACACACAAAAGCTTTCTTAATCTTAGTAAGCTCCTCCTTGAAAATCCTCATAGACACTCCTTTCTAAATTTTCATCACAATCTCTACCTTTCCCTAATTTCATGTCAATCTCTCCTTCATTGTTTCTCTTTAAGCTATTACTTTGTTTTTTCTTTAGCACCCAATTGTACCACAACAACCCACCTTATTCAATAATGATGCAAAACAACATCAAGTACAGGAGAATAGGTCAATTACCATGTAACTTAAAAAAGTATTTTTTTATTTAACATTACATTGTTATTTTAATATAAAGTTCACATATTGAGTTTAGTCCTCTACCCCAAAAAACCTCCAATTCCAATAAAACAATCGCCTTGGATTTGTCTTGTTGTGACCTTTGCCAAATCTACATTTTTTAAATATAGGTCATTCATTATTGACATAAAAATGTCACACACTTTTCACCAACCCAAATGTCCACTTAAAACTAAACAATTAATCTCATATAACATGCAAAATCATATTTCATCATAGTTTTCCATACAAATACATTGGACAAAACAATTTTTGAGAAGATTATTTTTAACCTACAAAGATAATATATAAGCCAAGTATGAAATTTGACATAGAGAAGTTCATTCAAGAGAGTACATTCTATCATTACAAAACCTGCCGATCTAAAGTAAGGTCTATACATACCACTACTAATACCTAGTCAACCCTAGAAGACCATCTTGATGGATTTTATTAGAGGCTTATCGATGATAAGACGAATTCACAATGTCTTTTTGTGATTAAGAAAGCCATTCCTAAGATAATAAAATGCAAATAGGATATCAAGGGTTAAAAGTAACATATTTTTCTTAACAAAGGTATGGATACATCTTGAGTTACCAACAAACATTGTGTTGAATTGAAATACTCATTTTATAAGCAAATTGATAACTAGACAAAGGTCATTAACATAGTAAATATGAATCCAATGAAAGGATATAACTCCTGCCTCTCAAAGACCTAACATCATAATCTATTATGTGCCCAATTTTCATTAAATCAAACCATCCATAGTTCAATTACTAAGAGCTCATTCAAGGTGGTGTGTCTAAAATATCTACCATGGAGCCATTTCAACTTGGATTTTGAAACAAGCCCAACCAATATAGTCAAATTGTTAATATAATAGAAGGAATAAAAGATTATCAAGAATATTTGAATAGTTCAAACCACTTCAAGATGTAGTTGAAGCTCTTCCAACATAAGCACAAAAAGAGACATGATATTCACAAAATCACACATCCACAATTCAATTGTTTGGAGCCCATTTAAGGTGTGACTAGTGTATCTACCATATAACCCACTCAACCTAGATTTCTCAATAAACCCATGCAAAAAAGACAAATAAAAGGTATAAACGATTATGAAGAATATTTAAAAAATTCAAATTTCTTTGAAAATGTAGATGAAGCTCTTGCAATAGTACAAAAAGAGATATGATATGCATCATCAATAAGAGAATTTTAGGAGATCTAGCATGGTTTTATATAATAAAAGAATAACTAAGGGGTAAGAAAGTTAAAACCATTTTGATATATATTATTTCAAATTTCATAGAAAATCAATGATAACATTTATTTGGCTAAACTTATTTCCATAAGGAGAAACCAATACTAATAAATCTAGAGAACTTAAAATTACTTGAACATTTCATAATTGATAAGGAATTTCATGAGGTATTATCTCCTATGTATGACTTTGTCATGGGAATAAAAATTCTACTATCAAAATATATGATTTTTGAGAATTACTGAACCACCCCTAGATTAGGGACATAAGTCCAACTTTACATCATCTAAAATGCACAAATGCTATAGGTGAGTTTTGTTATCTCATGTTCTCTACTTACAAATAACCAAAAGACTCTTCAACTAATCCATTTCTACAAAAAAATATACAAAGAGATTAAATCCTTGAAAAAAGGACAAATGATCAAGATAACAACAACAAAAGTAAAAAGGATTGTCTTGACATTTCCCAACAACATTTGTCCTAAGTTTAAATGACCTTGAAGAAAAGTTCTACAAGCCACAAGAGGTATTAACCCATGAGGAAGGGATACGAAAGATTATAGCAACCAATGAAGATTGCCCAAAACTTGAGACAGTGAGCTCAAGAGTAGAGCCACTAGAGATGATGAGCTTAAAAGTTTAAGACACATGAAGTAATAAGCATAAAGTTCCACCGATTGTTCTCAAAGATTTCCTCAAGAATTGCACTCTAAGATTGGAGATTTCACAAGAAGAGCAAAGAAGTTGAGCAATTTAACATGAGAAGAAAAACTACAAAACTTAAATAGAGGTGATACAAAAGAGAAAGCCTTCAGGAAATCTAGCAAGAATTTGAGGACCAAGTCTTCAGGTATTTCGGCAATTGAATTGCCAATCTAGAAAAAAACAAACTCAAGAAATTTTATAAGATGTTTTCCAAATTAATCATAAGAGTACCAAATAAGAATGAGTAACAATATTTTTAAACCAAGTAAAAGCATCCCATCAATTATAGGATATGGTAAGATTTTTAAATAAAATTAACACCATTCTAATTTGAAGTTTTTCCTTATACAACTAATAAGAGTTGTACTATAAAATATACTAGGTAGTATTCTATGGAATCATTAGTGATTTTCATATGCTTGTGTTTTAAAACCAAGTAGTAGAAGTAAGGAAGCATAACCTTCAAATAATAACCTTTGTTCTACTCTCTCTCTATCTATCTCTCTCTCTCTTATCCAACATTCTTGCATGATTACTCTTGATTTTTTGACGAAAAAGCATATGAATTTCCTCTTATAGTGATTGAATTCATTAACATGTTTGGGTTGTGGATGGATCAAGTAGATTAACTTAGTTATGGCAAATGCCATCATTGCAAAGAATTGGACAAGAATTGTCATTAAATCTTGCCATGTGATATAATAGAAATTTTTGGAAGAAAATGTTTATATTGTTTTCATTTACATTAAACCAAAAGGTAACCATTAACATTATATTGATGTTAATCATAATAATTAGACAAGTATCCAATCTTCCTAAGCAAAAAAGAAAAAAAGCTTCATTCCACAAGTTGGAGGCAAAAGTACAAGCTAATATAAGAAGCCTTTTCCTTTCAAATAAGGTACAAGAATTGATGTAAAAAGATGACTCACATCTCCATTACTATACAAGCAACCCATACTAATAATTGTGAAGTATCTTGATGATTTATGAAATCACCCTTAGTAGCTAAAGGGATAACTAGGAAAATATAACTCAAGTCAAAATAGAATTAGATTAATGCAAACATGCTATAAATATTTCCATGCAAAGGCACATCCCAAAAATAGATTATATCCAAAATACTAACTTAGGGATGATAACATGACATAGATTCGGTCCAAAAAAAATATATTCACCAACTTCCTTATCTACTGCACAAGTTCTCCTCAAAGGTTGCCCAACAAGGTACTTCACTTTTAACATATTTGTTTTTCAAAAAAAACCATGGACAGACAATAATTGCAATGATTGCCTTGGTTCAACCAAAGCCAACTTTAGCTTGGAAAGACATCCCAAAATTCATCATTTCAAGTTGAAAAAATTGGATAAAGCACCAAAGAGAATGGCAATGTATGCCATATATGTTACACAGATCAAAAATAAGAACAAAAAGATGAAAGAATTACCTGTATTATTTTAGAAAAGAAGGAGAAAAGTTACATGAAGTCTTTGGTGATGGCTAAAAATTCCAAATGAATCTTTTAAAAGGACAAAGTGCAAAGCAATTTCTCCAACTTCATCATAAAGCTTTTGAGTTGAGTCATCGACTAACTCCTAAAAATATGACAAAATAATTGTTATTTCTTTTCTTTTTTTCACTATGAAGAGAACCCCAAAAGAGGTTCTAAAAGACAAGCGTATCAGAATTGCTAGCATAAAAGTTTTTCCAAAATGTAAATTTGAAAGCTCCAATATAATAAAGAAATAATAAAAAGGAAAGGTCATTCCCCTAGCAAAAGTAGTGTAAACAATGCATCTTAAAATTGCAGGAGAGAAGATAGAAAACCAGTTCATCATAGATTGCTCTTGCAACTTCTTAAGCATTCCTGACATCTCATTGTAGCCAAAAGAGAACCACCAAATATAGGGGAGTTAATAATAGCCCATTGAACACATTAAAAAAAAATTAATTGAGTTCAACTATTTTACACATCACACAGCTAAGAAACTTTTATTTAGAATTTTCAATTGAAAAAAATTAAATGAAATGTCACAATTAACATCCCTAAAATGTTATTATATTATAAGAAAATAACCTCTAAAACAAAGTAAACAATCCAAACGAAATGAAGGTCAAGCTAAATATCATCATAATGTAATGCATAGTTCTCTTGAAATGTATTTAAAATAAAAAAAACTTCATCAATATAGGAACCAACACCATCTGAATATAAAGTTGTGGTTAAGTTGTACTGCAAGTTGGCAGTGCACTATTTTAAAGCTGAAAAAGAAATTGCACAATTATTTAAAAACACACATATGTGGTTGAGGATTAAATTACCAAGTTTTGTCATGCTTTCTTTTCTTTCCTAGTGTAGTAGATGCTCCAAATTATTTAACATGTTTTGCTTAACATCTTCCTAGTTGATTTATTTAAGGTAAATTATTTGATAGTTTAAGATCATATTTTGTGGTTCTAAGTCATTATTCTTATTTATATGTATAGTTTCTATAATTAGTTTGCATTTGCACGTAATAGTTTTTAATGTTTATATAATAAGTACGAGATAACGTATCATTATTATAGCTATTTATACATTTATTGAAGATCACTAGTGACTACAAGTCAAATTTTGCTTAGGTGAAATCACATCAATCTGACATCACAACATTTGTAGTAATAACCTATCACAAATATTAATATTAAACTTTCATGTAATTAAAATGGATTTAAAAATTCAAAAAAGGAATTCTTAATTCAGTTATTAGATCTATATTCTTAGAAAATATTAGACTAAATTAGTTCCTTAAAAACAAGAAAACATATAAAATAAAAAGGGACTTGATTGAATAGAGCTATCATTAATATGTTAGAGGCTTTAGTTATTTAAGTAGTTTTCCTAGCACTCATGCTATGAACCAGAGTCCAAGCTTAAAGCCAAGCATAAACTCATAAATAAATGAATATATTCATTAAACAATGCACCTACTACATCAAACAGAATTGCAGCAAAAAAACATACATCTTCACACTTAACCATAAAGCAAGCATTCTATTCAGTTGCCAAAGTAACAACATTGTCCAAGTTCATCTGTAGTGAAGTCTACTCCATTTCTAAAGGTTCAATCTACATATGAAGAATACATTAACAAAATAATAATTTAAGAAAACTATGCTCAATGGAACATTTTGATGGGTAAGAACCTGCTCCTTGAGTTGTTTGATGACCAAAATTGCTCCAGTTTCTCATTCAGTTAGATTGCAATGATCTGAAGACACAAATTCCTTCAAATGACACGTTGACAAAGCAATAATTTTGTTTGTAGGAATTGATTCTCATTCCATATATTATTTTGGAGAAATTAGATGTTCATATCCTTAAGAATCATCAAAAAAGAGACACTTTACTGTTTGTACACAAAGGGCATAAGAAATAGCTTACATGGGAGGATATAGAAAGACAGACACCTTGCTATCACCCTTTAAGAAAGGTGACCAAATTCAGGCAACTTTGCTGAAGATTGCTCCTCTTAAAAAAAAAGTAATAAAAAATAATTATTTGCAAAACTTGTAGACATTTGAAAGAGAAAAAGGAGAGAGAGGGTGTTTATGTGGGGCAACGCAAAATACATACTAAATTTAGGCTAACTTTATTTTGATGAGTTTTCTTTTGGAAGGTAAAATTCAACAAAGCATGCTCATTAGAAAGAAAAAAGTCCTCGGCCTTATCGGTGCCATCAGCAATATCAAGTAAACAACTTCGCAAAGGTGGCGTATATCCATTAAATGCACAAATTTCCTTCATAGGATAGTTGAATGGAAGCAGAATGCAAATTCTGGCTTCTCTTTAATTGGCTCTACACCGTCAGCTTCCTCTTTAACTTAGATGGCAACTCCGGTGATGACACATTTTAGAAAGCTTGTCAAAAAGGTATTGGGTTTGTTTGTTGCATTTATTGCCATTTAAGAAAGGAACAAAATAGTGTCTTTTAAATGAAATTTTAATTTTGTTTGATGAAATATGGTTGAAAAAGTGTTATTGTAATAGGTTTGAATATATTATATGTAAAGCTTAGACATTTCCATAACATTTTTGAACGAGATGAGAGAAAAAAAGGCAAATGTACATCTTTTTACTACAAAAAATAGAAAACGTTGGCCCTAACACGAACATTCAAAAATTGCGACATGCTTTGGGATTTGAGCATGTTTTTTACCCAGCTTCACAAAGCATAAGCTAACAAATCCATAGTTCTATGAACTAAAATGCTCCCTAAAATCATCAACAAATATATCATCCTAATACCAACTATTATGTTTAAAATATTCATAGCTTGATGAATAACTGCCACAACTAATAAATTGTCTTGTGGGAAGAAAACTTCCAATTTAGGATTTATGGTATGCCTATATGATTGCTATAACATTGTAATGTTATATGGTCACAATGTAAGAAAATTAAGTTTATAATAAATAAAATAAATACTATGAAGAACAAGTGACTACACTTTGAAATATGAGTACAAATAAGTACATTTAAGTGAAGGATGGCCGGTCTTCTAGTAATTGAGAATAAGCTTAGAGAAAAAAGGTTTTGATGGTTTGGAAATAGTTAACCTTTTAGAAGATGTGCTATTAAATTTGTTTTCATATAAATAAAAAAATAGACAAACCAAACAAGACAAAAGAAAAAGATAATTTGAAAAGAGAAGAGGTAGGCTCAGAAATTACATTAAGGACTTGTAACCTAAAACTAAATGTTTTTCAGCATATTGGTTTACAAGTTTGGCTTAACTAGCGAGAAGATATCTAGCCTAATTTTTTATTCTTAAGCTACACTTTCCTATTGAGATCTACTTAGCAAATAAACAAACATCTATGAATTATATTAGAATATTTGAATGATATTTAAAGGGAAACAAAAGAGTTAAGAATCTAGTTATAACATTTAAAAAATTTATGAGCTTAATGGCTAATTTTGAAACCTAAAAAACTTGAAAATTTGGTCAAATCTCAGAAGCCTACACGCAATTTGTCATTTAAAGAAAGGTTGTTTCTTAAGCATCAAGAAATCATGATTGAGTTGTATAATGTGAAACTATTTATTACATTTAACCTTTAAAAAGATGTGGTACATAGTTCTTTACTAAGTCAATTATAACTTTTGGTTGTTCTCCATCTTTGGAATTAAAATTAGAAAAGAAAGGAATGAGATTAGAACTCTATGTAGTTGAAGGCATTTGCATTACTAGTGCAAAGAAGTGCTTAACAATTTGGGCTTCTATATAAGAGTTCACTCAAATAATTTTGTATTTTAAACCAAGTCAAAAAAATAAACGCTAAATAGGATTGCACTTACAAAATAAGATGGCAGTAAAGTTTATTTAATTTTATTTACTTTAATCAATAATTAAAATAACTAAACATAGAAAAAGCATCAATGCTCATTTGATAATTAGCATTTTTTAGAAATTAGTCTTTTTATATTAGTTCTATATATTGTCATCAAATAAATGGAATTACTTTTCTAAACCTTTAAAATATATGGGCACTTTAAAGGAGAATTTAAATAAATTTCAATCTCTAAAAAAACCAACAAGCACATGCTCCTCCCTATTGATAAAGAAGAAAATTTCTCAATGACAACAAGCACAACTCCAAATTGACTTGACCATGAAAGCTTAAAAACCACCTTGCTTGAATATGGAAGAAAGAGACAAAGAAATAGTCATTATCTATAACATCCACCCTTTATGAAAGCAAAAGGGAAACTTTCCCATGTAGCAATTAATCAACAACTCTTACCAATGAAATTGCAATGGTTAGAAACATTAAGAATGCAAAAATCAAATATGGAAGGGTAGCAAAAAAAACAAAATGACTATAACTGTGTTAGTATCACTATTCTAAGGAAGACAAAAATACTTCTTTTGATGCAATTTTTCAAAATTGTTTTAATATGCATGACAATTGAGACTAATGAAAATAGGGCCTGATCATTAGATTTAGAAGTGGAATCAATAGTTCAAGGGAAAACTCCTAGTAGACTTCTAAATGGAGGAATATAACAATTTTTAGCCACAAAAAAGAAATTTTTAGTCTATAAACATAAACCTTAAGTGAGCAAAACCTTTCTTGAGGCCAAACCAGTCAATACCTCGACATTAAGGCAAGCACATAAAATGATAGAATTAGACTCATACTTTCAGCAATGCTTAAAGATGAACAAAGAAAGACTAATGGATCCATTAAGTAATAACTGGATGTTTAGGCCAGAAAGAGACAGGGACTAACTCTGATTGAATCAGAATACAAATCACTTGCGATAGAGAAGGCAGTCAATTGCTTAATTAGTAGATGGATTTCAATCAAGTTATTGTTAATGGAGAAATGGTGACCTAAGTGGAGCATTAGCTTGCAATGCTCCAAGATAATCAACATTCATTATGAGGCAAGCCCAAAAGAACTCCATTTGTTCTTATATGATTTGCAACAGCTAATTCTAATTATAGGGTTTAAACAATCCCAATTACTTCATAATTAGGGTTCAAGAAGTCTTGGTTTAAGAAAAGGGCATATTCTCCTAGTGCCCTTCAATCCTTCTATTATTTTTGTAGATAATGCTAGAAAGATATTCAAGTAGTCTTTTTGAAATTCTTTGATGCTAGTCAAAACTTAACAAAGATTTAACTACACTTAAGGCAAAGGAAAATTGGTGAAGCTGGACTTAAGAATTAGTCAAAAAAGATAATAGATGAAGGATTTTTTTAATAAATAAATCTTAGAATAAGGAAAAAACCATCCCACAAGTCAACAAAGGAAAAACACATTATCTATGTAGAAGCATATTATTCAGGAGGCCTAAATCATTACAAGGGACAAAGTAATGGTTTAAATGAGTTATGGTCTCTCTAATTAATCCCAAGACCAACACAATAAAAGACTATTTTAAGTAAATTTTAATTAATAATGACATGAATAAATTCTCATAAGATTATTAGTGCTAGTTAAGTCCATTTAAGTTTATTTTGATCTTAATTTACAATTAAAATACTTAAAATATAAAATAAAGATCACAAATGGCTATAACACGATTAGTTGTTTCTAAACATTGATGTGTTTAAATTGAATTAGATGGATATTTTGGTTATTCTAATCTAATAGATAGTATAGCCACCCTTAAAATATATAATATTTCTAAAGTGACCATTAAACAAATACAAGTATCTCAATAAACGTGCCAAAGGCTACGACCTCAAGTTCACAAGAAAATATGAGAAACATTATTGATAAAAGATGAAAAGGGTGGCCCCTATTCTTGAGAAGGATAATTAGAAAAATACAATAATGACTTTAATGACTTTGAGAACTCTTGAGAGTGTATCATGTAATGATTTTTAGTTTCTTGATAAATAAGAAGCATTTGGTGAAAGGGGACCTTTCTTAGGCTTAATGTTGGCTTCACAATCTTAGGCAAGGATAACAACTTATTATTTATTTATTTCACTAAATAAAGGCATAATGTGAACTAAACAAATCAAAAATAAGTGTTGACATAAGGAATATACATTAGTAACTCATAAAGTAGAAATTACAACCAATATGGTTAGTACACCATTACTCAGAATAAAGCACATGACATGCAAGAAGCAAAGTTGAGACAATATTGCCAAGAGCTTATGGCAAAAAAAATATCAAAAGGGCAATAGGTTAAAATATAATGGCATACACTATAATATTTTTTAAATATATTAAGTGCATTATTTGATTACAACTTTAAATAATATTATTTAAAATTGTAGTTGTATTTTGCAAATATATGCGACATCTAGATGATGAACAACTTCATTTTAATAATAAAAATAGTAGATAATTTAGAAAACATTCAGCTAAATAATAAAAAAATACTGATAAATTTTAGGTAACATTAACGTCTATATAACATGATGGTTTAAATGTTTATACTATCTAAATAAAACTTAACCAAATGCCTCCTAAAATTAATGTGTGTTTTTTAGTCATATTATTTGAAGATATGGCACCTCATGCAAAATTAAAAGTGACCTAAGGTAAACTCAGCACACACATTGGTTATCAAGTACATGACAATAAAGGACACAATTTGCCATAATGGATTAGTTATTTTTAATAAACATATCACACTTTACATGGAAGCACAAATTGATATCGAAAGAAATCCCTTTTATATTCTCGTGTCCTTATATTACAAATGCAAGGCATATTTTTTCTTACAAAGAAAGGGAAAAGAAAGGATGTCAAAGAATTAATAGAATTCATTTCATAATATTAGAAATATTACAATCTAGAATAAATAAACCATAAATACGACAACATAAACGAAGGCTAAAAAAAATTGCAATGGATGCATCAACAAGCAGTACCTCTTTAGTCATTTTCTTTTGAAAAGGCCAAGGGCACCAAGTCACCTACCTCTTTTCTTATAACAAAAAAAGTATTAATTAATAATAATATAAATAATATATCTTTAAAGATAAAATATAACAATGCAAAATAAATAAAAGGAAATAAAAAAATGTCAAAATATGGACCCATGTTTTTATAGGTGCATGATAAACTTAGAAATTGTTAAAACAAAGTAAAATATTGCGATATCAGAGGATTAAACAAAAAAGATAAGTAAATAAATTAAAATTAAGATGTATATACAAAACCAACAATACAAAAATCACTTAAAATGCAAAGTACACAAACAATTGTATGGAAAAAAAGGTGACCCTTCGCAATTGTTTGAGATAAAAAAAGCTAACTATGTAATATTCTCATAACTAAATAGTAGGATTCATGAGAAGGAATACAAGACAAACAAAGCTAATTGGGGCTATAAATAGTTTCAGAACTATTATGGATGGACTCGAGCAATCCTAAGTTGTTGGCTGAAAAAAAGCCAACAGCAAAACGATTAAGGTTCATTTTGGAAAAACTTTCCTTCTGCTTTACTTTCATTCTGTACTAAAAAATATTCTACAACACCAAGGTAAACAATGGTTTTATAATCATAAAAAATTTTGAAGTAATTTGTTTTCAAGAAAAATAAAAAATATGCTCACATTGAATCTTAGACCTCCTATTAGGAAAATAGGATCAATTCCAAATGAACTGCAACTCATTGGAAATTTGCCAACCTTTTTAAGAGGCAATAACATCAAATATTTTGGTGAAAGACATTAAAAATAGCACAATTCTACCAAATGAAGTACAAGCCACTTCTTTGCCTAACTTCATAAAATTCTTCTTTGAAAGTCATGTCAGGAATCCATAATAAAGCCAGTCTTGTACCTAAAATGCCAATCTTGTTATGATGATCACCACAAAGAACTATAAAACATTTCATGTTGTACATGTGACAAGGCTATACTAGATCTTTTTAGCACAACTTCTAATCTAGTAGAATAATGCCAATCCAATGCCGTCCGATTTAGTCTCGAAGATGTTGATGATCAGTTAATTTAATCATGAGATGTTCCATGAAGAATTAAATACAAGTATTTACAAGGCTTGGAGAAGTAAACATAAAACATAAATTCTAGGAATAATTAGAAAGGCAATCAATAAGCCATAAAAATAACTTAATAAAAACAATTATCTCTATTTAGAAACATATACTATGACTTCCTTTAGCCATGACAGTACACCAGAAGACAAATTAACTATTAAGAAAAATTAGATGCTCTAGCCCAAAAATTTTTTGTAGGCTAACCATAAATAAGTTTTCAAATAAAAGGCAATTAGCAACTAGCAACAAAAAGTATATATAACCATCCCATAAACAGTGAAAAAAAGAATTAGTTTACCAATCAACCAAAGGAAAAAAGCACAAACCTTAAATGAATAACTTTTTTCATCCCTTTTAGAACATAACATCAGCAAGCTAAGATTCTCAATCTTCCTTTCTTGTTCCAATAACCTTATCACTCGACAAGCTTTTGCTTTCATTTCCTCCTCCAACTCCAAAGCAATTCGCTTCATTCTCAAGCTCACTCTGTAACACAAAAATTGAGTGCAATAATGAATAATAATGTCTCAACAAATTAAATGTCAAATTGAAAAACTAACTATAGAGCCATAAACAAGACCTGTAATAAATTATTGTGTAGATTACAAATTTCTTCTTCAAGATGTTCAAATTGAGTTCTCTACAACATATATGCATAAAAAGATTACTTTTTTGGTGGCTGGGTAAAAAAAGAGGACAAAAGTCTTTAAAGTAAAAAAGAAGCACATGCAACTTTGCCCAAACCTCCTTTATTACCCTTTTTTGCCACTTCAAGAGCACAAAATCAGTCACAATCTTTTGGTTCAAAGAAACAATAGTTTCAAAAGTTAAAATGATATGCAAATATCTAAAAGTAGCCAATTATAAGAAAACTAAAATAAATAAAGAAAACAATTATAGTCTGCATAATTGAAGGTTGTTTTATAAGATGAATGACTTGTAGATAATGTACACCTCATTCAAACAGGCACAATTTTTTACTTGAAGAGCCCTGCTTGCTAAAAAGAAATTGGTTTTTGCCTTATCTGCATGGATCTACCATGAACAAAATTATGATAAACAACCTGCATTAATTAGTTAATATTTGATAGATATTTCATCTAAATAATAAGAAGATCTCTTGGAAATAGCATAGCATTAACATGAGAAGAAGCCAACAAAAAATGATGTCATTGTTGCAAAATTATTTATGAAGTTCTTTTCACTAAATTTAGGCCAAACACAATAAGCCCCACCAATACATTACAAGTCCCAATGTAACTGGTCATATTTTAAAGAATAGCATGG
Organism: Vanilla planifolia; assembly: GCA_023846275.1. Lineage (NCBI taxonomy): Eukaryota > Viridiplantae > Streptophyta > Magnoliopsida > Asparagales > Orchidaceae > Vanilla > Vanilla planifolia. The sequence goes on from JAIUJO010000019.1 coordinate 5,913,385, forward strand.
TTGCAATAAGTCATTATAAAGCATACCACATCAACTATTCAAGGGATTAAGAATGCGAGATAAAAATATGAAAAACCTCAGAGTGATATACGTCAAACTATATAGGTTCCTAAGTGATCTGTTTGTTAATAGCAAGAAGCATTTCTGTCTTCATTTAAAACCGAAACGAAAAGGGCTTCAGGTCAACATTGCTCTTAAGAAACAGATGTAATTTGATATTTACAAGTTTTATACAAACCACAAAATCCATTATAGCAAAGTTTTGTGTTGATTTATCAACTATTTTAAACAAAAATCGCAGCTATGTCGCTCTACATAGTTTGACTAAAAACTTTTTGTATTTCTAAACTAACCCTTACAAATATTCATAAAAAGCTCTATTGTCCACATAATTGTGTAAGAGTTTTCATAAAGCACAAGATAATTTAAAAACCAAAAAAATTAAAAACTACTCTATATATTCATGAACCATATGTTTTTTGACTATTTTGAAAACACAAATTTGTTCACACAAAAGACTAAATTAAAAGAATCCCTTGGCAACTTTTGACAGAACAACTTTGTGACTTTGATGGTGCAAATTTGATGACATCAAAACATTGAGTACTATTCTGGATTGCAAAAGCTTGTATTATGACAAGTGTTTCCCCCCTCTTTTAGTGCTGGTTTTTCTATAATATGCTCTTAAGCCACATGACCATGAGATGGTGCACCCATTATGAGTTAATGGGGGTTTCCTTCTCCAAATAGCTCTTCAACTTAGGTGCTAGAGGAGGTAAAGACCACTTCTTTGATCATAAAACTAACATCTTCATATAAAGAGGAACCTGAAGTGCTGTTTTAAGGAGATGTGATAAAGAAGAAAGTTACACCTTTCAAATTCTCATTAATTAGGACATTCTCCTATGGTCACCCAAGCATACAAATAGTATGATTGGAATTCAAGAAAATTAAGTTTAATGCACTATTCTCAATTGGGTTTGTAGATCAGCAACACAATCTTATTCGATTGTCATTGGAAGAGGATTAGTTTCCCTACTATCTGCATATAATGCAAACTATTGTGGAGCTTGAAATACGGGTCTTTAAATGGCATTGAGATTTTCAACTTAATTCCAAACATTTGTGAGATCTGGTTTGGATATCTTTCAAGTATTTTCCTAGTGACAACTTGTCTAATTAAACTTCTATATCCACTCAAAATTATATGAAATATAAGCAATGCAAATCCATAATTCAAACATATATTTAATTGTGAGCATCTCAAAAAAAGTGCCAAAAAACCTATCTTAATTTATATTTGAGTACATAGTTGCAAAGGTATCATTTTAAGGAATCTACTGATATGTAGTTTGTAGTTTTAAGAGGTGAATTGAATTTTCTATTAATTTACAAAGAAAATATTAATAAAAGGAAATCATTTTAGTCCCTTAACTTCTCCCAAGCCAAAGACTTGGTGCATATGTTTGGAAAACTTTGGGAGAGAAGAAAGAGAGCGAAAGCACGAAGAGAGAAAGAGAAGAGTTGATAAGGAAGAAAGAAAGAAAACAATATTGTCATTCGAAAAAAAAAGATTGAGAAAAGGAAAAGGAAGGCAACAAGAAAGAAAGGGATTTTCAATTTTGTTTTATAGATTTAACATAGAAAGATAAAGATCTGACCTACACTCTTTTCATAAAACATGTACTAATTAATTTGAATGTCAAGAAAGGGATGCATATGAGTTCCCTGAGAAGTTGAAATTGCAGGAGATCATTACAATTTTTTAGTGTAATGATCGTATGAGACAATCATTTAGATCATACTAGTATGACCCAAGCAGCTTGAGTTGGGAAGCTTTTTGGCTTAAGTGTATATGGGAAAATGGTCAAAACTTTATTGGTCTGATCATGTGAACATATAGAATGATGGTTTATCAAAAAATCCATTGCATTTGAAAATTTTGAGGGCTGAAGTCAATTTGATAATTTAAGGTTATCATATTAGTACAACAAGATGATCATACCAATATGACACATGAGTAGATATTAATGATCATGGTAATGCAAAATAAAAATTGAAGAATACAATGAGCTATGTAACACTTAATCAAGAGATCATCTTATCCAATTGGTCATCCAACCATCCTTACATATATGAGTATTGACTGTATTAGAACAACATATATATAGAACTGATACACCAATGCATTGCTATGTTTATCATGCTTTATACTTGTATGATGTTATTATTTGCCTATTACAGTCAACATTATGGTGTTGTGCATATATGTTATGGATTATACAACTGCAAAAGGTGAATTGGACGAATATAATTAGTTTTTAGAGATTTCTTATCATCATGCAAATACCAATCAATTCCCAGAATACTTAATAGAAATCAATTGTAAGATATGTTTTCCAACCAATATATTAGGCATGGGTTGTGTCGTAGGATATGAGATATTGTACCTTACAATAGCATTTGCAAATCCTTTTTCCCAGAGAAAATGTGTTTATCAATAAAGACATATAGACAAGAAAAGTGATGTAAGTGTTTCTACTTCTAAGTGGGCTAAATCTATTCTCCTTAAATGTGTCATGAAGAGTACGTCAATAGCACCTAAGAAGGCATACACCATGATACTAAAGACAAAGAGAGAAATAAGACAACAATGACAAAGCCCTCTAGACTTACTAAATAACCCAAAAAAAGAAACATATATTAGAGATGCACATCTTTATCTAAGCTAGAAGCTTGGAGAAAACTTATAATTTCTAGCCTTTAGTAAAAAGATATTGTTCTAGTTAATTGAGCCAAAAGCCTCGGATATATCAATATTTATAGAAAGACCATTTTAGGTTATTTGGCACTAACTTTCTAAGCAAGTTCTATAACCAACTTCATGTTATCATGATGGTATTACCTTTGATAAAAGCTACTTACACTTATTGGATAATGTTCGTAATAATGGGGAGGAATCTATTAGCCAAAATTTTGGTAATGATCTTATAAACAAAATACTAAATAAAGATAGGTCTATCCTCAAAGATTGATTGGGCAATAATTGCCTTTGCAATAAGCATGATATCTATAGCACAAATGCTGGTGCAATCCTTGTTATAACAAAGGTTTAAGTGACAACCATAACAAAATTCCTTCAAATGATATCTAAACAATCCAAGAAGAACTCAACAATGAACCTCACTGATGAGATTCCTTCAAATTCAAAAACGGATTGATTGTTTAAAGAATCCCATGAACATAAAGGTTTCAAAAGCCGATTGACCAGATATCATGAACCCAATTGAGCACGAAGGGTAAATTAGAGCCCAATGAAGTCTATGAGGATGTCAACAACAAAGGGTTTTATTCAATCATCAAGACTCCAATAAAAATTGTCATTATAAGAGAATTAGATTCCTTCCTACATTTTAATCAAAATAAAATAAGTTCAAGTTGTTTTCTTAAACATGCAACCAACAAAAGTTTGCATGCTGAGCAATCCACAAGAGATAAACATATTAAAGCTAAGAATATCAAGTTGACTTTGTCTTTCCTTATAAAGCAACCAATCATGCATGGAGAAGATGCTCTTATGGAAAAGAAAAAAAATCAATCTTTTCATCAAGGGATCTAGACCCCTTTTAGAAGTTACAAAATAATTTGATCCACTTGTGCTTGGATAAGAAATGTTGAAGGCCATCTAAAATGGTAAAACCCCTTGGTACTCCATAATAAGTTTAAATTTCAATAGTCAGGTAAAAAATTATTTAACTTTAAGAAGATTCCTCTTGGATTTAGACACATAAGAAATGATGCAAGTTAAGTAATTAGAGAAGGGGTTTAAGAAGAACCACATAAAGGAATTTGGGAAGACCATCATCAATCCTCATTAGACAAAGCCCAAGAAAGCTTAGAATGGATTGGATTCCTTAAATAATTGTTGAAGAAAATATTGGTGGGGTCCAAGCAAGGAACATCATCCACCATAATATTTATAAAAAGAATTACTATATTTCTCATTTTCTTCCTTTCCATTAGCTCAAATTATAGAGGGTAAATCCTCTAAATTCATACCAAGAGGATATCTTAAAGCCCAGGTCATTGTAAGCATAAGTAATAATAAAAACCTCGAGAAAGGACCCAAGATCCAATAACCTAAGCAAATAATTTCAATTATGATAGCAAACTTTTTATGAAACAGCCTTAAATTAAGAAAAATGCTATAGAATTCAACATCATCAAGTTTGATCCCATGTAAAGCCATAATTGTACACTTAAAGAACTTAAGTTGATCTCTATGTTCATTGACCTAGGAGATATCATGCCAACATCTAACATTCAAGTAATGAACGTTTGAGGGTTTATTTATTAGGATAAATAGGAGAATCAATAATTCTCGAGCAAAAGAATGGAAGAGGAACCAACTCTTTTTAAGGATGATGTGCTTAACTGTGTTAGATTGTGTCACAATCAACTTCAGAGGGCAAATCTTATTACTAATGGCTATCACCATATGACAAACTCAGGGTTAGATGATCCTCAACATAATCAATGGTGTCTACAACAAGATGTTGCATGGTGGCCAATGGCATGGAGTCATGTGGAGTAAAATCACCATCAAATTAACGAAGTTAAGAGAATCCATTCCCTACATATCAATGGTGTCCTGCTCTAACTTTCCATGTCATGGCCTCAACAAGATGCATGTATGCCAAGAACTAGTATTTTAATACAATACTTAACAAGGAAACTTAACCATTCACCTCATATTCTAAGGCCAACTCTAAGAAGATGTCAACACCACCATTTTAGAATAGTTAAAGTTAAGTTGCTACACAAGGTTTGTTTGGAAGATTAATTTAGACTATTAGATAATTGCATATGGCTTTGTATGTATAAGAGGGGAGGTAGCTGAAGTGATTGCAACATGAAGGGCAACCAATGTGGATGGTAGTTCCTTGCTTGTGCGAGGAGAGATTGGGCACAACTTGTGCCTGATTTGTTGATTTAGAAAGGTGAGTTCTAGCCTTCATCATGAGATGAAGTTGTTAGTAGGAAGCTAGATAGGGGGAAAGAACATTGTATAGAGGACAAAGGAATAACAAGACAATGAGATAAGGTTTTGAGAGGCAAAGAAATGATGCATGGTATAGTACCTAACAAATCAAAGGATGGTTGACGAGGGCAAGGAGCAACTAGATCAAAAAATGATAGCTGTTGACGAATAAAAAAGGGAGCTTGGCCACCAAGGAGGCATTGTGAAGATGATAAAGACATTAAAAGATAAAGATGGTGAGAAGAAAGAAAGGAAGCATAGAGAAAAAGAAGAAAAAGGAGTGAAAATATGGTGCAACACAAAGGATGGAATGGTGTGCAAATATAATGTCAACAAATGGACATAGATTGCAAAGCAGGACTACATAAGGATAACAATGATTTAAGCAAGATGTTGTACGAATGCTGACAATATTAAGCAAGAGAGAGGTATGTACTCCAAGAAACTATGATGGAGAAAACTCATTTTTAGTTTTTTTTATTTTTAGGAAACAAGAGTTATCTTAAAAATCTTTTTTAAAATGGAGAAAGATCATTATGAAGTTCGTAACAAGTACCTCCACAAGATTTTTGTTATTATGAAAAGTAGTATAAATTATTTGTCCAAAATGTAGGAAATATGAAACTAAAGAAATGGCACTTCATAAAGTGCTTATCATTGACCAAATAAAGTTATAGCTTCAGAGTAATTTGTTGTCAATTTCCAACAATTATGAGGCATGAACAAAATCCAAAAGTAGACAATCAAAAGGATTTGGAAGCTCCAGCTAATTTCCAAATATTTGAGGTACTAAACAAGAGATCATTTTCAAACACATTGAATCCAAAATTGATAAAAAAAAATCAAGGTAGAGATAAAAACTATGAAAATCAACGAAACATCATGAAGCAAAAAAACCAATTTCTTAGCGGTGCCCAGAGATGTGCTACAAGTTGTCGAAACACACATTGCAGTCCACTGGCCAAGTGCCACATGTGAAGGTGCATGAGCACACGCAAAAGTGCTTGACACACCAGGACAGTGCACTTGCATGGGGCGGGCATATGTGTAATCACAACCTGCGTACATGTTTTGCATGGAAGAATAGTAACCAATCTCCTGGATAGCCCACTGAGAAAGTTGTACAGATGCAGGGTGTGCGGTGCATACGAGCAGATAGACTAGAAGAGGTGCATAATTTTAAATGTTTTATAAAAATCACATCTTTTTTGTTTTATAATTAAATATCATACCTAAACCTCCATAAAAAGGGATGTTGAGGATGTATGAAATAAATCAGAACTTTAAAAATGTAAAAACTTGAAAAATTTAAAGAATTCTAGGAATCATAAGTTCATGAATTCAAAACCACTTGAATTGATTTTTTGAGAATTCAATCTTTTTATGGAAAAAGAAATCCTCTCCCTTCTCCTTGTTCCATTGCTTCTTGCCATTTTCACACTGTTCTTTCCACTATTTCTATTCTGAAAAAAAAAGTTTGCTAATGAGGGCTCAAGGTGAAAATAGCTCACAAACAAATCAAGTACTTCATTAAATTCAACATGAGTTCATTGCATATGTGCAATTGATTTTTGTCCCATGAACTCATAGAATTTGACATGGATAGCATAAAATGATTTAAGGCTACACAAGTTAGTGGCTTAACCATGACAATACTTTTAGCCAAAGCTTATAAGGTCCTAATTAATTTTAAATTACATCTACTGTGTTAGGCATCTTTGATGACATTAATAGCTAAAGCCTTATATTTAAACTATTGTCAGGTCAATTACACGAGCTGCATGGGAATTCATGCAGTAAATTCCTCAATAAATTTAAATCTAATAAATTGAATGAGGAACCTGTGAGAGGGTGATGTTACAAATCATAGCATTATTTACATTTCCACCAAGAGATGGCTGCAAAATGCGGGTTAACTTGATGTCTCGATATGGTACATGACCATTAGATCACAATCTTCCATAAGAAACAACAAGTGAGCCATATAATTGAAGAGTAAAAATATAATGATGCAACATACCCTTGGCATTCAATGCTATCACTTGTTTTTTAATTATAGTCACGAGGGTCATCAAGCACTTATTCATATATGAGCCTTCTCTCAAGCACACACCTTCTACACTAGTCTGAATAGCACATTCTTATCCAGCAAGATCCACCAAATTCTATCAAAAAGAAAAAGAAAATGTTATGTAGACCATCAAGAATTATCCAAATGGAAGCATAAATAATGACAAAAAGACAAAACAAAAGCATGATTATTTTGTCGCCAAAACAACATACCATAACAGATACATGAACAGCATCAAAAAAAATAATTGAATCATCTTCTTTTCTTCTCTCCCTACTTTCAACAATCTGGAGTTAAATTTAATTAGTAAAGATACTTGAAAAAAGTTCGACAGATAGCACGATAACAAAAAAAATATAAATGCCATGCAAAAAATTGTATGGGAACGGCTACTGTAAGGGTTCCTGTTTGTGACCCCAATGTATCGATGAACTATAAAAGAAAAGAAATTGATGCCTTAAGTTGCAATGCTACTACGATATAACTAAAATGAGGAAATGACGTTTTGGCCTTACATTCACCAAATTCCATTAGTTGAAGAACTTGCTCGGGGGAGGTAACAATCTCCTTTTTCAAACAAGCAACATATTTGCCTCTCTTCATTAATAAGGTAGAACTTATAATTCAAATAAAAGTAAATTATGTTCATAGTGAACACACATGCTTTCATAGGTACATACACATCCCCAAGTATAGCTCACACACACACACTCACATGCACACACACAAACCTAATCACACATACAAACACACACACATGAGAAATACAAAAGTATACATGGGCACAAAAATGCACATGCACAAATGAATGCACCCACATGCATGCATAGACACATGCACATACATGTACACACATAGATGCACTCACATACACACACACATAAAACCACACACAAAAACAAAAGCATTCACACAAACACACACACCCCTACATATACAATGCACAAGCATGCACACACCTCCCCCCTCCCACTCACATGCACATACACACACAAATGCACATACACATATATGCACATGCATACACACAGCATTCACACTTGCAAATGCATGCGTAAACATATAAAGACACCTACATACTTACACATATAGAAAACACCTGTGCACATACTCATGCAAATGCAAGCACACATGCACACACACACATATATATATACAAGTATACATACATATACACATGCACATGTATACACACACACATGCACGCACACTTGTGCATGTGCACACAGACACATACATGCACATATGCATGCACTGTTGCATAACAACACACACGCACACGTACACACACACATGAACACACATAAAAATACACATAGACAAGTAAACACACCTACACAAACTCACACTCTCACACACATGCATGTTTGCACACACTCGACCACATGCACACACACATGCACATGAATACATAAATGCATGCATATAAGCATGCACATTCGCATACAAAGAAGCACATAGACATGACCATGCACATACATGTGCAAACACATGCAAGTTCATAAACACGCACACCACACTTGAACACACATACACGTGCACACATGCACATGCACTTATTTTGCACACATTCATAGTCACACACACACACACGTGCATAAAGTCACACACATTGAAATGCATGTGCAAGCACCTCAACATAAAAGCACACATGCACACACGTGCACGTGTGCATATAAACACACACATGCACCCAAGCTACCACCCACATGCACAAAGACACACACTATTGAACATACACACATGACGTCATGCACATAAGCACACACATACATCCAAACACACACATGTAGATACAGGCACAAAAGTATACATGTAATCCAGCACACATGTGCAAAAATACATAAATACACACAAACACATCAACACACACACACACTTAATCTTACACACTCACCCATGCATAAACATGCACATGCACACACACATACACACATGAGCATGTACTCACATAGGCACACACACATTCATACACACACACAACAATGCACACATATGCATAAGCATGCATACACACACATATGAGCACACAAACATGCACATATGCATAAATGTACACAGACATATGCACCTAAACACACTTAGATACACATACAAAACCTTGCATACATGAACTCATACATACAAGCACATGAACAAACATATGCTTACACATACACACCCACGAACACACACACCCACACCTATGCACACAGACTCACACACTTACACACACTTATAGACACTCACACACATGTCAACGTAGAAAAGCACACTCATGCACATGTTCATGTGCACAGACACATGCACATGCGTGACATGCACATGTAGACACACACATACACACATAACCATACAGGCACACACACATGCACATATACATAATGCATACACACACATGGACACACACCCATGCTCGTACACACACGTACATACACATACACCCATCCACGCTCATCAATATGTACAAGCACACAAACATATGCATGCACACACATGCACACACATGTATATACACATGTGCATGCACTCACAAACACATCCATGCGCATGCACATATGCATGCACATGACCATACACAAACATGCACATGTACACATGCACATGCACACATACACACTTAGAGATGAACACACACAAAGACTAAGACAAAACAACACACACATAATCACATGCATATGTACAAACTTGCATATGTAGAAGGACACACACACACAGACATGCACACATACAAACATGCACACAAGCACACATGAGCATACACACACAAACACATGCACATACACTCATGCATACAAGCACATACATGTATGTGCACACACAAACATGCTAACCAACATACACATATAGACTCACACACATGCCTACACATATACACACGCATGAATGCATAACCACAGATGCACTAACACACATGTCCATAGACACAATAAAAAAAACTAGTGCACATATGCACATGTACGCACACACTCAAACATGCATGCACACACACACATGTACACACATATTCACGCACACACACACACATATAATATATCTATGCACATGCATAAATGCAAGCACACATCCACATACACACATTTAAACACATACACACACATAAATCCATGCAAATGCATATGCTCCCATACCCATGTAGACATGAACATGAACATACACACACAACAACAACACATGAACTTGTATACACACACAAACACACCTGCATATGTTCATGCATGCACACAAATGCACACATGAGCACACACAAACACAAACACATGCACACACACCTTCACACATGTGCATACACACATAGGCATGCACAACACACTCACATGCACATAAACAAAAATGCTCACAAATAGACAAATAAACATATACATACACACAAGCACAACCATGGAAATATATGTACACACACAGACAAATGCATGCACATGCACACATAAATACACTCACACATGCACACACATAGATGCACAACCATGCAAACACACATACACACACATGCAAATGTACACACATGCACACATGTAAACATACGCATACACTTGCAAGCACAAACATAGGAACATGCATGTATATGTACATGAAAACACACACACACACACCCATTAATGAACATACCTTAGTATAGACAAACTAGTGAAAACCCACTAGCACTTTCTCACACACACACATAAGCACATGCATAGTTGCACACACACATGCATAGGCACACACACACATGCACAAGCATGCACACACACATGCATAAACAATCGCACACACACTCACACCGACATACATGCACACACACATGCACATATATATATATATATATATATATATATATATATATATGTTATTGATCCATAATTATGGTGTTTTGTTTGATGATAACAAACCTTAAATATTTCTAATAAATTTGTTTTAAGTTAATTTTTAAATTTTAGGTATTCAATTCTTGTATTCATGAGAGAACTAAAAGAAAAAATTAGCAAATATCAAGTCCCATGAAGATCATTTTGGTCAGAGTGGCAAACCACTAAGGGATATATTTTGGACATTATTTTAGATAATTTAATGTTACTTTTATTATAAAGTTAAGTTTGATAAAAATATGTATTAAAATCCATACAACTTAAATTAAAGTTAATCATCATAGAAAAATATTTATAATTTCAGTATTTTATGTCTATATTATCTTGAATATCATTTTAGCTTAAACATATCTTCAAAAATTTTAATTGGTAAAAAAAAACTTTTTAATTGATCGAACTCGTTAACCCATTCACTATTATACCACTTTGGGTTAATGAATGGGTTAGGTATTTATGTTAATAATCATTCTTGAATGGACTATTATGTTTCAGATTGGGTCACTAATCATGTATCTATAAATTATATCTAATGCATAGTTTGTCATAGAAGTCATGACCTCTAGAGTGAATTAGGGAGCAGCTAGCCCCAAATAAGCTACCTTTGCAATATGGGACTGATCTAAAGCCATATTTTTGTGCTATCTATTTTTGAGTTATAGGAGTAACCAGAGCCATTTGATTACGTAATTTTGCTATCAAATGATCCTAATCTCTTCTATCTTTCTATAAAGCTTGATAACATCCTCTAATTGATTGTGTCATTTTGTGAACCCATGGTCCATTTTTATCTACACATAACATCATGATCCAACCATCTGATCACGATTCAGATCTAACAACCTTATCAAATACTATTTCTAAATATGCCATTTAAATCTCCTCTGTTTGATAGCACTATTTCCATGATCAAATAGCCATGTATCATTCTAATCAGATGGTTCAAGCAATAATTCTTTTAACTATTATTTTGAGTAGTTAGGATCTTTAAGAAAATAATAACAATTCTTAATTAAAATATTTGAATGTACTAAAATAATAATGACTACTTTGCTTATTGGTAAGTACTTTTGCCAATTGCAAAATATTTATAAATAGAGCAATTTTTATATGAAAAGGATAGATGAATTTTTATATAATCTAAAAAAAGTTTTAAGCCAAAACATTTAAGTCATTCATAACGCATTCCCATTATTTCTTTTATATGCTACTACATCCTTAAGTCATCAAATTCCTAAAATTCTATTTATTCTCAAATTAGCTAAGCTATAATTTTCTCTTTCTTAATTAATTTAATTAGGATACTTGTGCATCTTTAGTCATTTCATCAAGCATAGGATGTTGTTCATATTATTTTCAATTTTATGTCACTGAAAGCTTTTCTTTTATTGGTATTTCATTATAAAGTTATTGTAGCCTGTCCCATTTATTTCATCATAGTTTGGTAGCAGTTATCTCATTTGTTTGTTTTTTGTGAGGGTTTAACATACCTATCTTTTAGTTTAAGGGTTATATTGAGTATTTTCTTTCCCTTGGTTTTTGTCAGAGTAGATGTAGGCTTGATTTTAAGTTGAACAACCAAAAAAGTATTGGTGTATAATTTTAATTATCATTGATTTTTCTATTATACAATTGTTTGAACATTAACATGTTTTACAATAAATTTAAAATTTGTACAAAATAATTTTTAAAGATTTTCTTAATCCTTTTAAAAACTTATAAATTATGTCTTTAAATATTTTAATAAAAAACAAAAATTTGTATTCCTAATAATTTATGCCTCCTCTTACTAATTTACACTTTAATTGGTATCAAAGCTAGGTCCTTTCCTTGTGAGAAATTCTATAACTCATTCATTGCTCAAATTGTTGCTTCAATGAGTTTTGGTGAATGTTCTTCTTCCTATAGGTCAGCACTCTTTTGTGGTCAATACTATCTCTATTAGAAGATTACGATAATTGGTCATTTAAAATCTTTTGATAGAGAAACATAAAAATTATTGTAAGCATCTTTTGATTTTCTTACTAAGAAAAAAGCATAAGGTACTTTAGTACCTAAACCATTTTATGAAATGGATGAAATTAAAAAATATAAAGTACAATTAAATGATAAGATTATAAGTATTTTATGTTGTGCTTTGTATGCTATCAAATTTAATATAATTATGAATTTAGGAATAACTTACAAAATGTGGCATACATAGAAGTAAGATATGAAGGTACCATTTTAGTTAAAAAATAAACATGATGACACATGACTATGAACTATTTAAGATGCTTTCAAATGACTCCATCAAAAGTATATTTACAAGATTTATCAATATTACTAATGCAGTTACTAGTTTGGAAAGGAAAATTTTTGTGAAAAAATAAGTGAAGAAGATACTTAGAATCTTACCAAAAGAATATGATCAATTGACTACCACCATTAAGATAATCATAAATATTCCCATGATGATATTAGATGGCTTGATGGGTAAGCATATGATAAATGAAATAGAAATGGAGAGGTGAAAGGAAGAAGAGTTAATTAAGAAAAACATAAGAAAAAGAAGAAACAATCAAAAACATTATGATAAAGGAGGTCACTATACAAGAGGAGTCTGTCGATGAAGATGGCATTACTTTAATTTCAAGTGGTTTGTCCAAAATTTTTCATATTATATATAGAAAAAAAATCAAAAATCCAATAAGAGCATAAAAATATAAGAAATTATTTATCATGAATGTGATAAACTAAGACATATTCGAGCAATATGTCCTATTATGTAAGAAAGATTTGAAAAGAAAAAGAATGAAAAACAAAGAAGTAGAAGAAGAAGAAAACTTTGAAAGTTTCTTGGAATGATTCAGAAGAAACCAATACAAGTGAAGAGGAGGATAATAATAAAGGATTATTTTGTATGATGGCTATAGAAGAAGAGGAAGAAGAAGAGAGTACTACCTCATGTAAGAAGGTAAATTACTCAAAAATTAATTATCTAAATAATTAATTTATATTTTGTAAAAAGTTTGAAAAGTTTAATAAAATATCTAATAAAATAAGAGAAGAACATAATGAATATATAGGTTATGAACAAATTAAAAAAGGTTGACATTTATGTTAATTATATGCAAAAGACCAATGATGATTTAAAACAAAAATTGAATGAACATGCATCTTTAATTAAGAAATTTAGTGATTCTAAATTTTTGTACTCCACCAACAAATTTTTAAAAGTAAAACTAATTAGTAGAGTAGTTTTTTTTAACATGCTACAATATCTTATATCCAAAAACATGTTGACATTTTACTTGGTCATAATCACAAGCTTACTTGCCATTATTGCATGTAATGAAGTCATACTTCACATATATGTAAGATTACAACTAATATTCATTCCAAACTTTCTACTTCTACATGGATTATGAAAGAAAATAGTAAGTTAATTATACATAAATGTGTTGAACATAAATGACTTGGATTCTCAAATATAATAATTTAAGTCTAGCATTATACATGTAAACTTTGATGAATAAATTTTAACAAAAACTTATTTCAAATATAGATGAAAAAAAAATAAGATTTAAGAAATTAAGTTTAAAAGATTCAAATAAAATAAATAAAAAAATGTAGTTGAAGAAAATCTTAAAATTTAAAATTTATTTAAAATTATCTTAAAAAACGTTATATGTAAAATTTTGATTGATTTTTAGAATTGATCATATAGTTATAATTAATCTTTTGTAACAAATTTTAAATCAACGTTGATACAATATACCTTAAATAATGTATTTTGGATAGTAAGTTGATGCTTATAGCTATCAGATAAAATTATAAATAAAATAACCTTTTTTTATAAAAAACTAGATCAATAATTAAGTGATAATTTAACAAAATCTTATGGTTATAAACAATTTGTAAAATTTAGATTATGTCCCTCTTAGTGATAACAAAAAAGAAAAAAGAATAAAAATTAAAAGAATATGCATAAATTAAGGAGAAGCATTAATCTAGCCATGTTATACAAGTAAGGAGAGTCATCTTTAATTATTTTATTTTTGTTTTATAAATAGTTTTTATTTTTTTATAAATTTCATTAAAAGTTTTGCTAACATAAGAAGAAGAAGATTATTGTATTATTGAACCTTAACCATAGTGCTTTGATTCATGATAATAATTCATAATTATTTATATTATTTTTTTAATTGAATTTCAAACTTTTAGATAATCGATGCTTCAATTCATTGAAGAACTAAAAGAAGAGGATATTCAAATATCAAATCCCATAAAAATCATCTTGTTTAGTGTGGCAAACCACCAAGGGTACATTTCAAATTTAATTTTACTTTGATCAGATTGTTAACTTTGATTGAAATATTTATTAAGTCACATAAATTAAGATAAATTAATCATCGTAGTAAAATATTTAAGTTTTTAATATTTATGATTCATTTTATCTTGATTATTATTTTTCCTTAATAATATCTTTGAAAGTCTTAATTAACATATTATAAAAAGTATGTTATAGTAGTATTAATTAATTAATAAAAAGAATTTTCAACTTGTCAAACCTATTAACTTTGTTGTTATAGTACCTCTTTTAGTTAATGAATAAGTCAATAATCATTGTCAGTAATCAATCCCAAATAGACTAATAGACTTTGTGTTAAATCATGAATCCTGCATCTACATATTATGTTTAATGCTACACTAACTGAACGAGCAATGACCTCTCAAGCAAACCAAGGGGCAACCAACCTCAAATTGGCTTTAGGGATCATGCAAAGCTTTAAAAACTAGGTATACATGTTCCTATTTGCAATGTGAGACTAAACTAAAGCCTTGTTTTCGTGTGATCTACTTCGAGAGTAACCAAAGTCGTTCAATTACACAATTTCATGATCAAACAATTCTGATCTCCTCCATCTTTTATAAAGCTTGATAAAATCATTTGTTTGATCGTGCCATTTCACTTTCACATGGTCCATCTTTTATCTGCATATAACATCATGATTAAGTCATTTAATTAGATTGAGATCTAATGACCTTGATCAAAGCCAATTTCTAAATAGCACCACTAGAATCTTATCTATCTAATCGCATAGTTTCCATGATTTAATGACACGAATCGTTTTGATCTAATAGCTTCAGCACAACTCTTTTAGCCATTATTTCAAGCCATTGGGTTTTTAATTAAATAATAATAATGTTTAATTAAATATACAAACATGTACAACAGTAAACATTATTTTTCCTTTTTGGTAAGTGCTTTTAGCAGTTCCAAAATGTTTATAAACAAGAGAAGTTTTGTACGAAAAGGAAAGATGAATTTTTATGCAATCTAAAAAAGTTTCAATAAAGAACACTGACATTGTTATTAGCCTACTATCACACTTCCATACACTGCTGCAACCTTTGCATGTCAAACTTCTAAACATTTTTTTCTTCTTGAGCCAGTTTAGCTATTAATTTAATTAGCTCCTAGTTTATTTAATCATCAACTTGTGTCTCTTTAATCATTTCTTCAAGTACAAGATTTTGTTCATATTAATTCTTGTTTTATGTTGTAGAATATTTTTCTTTTATTGTCATTTCATTATAAAACTGTTGTGCTTGTCCCGTTGATTTAAATATAGTGTCACAATTGCTTGTCTAGTTTGCTTTTTAGTAATGATAGTTAACCTACCTATCTTTTGGCGAAAGGCTTATTTGAGTATTTTTCTGTCTAGTTTTGTCAGGGTTATATGTTGGCTTGGTTTCAAGCCAAACCACCTAAAAATCATTAGTGTATGATTTTTTAATTATTATTAATTTTTTTATTATACATTTTTTTAAAATTTAAAATGTTTTAAAACAAAATTAAGATTTGTAGAAAATCATATTTAAAGATTTGCTCAAACCTTTTAAAAAACTTTTAAACTATATCTTTTTATATTTGTAAGAAATTAAAATTTTTATTCTTATCAATTTTCCCCCCTTTTTTTTGAAGTACACTTCAACACATACACACACATGCACATGAACACACATGCACAAACATGCACATGCACAGGAACTCACACATGCACGCACACATGTGATCACACATACACACACGAAACCACAAACGCACACAAGGCACAAACATTTAAACATGAATTGGACACACACATAAATGCATGTGAACATGAACACACACATGTATGCACAACATACACACACACACACACACACTTGCATTAGCTCTTATGCATGCACACAGATGTACATATACACATATTCCAAGATAAATACACACACTCACACACACACGTATGTATAAACACAAACTCATGTAAACATGTGCACACATACACACACACACATGCACATGCACAAGCACATGCACACACAAACAAACTAGATAGACATGCATAATCACACAATAGCATATGCACACACACACACACACACATGAACACACATATATGCACACACACACACACACAAATGTGATCGTGTGCACAGACTTACACAGACGTATGCACTCATGCACACACAAAAATGCTCATATACATCCACTCACACAAACACAAACACATTTGCATCGACACATAGACATGTACATGCACACATACACACACATACATATGTTATTGGACAAACATAAATACACAAACATGTATACACACCCACCCACATGCACTTATGCACACATAAATGTGCACTTGCACATGGACACACAAGCATGAACACACATAAGCAAACCCTCACTCATGCACACACACACACATATATGAAAACATGCAAATACATGTAGTCAAACATGTACAAACATGCATGAGCAAAGCAACACACACACACGCACATACACATACACAAACACATAGACATAAACATAGAAAACCACATGCACATGCATAAAGACACACATGTAATCACACACCCAAGCACATATACACAAATACACACATGCATACGTGCACGTGCACTTATGCAAACGTGCATGCATGTCCATGCGTATAGAGACACACACACACACACAACCACACACTTGCATATGCCCACACTCACAACACACAAGCATGCACACACAAGCTCACACATGCACACACATGTCAGCATGTGCACATGCACACACACATGTACACATATATACACAAGCTCTCACAGACACACACACACATACATACATGCACATGCATGCACAACCCCACACCCACACATTCTCACACATTCACGAATGCACACATGCACACGAACACATCCTCATGCACCAAAACAAGTACACACACAATCCCACTCACAACACATGAATACAAACACATGCACAAACACACATGCACACACATGCACTTGCATACACATACACACACATTGGCAGACATAGATACACAAGCACAAATGTGCATTCACACAGAAGCACAGGCACACCCACACACTCCTAAGCACCCACATATGCACACATGCATCCAGACACATAACAACACATGCACATTTACACACAAGCTTACACATGCTTCCATAAGCACACACATTGACTCATACATGCACACGAACACATGCACACACAAAGGTATACACATACAAGGACTCATGGACAAGTATAAACACACACCTGTGCCCACACCAATATACATTTATAATCACACCAAGATACACAACACAGACACACACACATACCCATGCACACATAAACATGCACACATTCATACATAGCACATGCAGTAAACATATACACATGCATACAATCATGTGCATGAACACATGCACATTGGTGCATACTAGAAAACAGACTTGTATATGCATGCACACCTAAACACATGCACCTTCATGCTTGCAAACTTGCATGACACATAAATATGCACACACCAACACAAGCGCTCACATATACACACAAACAAACATGCATGAATACACGCACAGACCTATGCATGCACACTTAGGCACACACATACACATGCATATGCATGCAAATACACATATAACCATATGAATAAGTGGATGCACACACATGCACACACTCTAGCTTATATATAATAACAAACAAAGGCACACACAAATGCACAAAGATCCACACTTGCACAAATGAACACTCCCATACACCCACTTCCTCACACACAAATACACATGTACAAGCACATACACACATGTACACAACATACACACACACATGCACACACACATTAACACATACACACATAAACAAAAACACACCTACATGAACATAAAGACAAATGTGCACATACATAAACACACAAATGTAAGCACATATATAGAGACAAACAAACACATGCACACACAAATGTGTGCACGGACACCCATACGAACCCACACATGTACACTCACACATGCACATATGCATACATATAGACACACACACACACCCATACACACTAACACATGTACACAGACACACATACAATCACACATGCACATGCACATGCATATAAACATACTTGCACATATGCACACTCACACAAATATGCACACACACATATACCGATGCACACAAGCATGCGCACAAACACAAATAGCCACACACATGTGCATGCACACAAACACATACACACAGGCACAAACACACATGTAGACACACACACACATGCAAGTAAGCACAGACACACAAACACAGACAAAAAAATGAACACATACATGAACACACATGCTCAAATATATGCACACATATGCACACACGCACACATCAATGCACACATATGAACACAAACACACCTGCACACATTTACGCACATGCATAAATAAATTAGACATACACACAAACACCCACACAAAAATATACTTACAAGCCTATACACTTATGCACACATTCACATGAACATGCACTTGCTCACACAAGTATCTAAGCACACATGCATACACACATGAGCACACAAACACACCTATACATGTATGTATGAAGACACATACATAGATACGTACACATATCCATGCACACATGTGCACAAATATATGTATGCACATGCACACATACACACTCACATGAACAAACTCACATGTGGACACACAGTCACACACACACACACACAAGCACATGTGTATGCATATGCATGAATGCATGCACAAGTATGCATACACCTACACACGCATATGTACACATGCAGAAAAATATAAGCACTCTCACACGCACACATACATGCACACACACACCCACACCCACACATACCTACATAAGCACAAACACCAATAAGCACACATGTTCACAAATACACATGCATATACAACTATACACAAAAAACATGCTCATGTACACACACCCACAAGCCAACAATCACGCACAAAAAAACCACACACACATGCCTACTTTCATACATACACAAGTGTGCATACACACACACACATGCATGCACATTCACATGCATGTGCATGCATATATACACACAAATACACAAAAACACAAACAAACACATACAAGAACATATTGCACACTTTGATATCATGATTACAAAATTAAGTTAAGTATTTACTATTGCCATGTTAAGCTTAGTATTATTTTAATTAAATCTCAAAGAGTATTTTAGTGATCAAAATTTATTAATGTAAAGGCTATTATAGCATAAACAATGACTGTAATTTGATGGCTCAACCTATTGACTTTGGAGCCAAGGACAATGGTAATTATAGGGTGGCTAATTCATAGAGAACTTCATTTCTAAAACTTATTGGCTAGTATATTAAATTTTTAAATTCTTCTCAATTGTGGCACATAGAACTATCATCCTTCATATATATGTTAATTTAGTTTAAGTTTTATTTTTATTAGAAGGTGGTTAAGTTAATATTAAAATACTTTTTATAAAAAAAATTCATTATAAAAAAAATGTTTTTGAATAAGAAACCTCAATACTAAGCCCGAACGGCTTATGTTATGCGCCCTAAAAGTGAGAAGAGCCTTGGGGACTTGTAGGCTAAGAACCTGACCAAAAAAAAGATGATCAAGCCTAAGTATTAGTTAAGTCCAGTCTTTGGTGTGGCTTTGGTGAAATGAGCCATGGTAGACTCGTTATTTAATTTATGTAAATTAGGTGTATTTTTTGAACCCATATGTATGCATTGGTGACTAAGGTAATGACATCTGAAGAACACTAGGGGTAGCCAAACCCATTAGGCTAATAATAATATGTAGTAGATGTATTATAAGTACAAAATACTTGAATAGTTTGCAATGTGGACTAAGGATAAGCTTTGCCAACTTGAGATTTATACAATGATTGATCATGGATTTTCACAATCAAGTAATCCAGATCATGGTCACATTTGTGAACACTTTTTTATCTTTAGTTATTCATCTTTTATACTTAATCAAATAGTTGATAGTCTCTTCATCTTTGTGATTAGTAACCTCATCATTATTATGATCCATCCATCTCTCAAATCCAGTGCTCTAGATCTTATCTCACCATAATTAGATCTAAACACTTTATCATTTAAGTTGATTCAATAACTATCAATTTATTCATGTAATCAAATGACAACTACACTGTGTTCTCTGTTGTAATGATTAGCTTTCTAAAAAGTAGATTCTAGTCATTAGAGAAGTTATTTTTTGAGTTTTACATTTCAACTATAAACAATGATCATTTATCAAGCAAAAATACTATTAAATCAACCTTGAAAATTTTCATATAAGTCCAACTGAAGTTCAAACAATGAGCAACAAATTTTTACACAATTATAGGAGATACAAATTTTCATTGGTCACTATTTCTATTGTTCCATTAATAATCATTTCTATAGTTTTTGGTAACATCTACTTCATTCATTAGTAGTGCTACTTGTTTAAAGAATTAAAGGTGTAGGGATTTTGTAAGCAAAAAATTATAAAGTTTAAAATTTCTCTAGCTAGCCTAAATATATTTGATTTTGTTGTCTTAGTGGAGCACTAGTGTGTGTTTGGTTTACCCTTACCAACTTGACAAAAGAGAGGGTTTGTAGAATCTCAATTAGGGATTAGAGGTGGATGCAGACACAAGTTTTTGCTAAACCACCTAAAAATCTTTTATGCATTTCATTTATTATTGAGTAATTTTATTTTATTAATAAAAGAAAATTATTTTTAGGTTTGAAAATTTTTCTTCTAATTTTTGGAATAAAAACATTTTTTGACACAATTCATCCCCCTCTCTTGTTCATTTTGTCTCACGTATTTTATAACAAGTGGTATTACTGAGAAATTTCTGTCAAAATAAAGAAATTTCTAATACAAGATTCTTTACCTTGTCTTGAAGACAATGCATTTTTATTTGAGGGAGCTTTATCACATTGCCCACCTTTATTTAAAGGAGATTTTTATCTCTATTAGAAAAATCATATGCATTTATTTTTAGAATCTATTGATTTGAAAATTTGGGATGTTGTTGAAAAAATGTTAAAGATTTAGACTAAAATTGTTGATGGAGAAAAATTAAGAAAACATGTATATGAACTCAATCTTGAAGAAAAACATAGAGCACAAATTAATTCTTATGTTATGAATATTTTGTGTTGTGGTTTGGGTGCCTCCAAATATAATCAGATCATGAACTTGAAAATGACACAAGAGATTTAGTCTCAACTTGAAGTTATCTATGAGGGTACTTCTCATGTTAAAGAGATTAATCAAAATGCTCATTCATTATTATGAATTATTTCTAATGAATATGGATGAGAGTATTTATGCTATATTTATAAGATTTACAATTATTATTAATTCTTTATTTAATCATGGCAATGTGTTTTTTGCTAGTGAATAGGTTCAGAAGATACTATGACTTCTTCCTCAATAATATGACCCATTGGTGACAACATTGAAACCAACAAAAAATATTTTGCTACCATTGGATGAGTTATTAGGTGAACTATTGACAAACAAAATTGAGCTTGTAAGAAGGGATGAAGAACTTGTGATTGAAAAAGGGAAAAAAAAGAAGGAAGAGATAATATCATTTATAGCTAATTCCCCTAGTAACTCAAATTTCTCAATCTCAAGTATGGTAACTTTTATCTAAAAACATTTATCTAGATTATATAACAAAAGAAATGTTGGTAAATACATTGGGAATAATAAGAAACAAAAGGGAAAGATGGTCTCCCATGAAGAAACAATTTGTTATGAATGTAAACTTTCTAGGCATATAAGGCCAAATTACCTTAACTATAAGAAGAGAGTAGAAAAGTTTCAAAAATAAAAGAAAAAGAAGAAAGCTATGAAGATATCTTGGGATGATTTTGATAGTTCTTCTTCTAATGATGAAGATAAGAAGAAGAGTTTGATTTGTCTTCTAACCAAGGATAGGATTCTAATTGAAACATTAGAAGAAGAGATATGTTCTTCTTCCTCCTCTTATCATCTTCTTATATTATTAATTATGAAGAACATTATATTAGTGTTTACACAAACTATTAAAATTTAGCTTTTAAATATCTTAAATTGAAAGAAGAGCATGAAAACTACTTAGGTGTGTATGAACACTTGAATGAGTTGAATGCTAATTAGTTGCATGTGATTAAAGTTGAAAGATATGAAAAGATTTTATTATTATCAAAAACATATTCTTAGTGGAAGATCTAAATAATTTAAAACATTTGCATGATCATTTTAGGAGTTTATTTGGATATGCTAAAATATGACATATTCTTTTACTCCAAAATGTGGTTTATAATTATTGCATGAAAATTAGACATATTTTTACTTATTATAAATTTGAAAATATAGTTAATAGTAAGTCTCTTAAATTTGTATGAATTAAAAAGGATAGTTCAATAAATAATCGTGTTAAGACATGTGCACCATAAAAGGTTTGGGTCTTAAAAACTAATAATTGATCTATTTTGTGGACATGCCTTCCTTCAAGGATTAGGGGAGGTATGTGGTACTTAAATAGTGGATGCTCAAGATACATGATTGGAGGTACATCTTTATTCATCCACTTGAAATCTTATGATGGTGGTGAGTTACTCTTGGTAACAACTCTAAGAAGACAATTATTAGAATTATAACCATGGGAAACTCACACACTATTATAAAAGAGAACCTTCTTGCTCAAGACTTAAGGTATAATCTTCTTAGTATTAGTCAATTATTTTATTTAAATTTTAATATTTTATTTAATAAAAATAAATATATTATTAGTAAACATAATGTTCCACTTATCATTTGAAATAGAAAATATAATAAAAATGTTTTATGTTTACACATGATTAAGGACAGTGGTTTAGAATGCCTTACGACACATGATAATAATTTTACATTATGGCATAAGAGATTTTGTTATTTAGGTAAATATTTTTTTTAAAAGCATTCAAAGTTTAATCTAGTTAGAGATTTGCAAATGTTAGTTGGTCAAATAATAAACTATATTATCCATGTCAATTAAGAAAACAAACAAAAGAGAGCTTTAAACCACTTAAAGACATTACAATTAAGAAACTATTAGAACTTGTTCATTTGCATCTATTTTGTTCTATCCATCTAGAGTCTCTTGATAGAAGAAAATATGGGTTAGTAGTTATTGATGACTAGATCAAATTTATATGAGTTTTTTTTATATGACACAAACAAAAAGTATTTGAAAACTTTATCAGATTGATTATTATGATTGAAAAAGAATCTCAAGTTAAGTTAGTCTTTATTAGGAATTATAATAGAAGGGAATTTAAGAATGAGTTATTCGATGATATGACAAAAATGGAGTGAAGCATACATTTTATTCACCAAGAACCCCTTAATAAAATGGTGCAGTTAAGAGAAAGAATAGAATATTACTAGATGTTGCAATTGTAAGCTTAATTAGTATAGTTTTCTTAGGTATTTTTTGGCATAGGAAATTAATACTATCGATTATGTATTTAATAATATAACATGTAGAGCTTTATTAGATATTTTCCCTTTTGAATTACTTTATAACAAGAAGCACATTGTATCCCATTTTCTTGTGTTTGGATGAAAATATTTCATTTTAATTAATAGAAAAAGGGATTAGATAAATTTGATGCTAAGTTTTATGAAGGAATTTTTTTAGGGTACTCACCTACTAGTAGAACATTTAGAATATACAATAAGAGATCACTAGTTGTAAAAGAAATAATTCATGTCAAATTTGATGAATCTCTTATTGAAGAATTTAGTAGTTATCATCATCAAGATGTTCATCTTGATGAATTAGTACATTTAAGACTTAGAGAAGAAAGATTAAAAGATATAATTGAAGGTAATGAATCAATAAAAGAAGAAAATCAAATTAAGAAGTAATTAAGACATTCTAAGGATCCATCTAGTGAGTTGATTATAGGAGACATAAAAGAGAAAGTTAGGACTAAAAGCTCTTTTAATCATGCAACATTTGTATCTAATATTGAAACTAGTTCTATAGAAAATGCTTTTGAAGATAAGCCTTGGATTATTGTATGAATGAAGATTATTACAATTTTAGAGGAGTCAAGTTTGGGACCTTGCACTTTGGCCAAATGATAAAATAATCATTGGTACAAAATGGGTGTTCAAAAGCAAGTTACATAAAAAATGAAGCTATAAAGAATAAATATTGATTAATAGCCCAACGATATTGTCAAGTTGAAGGAGTACATGTGGATGAGACATATACACATAGGCACATACACACATACTCTTATGCACACACATACAGTCTATTCACACAAATACACACACATATTCACACACATAAACAAACATGCAGACAGACATGCATAAGTACATGCATGCACACATATACACTTGCACATGCAAATACAAGCATAAAACACACAATCGTGTGCACGTACGTGAGCACATATACATGCAAAAAAGCATAGACACACGTATGGAAACACATATGGACAAAACACAAATAACCATGCACACATAAGCACACACCCCTACACACGCACATGCATACATGTCTACATGCACACACCTACATACACACAAACAAATATGCACTTTCATGCACACTCACATGTACATGCATGCTAAAACACATATGTGAATGAACACATGCATGCACATATAAGAAGCACACATGCCTATCCATGCACACAAACATACACAAACACCAACCCATGCACTCACTCAAATGTGCATATGCACTCATGCAAACACATGTGTTCACACATCCACATACACATGCACACAACATACAAGCACAACCATGTACAAAAAAACAAGCACACATATACAAACATAGATACACTAACATATGCACAAGTATGCACATAGACACACTCATACACACAAGTGCACAAATTAGCACACATACATCCACACATGTACACACACACACTAGCAGATAGACTTACACACTTGTGCATATTTGTACATAAACATATATAAATGCACAAATATGCATAAACATGCAAAAACACACAAATACTGACATATACACTTACAAACACACAAATGCACATGCACTCACGCACACATGCTTACATGCACACACACACACGCACATACAGGCACACACACACACGAACAAGTGCACACATGTACACATCCATGCAAACACACACATGTGTAATCTCCCACACATACTCCATCCATGCATAGGCAAATATATGTACAAACATAACCACACTTACACATACATAAACACATCGATGCACATATACACACATGAATACACACACATGCACAAATGCACACACACAAATAAATACACACATGCACATGCAAGCATAACCAAACACATACCTACACATGAACACACACACACACACACATATATGCACACTTATAGACACTCAAGCACACACATGCATACACACAAACACACTCATCTACATACGTAGACATGCACACACAGACATAAATGCATGCACATACATAATTGCACACAAACATGCACATAGGCACACACAAACACATGCAAAAACAATTACACATATACATAGACAAATGTAAGAATGCACACAAGCACCCACATAAAAACTTACAAACAAGCATATACACATACATGCAAAGAAAAACTTGCACACACATAGATGGACACACACATAGAAAACCATGCACACACATACACATGCACATGCTCACAAAGGCATACACACACATATGTATACACAAATGAGTGCACAAAAACACACACATATACATATATACATGCACACAAACAAAACACATGCGCACATGCATACATGCACACACACGCATATGAATGCACACATGGCCAAAGACACAGACTCATGCAAACATACACACACATGCACACAAACATATTTGCCCAGGCACATGCACATACACATATGCACAAATAAGCATGTGCCCATTCACACATGTGCATAGATATATGCATGAACGTGCACACATACACACACACTCTCAGATTCGTGGAAATGCACAAACTCACTTGTGCACACACAAAGTCATACACACACATAGACATGTACATGTGTATGCACATGCATGAATGTGCACACATGCACATGATCACAATGCATAAATAAAAAATTACACAGACATGCTTGCACATGTACATATACACATGCACATTGATAGACCTAAACACCAACACAAAGAAGCATACACAAAAATACCCATGCACACACACACACACACACATATACAACTACACACACATAGGAACACACATGCACCCACACACACACACACCCACACATACCCACACATGCACAAACATAAATAAGCACACACATACATAAACAAACACACATGCATTCATAGGCATTCAAAAAACACACTCATGCTCACATATGCAAGAGCACATAGTCACACATAAAAATACAACTACACACACACATGAACACTTACACACATATGCATAAGCACACACATACACACACATACACAAACATATTCACATGCATGCACATGTATACATACACAAAAACACAAACACGTACACACACGCAAGAATTTATTGTACCTTTTGATACGATGATAATAAAACCAAGGCTAAGTGTTGCTTCAGTTAAATCTAAAGGATTTTTTAGTAATCTAAGTTTGTTAGAGTAAGGGTTGTTGTAACATAAATAGTGAATGCAATCTAGTAGCTTAACCTACTAACTTTAGAGCCAATGATAGTGGTCTTTGTGGAGTAGCTAATCCATAAATACTTCATTTATAAAACTTAATGGTTAACATGCTAAACCTTTAAATTCTTTATGAATATAGAACATAAGACTATCATCATTCATGTATATGTAAATTTGGTCTAAGTTGCATTTTATTGGGAGGTATTTGAGTTTTCTAATATTCACATATTTTTTATATAAAATTTTTATTAAAAAAATATTTTTTCCTAAGCACTCCCATCACTGAGTGCAAAGGGCTTAGGTTAAGTCGCCCAAAAAGTCCACGAGCCTTGGGGACTCAGAGGCCAAGAGCCCAATTGAAATTGAGACGAGTCAAGCCTGAGTATCATTTAAGTAAGGTTACTGTTGTGATCAATCTTTGGGGAGGTTTAGACGAAACGAGTTAGGAAAACTCGTTATTTAATTTATGTAAATTGAGTCTGGTCAGACCCATATGCACACGTTGGAGACTCTGGTAATGACCTCCCGAGAATACCAGGGGTAACCAACCCCATTTGACTGATAATAATATGTAGTGGATGTATTATAAGCACAAACCACTTGAGTAGTTTTGTAATATAGGACTAAAGATAAGCTTTGCCAAACCTGAGATTTCTGTACAAATCGATCACCCATTTTCATGATCAAAATGGTCTAGATCATACCTATATTTGTGAACAGTCTTCTATATTTAGTCGTTCATATGTAATGTTTTATCAAACGACTGAGAGGCTCTCTGTCCTTGCTAGTAGTAACCTCATCATCATTACCATCCATCTATCTTTTGAATCCAACACTTCAGATCTCATCTCACTGAGATTAAATCTGGACCCTTTATCATTTAAGTCGATTCGAAGGCTATCGCTCCATTCGCATAATAAAATCACAATTGTATCGTCTTCTCTACTACAACAGTTAGCTTTTCAAAAAGCACATTGTTCTTGTTGGGGTAATTATTTTTAGAGTTTTTCATTTCAATTATAGATAGGGATTATTTATAAAACAAAAAAAACTATTGAATTAAGCTTCAAAATTTTCATACAAGTCCTAGTGAAGTTCAAGTTGTGTGCAAAAAATTTCTATGTAATTACGACAGCTATAGATTTTCATCGGTTCTTATTTCTCTGCTTTCATTCATAATCATTTCTACACTTTTGGCTAAATTCTATTTCATTCATTAGTAGTGCCACTCTTACTTAAAGAATTAATGATGTAGGAATTTAGTAAGCAAAAAATTATAAAATTTTGAATTTTTTATAACAGCCTAAATTTTTTCGATTTTTGCATTTCATTGGAGCATTGATGTGTATTTGGTTTACCCCTACCAGCTTTAATAACTTAATGGAGGCTTGACCAAGGATCAATGGTGGATGTAGGCAGGGGTTTTGGTCGAACCACCTAAAACTCTTTTGTACATTTCATTTATTGTGGAGCAATTTTACTTTGTTTTAAAAAATAAAATATTTTTATGTTAAAAAAATTTTCTTCTAATTTTCAAAATAAAAAAATTTGTTAAATGCACAATTAACCTCTCTCCTCTTGTTTGTTTTATCTCACATGTTTTACAATAGAACACACACATGCATTGACCATCACCACAAGCACACACACACAAGTGCACATGTAAACATGCACACACACAAACTCACACACATAGTTATGCTCACGTGCTCACAAGCACACACGTGTGCATACACACACACACACAAACACCCACACCCACATAACCACACACAGACTCACACACACACACAAATGCTTGCACACAAGCATACATGCATGTCTCCACCCACACACATAAGCATACACATACATGTACACACACATATATACACACACACACATAAATGCAGACTCACATACATACACTCACATGCAAACACACACAAACACACATATACGCACAAACACAAACATGCACACACATATACACAGAAAAACCCACAAAACTGTAGGCATGCACACACACATGCACTCACACGCATACTCAGACACATACATGCAAACACGTATGACACACATGTGCACACGCACACCATGCACACACATACACAAACATGTACATGCGCATACACGGACACACCCACACACGCAATGAGGCTTTCATGCACAAACACAATCAAACATGCACACAACTATACACAGACACACACACAAACCAAGAGACACACATATCACACATGCATGCATGCACACATACACACCCAAATGCACATGCCGAGACACATACACACACACACAAACAAAAACATTCTTACACACAAGCATAATTATGTACACGAACACACTTGTATATACACATGATAACGCACTCACATGCACTGTCATGCACACTCATGAATATACATGCTAACATAGACAAAACTACAAACATGCTTACACAAGAATATGTGCATGCATGAACACATGCACACCAGTGTCCATGTACATGCATACAGCTCATACGCACATACACACACATACAAACATGTGCCCATGTATGCATGCACATGCATATACACGTACAAGTGCATGCACATGCTTACGTACACACCTACACACACACACATGCACACAATGCACAACACACATACACGTGGGCCCATGCACACAAAAACACATAAGAACACATGCATATGAACATGCATGCATAAATGCACACATATATATCCATGCACATACATTCATAAACACACACACACACCCATCCACACATACATGTGTGCAAACCCCCACATGCACCCATACATGCACATCTACACACATGCATAAATGAATTCAAATATGCATGCACCTATACACACAAGAACACACAAACACAAAAGTACACCCATGCATACACTGACACATAGCCACACACATGAATACTATTACAAATACAAATGCACATCCACACACATACACAGGCACTCATATATGTATGCAGACATACAAACACATAATAACATGCACAACCACAATGCTCACACAAGGAAATGCATGCACGCACAAATGTATATGCACATACAGGCACAGAAGTGTACAAACAAACATACACACACAAACACATATGCACACACATGGTACATGCACGTGTATATGCAAATATACATACATACACATGCATAGACACACACAAACATACATACGTATGCACGCACACACATATACACCCACACTCACACAAACATTCACACACATGTGCACACATACACACACACTTAAACACTCTTGTATGCACTTATACACTCACATAAGTAGCCACACAGACACAGGCTCATATATACATAAGCACACATTGACACAATCAAACATAGCCACACTCACATAGGCATGCACATGCGCTCGAACAAGCATTCACACATACATAAAAACATACACATGCAACCATACCATACACAAACACATACACAAATACAAAAGCACACACAAGTGCAAACACATACAAATCAATGCACTCACACACAAATACATGTACACACACACATACATATACACACACACACACATACACACACACAAACATAGAATCATGCCCACACACACAAAAACCCATGCACGCATACACATAAACGCACACAAACATACACAAAATCGCAATAACAAACGTGCATAAGCACATACACAAAAACATACACACAAATGCATACACATGCATGCACATAACTGCACACATGCATACACCAGCACACACATGCGCATATACACAGAAACACACCAACACAAACACACACAAAAACATGGGCATTCATTAACCATGCACACACACATTCACACACAAGCACATACACAAGTATACACACAAGCAAATACATACATAAAAGTGCACACACAAACAAACATGTGTACACCAATGCACACACATCCACACGAGCACACACATATACACACATCTATACACCAATGCACACACCTGCACAAATGCATACACACAAGCTTCCATAGTGAAACTCACACATGCACACACATTGGCTCATACACATGCACTCACACCTGCACACACACGTGTACTCGCACACACATGCACACCCATGTACACACACATGCACACAAATTCACACACATGCATCCACATGTACAAGCATGCACACATCCACACATAAAGACACACACACATGGACATATATGTACATGTATATATAGAAGAGCACACATAAGCACACATATGAACACATAGATACACATATGCACATGCAGACAAGTACATGCTTACACATAAATACTTGTGCAATAACACACACATGTAAGTCCATACACATATGGACACATGCATGCACACACAAGCACAAAAACATGAACACATGCATGCACAAATACATGCACACTTATGCACATGCACACATGCAAATGTAGATAACCTAAACACACATACACACACACCCACGCATGCATATGTGCAGACAAACAAAAAGGCACACACATACCCATGCTCATACATAAAAACACACACACACACACACTCACATGTATGTACATATAGATACAAACAACCAGGCATACATACACACACACACAACTATATGCACAGACAAACACATGCATACACATACACAAATACACACTAACAAATGTACATACACACATGCAAGCAGAACCATGCACAAACATAAACAACAAAGTCACACATGTAAACATGCAAACACACACATGTAAAAGAACACAAATACATGCACACATGCACACACACACATGAACCCATGCACAAATGCACACACACGCACCTACAGAAATTGTGACATATGCACATACATGCACCAACACATGCATGCATCTGCACACATGCACACACAAAAGCATAAACACACATATTTATGCACATACACACATATGCACACACAATGCATATACACATATGTAGAAGCACACACACGCATACATGGACACTTACACATGCACACACAGACACACACATACTTACAAATGCAAATGCACATACACACAAACACATACACCACACAAGCTCATGCACACACGTACACAAATGCAAAGAGAAAGACTCATATGACTCATATGTGCACCCTCACACATACAAGTGTCTTCATGCACACAACACACATGCACAAATACACAGATGCATGCACACATAAACACACACCCCCAATATACCCTTACACCCACATATGTGAACACACAATCACAAACACACCCACACATGCACATGTGCTCACATGCATGCACACATACACCTATACACATGTCTGCACACACACCCACCAACCCAAATCCTCCACACACAAACACAAGGAAACACACAAACACATGCATGCATACACAAACACACACACACACACACACATAGACACATGCACACACATGCAAACACAAGTAGAAAACATACACATGTACCCATATGCATGCACATAACTACACACACACTCTTAGACACACACAAACACAAACTTATACAAATACACACACACACACTCATACACATGTATGCTCACTTGCACACATAAGGAGAAATACTGATGCATAAATAGACAAGTGCACAGCCACACACACCTACACGAAAACATGCAACCATGCACATACACCAATAAATACACATATGCACTCACACACACACACTAATGAACATGGACACACATGCACAAGCACACACACAGGAATAAACACACACAAGCACACATGCATGCACATCATCAGACACACACATATAAGTAATGCATACACAAACACATTCACAAACACACACATATACACGCATCTACATGCACATGCACACTCACTCATATTATCGTACAACACACAAACATGCATGAAAATGGGCTCACAAGCACACTCATGTAGACACAAGCTCATGCACACATACACATAAGCATGCATACACTCACTTACATGCATACACACAAACTTGCTCACACATATATATGCAATCACGAACACTTCCTCACATGCAAGCACATACACACACATGCTCACACATGCACACACACACACAAGAATGGATGTAAATACACAAACACATATTCACACGCATAGGTACACACAAGCACAAGCTTATGTACACACTCACATGCTAACACAAACACAACCACACATGTACAAACTCACACACGTAGACATATACATGCATAGATAATCACACACAAGCATGCACATGCACATACAAGCACATGCACGAAGATGCACACATACACACACACACATATGCACACACACGTACACTTACACACCCACACACTTCTGCATACAAATGCACACACAAATGTACATACACACACGTGTGCATCCTTGCACTTACATACACACACACACTTTTACCCATACAAACATACAAATGCATATACACTTATACAAACACACACTTGCATATCCAAATGCATGAACATGCATGCTTTCACATGAGTATGTGCATGCACACACACATGCAAACACATGAGCATGTACACACACATGAACATACACACACATGCACATACCTTAACACACATGAACACACACACACATGCAATTACTTTAACACATAGCACACTCACACACACGCACACACACGCACACACACACACATATATATATATATGTGTGTGTGTGTGTGTGTGTATATATATATATATGCACACAAACACATGCTCACAAACATGCAAATAGATCAACATGCACAAACACACACATGCATAGACATTTATATGCATGCATAAACATACAAACAAACTCACATACATGCATACACACACACAAAAACAAAGATGCATACACACTTATAGTTACAACATGCACATAAATGAACAAATGCATACATACACGTAGAAACACACACACAAATACATAAATATGCACATGCACACACATGCAAAGACACGAACACACACAGATGCAAAAACATGCTCATGCACACAAACACATACACCCACAAGCACACACTTGCACACAGATTCACATGCCCATGCATATGCACACCCACACAAAATAAGATACATGCATGCATCAAAATGCATACACACATGTACACACAAGCACACATGCATAGATGCCCATATGCACTCATGCACACATGCAAACATGCACACAAACACAAAAAACCATGCACACATATACACATAAGGACACACACATATAGATTATAAACACAAACACACACACACACAAATACAAACATATACATATCCACACACATATGAATGCACATACAAACACACTTGCACATACACACAATCACACTTGCACACATGCATGCATAAGCACAAAGAACATACACATAAGCACACACGCACACACATACAAACTTAAATATAAAATAACTCATGCATACATGCACACATATTCTTCTGCACACAAACATCAACAAATACATGCACACAAGTAGACACGTGTGCAAATACATGCATGCATAAACACACACACATGCATACTTGCACATAAACACACACACACCCACAAAGCCACACACACACATGCAAAAACAATCATAAACATGCATGAGCACACTCATGCATTCACACACACACACATGTGTCCATGTGCACACTTGTTCATGACACATGCACACACATGAGGACACACACACCTACACACATGAGCACACACACACACATGTCTGCACATACACATGCAAAGAAATTCACACACATGCACACAAGTGCACATACACACTATACATACAACAAACCCACACACATGTGTGCAAACACACACATATATAAGCATGTGCATATGTATATGCATTATACATACATTGACACATGCACATATGTGCATAGCTACATAGTCACACATGCACTTGCATATAAAAACACACACATGCTAGCACCCAATCACACACACACAAAATGTACGCACATGCACACACACACACTCGTGGATGTAGTCACCACACTTGTTCGTGCCTGTAAACACACTCATGCATGCACCCACCCACCCACTTAGTCACACGCATTGACACACACACACACCTACTCACCCCCATGCACATGCATATTGGTAGAAACATATGTATGCACGCACATACAAAAACATACACACACACACATACTTGCACACATATACACACACATTCACATGTGTACACATAAATAGAAATAGACACACACATTCACACACATATGAAAACATTCCATATAAGCACACTTGAATGCAAATGTAACCACTCATACAAATACATGCATTCACAAATACACACACACATGAAAACATGCACAGATACAAATGCACACATGCATAGATGCACACAAGCATGAAATACACATGTGAAACCCACCTACACATGCAAAAGAACACATAAAGGAACCTAAAAACACACAAACACATTGATGCATAAAACATACACATGTACAAACTCACACAAGGATTCATGGGAACTTGTACACATAACAACATGCAAAAATGCACAATACACACACATGCAAACATACACACACACACACCCACATGTAAATGCACAAACATGCTAACACACATGCATGCAAACACATGCACATGCACCAAAACAAACACATGCCCATTTACACACACATACATGCACATGTACACATGCACTTGCATGCACACATGCATAATCGCACAAACAAATGTGTGCATCCATACCCACACATAGAAGCATGTGTGAACACACACACATGGACACACACAAACAAACACATAAGCACAAGCACACAGATATGCATGCATGTACACACACATACATACACGCATATATACACACGTACATGCATACAAATATGCACATAAACACACACACACTCACACACTACACACATGCACACACAAACATGAACAAAGAGACACATGCATACACATGCACACACACTCATATGCACCCATAGAAACATGCTTAGACATGCATAGACACTTGCACACAAACACCCAACATAAGCATAGACACACACATACATGCTTGCAACATTCACATACATTTACACAAACACACATACACACATAAATGCACACATATTAGCACAACACACATGCACACACAAATGCACACTCACACCCACAACCACACACACATGCATCCATACATACAAAATGTTGCACTCCTACGCAGACAACATGCACACACACACACATTTGCACATGTGCACTTGCACACTCGATGCACACACATGTACACACACACAAAGATGTGAACACACACGTACACATACACGCCCACAAAACATGCACCCACAGCCACACGCGCACACATGCGTACACAAGCACACACACTTGCACACAAGCATGCACTCACACGTATACACAAGCACACACATCCACACAAAAACACACACACACACACATATACAAATACATGCATACACACACACAATGAATGTTTATAGATACACTCACAAACATATCCACAATACATAGATGCACGCACACAAAATCCACACACATGCATGAACATGCAAACACACACAATCATATAGATGTATGAAGACAAGCCCATGCACACATACACACGTATACACATACAAGCACTCATGGACCCATGCATACTCACACCGAAATACATAAGAACACATATACACACGCATATGTACACATATAAGCACACACGAGCATTCAAACATGTGCACTAGTACACATATGTGGGAACATACACACACACATGTGGATACACCCACGTACAACACACACGTGCACACACACACATGCATGTATACACACAAGCGTGTACAAGCACCAACTCATATGCACACATTTGTGCATACAAACATAGCACAAGTGCACACGCATACACAATCACATCTACATATAGATGCACACACATGCTCGTACACACACAAGTAGACATGGGCACACACATGAACAAACA
Organism: Vanilla planifolia; assembly: GCA_023846275.1. Lineage (NCBI taxonomy): Eukaryota > Viridiplantae > Streptophyta > Magnoliopsida > Asparagales > Orchidaceae > Vanilla > Vanilla planifolia. The sequence goes on from JAIUJO010000019.1 coordinate 5,950,974, forward strand.
CACCTACACACACCCAAACACACACAAACATGCATACACATGCACAAAGACATGCACGCAAACACACATGCAAGCACACAAATACAAAAACACACACATACACCAATTAGCATGCAAGCGCACACTTATATACATTTCCACCCACACACAAGAATATACCCACACTAGCACAGACATGCACACATTTAAGGCCACACAAATGTGCCCACAAAGGCACACACACATGTGCATACACAAGCACACACACACATGTACACACATGCACAAACACAAATGAGTATACTCAGACACATGCAGACACACATATACCCATGCACACACACTTGCATGCACATGCACACATGCATAGACATGAACATGCACACATAAAAACACACACGTAAGTGTGCACACACGTAGACAGGCACACACACATACACACTCACACATCGACATGCACAAGCGAATGTTGCATAAATACACAAACACACATGCACGTATACACATGTACCTTAGTAAAATAATACACTCGTGCACACACTTACAAATATACATGTACACTCACATGCATATAGGCACATACACATGCCCACATACGCACACACATGCACAAACTAACGCACACATAGGCACATATACACACACATATGTAAGCATACACACACACACACTTATATATACACACAAATGCACATACACATGCTAATGAACATAGACACAAATATATTAACACACATGGACATAGCAATGAACACAAGCATCGACATAAATTCATGCATGCAAACACACAGAACCACACTTGAACCAAAGAACCACACATATACACATATGCACACACATAAACATACACACACAGATGCACAAAATCACTCACATGCACATGCATGCACACACAAATATATGTATGCACACAATCACACACAAATAAGCACATACACACACAGATGCACAAAATCACTCACATGCACATGCATGCACACACAAATATATGTATGCACACAATCACACACAAATAAGCACAAACACACACACACACACACACACACACACACACACACACACATACACACACACAAACACAAACAAACTTAGATGCACATCCACAGACACACAAGTGCATGCACCAACACACATGCATGCATAAGTCCACAAACACAAATAAACACTCATATATACACATAGGCATGAACACACACAAACACACATGCAAACACATGCATACCTACACCTACACAAACATGCACACACATGTATGCATGCATGCACAAACTTACACATAGATGTGCAAACAAATGCAAGCAAAAACACATGCACACAAAAAGATATGGACAAACACACACATGTAAATAGGCAAATAACCACAAGGCACGAACACACACACACACACACACACGTAGGTATGCGCACACAAACATTCTCACACATATGCATGCACAGACACTTGCACACCAACACACGCATATGCACACACATACACATGCACACATGCATGCAATCATGCAAACACACACATACAAACAACCACAAATGCACAAGCACACACACTCACACATACACACATGCACAAACATGCATACTCACACACACACACATGCAAAAACATATACACAAATACACATGAAACACATGCACACACAAACACACAAGGAGATTAGACATTCATAAATGCACATGCACTTGCAAACACAAACAAACCCACACACACACATTTGCATCGACCTCCACAAACATGAATGCATACACACAATCAAACACATGCACACACACACACATATATGCACACAAATACATATAGAAGTACATAGGTAGACATACGCACTCATGGCACAAATGAATAAAAGCATAAATGCATGCACACTCGAACACGCCCACAAAAATACACATGTACATGCACACAAATGCACAAATGCACACTTATAAACATACAACTACACAAACACATGCACCCACACTCACACACATGCATACATGGACACACAAGAGCATACAACACACTCGAGCACATTAATATTCCCATGTGCATGCTAAAATACACACCCAAGAACACACATGCACTCACACATGCATACATGCATGCAAATTGACACATATGTACCCCCACACAAATGCACCCACATGCTTTCATGCTCACATAGCATGAACACACACATGCACTCACACACACACACATAAGAACACACATTAACATAGATACACAACTAAAGTGCACACATACACACACAAACACTTATGCACACACACATGCACATGCACCCCATACATAAGCATACACATAGGCATGCACATACATGGACATGTACACTTGTCAGCATGCGCATTCCTTTATACGAACTCATAGACATGCAAACACATAGGCACAAACACATGCATAGAGCACATGCACATGCACTCATACAAACACACATGTACCTACACAAACACGTGCACCTATATGCACACTGACACACACATGCACGCAAACACACAGGCATACACTTGCACAAGCGTGCACACACACGTGTATGTATACACACACACACACAAATACACACATATGCACATGCATGTATACATGCACACACACATTGCACATACATGTGCACAAAAAAAAATATAGCCATGCATGTATGCACACACAAAGAAACAAATGCACACACTCACACACATATAAATGCATGGACACATACATACACCCATACACATGTAGAAATTCACACACACATGCACACATAAATGAGCACACAAATGCACATTCACTCACACACATAAACACACACATGCATACATGTACGAACACATGCACACACAAACACACATGCACATACTCTCTTACACACACATCTGTGCACATACACCCACACACACTTATAGAAGTACACATGCATAAACACCACAAACACATAGAAGCACAAATGCACATAGTCATGCACACACATGAACACGCAAAACACATGGGTGCTCACAAATTCATGCACACACACATATGCACTTACAAATGCACACAAATGGACATAAATTCACACACAATCATGCACACTCACACACATGCACATGTACACACACATACATGCAACATGCATACACAAAAACACATTCATGCACATGTACACACACAAGCACAAACACTTACATATACAAATACACACTCAGAAAAAACGCATGTGTGTACACACACACATGCACACATTGACACACATGCATACAGACATGTACACACACACACACAAATCCATAAACTCACATATGTAAACACACATAGACACATGGAGACAGACACACACACACAAATCCATAAACTCACATATGTAAACACACATAGACACATGGAGACAGACACACACACATACTTGTACATGCATATGCACACACACATGCATATAGTTGGGGAACATACACATACCCCCACACACATATGCATGCACATATGCATGCATAAAATGGGCCACTAAAATACATGTATACAAACACATGCACATGTATGCACAAACGCACAAACATGCATCCACAAACACACTCACACTTATGGATGCATGCATGCATAGGTGCACACACACATATGCACACACATACACATTCACATATGCATGCATGCCCAACCACACATATATGTACACATAAACACACACACACACACATGCATACATGCATGCACATACTCACACTTACATGCATACACACATCCATGCTCGCACAAACAAGCACACATAGACATATACATGTGCACTCACACATGTCGCACATGTAGACACAGACAAACACACACACATTTACACACATGCATGTGCATAGCCACACATAGACGTGCACACATATGCAACCCCTCCTTCCCCCTACACACACACAAAGGAGCATATATGCACATGCACACACACACAAGAACACATGCAGACATATGAACACACACAAAAGTACACACCTATGCACATGTGCACACACACAGGCTCATATAGTCACACACAAATACATCAATAACAACATGCATGCTCACACACATGCATAACACAAATATGTGCACACACACAGACACAAACACATTAATAGAAGTGCACACACACCATTGCATGCATGCTTACATACAAACATGCACACATGCAACATACACACACACACCAACACACATACAGGCATATACATACACATGCACACATATAAGTGCATGCACAAAAGCACACATGCATGCACCTAAACACACAAAAAGCACACATATCGATGCACACACATATGCATGCACACATGTGCAAACACATGCAACATGCACAAACATGCACACACAATAAAAACATGTGTACAAACATGTGCAAATACCCATGCACTCACATACACTTATACACACAAACACATGCATATGCATGCTCATAATCAAGCATGCAAACATGTAGAGACACACACAAAGACATATATATATACACATAAAAATGACTATGCGTACACATGTACATAGACATGCATGCACTCATAAGTGCATATGCACATATGCACACATGTGTAGATGCATGCACAAGTGCATACAAGCACACACACTGACACCTATAGACACACATGCAAGTGACCATGCACACACCCACACACTTGTACACACAAACATGCATATGCACACAAACATATGTACACACACAAAAACACACACACATGGACATACATGTGCCTGCACACGTGTACACATGCATGCACTTACACACACCCATACACTGTCATGCACACACGAGCATACACGTACATAAATACATGCACACATGCACTCACACACACACACACACACACTCAAACATAGGCATGCACACACGCTCTGATGTGTATATAGACACTCACACGTGCACAAACACAAACACACACATACACTCATGCATAAAACACACATGCATGCACATACAGTGATGCACACACATACACTCACACAAACATATGCACTCACACATGCACACAAACACACACATGCAAACAAACACATGCACACATGTACACTTGCTCACACGTGCACATGCATACAAATGCATAGACCCACACACACATGCAAACACATGCATGTACACGCACACATGCACATGCACACGTGCACACATGTAGATGCATCCACACACATTATTACCTATGCACACAGTAAGCACACATGCACACGTACAACCAGCCATACACACTCAAACATATACACACACATGCATAAATGCATGCATGCATAAACACACACATACACATCTATGCAATGATGTATACACACACATGCACATGAACACAGACACAAACACACACACACAAGCACATGTTCATACACACTCATGCAAATGAGCACACGCACACTTGTAAATAAAGACATGCATGCACACATCCATACAGATGCATATGTATATGTACACATGCACATACACATATAGACACATACAAACATATACACACACATAACCACACACACACATGCACACACATGCAAGCACAAAGGCACACAAGTGCATATGAGCAAAGAAAAATACACGCACATGCACACACGCACCCACACTTGCACACACACTCCTAAATGAACACACTGACGAAGACATACACACATACGAAGGCATAGACACACATGAAGGACCATGCACACACACACATAAATCTACACACAAATGTATACAAATACACACTCGCACACACATACATGTGCACACACAAAAACACCTATAGGCATGCATAAAGATGCACACACATACACATACACATGCACACATAAACACACACACATATATATATATATATATATATATGCACACACACACACACACATAATCACATGTCTACACACAAACACATGGGAATGAGCATACATCTCTAGACACACTCTCATGCAAACACCTATGGAAATGCACATGCACATGCACTTGAGCACACATATGCACACATGCACACATGCTACCATGCACACAAATGTACACATATATGCACAAACACACATGCACGAACATGCAGACATAGACGTACGCACACACAAGCACACACATGCACATTCCCATGTAGGAACATGCACACACACACTCTCAAACATATACGCACATGTGTGAGCACACACCTGCATGAACTTATAGTTGTGTGCATAGAGAAACACATGCATGCACCCATAGACATAGGAGTACAACTGCATGCATTCGTACAAATAGATATGCACACACTCAGACACACACACATATGCATGTAGACATACATAGAAATGCACATGAACACATGTACACACCTATAAAACATACTTACACACATATACACATGCAATTAAGAGCTTAAACACATAAATAAACACAAGCACACTCACACACATGTAATTATAAGAATAGACACATATAAACACACATACAAAAGTACACATGCACACACACACATGCACTCACATGCACACAAATACACATACACATAAATACACTTGTTTGTGCAAACACATAAGCACACATGGATGCACACACATACATGCATACTTACAAGTGCATGCAATGGCACATAAAGACACATAGAGAACTACACACAAACATACACATGTACACATATGCATACATATACACACATGCATACATAACCACACACACACTTGCAAACTCATGCACACACACATACAAAATTGCATGCATGCACAAGCACACACTATATAGATACAAACACACAACAAACCACATACCCAAAGTGCCTATGGGTAGACACGCATGCACATGCACACAACATGAACCCACATGCACTATGCCTACATATAGACACACTCACACAAGTTCTCATGCTCTGACACACACACACTCAAAAACAAATAGCCACATGCATTGACACACATAAGCACACATGCACCTACACTCCCACAACTATACATGTATGCATGCACATGCACACACATGCATGCATGTTCATAAATTCCCAAATGCACACACACACACATACATACATGCATGCACACAGACACACACAACCCATACACATGCATGCACACATGCCCATACACATTCACACACATATGCAAATGCACTCAAACACATATTTAGACAGCTAGATGCACACACACACATAAAAACACATGTATAAAAGCACCTAATCACATTTGCACAATCACACACACATGCACACCCATGTGCATACATAAGTGCACAGGCACACACGCACACACACATGTGCTGGCATGTGCACACAAGCACACACATATACATGTATGTGAACACATTTACACACACATGCACACACATACACACACATGCACACACTTACACAAGCACATGCATACACACACACACACACACACACACACACATATATATATATATAAGCACACACACATGCATAAGAATGCTTGTAAACATGCACACATGCATGCACCTATGCTTACAACATACAGACCTATACACACACACACAAACACATAAAAATGCACAACTACACTTGCATGCATACTCACACACACACATGCATGCACATACACACAGTTTCACATCCTCAAGGACATACACAAAACCATACAGGCACACACCCTTAAACATAAATCACATGAAAAAATGCATGCACATTGATAAACATGCATACATATGCACATGCACTTGCAAATCATAAACTCCCACACACCAACACACACCCACATTCATACACATGCATGCACAATTACTCACACACATGCACACAAAAGCACACTAACACATATAGATGTGCACACACATGGACATGCACACACACACACACATATGAAGACATATGTACACATATGTACACATGCACACACATACACACAAAGGCTCACATAGACCTACACATACTCACTCGCACCCACATAGACATGCGTGAACAAAAACACACACACACATACATTCACACACAGACATGCATGCATACACGTACATGCACAAACATGCACACATGCATACAAAAGCATACAAACATACACACACACAGACTCACGCATAGACATAAACACGTATGCACATGCACACACACACACACTTGCACATATGAGCAAGGGCACATAGGCACACATATGCACACACACAAGCATCTACATGCATGCACACATACTTATACACTTATACAGACAAACACATGCACACATACATGTACACCCACACCCACAGAAACATATACACATAGCACATGCACACATAGTACACACATATGCACATAACCACATGCATGCACATAAATACTATACATACACATAAATACTATACATACACATGCACACACACAGATGAAACACCCACACACACATAGATGAAATGCACACACACGCATGCACATACACCTGCATTATTGCACACATGCACAACATTAACACATGCATGCACCCACAAACACACATGAATAAGAACTCATTTGCACACATGTACATGCACACACACATACACGCATACATGCACGCAAAAATAATGCACAGACAAACACAAACACATGCATACAAACATATACATGCAAATGCATAAACACATGCACACACACAAGCACACACACTTGCATATATGCACATAACAAGCACATGCACACATGTGAATATGTAAAGGTAGAGGCACGCACAAACACACAAAGGCTCATAGGCATGAAAGTTCATGAACACATACAAGCCCACGTATGTAGAGGCTCACAAATGCATGCAATAATACATGCAAACACATGCATACGTATTGATTCACACACATATACACATGCACGAGTAGGCATATACTGATAGAAACACACATTAGCACACACACACACATACATGCATCCACATGTGCACATGCACATGCATGCATGAATGCATAAAATGAACAAACACACCCACATGTGTATGCATACACTCAACTAAAAATAAGCATGCACAAATACACACCAACGCACACACGCATGCATAAACATACATGCACACACACATACATGCACACACACATACAAGCACACACACACACACATGCACACACATGCACACACATGGTACAAACACATACACATGACCACAGATAAGTGTACAAACATGTGCAAGAGCACCATACACACACACATGTACATATACACACATAACACTTGTACACACATGTATAAGCACATGTACACACACATACATATGCACATATAGATTCACATACACATGTACACACATAGGAACACACACATGCACACACAGGTGTACATCGACACACCTATGCACACACATGCACGGACACACACGCTTAAATAAAAACACATACACAAACATATGCACATGCAAGCATGCACAAATACCCAAATGCATGCATGCTTGCACACATAAACATGCACACATGCATGAACACACACTCACACACATTCACACACATGCTTAAACACAGACGCATGCACTCACAAATATGTAGACGCACACAAACATATCACACACACATACACTTGAAATATGCACATGAATACACACACATACATGTGGACACACACACATACACACATGTATGTAGGAACATACATACAAATTTACATGCATAGATGCACAAACAAATGCATATGCACACACATATGTTTATTCACCCATGCATAAACACATGCACATGGACACACATGAAGACATACTTAGATACACATATTCACATGTGTAGACATACATACACACAAATGTGCACGTACACAAGCACATGCGCACACACATGCATACACACTTGTAAACATAGGCACACACACCCAAATCCACATACATACATGTGCACTTGTACACACACACATGGTAGTATGAATATGGACATAAACACGTGCACAAAAACTAACACACAACCACACACACATACGAACACACAAATGCATCCACTCACTCACCCACACACACACACATGAGCATGTCCACACAGATACACATGCACACACAAACATGCATGATTGAACACACTCACAGTAACACACCCAACCTTACTCACACATGCATGAATGTGCATACACACAAACCCATTCAAACATGCACACACAAACATGCACATGCACATGTATATAAAAAAAGACTTAGACACATATATACACATGCACACACACATAGACAGACATACAGATTAGCACACACACATGCATACATGCACACTTACTCAAACATAAGAACAAGCATATGCACACATGCACAAATACACACATACACACAAGAACAAATGCATACATGTAAACACACACAGGTATACACACTTGTGCATATGCACACACACGCACACATACACGTATACTTATGCACATACACACGCACACACACACACACATGCACACACCCACATAAGCCCACAAAAACTCACATGCATGCACTCACATGTGCATAGACACACACATACGCACTCATGCTAGTATGCATACATGCACGAGTAAACACACACCTAGACATAACCATGCAAACATGCACACATGCACATGAACGCACGCAAAAATGTACGCACTGACACACACTCATTCAAGCACACACATATGCACACATACACAGACAAAACCATACACATACATGCCTATATTCATACAAACATATGCACACACATGAACAAATATGTAACCAACAAGCACATGTGCACACACATACACATACAAACAAAAACATGCATACACACACATGAATTATTACATACATGCATATACATGAACATGCATATAAAAATCCATGCACATGCATGCACATTAAGTCACACACATGCACATACATGCATGCACTAACTCATACACACACACACACATGCACACATGCATACTAATGCACACACACAAGCACATGCATGCACAAACACATGAACACAATCACACAAACATGCACACATAAGGGAATGACCTGCATCCATACATAGGCATACGCAAGCATGCACAAGCTCATAAGCACACTTACACCCACACCAACACTTCCACACATGAATAACTGTAAACACAACCATGGACCTAGAGACACACATCATGCACAAACATGCACACACCTATACATGTATACATGCACACACAAATGCATAAATGCACAAACATTTGCATGAACACACACACATATGCACACACATATATGTACACAAACATGCATGCACACACATAGACATGCATACGAACACATGCACCCACACATGCACATGCACTCTTACTTGCACACAAGTAGGAAGACATGCACGAATGCATGCACATATGCTTGCACCTCTACACACACACACAAGAACACATAAACACACAAGAACACAAAAACACACAAGTACACACACACACACATAAATGCATATGCACATACATGCATACACAAGCATCCACACACACACACACACATACATACATACACATGCACACACATATGAATATACACAGACACAAACACACACACACCAACATTTGCATGCTGGCACACATCTATATGCACACACTCACACTCATTTGGATACATACACACACATGCTGATACATACAGATATGCACACACACACACATGTACATGCATATAAATACACACACACACACAAACACCAACTCTCACACATATGCACACAATCATAAACCTTTTTGCTCACACACATACACACACATGTGTAGCCATGCAAAAATGTGCACTTACACACGCACACACGCACATGCATGCATAGGCACATAGAAACATGTGAAAGTACATACACATAAACAAACAAAGCCACACACAGACACACACACATGAACATGCATGCACATAGATGTACACACACATGCATAGGCACTCATCCAATCATACATACACACATAAGCACACTGATACGCACACTCATGTAGAAACAGATATGCACACACATAAAGACACATACTCAAATGAGCACACATATGAAAGCATGTATGCACACGCACAAACATATGCACATGTACACACTCATGTGCAACAAAACACATGCACAAACACACTAACATATGTGCTCATGGATACATGCATAAACATAGAAACACACGCATGCATGCACACACTCACACTCATATATTCATGTATGCATGCATGCACACACACACACACTCACACATACACTCAAAATCTCATGCACACACATGCAAGTACGAAATGACACATGCACACAAATTCACACACACATCTGCACGTGATCACACATAAGCACACACACACATGCACGTGCAAGAATAGAAGAATAAAAGCACACAAGCATGCACACACATAAGCACAACTAGCACACATATGCATATACACACACAAAGACATAAACACATGCATGTAAGCACATCCATGTATACATGCAGGAACATACACAAGAAAGCATATGCAAACACAAACACTCAAACTTATATGCATAAGCAAGCACACAGTATAGATGCATACACATACACAAACAAATGCACACATGCACACACACACGTGCAACACACACACACACACACACACACACACACACTCATACAGGTGCATACATGCACACACACACAAACACACACACACAAGCATGCATGCACACACACACTTAAGTTTGAACACACACAATTGTATGCACTCATGCATGAACATACACACACACACACAATAACACACAAGTACACATGCACACACACATGAATACATATGCACATACATGTACACACATGCATGCATATGCACGCACACACATGTAGACACATGAGCAAAACCTTGCACACACATGCTGACACACACGCACACACCTACATGCATACACACATACATATGCATACACATGCACACATGAACAAATGCACACACACGCACACATCTACATACATATGCATACACACACTCATGCATGCACAAATGTGCACAAACTCTCTCACATATTCACACAAACCTGCTCACTAACAAACATATATATGCATATGCATAGCAACATAGACACACAAAGCTACACACACACAAGCACAGGCATGCACTAGCACCCTGGCAAACCAATGGCACATGCACACACACAAGCATGCACATGCACAAACATGCACATGCAAATGCACAAGAACTCTCACATGCACACATACACACATATTCTCATGTTCGTACATGCACACACACATATGCATACTCACGCATAGACACATATGCATACACACTTACACACACACATATACACACAATCATGCACACACAAACACACAAGTGCTCATAAATACATGCACATGCAAGCATGCACACACACAAACACATGCACCCATATGTGCAAGCACACACAAGCACACCACACATATGCATACACATGCACACAGACATTTGACGCATACATAAACAGAGAATCACACACATAAATATACACACGCACGAACACACACACATAGACAAATACATGTATAGACTCACACACACACACATGCGAATGGACACGTAGAGACACACACTCCCACACACACATGCATATGCATGCTTATACGCACACACATGCATGCACAATCTCGCATAGACTCACAATAACACACACATACTTGTGCTTGTGAATGGATGCATACACGCATGAACATGTGCATGCACATGCATACACATGCACTAATGCACACACACTCATACGTGCACACACACACACACAAAATGTATAAACATAGAAAAGCATACACATATGCACATATCCAAGTGCACCCACATAGATGCACATCTATTCAAACACATACATGTGTGCACATAGACACATGAAAACATACACACACACACATACAAATACACACACTAACATGCTTGTACAAATAGATACACACACATGTGCATCCATGCACACACTTGTACGCACACACATGCATAGACAAGCACATGCACATGCACATGCACAGACACACACAGGCACATGTGTATGAATAAGCACACATAAAGACAAGCACACACACTTATATAGCTACACAAACACATACACATAGGAGCACACACATGCACACACTCACACACACATGTACATGAACACACACACACATACACCATTATAAGAATGCAAACATACATACGTGCACACTGACACATGAACACATACACAAAAATGCACACACACATATCCACATATTTGCACATGTACATACATATTAGCATGCATACACAAGTATGCACAAATGTATAAATATACACATGTGCATACACACACTCATGCATGCACACACATATGCCCTCACATGCATTGATGCATGCATGTGTGCACAAACCCATAAGCATGAATGCACACATACAAGGACACACACACACATGCACAAGGACACACACACACATGCACATGCACACATGCATGTAAACATGCATGCATACATACATGAACACACACACGTACATGCATGCACCTTTAGACATGTGTGCACACACACATAGACAACTACCACGCAGATACACATACATACATAGACGTGCACGCATGCATGCACATGCGTGCACACGTACATTATTCCCACAAGTACACACATGCAAACACAAATACACACACACAAGCATTCCCTTGCACACGTGTGTAAAGATACACATACACACACACACTACTACATGCACATAGTCACATGTAAGCATTGGCACACGCACACGTGAACACACATGCACACGTAGACTCATACAATCAAGTGCACACGCATGCACACACCTACATACATACACATGCAAACTTAGACTCACTTTCATGCACATATGCATGTAGACACACACCCACACAAGCACATACATACATACTCACACATACACACAAACACATGCATGCATACACTAGCACAAAAATATAAACACACATACACTCACATAGACGAACATGCACATGCACCTACAAGCATGCACACCCATGCATGCACAAGTAGACCCACACACATGCACCCACATGCACAAGAACACATACACACGAATACATAGATGCACAGACACACATATGTACTTACACATGAAGAAGAGAACACAAGTGCACACCCACACACACACAAATGTGATGCATGTAAACAAACACACAAGTAAACACACAAATGCACAAATCCACACACACACACTTGAACACACACATGCATGCATAGTCCTACACAAACATACATGTGTATGCAATCACATATGCACATGCACACACACCCTAAGGAAACACACAAACGTGCCCAGAGACATGCCACACAAACATGAAGACACATGCACATGCATGCACACACACATAAATATATATAGGCACACATGCACACAGATACACATGGATGCACACATTAACATAGAAGTAGACATATATACACAATTGTACATGTACATAAGTGCATCTCCACACATGCACTTGCATATATTTGCTTCCATATTGTTACACCCCATTTTTTCCTAGGCTGATTTTTGGCATACATTTTTTTTTTTTTTTTTTTTTTACATATAGACAGCTCAGATCGTCCCATACCAACCTGAGTAGCCTACGAAAAACATAGGATATAACACATCATTACACACCTACTTTCCTTAACAATGTGGATCCCATCTCCCGGGTACACCGTCAAATCAGGTTCATGACTCCTGAATTAACAGATGGACTCGCGCAATGTTACTCCTGCTAGACCCAATACTCCTAACCCATACCGATAGGAGAACCGGTCTAATAGAAGTCTGAACCCCCACGGTTAAGTTCCATAGTCATGTAATGACCTCACCATCAAAAATAAAATACATAACATCCTCAGATAAAATATGGCACTCCACACACTATACCACCAAGACAATAAAGTAAAACAGTGAATGGAAACTACATCACATCACAAGAATAAGATCCAAGTCCAACAAATACAATATCATCCAACTAGATACATAAGTCAGAATCACCCTCACATAATACAAGACATAAAAATAACAGTCTCACTGAATACATCCAACAGCAACAATCAACTAACCAGAATGTCTCGGATAATCACAGATCAGATCTCCTCCACTAGCCTACTGATCACAATCCCACCTAAAGCTGGGTGGCGTCAAGTCTGCCGAGCCACTGGAAAAATATAGATAAAAAGGAATGAGCTACGCCCAGTAGGAAAGACAGCTAGTAAAAACTCACATGCAAGAGAAGGATAATAGCAAAAGTATAGGAATACAGCATAACAATGTAGGGTGGAAAGGCACTCTCAGTCCCAGACTCCGACCAACCACAGTCACCCCAGTCACACCAGAGTAGCTCTCCTCTGGGCTTCCAGGTAGCGTGCCAGTGGGAACGCCCATCTCGAAACACGCATGGCGCCTAAGCACCCGACACCGCAGCGTCTCTCGTCAATCAATCTCCTGGAGACTATAGACAAATCCAGTCACAAAATCTCTAGCCAACGTGAGACACCCCTGCCACCCTAAGGCGCGCAGGCCTACACACTTGGCTAGCCACTGCGAGACACCCCTGCCACCCTCAGGCGCGCTGGCCTACACACATGGACCAGGAGAGATCGACTCAGCCACCGTCCCAAGGAGTCCTCTACCAACAACTTCCATAGAAGCTCACGCCCCTACAGTCACTGCCAATCTCTAACTCCAAGATCCGGCAACATGTGTCCAGGTACAACAAGGCGCATACCAGTCCACATGTATACTGTGGAAGCTAAGTCTGAACCGCACAGTTACCTACCACAACTACCCTAAAACATCATATAGGGTCTATAGTAGTCCGGTCCAGCATGCCAATCCATAAAATATGCCAACACTGAGTAAACTGACTCAATCCATGTCAATGCCATCCAAGTAACATAAACTGTATCGAAATTCTGACTATTCTGGTAACACTTACCCAAGTGTCACACTTCCTTCCAACTGATCCAGCTGTACTGAATTTATGGATAATTTCCAACAGTAACTTTCAACTTGTCTATGTGATTTCCCTAAATCACCTTTTTCTCGTTTCAGGAAATTTTAAATTTCAACTTCAATTTCTGCCCTTTATCCATTTTCCGAAATTCGGAATAAATTTCCAAATTTAAAATTTAAATTCCAAAATAAATTTCCGAAAATTTAAATTCCACATATTTTCCGAAAAATTCGGATTAATTTCCGAATTAAGTTTTTTCCTCCGCCGTTCGTCCGTGCCCGCGTTCCGCTGAACCGGGTTTCGCTGCCGGTTCGGAAAACCCGCGCTGAACCGCGAACCCACCGGCAGAACCTTTAAATCAAATTTTCCAGCCGACGTTTAGTATTTAAATATTATTAATTATTAATTAATTACAATTATTTAATTAACTAAGCTGAAATTAATCTAATCCATCTCCTTCCTCCGCCCGGCGCCTGCGAAACCCTAGCCGACGATTCCTCCGGGAAATTCCGTTTTCCCCGTCGATTTCCGGCGACCGAGATCAAGGAGAAGCAAAATCCGATGTTCATACTATCCTAATTTGTCAATAATGCCACTAATTTCTAAGATTCAATCAAATTTCCCGTCGAAGTTTTCATCCGATCCTCATTTAACAATTTATGAAATTAAACAAACAATCTATGAAATTAAACAATTTTCAGCATTTGATATAATCTTAACATGATTAAAGTCCATAATAGAATCATCAATTGCTCGGTAAAATTTCCAATTTGACGGGTATAATTTTTCCGAAAACCCTAAAATGCTAAATCAATAATTTGCATTAATCACTTTCAAAAAAACACAATTCACATGCTCTGGTAGTTAATTGCAAAGTAATTCATATTTTTAATTCGCTAATTTACGAAATTTAAACTGAATTTCCTACCTTTCTTCTCCGGCGACGGTGGCGACGGTGAAGCTCGCACGCGACCAACCGCTGCTCCTCGCCAAACGAAACCGGTACCAATCGATTCTCCTCAATCACGCGAACCTCCAGGTACAAAAAGCCCCTTGAAAGGCTGCCGGAAAATATCGCCGTCCGCCGCGAACACCTCGTCTCCGGCCGCCGTTCGAAACCCTAAGGGCCGAAACGGTTCGGGTTAAATACCCCGCTTAAACCGGTAATAACCCGTTAAGAACCCATTAAGCGCCGGTTGACCTTCTAAAACGCCGCTTAACACCCGATCAGCCGGTTAATCTCCACCGCTGATCTCGTCCGTCCGATCCGCTTATCCGCGGCTTATCCGAACGCACGCGCAAACGCACCTCGGCGAACCGCCCCCGCCTTCGCTGAACCGCTCCGGTCCGGTTCACGCGCGGTAAAAACCAAATTCTGGTTTAAAAATCTAATTAACCGATTTAAATAGATTTTTCGAATTTCCAAAAATCCAATTAAACAGGGAAAATTACTTAAAAATTTCCTCGGTGCTCCGAAAAATCCCCAGAAATTTTCAGAAATTCTAATAGCCTCCAATTGAGCTCCTGGCTCATCCTACTATCGATTTGAAATCATCCAAGCCATAATTTAATTATTGAAGATTAAACCTATAATATTTTACCGGGTATAACACATATGCACACAATCATGAACCCACAAGCACACATGCATGTCCATACATAAGCACACACACACATGTACATACGTGCTCATGCATAAGCACACACATACACATGCACATAATCATTCGCATAGACACTTGCACACGATCATTTGCACACACAAGTACATACACCCAAGCACATGCACACATAGGCACACGATGCATGCATTAAATACACGCAACCACACAAAAACATGCTCGTACATACACACATATGCACATAAGCACATGCACGCACACATGAATGCAAACATACAGACACACACAAATATTTCCATGTACACATAGGAATGCACATAAAAACTCACATGCCCATACACAAACATATTAAACCACATACATGCAAACACACACGCATACACATGTTCAGGTGCACACACATGCACATACATAAACACACGTACGTGAACAAACATGCACATGCACATATACGCACACATGCACACACACACACACAGCATATACATGCACAAACACAAAATCACATGCATGCATGCACTTATACACTCATGCATATTGGCATAGAAACATACATATGTACATACACATGCACACACATGCAAGAACAACACACCCAAAAGCACGCAAACATGCCCATACACACACATACAAACACACACACACATGCACACACATGCACATGTGCACCCACACTTACAAATGCACATGCACACGTGCACACACACACACACAAGCATGTACCCATGAATACAAATGTAAATGCACATACATATGCACACTCATAAGCATACATTTACATGCACATGCATAGGCACAAACACAAATGCGTAGGCAAACACAAAGGCATGCACATCCTTATGCACATTCACACATAAGTGCATGCATGAACACCCACACGCACACACTCATGCACACACACACACACACACACACACGTGCATGCACACTCATGCACACACACACATACATGCATGCAAACATGCACACACACATACACACATACTACATGCATGTACAGACGCACACAAATAGAAAGATGCATGCACACACACATGCACATGTACAACAAACAAACACACTGGAACACTCTTACTCTCACATGCATACACATGCACACTTGCACACCCATTGTCAAACACATTCCTATATGCACACACTTACAAATGCACACATATAACACAAAAATGCGTACACACATGCACTTGCAAGTACACATATGTGCATACATGCACATAAACATATATGCACATGCACACATAGACATAAATGCACATGCACATACACACACAAGCACATACTAACATAAACACACCTGCATGCACACATGTAGATGAGTGTTTGCTCATGCACATAGCATGCACACATGTATGCACCCACATACACCCATGGACAAATACTCACACACACAAAAACCACATAGACACACATGTATGCATACACATATACACACGAACACATATGAACATAGGCACAAACACATCCAAACACACACACACATATACAAATGAATGCACAAAGAAGTACTCCTACAAAAATGTGCATGCACACACAAAAGTGCACGTACACACACCCACACATGTGCACATGCAAACACACATGCACATGCACGCACACACACGCATACACCCACACATGATAGATGGACACTCACTTGTACAGGCACACATATTCCCATGCTTAGACATATATAAGCACACTCACATGTATATACACACACACACACAATCACATGTGCACACACACAACAAACACATGCACAGACACACTCACATGTACACACACACACACATGTGCACATACACATAAGAACCCAAACACACTAATATGAACATATACACAAACACTCACATGCATAGGAACTCACACACACAAACTCATAGACATGCATATACACATACACATGTGCACATGTACATGCAAGAACACCTATACACACACATATGCACAAGCACTTATGTAGGCACACATGTACACACACAAACACACTTGCACACTTACACAAACACTCGCACTAGCACATGCACACATGCACACACACACTGACATGCTCATGCATAGGCATATATAGATGCCAAGGTATTAATACTCTCATGCACACACATATATACACACATATAGACACATGCATAGATGAACACACACACAAGCATACATGCATGCACATGCATCCACACATACATGCATGCACTCATGCACACTCATGCATACTCACATGCACAGGCATGCACAAATGCACAAAGGCTCACAGACATTGACACACACTTGCCCACACACACACATAGACATGCATGCATATATATACACACACACACACCACACACACACACACTCACACACATGAACACATACACTCAAGCACACATGCATGCATATAGACATACACACAAACAAGGACATACGCATGCACATTCAAACACACACACACATACACAGACATACACTAATGTAAGAACCCAAATATAGATACACATAATCACATAAACTTACAAAAATACACTTTCTCATGCATATGTATGCTTGCATAAATACACACATGCACTTGCACACACACATACACACACATCTGCACATACACAAAGACATCTATAAACACACACACATGCATATCTACATACACACACACATACACACATGTATATAGAAACATGCATGCATGCACACATGCACACATATGCAAGTGCACAAACACACACACCTTCACACACATGCAAAAACAAACACATGCACATGAACACACACTCAGGGGAACACAACAACACTGGCACATGTGCCCACATATATGCAAACACAGATAAACTCGTGCACACAATTATACACACATACACACAGATACAAAGAATCACTCGCATACATAAACAGACATGCATAGACACCCACCCACCTAAAGACATGCATGCACATACAAACATAAATGCATGCATGCAAGAGCACACACATTGGTACACACACCCACACACATACACACACACATGCACACACACACCCACAACCACACACACACAAGCACACATGTATGCATTTGCACACACACATATTCATGCATATATGCACATATGTATATTCCTACATACACACATTCATACACATACACTTATGCATACACATGCACACACACACATACACACTTGTCTATGTACACAAACACTTGTACACTCACACAAATAGGTATAAATGCATTCACACATGCACACATGCACACACTTACAAACATACTCACAAATGCCCAAATAGAAACAATCATACACACATGTTGACATGCACACACACATCCACATGTGCACACACACATGCACAAAAACATGCAAGCACATTCGCACATGAATACACACAAATGCACAAACACACACATGTGCATAAACACATGTATAGTCACACATGTATGCATCCATGCAACCACACACATGAACACGCACACACAAGCATGAAAACATTCACATGCTTAGACAAAGATGCATATGCACACATGTGAACATATGCACAAACGCACAAACATGAGCATGCATGTACAAACACACACATGCACACCAAGAAATAGACCCTAAAATGAAAGCATACATGGAAGCATGTACATAAAAAACATATACATATGCACATGTGGGCAGATGTACATCCACAAACACACACACAAGTATACAAATGCACACACATGCATAGCCACATATACACACACACACATGCAACCACATCAAGACACATACAAATGCATGTGCACATGCACACAAAGGAACATGCACATACATGCATATGTAAACACAGCACACTTACCTAGGCATGCACATGTGCATGCATACAAACACACCCGTACTCATACACACAAGCACACATACACACACACACAAAGGCACACAAACATGGGTACATACATGCACTTGCAAACATAAACACACAAACACAAGCACACTCAAAAGCATATGCACACATGCATGCACACACACACACAAGTGCGTATACATACAGACACATGCATATGCAAACACACTTATACCTAAGCATGCACCCACATACATACATACACACTCACATATAGATACATACACACAAAAATACACTTAGCCATGCACACATACACACATGAACCTACCCAAACACATTGATGTATGCACACAATACATTACACACATGCACATGCACTCACACATATACACACACAAGCTCATATACAAACACACTTGTAAACCCATGCACAAATACATGTACATACACACATAAATATGCACATATACATATACACCAACCCACACCTAAAACTTCATGCATAAGCACACAAATTGCACACATGAACAAGTAGACACACACACACAACCACACATACACACTCACACACTTATGCACACATATGCACAGACACCTACACACATATGTGCACATACGTGCACAAACATACACATGCATGCACACACACATACTAAAACATCCACCGCTACACATTCACATGATCACACACATGTACACAAACACATGCATGCACACTCATATGCACAAACGCACACACATACACCAATATGCACATGAACACATACATACACACATATAGAGATGCCTACACAAATGCACACATGTAAGCACATGTCCACATGCACACACAAACACACACAGACACTAACTCAAATATACATGCACATACAAACACAAACATGAATGCACACTCACAAGTGCATGCACATACATACGTAAGCACACACATGCATATGCACATAGACACACATGCAATGCACACACAACCACATGAACATGCTCACTCAAGCACACATGCACACTTCTACTACTAAACACATGCAAAAACTTGTACCTACATACATACACACACACACATGCAAGCACATAAACACATACACAATATGCTCACTCCCATGCATGCATAAACACACATGTATATACACACACAAGAACATGCATGCACACATGCACATGCACATGCACGTGCACAAGTACAAAAAGGCACATGCACAAGTGTGCACGTCCACAAAGACACATGGACATCCACACCCATATACATGTAAGCATGTAATCGCACACATATACACATAAACGCATACACTCACACTTGCACACACACACACAAGCACCAAAACATGAACATGCACACACATGCAGATGCACTTGTACACACACAAGCATGTACACACATGCATACAGGTGCACACACACATATGTACACACATGCATATGCATGTACACACACGTGAACAAGTACATACATGTAAATGCACATATACACACATATGTACAAATACACACACATATGAAAATACATACACACATGCATGCACACACGTAGTCACACACATGCACCCACATACTCATACGCACATGTGCACACACACAAATGTAGACAAGCACGCGCACACATACATACATGCATACACACATGCACATGTCTTCACACACACAAAAACACATGAACACACATGGAAGCATGCATGCATGCATGCACACACATGGACGCATGTGCATGCATCCATATACACTCACATGAACACAAGTAAACACAAGCACAGATGCACACAATCACATATACACACAAGTACACACACATATACAAACATACACATGAAAGCATGCATGCACACACCAACATGCACACATGCAAATTCGCTCACACATACATACATAGACACACACACACACATGACCATGCACACACACGCACATGCACACAAAAATAGATGCATAGTCGCACACACATACATGCAAGCATTCAAACATACACATATACACACAACCGCGTAATAACACACATGCATGTACATGGACACAAACACAAACATATGCCTACGCACATTCACACATGCACATAGAAACACATACGCTCACACCAAAACAATTGTACACACATATGCCCACTGGCTTTGACACACAAACATCCATACATATGCAGATGGACACACAAGCACAGCCATACACACACACACAAGCACACATAAATAAGCTCACACACATATGTGCAATGATGCACATGTAAATACACAAACACACACACACACTGTCACACACACTCATGCACACACACACACACACATGCATATGCACACACATGCTCACATATGGACAAACACCCACACACATATATGCATGAAAACCCTCAAATGCACACACACACACATGCATGCACACATAGACATGTGCACTGACATGCACACACACACTTGCCCTCAGGCATTAACACACAATTGCACATGCATATGCACATGCATACACATGTGCATCCACATGCACACTCACTCACCTATGCACACACAAACATACATGCAACTCACATGCACACATGTGCACAAGCACAAAAATATGGATGTACTTGCATACATATGCACATGCAAATGCTAACAAGTACATAAAAAAGCACATACTCACATGCATAGACACACATGCACACACATATAGACACATGCATGCTCACACAAGTCCACATACACATGCACATAGACATAGACATATACTGACATACACACACGCACCCACTGACACTCGCATTCACACACACAAGTAAACATAGATGCTTACATACGCAAGTGCACACAAACACAGACACACAAGAACGCATGCATGCACATGTGCATTCACTCTTAGACATGCACACACCCGATAACACCTACACACCGACATGCAAACAAATGCATACACGCACATGCAAGAATTCACACACGCACATGCTCACACACATATGCATTCACATGCAAAGACATGCACACAAGCGTGCACACACACACTCATGCTCATATGCGCACATGCACACACAGACACACACCCACACATGCACAGATTGACCCACACACACACGAACACACGCACACACTTGCATGCTCACACACATGTGCACAACCACAACCACAACCACACCTACACACACATATAGGCATGTGCATGCAAACACATGCACACATGGATAGATACATACAAATACACATAATCCTATACATACACATATATGTACACACAAAAGCACACATAAGTCCACACACCCAGACACACATAAACACTATTGCTTGCACATACAAGTGCAAACGTGTATGTACATACTTGCGTACACATATAGATAAAAACACACACAAACACATACACATGGACATGCACACACAATAATTCAAGCTTACACACACACACAAAGACACACATCCATGCACACATACACTGATTCATAGATGCACAGACAAATCCATGCACACAAATGCACAGACATACACACACACACGTATACACACAAAGTCACATACACATGCATACACATTCTCACACTCATGCCCATGCACAAACACACACACACACATGCCCATGCACACACACACAATCACTCAAGTACGCACAATCACATAAACATATGCACATGCACACTTTTATGCATGCACGCACCACAAACAAACTCATAAAAATGCACATAAACAAAAAGATACACACACACATACACATATACACTCAAGTATTCACATGCACACGTGCACACACACAAATACAAACATAGACATACACACACATGCACATGCAAACAGAAGCACATGCACACATGAACATACATAGGCACGCAAACATGCACAAATACATACGTGGACATATATGCACACTAACACAAGAAAACATGCATGAAGGAAGACTCATGAATGGACATAGACAAACATGAACACCTGTACACAGACGTACACATAGCCCATACATGCATACACATGCACATACATTAACATGCATTCACACATATGTACACACTAATGCATACACACAAGCCCAAAGAATAGACATACAAATAAACTCACATACACACATGCACACGTAAATGCACATGTAGATACTCGCAAACATATGAATATGCATGCAAACACAAGTCACGTATACCCATGCACACATAGGCACACATGGAATAGCGCATACACGAATGCACCCATATGCACACATACACACAAATGCACAAACACACATGCATGAGTGCACACATATACACATTTGTAAAATTTCATATGTATACAATTGCACACACACACACACACAAACGTATGCACATATGTACACTGTTACACAAGTAAAGAAAAAGACACCTACATATACACATGTACCGACACACCCACATATGCATAAGAACATTCACAGACATGCACACACATATGCTCACAAAAACACATACACACATGCACACAAACTCATGCACACCCATTCACACAAACATGCATGCATACACACCCACACACAAACACCCTTACACATGTATACAAACAAGCATAAACACAAACACACCAATGCATTCATGCATGCGTGCATAAATACACACACATACAATCACATAGAATCACACATGAACAAACATGCATGCATTCACATAGCCATAAACACAAATACACACATGTGCACACCCACTCTCATACTGATTTATGCCTGCATGCACATGCACACACACACACACAAACACATGCATACTCACACACACACAAGAGCATGCACATGCTCTCACACACACATGAACACACACACACATGCACACATACATATACACAAGGACTTGCATGCATACAAACAAGAGCAAACACACACACACACATAAATTTATATGCACATACACATCCACATGCACATGCACACAAAAAGATAGATACTTGCACCACATAAGCACACATCTATACACACACACGAATATGCACACACAAACACATGCATGCACAAGCACATGGACATGCATACATTCATGCATGTGCATGAACACACACATGGACACATCCATAGGTAGACACACACTTACAAACACTCACACACACATGCAAGTAGAAACATGCACACACACATGCACACGCACATATGCACACAGATCTACATGCTTATGGTAACATGCATATGCATACAAATAAACACACACACTCTACCCCACACACATGCACACACACTTACATAGACATATGCTCATGTGCACACCACAAACACCCTCACACACATGAACACAAAAACACACACATGCATGTGCGCCCACACACACATAAATGTGTGCACTTGTGCCCACACACACTTACATAGGCACACACACTTACATAGACACATTCACATAAGCATACATATGCACACGCATACACATGCAAACCATCACACATGCACAAACACACATATACACATATACATGAATACACACACATGCACATACACATGCCTGACACACATACACGCATACACACTTGTAGGCTCACATCCATATAAACATGCACAAACACATACACACAGACGCTCATAAAAAACACACATTCACACACATAAGGACACATGCACATATGCACACTCACACACATACAGTCATATGCAGGAGCATATATGCATCCACAAGGGTGCATAAATGCACACACTGACACATATGCACACACATGGTTACACAATACACCAAAGCACAAGCACACACACATGCAAGCACACATATTTGCAAGCATAAACATGCCCATACAAGCATACACATGCACACATGCATACACACATGTACACACACACATACATGTACACATATACACATACACACAATCCCATGCATAAAAACACCCATACAAAGTCACATAATCACATACATATACATGCACATATATATAGACCAATGTGCCCATGCACACAAACTTGTACATGCACACACACACACACATGCATTCACACACATACAAACATGCATACACATGCGTACACAGATGCAGACATACAAGAACAATCACACACATGTAGATGCATACACCACATACACACACTAACAACCAAATGAGCCAACACTCACCTTTGTGCTTAGATGCACACACACACAAAACCCATGCACACTCACATGAATGAAAGAAAATACATATATGCAAGCACCCATATACACTCACAAGTGCATGCATGCATATGCACATAAACATAAACACACACATGTATGTAGGAGAATACACATATGCACAAACACATTCCTGCACACACATCCCCAAACACTCATGCACAAACACACACACATACACATGCACATGGATGCACATTCATGCACATACAAACCCACACACATGCATACAAACACACAAACAATCACACATACATGCACAAAAAGGGAGATACATGTAGACACACAAAGATAGACAAACAAGCACAACACACACATGCACACACACACACATACATAAACAAACAAACATACACACACACACACAGAAGCACAAGCACTTGCACAAAAGGAAACACACGCATTGGCACATGCGTACATACATGCATGTGTGCACATATGCATGAATAGGCACACACACACACCCATGCACATCCATACACACGAATGCACAGCACACACATATGCACACATAAATGCATAGACACATACATATGTGCATGCACACATATGCAAATCACACATGCATACATAGAAACATGTGCACACATAAGCACATGTGCACGGACACAAACATCCACATACACATACCCACACTCTATCACTCACCCACCCACACACACATGCACACAAATGTAGCACACATACACATTCACTCACACACACACACATACACACACAAGCATAATTACACAAAAGCAAGCACACACATGAATAATCATACACATGCACACACACGAATACTCACATATATGTACACACACATATACACACACACACATAGAGCACATGCACAAACTTGCACAAATGTACACGTACACTGAAACACAGCATAACCACATCCACTGTTTCTTACCCTCATGTACACATATGTATGCACACAAACAATCACATATATGCACACACACACACATGTGCATATGCACATGCATGCACACATGAACATGCCTGCACAATAACACGTGTGCACTTGAAGGCGCACTCATGCACTCGTGTGCACATGTGAACACAAGCAAACGTGCATATACATACCAACACATAGATACATACATATGCTTACACACACACAAACATATATTTGCACATACATATACACACGTGCATGTGCACAAACAAATGTGCACATACATGCACACACAGACACACATGTTCACATTGAGAGGCATGCATGCACACATAAAACATATACACGTGAAAACTCGCATGCGTACACATAGAAACATACACATTCACACACTTATGCACACACATGCAAATCTATACACACGTATATACACATACACATGCAAGCACAAGCACACATACATACACACTCACACCTGTACATACATGCACATGCATGCTTGCACACTCACGTAATATGCATGCATGAATGCACCAACATGGCCACACACATAAGAACAAACATACACACAAGTACACAGACACAAAAGCACACAAACTCACAAGTATACGCACAAACATAGACACTTGCTTGCACAAACATACAAACATGTATGCACACACACACATGCACACAAGGACCATGTTGACCCACACACTTGCACATGCACAAAAATGCATAGGCACAGGCATATGCATGAACATACTCACATAGTTAACTACCCACACAAACACACGTGCATATAGATATGCATACACAATAGCACACACATGAAAGAAGTCACGCACATGCATGTGCAAACACATGCACTCACATACCTACACACACATGCACACAAACATTCACACACTCATGCATGCAAACATATTGATGTATGATCACTCCCACACACACATACACTCACACTTTCCTATTCACATGCACACACATATGCTCTCTCACACTCACACACATGCACCCATATATGCACATCTGCATGAGTACATACACACACTCACATAATCAAAAAAACATGTAGACAGATAAGCAGACACAAACACCCACACACAAACGCCCACTCACACACCCATAAATATATACACACACACACACCCTGACATGCGCATACACATACACACTCTCATATGCACACATTGACACACATGCACGTATGCTTTCTCACATGCAGGCACACATATTTACACATACAACAAAACATAAAACTATATGCAAGCACAAACACTCGCACATATGCATGCATACATGCATGAATGCACACATGCAAGAGGATGTATGAACACTTCCACACACAAACATAAGCCCACATGCACACAAACATAGGTACACATACACACATGCACACACATACATACACACAGTAAAACAAAAATATGAACAAGTTAATGCATGAACACACATACACATGCATACAAACTCATATGTATGCTCACATGTATATACACGAACACGTATAGACACACACTCAGACACACTCATAGACACAGACATGCACCCATATATTTGCAAGCAGTCAAACACAGATGCACGCACACACATACACACTCGCAGATGCACACATAGCCACATCTGTATTTGTGTGCACACATGCATACAAAGATGCATATACACACATACACATAAATACACATGAATACATGCATGCACATGTACAAAAGAAAAATGCATGCATGCACACCGATGCATACATACATACACAAAAGCAAGCACAATCACATACTTGCATATGCACCAGCACAAAAAATCACATTCACATGCACAAGCACACAAATGCAAAGATAGAGACAAACACATATATGGACACACATGTACATAGTCATGCACATGCAGTACACACACATGTATGTAAACATTCAACCACACACATGCACACATATATACACACTTCTACCCATGCACACACATGCACATATACATACACACTCACACGAAATTGCACACCCACTCACAAAAACAGTCACATGCACATGCACTAGTGAACACAAATGTCAACATAAAGACATGCATACATGTGCACACACATACACACACACGTGCACAAGCATGCTCACACACACACACACTCATGCATGCACTTGCAATGCATGCTCACACACACTCACACTCACACACAAAAGAATACATGAACTTGCACACATACACACTTGCACACACACCCATACATATACATGCTCCCATATATGCATGTACACACACATACATGCACGTGCACATACGCACAAGCCCACATGCACACATTATGCACACGCATACACTTAGACATGTGCACACACACACATGCATGCACACAAATACACAGAAATGCATACACACACATATGCATAGATACACAAATGCAAGCACACCCACATAGACTCATGCCTACACACACATACACATATGAGCAACACATACACTTACACATACACAAAGATACATACATACACACACAAACACATGCACACAAAAAACATGCAAATGTATGCACACATCCACATGCACACACATAAATAGACACACCAACCCATGCAAACACATGCACATGCACACAAACACACATTGGCATAGCCTCACACACACATATATACACACAAAAGTATATGCACATGCACATATACACATACAGGCACAAAATCACATAGACATGCACAAAAAAATACAATGCCAAAAACATGTACACATAAACATGCATGCACAAATAAAAATACACAAATGTATATTCTCACACATACTTTCACATGTACCCATGCACACATATGCATACATACACACATATGAAAGCATACACACATGTACATGCCCACACGCATACACCCATACACATGTTGGCATCCACACATGCATGACTACCTAGGCACAAGCACACATATACACATATAGTTGCGGACACATACACAAAGAAATGCACACAGAGCTGTATACACACAAACGGACACTCATACACATGCACTAACATGCACCCACACATGCACACACATTTGAACAAAGACACACACACACACCTATACATAAGAACAAATACACATACCTATGCATACACACACACATACATACTGATGCACATAATGACACATGCACACATAGATAAGAACACATGCACACAAACACACGCATGCACACACACATATATGCACACACATACAACATTCATTAACACATATGCACATGTAGTCACACACAAATACACATGCATACAAATGCACATGCACACACACATATACACATAAGACACACACATGTATACATACTCACAAAAACACGTAGACACATGCAAAAATAGATATAAACAAAAAGACATATATGCATACACAATCCTCACACACACATTTGAACACACACATGCACAAACAGACAAGCACACACATGCACATATACTGGCGTCAACATGCACACCCAAGCATGTATGCGCACTCAAAAGAACACATAGATGCCCAAAGGCACATTATGCAAATGTGCATGCACTCACACAAATACATACATATGGGTAACCACACACTCCCACTCATATGCACATGAACACGCACACACACAAACACATGTATTGATGCACACATGCACTGACATGCACACAAATACACACATGCACACGTACAAACACACATACACACATTCACATGCAAGTAAACACAAATACACACTCACATAAGCATTACCAAAGACACATGCACACATATGCACATACACAAGCAAATACATACACATAAACAAGCACACACATACACACACATTGCATGCACACACACATCGATGCCCATGTACAAACACATGTACAGACACTCAAACATGCACACACATGCTCATGTACATATAAATGAACAAAAAAGCCAATACACACCCACATGCACCCACACACATACATGTACAAAGAAGGATGCTTTCCCACACATAGGAACACATACACATGCCTACAAATGCACACACGCATGAACACACACAAACAACCACACATGTGGTCATGGCCATATACATATGCTCACAAACACGCATGCACATAAACACACACATGTACGCACACACAAACACATGCAGACACACATTAATAGTTGCATGCATGCACACACACATACAAACACATGCACCCTTATAAATGCACACATGTAGAAAAACAAAAAAACAAGCACACACAAACATGCACATCTAGACACATACACATGCATACATGCATGGACAAACACACATGCATGCATGCATGCTCACACACACATAGAAACACACAAGCATGCACTCTCTCACTCATACACCTACATGTGTTCACGTGTACACATACATACATGTCCATAAACTCACACAGACATGCATGCAAATCCACACATGCACACACACATCTACATACTTGAACATGCACACAAATGGATGCACCCACACACATGCATAACTTTGTGCATGCATGCACACACATACAAATACATACACACCCCAACACATATATGCACACACATATACATGGATAGACACGCCATGCACTCACACATACATGCACATATGCTCAAAGATGTACAAACACTCAAAGATATACACACATGCATACATACACATGCATGCATGCATGCATAAGCAGACACACACACATACACACATGTACACACGTACAAGCACAATCATTCACACACTACCAAACACACATGCAACCACACACACCTCTGCACTTGTACACACATGCATTCACAAACACACACATAGATAAACCACATGGATACAAATGAACTTGCAAGCATACACACAAGCACACCCTGATAGACACACCAATATACAAACACACACATGCACACACATAGACAAGAAAGCACATAATTGCTTACACACACATAGGAACATAGGTATACACACATGCACACATAAGCATGCAAGCACACACATGTACACACACACAAATGACAATGCACATGTATGCACATATAGGCACATGGCTACACACTTACACAAGCATATGCACACATACATGCACATGCATAACAACCCCCCACAGACACACATGCATGCTTGCACATTGAAATACTTACACACATGCATGCTCCTATACACACACAAGAACATATGTGCACACATGTTCATGCACACATACAAACATGCACACACAAAAACAAGAATGCATACACACCCACTCACACACACAAACAAGCTAACACACATACATATAAACATGCACACACATGCACAAAAGCACACACATGCACTTGCACACACTGGTTTACATGCATAAACACATATACATGCACACATACATATGCACATACATGAACACACACACACATGCATACACACTAACACAAACACAATCAGACCTGCACAAATTCACACATGCACACAGACACACATGTAGATAAGCCATTGCACACATGCATAAGCATGCTTACACACTCACATACCCACACATGACCATGTAACCATAAGCATGCACTTGTGCATACTCACACATAGACACACATGTGTACAAATGCACATGCACACACACCCACACATACATGCTTAGATGAACCTACAAACACATGCACATGCATGCTTAAGAACACACACAAGTTACAAATAGTCATGCACTTATGCACACACAAGAACACGTGTGCATATATGTACAAACACATGCACACACACAAGCACGAAAGCACACACACCCACACACACATGCACACACACACACACATGCATACACACATGCACGAACATGCGCATATGCACACACTTGCATGCACACGCAAAAACATGTGCACACTAACTCACACATACATGCACAAATACACACTCATGCATGCAAACGTGCACAAACACACACACCCACATGCACTCAAACAAATATGCTTATGCACATAAAAACATGTCCCCATGCATACAAGCTCACATACGCATGCTCACACAAACACACACATGCATGCAGACATACACACACATGTGCATACATGAACACACATGCACATGTATATATACACACACAAATATGACCTCATAAAGAAACACACATGCACACATTCACATGCACATACACACAAGCATGCATGCACATAAGTACACACATACACACACATGACCATGTACACACACACACACCTATATGTGTATGCATGCACAAACAAATGCATGCACACATGCATATGCACACACACATGCTTGCACATAATCACACAAAAACATACACATGCATACACACAATTACACAAATACATGCACATGCTTGCTTGCCCATGCACTATAAGCACACAAGAATGCATCTACACACACATAAAAACACACATGCACACACACCCACAAACATATGCATGCAAACACATGAATATGCACATGCACACACACATGTATGCACAAGCCATACATGCACACACAAACATACAAGTACACCCAAAGGCTCATAGACATACACACACAAGCACATAGGCAAGACATACATGCATGCTCACAGATGCACACAAACATGCACACTCACATATACAAACACACCCTCACATGCATAAAGACACATAAATATGTACACATGCACCATCATGCACACACTCACACATACATGTACATACATGCACACACTTATGCACACAAAACAATATGCCCTAACATACGCATGCACTTGCACAAGTGCACCTACATGTGCACATACATAAATACACAAAAACAACATGCATGTATACATGCACATAGGAACATATGCCCACATACATGAATAGACACACACAAACACACTCACACACACAGATGCAGAGATATGCACACATGCACACACAATCATACATGCATGCTTACATGTGCACACATGCCCATGTACACACATGCATGCACACACACACACAAACATGTATGCATGTGCACACAAACATGGCATGCTCAGATGCATACATGCACACACAAAAAGACATGCACACCCACATACATGCACATGCATGCATGCATTCACACACACATGCACGTATGCACACATGCTCAAACGCATGCACAGAAGAAAGTACCCACACAATCAAGAACATAGGAACACACAAGTAAACACACATGTACAACCATACACATACAAACACATATGCACCCACAATTACCAATCCCTATCAACACCATTACACACACACAACAAGCACACACACACTCAAATGCATGCACACAAACAAGCACCAACACACACACAAGAACAAAAAAGTACACAAACATACAACCAAACACTTACACACATGCATGCACACCCACCCACACACATGCACACAAACATATGCACACACATACACACATGCTCACCCTCACAAACACATATATGCACAAAAGCAAATACATGCACATACAAACATATACACACACAAAGGCACATGTAGATACATATGCACATATAGACACACATGTACACATGCACATACACACACATATGCACATGCATAATGCACATATGAACACACATGCATGTAAGTACACCCACATGCACACACAAACACATACGTGTATACACACATATGGACACACATAAGTACATGCACATACACACATATATGCAAACTCTCTCATACATGCACACAAAAACAAACATGCTTACACATGCATAATGATATTGACACATATACATGTAGGTACACAAAAACACAAATAGGAATAGCAAAACACACATTAAAAGGTGTAGGCACATGCACATACAAACTCATAAGCATGCATGCACACACACATGAACACAAACATGCACATACACTCAAACATGCACGTAGACCTACATGCACTCACACACACACAATCACATCAGCATACATAAACACATGAACACACATATACACAAACAAAAGCATACATATGCACCAACATGCACAGATGCACACACATGCAAACACACATGCATGCACACCAATACACGCACACACACACAAATAAATGCATACATACTCACATGAACACATAATCATGCACCCACACCCATGCACACACATAAGCATGAACTCACACAATCGCATATGCACGAACACATGCATAAACTCATAAACATAAACACACATGTATGCACAAACAAATATAAACACATGCATGCACACACACACATATATGCACACTCATATGTAAACACACACACACGTACACACTCATATGTAGACTCATGCATAAATGCACATACACAAACATGTGTATATATGATCAAACACACACAAAAGTGCACACATACACATAAGCATGCGCAAGAAAACAAAAACATGCATGAACAATCTTACATACACAAACAAACACACATGCTCGTGCACTCACACACATATGTACACACATGCACATACCCAAGTAAACACACCCACACATATGCACGCATGCACATACACATGCACAAGCAAATGCTCACCCATACGTAAACATATGCACTTATACATTCATACACATTAGCACACACACACACATAAGCACAAGCACATACCTAACACACAAACCCACACACACATAAAGATACACATATGCACACACATAAACACACACACACACACATACACACACGAGCACACAAATGCATGCAACACAAATACACAAACACACACACACATGCATACACACCAACATACACACACTCATGCACACACACATGTGCATGCTTGCATACAAACACCCACATGCATGCACATATACACACATGCACGCACAAACACACATACTCACAAACATTTACACACATACATGCTTGCATACATGCAAATACACACACAAACACACGCTCACCACCACACAAATGTGTGAACACACACACACACGCAAAAGCATGCTTGCAAGAACATACATATGTAATCACACGTGCACGCACAAGTAGACACACACACACACACATATGTGCATACACATCTACAAGCGCACAGTCACCCACATACACCTGCACAAACATACAGACAAACACACTCATAAATAAACAGATCCACATCTGAACACATAGACACAGACATGAGCACATGTGCATCCACACAAGCATACACACATGCATGAACCCTATCATGCATAAACATGTAGACATACACATACATACTCTCAGACAGACACGCACAAATGCACACATGTGCATGCACAACTCACATGCATGCACATACACATGTGTGCATCCAGGAATACACATGTACACAAGTGCACACTCGTAGCACACAAAAACATGCAAACACATAGGCAAGCAAGCATATGCATTGAGACCTGCATGCATACACACCATCATGCACATAAAAACATTCACTTGGACTAGCACCCACACAAACACACATTCACTTGTGCACACACATGTGCATAAACACACATACAAATGCTCACACGCTCTCGCACACACATAAGCCCAAAAAAGCATGCACCCACATAAGCACATGCACACACACACGCGCACATAATCACGTGCATGCACACATGTAGACACATGCATAATCACACAAATGCACATGCACACACACATGCGCTCATGCTCATATTCATAGGCAAGCAAAAAACAAACACCCTCACACACCTGCACACACAAATAAATATGCATGCATGTGCATCAATGCAAACCCACATGTGTCTACATGCACCCTTGGAAACATATACATGTGCATGTTCACACATGCATAGACACACCTACACAAAAATACACACACGCACACACTTTTACACCCGTAAACACACACATACACACATGCACATGCTTGTAGATGTACAAAAACATAGAGTGGTTCATAGATGCATGCAGATTGCAACACACACACATCTACATGCACACACACACACACAAATATAAGAGTATGCAAACGCATAGACAAGCACACAAGCACATATACGCAAACACATAGGCACATGCACACAAATATGCAAACCACACCTACACATACACAAATACACGCACATAGATAGAACTCACACAATCACACACATGAGTGTGTGCACATAAAAACACCTGTACATACACACACACACCCACTCATGCACATAGATGTGAACATATGCATAGATAGACACACACTCACATGTACACACACACACACTCACACCCAAACAAGAACACACATTCATACATTCATACACATGCACACACACATAAACACAAACACGCACACATGCACATGCACACACACACACACATGTATGCATGCCTACACAAACACACACACACTCACATGTGCATAAACGAACACATACACACACACACATATGTGTGCACATGAAAACACATGCACATGAGCACACATGCACTTATCTTCCTACAGATGAGCACACAAACACACACACATGTACACACACGCTCACTCACACAGACTAACAAATACATACACCCACATACACATGCATACACATAAAAAGACTCTCACACACACACTTACACACATGCATGCACCCATGAAAAAACATGTACATGCACATAAATGAACTTGCAATCATACACACAGACACATGCACATGTAGAGACTCACACAAATGTATACAAATATGCACATATATACATGCACAGGAACACACATAAACACAAGCATGCATGCACACACACACATACACACACACATATGCACACATACATATATAAAAGTTTATAAATATGCACACACACACACACATATATGCACATATATACACTTGCACTCACACACACATGCACTATGTAGACATACACATGCACACACACATGTAAGCATACACAAACATGTACTTGCATATGAAACATGCACTCATCGACAAATGCACATACATTCACACACACACATATACATGCACCTACACACATTGATGCACACATGCACACACATATATAGATGCACATGTATTCATGCATGCACACACTTACATACACACACATGAACATGAACATACCATGCACAAACACATGCTAAGACATCTACATAAACATGCATGCACATGTATATAAGTACACATGCACACACAAACAAACACACACACTCATGCTCCTGCACACATGCACAAATGCATGCACACACACTTTCAACCACACATGTAGATGCATAAACAAAATGCTCTCATGCACACACAGACACACACACATGCACATGGACACACACATACACACGTACACAAATACATCTACACATACACACACAAATGCATCCATACATGCACAACCATATGCACTCACACATGCACACACATGTACATGCATGCACAAACACATGTACACACACCTACACACACTTATCTATGCACACTCACAAGTAAACATGCATGAAAACCTGCTTACTTACATACAAAAGCATACGTACACACATGCACACACACACAACCACACAGGTACACAGACTTAGGAACATGCATGCACACGCACATGCACGCACACACAACACGACACACACGCATATAAAGACAAACAAGCATACAAACATATGCTCGTGCACACACACATAGTCACACACATGCACTCTTACACCCACATTTATGGACATGTGCACACATATCACACGCATGCAAACATGCACAAACATGTATGCAAATACTAACACACATAAAAATGTATGCATGCACATGTAAAGAACCACACCAACACATACGTGTGCAGGCATGCTTAAAAAACATGATTGCATGGACACAAGCATGCAAGGATGTACTCACACACACAAGCACACACAAACACACACATAAACACATGCTCGAACACAAGTGCACCTGCATGCACGCGTGCACACAAACACACACATGCACAAACATACACACACGCTCACAAATATAATGTGCATAGAGACACATAGAATTATATGCACACACACACACACACTTATAGACACATGTACATGCAAAGGCATGCATACATAAACACAACATGTATGCTCACACACATAGAGACACAAACACACATATGTAGGCACACACACACATGAACATGCACATACATACATAAACACACACTTACACACACACACACATGCATGCATGCTTGCACATGCACAAATATACAGACATGCACACTCAAACACATGCACACACATACTCAAATACACCTATACGCATGCTTGCATAAAAGTGCATGAGTGCACACACACTTGAACACACACGCATAGACATGCTCATGCACATATACATATGCAGACATGAGGAAACAAAGAAACACAAACACATAAATGCAAGCAAGCATTTTCACTCACACACAAAATGACATGCACAAACACGCAAACATGCATGCAAACGCACATGATGTGCACCCACACACACACGTGCACATGCACATGTACATGTGTACCCATGCACACACACATACACTCATGCATAAGCATACTCTCACATACACACATGCACATAAACACACACATGCACAAATAGACACACTCATATACCCATGCACACTCTAAAACTCACATTCATAAGAACACACATGCACACATGAATTTGCATGCATGCACACCCACATGCACACACACACACACAAGTATGCACATATGCACACACAAACATAAAAAAGCATGCACACATATACACTTAGTCAATGACATACACACACTCATCCAACTACATGCAAACACACATGCATGAACAAAGCCACTTGCACACATACTTACAAGCATGCATAGACTCATAAATGCACAAACACATTTATGAATGCACACCCACACATACACACACTTGTGCACAAATGCAAGCTCTCATGCACTCTATGGCACACACACACACACAAATGAGTACACTCACATGCACATGTGCAGACAAACATGAATACACAAACATACACAAGCACATACATACACACATAAACAGATGTACAAACACATGCACATATGAGTGCACACACATGGACACAAACACAAAGACTCGCACACACACCCACACACAAAAGCATACACATGCATGTAACACATGCACATAAGCATGCATATACAAGCACACATGAACCCAAACACATGCTTGCATACAAACATGCACACAAAAGCAGAAATACGTGTGCACACATTGGCACACAAACATACATACCCACAAACACACAACACACACACACACACACATGTGGGCACAAAAATAAAAAAACTACATATGAGCATAGCTACACACATACACACAAGTACACACATACACACACATATGCTTGCATGCACATATGCACAAGCAAACACATACACACATCCACGAACATGTGACGAACACATACGCACATGCACGCACACACACATACACACACATATGCTTGCATGCACATATGCACAAGCAAACACATACACACATCCACGAACATGTGACGAACACATACATACATGCAGGCACACACACATACCCACAAACTCAAATAAACACATACACAAACACACACACTCAAAAGCACCTAAACTAACACTCACACATAGACATGCACGCATATGCATGTGTACACACACACATAAACACATGAACATGCACAAACAAACACATAAAAGCACATGAAAATGCATACGCATACATGTATGCATACAAACACATGCACACAAACAAATGCATGTGTGTGTACTAGTTCACACACACATACATGGGCACACATGTGCATATATACACAATTACAAAAAGTCACACACATAAGCACTCAGATAGGAATAAATACACACACACACATACAGATACACACATGTATACACACACACATAAGTGCCCACATGTACAGTCAAACACACGCACACACAAGGACTCACGTGCACTTGCACAAACTCAAGCAAGCACATAAAAACCCACATACACCACACAGATGAACACGAACACATGTCGATACATGCATCCACACACTGCATGTGCATGTCTATGCACACTCACATACTGACACATACACATGCATACACATACACACATGTCCACACATATATGCATACATATGCACTCACTTGGCCATGCAAACCCAAACACACGTAGGCACGCACTTACACATATGCACATGTACTCACATGCACATGCATGTAAACACAGACATATATGCATACACACATCTAAAAAATAATACACACACATGCAAACACACTTATGTACAAACATACACATACACAAGAACAATTGTGTATACATAGAAAAACACATGCATCCACACACACACAAGCACACACTCAAACTCACATATGAATACACATACAGACACCCACACACATTCACAATCTACATAGATATGCACATGCATGCATGCACAACACACACAAACCCGTAAATAAAGGCATCCACATAGGCATGCACATGCACATGCACACACAAGCACATGCATTCACACACACACGCACACACACGCACATGCACAATATGCACACGAATACATACAAACATGAATACCCACATGCATTTGCACACAAAAGCTTATATGTGCACACATACACCACACCCACACACAAAAATACACACATTCATACACTCATATACATGCACACACACACACGCACATTGTTATATATATATATATATATATATATATATATATATATATATATATATATATATATATATATATATATATATATATATATATATATATATATATATATATATATATATATATATATATATATATATATATATATATAATGCACACGCACACATGCAAATGGATAAACATGCACTAATCTGGAAGTGCACACCAACATAGATGCACACACATGCACTAACACGCATCTACATGCACACATGAATACACATAGACAATCTCACAGACACATGCAAACATCTACACATGTAGATACATAGAAATAGACACATATATGTGCACTCATATGCACACACATGATGTACACACACATACATGTGTATCCATGCACTTACACACATGCATGCACATACATACTTACATGTTCACACCACCCACACATCCATACATGTAGACACACAAATGTAGCACAAATAAACAAAAATGCTTACACACATGTGCACATGCATGCAAATATTCACATACAAACACTCACACCCACTCATGCACTTGCACACTTACTCACACACACATAGTTCTATCCACAAACATACATGCACATGCATGCTTACAAACTTGCACGACATGCACACCTACATGCACCCTTTTTCTCACACACACATGCACACTCACCCACACTCACACGCATACACGAGCACACATAACATATGCACACACACACATGCACATACATTCACACACTTGCACCACATGCACACATAAGTATACACACACACGAACACAAGTACACACACCCATAAACACTCAACCACACATGTACACACACATGCAAATGAACGTAGATACACATGTACACATATGCACATGCATACACACACATATGGATAGTCACATGCACCTACACACACAAGTACATGCACTTACGTGCACAAATGCACACATGCAATCACACATATGCCTACACACTTGCATGCATGCACACACCTACAACCAACATGCATATGCACATAAACCCATAAGCAGACACACATGCGTGCCCAAAACACACACAAAGTTTTGTGTACATACGGACACATTTATAAATAAAAACACACATGTATGCACACACACAAACACATTCACAAACATGTGCATAGATTTACACAAATACATGCACATCACACAAATATCTACACAAATTTACACACTCTCACACATAAGCATGCACAAACACACATACACACACACACACACATGCATGCACTCATAGATGCATGAATGCAAGCACATATGCACACATGTGAATGCACAAATTTGTGCACACACATGCACACACCAACATAAGCACACACAAACTTGCACCAATGCACAAACACACATGTGAATGAATATGCCACACATGTGCACACAGGCATGCACAAATTCACATGTGTATGCGAAAATTCAAACACACATGCACATACATAAACTTAAACATGCACACACTTAGACACATTTAGACAAATGCACACATACACCCACATGCACATGCTCACACACACACATTTACATACACATGCACACACATACATGCGC
The DNA here is from genome assembly GCA_023846275.1 of Vanilla planifolia. NCBI lineage: Eukaryota > Viridiplantae > Streptophyta > Magnoliopsida > Asparagales > Orchidaceae > Vanilla > Vanilla planifolia. Next base: position 5,995,528 of record JAIUJO010000019.1, read on the forward strand.
ACATGGATGAACACCAGCACACATTTATGCACCCATGTACACATGTCTACACATGAACACATGTTGAGACATTCACACACATGCACACTTGCACAAACATATACACACATATATGCCAATAAAAACATGAACATAAACATGCACAAGTATGCACATGCACAACATGCACATGCATATGCAAACACATACATGCATAAGCACTTGCATACATATATACACACACACACACAAATACACTGGCATGCATGCACACAAACACATAAGCACACATACACCCACACACATGAACAAACACATGCACCCATGCACTCAACCAAACACACATGTGTGTGCATGCACACATGTGCTCACACACACACATGCATACACACACACACATACACTCCCGTACACATGCACACACATGTAACCACACATGTTAGCACACACATAAATGCATACACAAATGTATACAAATAGATACACATACATGCACACATGACACAAACATAGACACACATACACACACAAGCACATGCACAACAAACACATATACATGTACACACACAAGCACACACATGCACCCAAACACACCACATAGCAACATGCAGGCACATGCACATTTATGCACATTCACAAGCACACATATGCACATATAAACACACACAAGTATATACACATGAGCATGTACATAGGCACTCATGTACACACACCTACACACTTGCACACATAGCACACAAAAGGGTACACACAAGCTCACAAGCACATACACACACACATACTCACATGCACCAGTAAGACACACATGCAAAATCACATTTGCATACACACATACACATGCACACATGCACACAATCTCATAAAACAAACACTCAAAATCACACATGCATGCATGCACACATGCCAACTACACAGGCATGCAACCACTCACATGCACACATGTGAAGGCACGCACATGCTTAAACAAACGAACACACACGCATATGCGTTCACACACACATGCACTTTCATAAAGATCTGCACATAAAACGATGCACAAACACAAGAGTATGTGTACAAGCATACACGCACACAACTTGTGCACACACACATGCATCACCCACACATGCATACAGTTACACGCATGCACATACACACACAAACACACACACACACATGCACTTGCTCACAAATATACACCAATATACATGCAACAAAAACATGCACAAACATGTATGCACACATACAAACATGCAAAGGCAAACACACACACTAACATGCACTTCACAAACACATGCAAATATGTACAGGCACACATGCAGACACACAAATGCACAACACACATATGTATGGCAATGTGTATACATAAATACCCACACACGCACACACATGCATTTACATCCTTACACATGTATATGTGCATAGGCCCATGTGAATATACACACACATATATGCATGCATGCATGCAAACACACATACACAAACACATACACACACATATACACACACACATACATAATCACACAAAAGCATGCACACATGCATGCAAGGATAGGCATACATGCACAAAATCTCAAACAAAAACCAATGCGCACACACTTACACACTGACACACACACACACACATAAAGACACTCAAAAATGCACTCAAATTTGCACACACGCACACATGCATGCACTTTCATGCACACAGATGCACATGTACATGCATAGACTTGGACACAATGCACACACACACATGCACACACACATAAACACATACACTTAAACACATATGCACAGACACCTATACACAAATGCATGCACACACTTTGATGCACACAATAATGCATGTACATACAGACACACATGCAAATGTACTCACTTACACACACACATGCATGCACATGCACATGCAAACACACAGGCACACACATATTCAAATGCACACAGAAAAAAACACATTAGCACACAAATACATACATGTGCACATAAGCACACATACATACATAGACATTTGTGCACTCATACACACATACACACTTACACATGCTCGCACACACATTTGTGCACACACAAGCATACACACACACACACAAACATGCACACATGAATGGATATACACGCAAGCATACATACCTACACACACATGCTCATTCATACACACGCACACACTTAAACAATCTCACACCCGCATGCACACACGTGAAAACACACATAAGCACACACATACACACATGCATGCACACACAGACACACACATACACAGACACACACATACATACACACACATACATACTCACACTAGCACACACACAGACACACACATACATACAAATATCCATGCACAGGCACACACAATGGCAGATAAACACACAAACATGCACACACACTCGCACACACACATGCACACTAATGCTCACACATACATCCATACACATGTGCACACACACACATACATGCTCACACATGCATGCACAAACATGAACACATGCATACAACTATGCACATATAGCCTTATACATACCCATATACACACACAAATACTAACATGCACACACACAAGCACACTCACAAATGTCCACATGCATAAACATGCAAACACACAACCATAGGAGTGAACGCACATATACACATACACATATACACATGTGCACAAACACAAATGCACACGAATCACACACATGCACGAACTCACACACACATTCACACAAGCATGCTTGCACATACATACACACTTAGATATGTACGCAAACATATGCACACACACACATACATATACCCACACACACACATACAAAGCACATGTGCACACATGCACACACAGACGTGTGATACCATGCACAAGAATCTATGCACATAGACACATGCATAAGCACACCTACAAAAGCACCCAAACACTCACATAAGCATACCTACACATACACTCACACAAGTAACCATGAATACACACATATGCACTCATTTGTACTCAAACTCAAATATACACACACACACATACATGCACATGTATGCTCACACACATGCACACAAATGCATGGATACAGACACATAAGCACAAGCACATACAAACATGTATGCACATACACGCATGCACAAATATACGTGCATGCATATGTACACATACACACACACACATGCAAATGCACACACTTACATAGATGTGAACACAAGCACACGCATATGCAAACATATGCATACCCTCATGCATGTATATGCACACATGCACACACATGCATAATCACATCCAAATAACCACATGCTTGCACATGCACATAGATATGTGCACACATACACATCTAGTTATGAATGCACACACAATCACACACCCAAACACATGAACCCACACGCATGCACCCCTCCCACTCATAAGCACACATGTGTGTGCATGCATAGGCAAAAATAGGAACATACATACACACATGCAAGCACACTTTTTGACATACACAATCACATACATAAAAACATGCATGCAAAGGCATACACACACAAACTCACACACATGCACACACATGCACTTAGATATGCATATTCATGCAAACACACACACACAAAATGCATAATCACATGTACACACTCCTGCACCTTCACACTCACACACATGAAAACACACACATAAACATAAAGTCATACACAAATACACATTTGTGTGTCCACACACACACATGCACACATACAAACATACCCATGTTGTACCCTTTGATGTGATAATTACAAAACCAAGCTATTTATTACTGAAGGAATTTTTGAGACATGCGCAAGATGTTTTATAATTAAATGTCTTTTTATTTCTCTTGAATTTGATATGTCAAAACCTTGAGATTATGTGGCACACTAGTAGTATTAACATTTAAAAATATTATAAAATTATTTAATAATGAATTTTCATTTTTGGGCCAAGCATATTTGACAAAATGTATAGACATGGGTATTTGATTTTTTAATATTATTATGGAATAGTTTTTTACGAACTTCTTTTCATAGCCACTTAATTAACTTATAATACTATAAGAATATAAAATTATTTTTATACACTTATATTCAAATTTGTAGCTAAAAAATTCGTTAAAAATACCCTAAAACAGCAAAAGTCTCGGGAAAAAGCACTGTAGCATGGGCGGGTCGACCCGGCGTCAAAATAGCCCGTCCAGGCCTTTTAGAAATAAAAAATATAAAAATTTGGTTGACCCGAAAGGGGCGAGCAAAGCCCGCCCAAAGACCGCCGAGAGCAGCTCGGCTAGCGCTGGTCAACGGAACAGTGCCTGGCTAAGCCAAGCCTGCCGAGAGGAGCTCGGCTAAGTCTAACTACAGCGCGATCAACGGTCAAAGAACAGTGCATGGCTAAGTCAACCTGAACCGGGTGATAAAATCCCGGTCAAGGAGGGGGGGAGCCAGCCCCAAAGTGGCTCGCAGGTTAAACGGCGCAAATCTATTATAAAGCGCTGTGCAAAATTGCATTCTGCAGTGTGGGACTAAAAATCCCACCTTATAACTTCGGCAGGATCCAAAGGCGCAGATCATGCCCGCCCAGATCCAACGGGCAAGAGTAATCTCGAACGGCTGTTTAATCAGCGCCGTTCGTTCAGCGCGCAGGATCCAAAGGCGCAGATCAAGCCCGCCCAAATCTAACGGGCGAGAGTAATTTCGAACGGCTGTTTAATCAGCACCGTTCGTTCAGCGCATGGGATCCAATGGTTCAGATCAAGTCCGCCCGGATCAGACGGTCTGGAGATGATCAAGCCGAGAAGTCCATCCAGCCGTCCATTCTTGAAGTGGGATCGGACGGCTGCTGCTCTCCTTTTCGGGCTTCACGCAACGGCTTTTTTCCGGTTTCTTTTTTTACCGTTTTTCTAGCCGTTTGGAATTGCTTTTTGGTGGACTATATATATAGGACATCTTACAATTTATTCATTGATGAATCTACTTGCAAACTTCCTCAAGAACTAAAGAAAAAGGCCAAAACCGAGAGCAACAATTGGCATACTTGTGGGAGCTACGGGCTCAACCTTCTTCTCAAATTTCAACAGCTTTCTTCCACATTTCGTTGCATCATTCGGTAACATTTAGTTGTGCCACTTTGCTTTGAGAAATTAAAGGTGCAGGATTTTTGTGTGCATTGCTATTGTAAAAATTGTATGTATTATTGTAGCCGGATTTGTTCGGATTTTTGGTGTCTCGTTGGAGCACCGGTTGTACTTGGTTTACCCCTACCGGCTTCGGCAAAAAGGAGTGGTTAGTGGAAGCCCGATCGGGTTGATCGGGGGTGGATGTAGGCACGGGTTTGGCCGAACCACCTAAAAATCTTTGTCTTTTGTTTGCTTGTCTTATTATTGCACTTTTCGTTTTTATTTCACAATTTATTTACAAACGTTTTTAATTGAAAGATTTTTCAAAATCTAAATTTTAGTGAAAAACACAATTCACCCCTCCCCTCTTGTGCGTTGTTCTCACACGATTTACATCAACCCAGACCCACATGCATGCACACACACATGCAAAACACACATGCACACACACTTATGCACACTTAGGCACACAAACATACATGTACACAAGCACTTGAACTCATGTTAATAAACACAAACACTGCAAAACATAGACAATCACACACAAACTCTTGCATGGAACCATGCATATGAACACACTCATATACATAGATGAGCAAGCACTCATACACATGCAAAATATGCACATATGCATACACAAAAAAGGTGCACACATGCACACACACTTGTGCACACATGCATACAGGCATGTATAAGAGGACTCACTCATACACACAAACACACACAAAAGTACATGTATACACATGCACATGCACACCCATAGACACTTACATTTATACATGCACAAATACACACACACATGTATGCAGAAGCACATGCACATACACGTGAATGCATATGCATAGGAATACAAACACGCATAAAGATAGATACACACATGCACACACACACACATGTGCAATCACACACATACACAACCATGCACACATGCACACACACAGCCACTTAGACACACATGCACACACACATGTGCACAAAAAAACACACACATGCATTAAAACACACACAACTGAGGACACATACACACACATACACATGTGTGCATTAAAAAAATAGTTACACACAGACACATGCATACAGACACACTAACACACATGGGCTCGTATGCACACATACACCTATGTGCACACACACATGCACATACAAAAACATACACACAAATGCACATGTACTTAAACTCACACAAACCCAAATATACACACTAATGCACACACCACATGCACATGCATACATAAATGCAAACATGCATGCAATTAGATGCACACACACACACACAATTGGAAATGTATACACATGCACATGTACCTACACAAATGCACCCACATGCATGTAGACACACCAACCCTCACACATGCTCACAACTTGACACACATGCACACACATACATGTACTTATGCATATATATACACACAGACAAACACATGCCTATGCACATGCACACAATCATGCACACACATGAACACACAGACAAACATGTGCATGCACACACACATGCATGTACATGCACACATATGCACAACCACACACGTGCATGTACATACAAACACATGCACTCACACATTCACACACATAGTTCACACACACCAATATGCAAACACACACCTACACACATGTGCAAACATGCACATGCATACACATATGTCTATGCACACACACACACACTCACACACATATGCACACACACATGAACACACACATGACACACACCCACAAAAACCCACATGCACCCACACATGCACACAAACACACATGTAGATGCACTCACTCAGACAAAAATACGTGCACACACACACACTGCATGCACACACACGCATGTATGCAGGCACACGCTTGCTCACACATGCACCTATCACACACACTTTCACACACCTACATAAGTATGCAAGCATAATCACATACACAGATAGGTACACATGCACACATAGATGATGCACCCTTATGCATACATACACGTACAAATATATACACAAACATAAGCACACATGCATATGCCCACTAAGACACATGCACGAAGCACACAAGCGCACACACAGCCGCAGCCATACCTGTACACACACAAGTGCATAAGCACACAAGTAGACACGCATGTTTAACTTGCACACAAAAACACACATGCATCGATAGACAAGCACACACACAAATCTAGACACAAATACGCTCACAAAAAATATACACACATATTCACACACATTTGTATGCATGCACACATATATGCATACATGCACAAACACTTGCACACACACATTCACATGCACACACATACACACACATTCAAGCACATGCACACATACTTATAGATGCACATATCCACACACATATAGAGAAGTTTGTGCAAACACACACGTACATGCACAAACATGCACTCAAACACACAAACATGTATAGACACACATGCACAAACATGCACATACATGCAAACACACATGCACACTCCAATACACAAAATGTGCACACACAAATGCACATATACACACATGCACTCACAGATGCACACACATATGCAAATACATACACAAACACATAGACACACATGCGCACACACACGCACACACATATACATAGACATGCACACAAATACATGCAGTGAAGTAAACATGCACGCACTGAGGCACACATATAAGCACACACATACTCAAATACACTCACACACACAAACACACACTCCCACACACCAATGCATCCACACACACACTCACACACTCACACATTCATACATAGCATATGCACACACATATACACACACATAAACAAAAACATGCACACAAACTTGCACAAGTACATGCATGCACACACATACACATGCATACATACACACACTCGCATGCTCACACACTTATGCATAAACACTTACAAACACAGACATAGAGACACGATCATACACACATATACTCACAGTCGAATGCATACACATAAAAAGGCATGCACTCACTCAGACATGGGCACACATACACACAAGCACATGTTCACATTCGTTCACACATGCCCATATAAGCACACAAGCACATGCTTGCAGACACGTGCAAGCACCTGCACACATCCACACATGAATGTAAGCACACACATACACACCTATGCACCAACATACATGCACACAAAAACACATGCACATGCACACTCATGCACTATACAAACACATTCATACAAAAGCACACACACAAACAGAGAAGCACACACACATGTAAACAGACAAGCACACTCTTGCATGCACACTCACACACATATGCACAAGCATGCGCACATGCACACATATGCACATGCATACACACCCACACATGTATTCACATGAACACAAGCTCACAAACATGCAAACATATCCATAAACACATACATGAAGGCACATAACACTTGCAAATAGGCATGCATGCACAATCGCATGAGCACACAAACATGCACACATGCATAAACAAATGCACACATGTACATACTTGCACAAGCACTCACACACACAAACTAATGTGCACATAAACACACTTGCATACACATGCACTAACACAAGCACACACACACACAAGTACATACACATGCTCACATGCACACACATGCATAACTACACACACATGCATGCACAACCACACACACTCTTGCCCATGAAGACACACAAACAACAACAGCTACATTTGCACAAATGCATGCATACACACACACATATTTACATGCATGAAAATGCACATGTCTATTCACATGCATACACATACATGCACTTGCACCCACACAGACACGTGAAAATGCACACAAAAACATGCATGCACTCAAACACATAGTAACACATGCACACGTATAGAAACACACATAAAGACACACACAGACACTTACAAACACACTTGCCCACACACATAAACATGCACATGCATACACACATGGACACATACAAACATAGAAACAATCACACAGAGACATGCATGTACACATGCACACAAATACACCTGCACAAAAAGATACCCAAATACACACACACACACACATGCATATAGACACATAGAAACATGTACATACCTAGGAACCCACACATATGGCCATATGAATACACAAACACTTTTATACAAAAACATGTAGACACATATGCACACACACATACACACACTTGTGCACACACATACATGAGACCATCCACAAACATAAACACAAACATGTGACCACACATGTGCGCTTGCACACACACACATAAACATGTGCATCCACCCACACACACACATGCACTCAAATGCATGTGCACACATACGCACACTCACATGCATATGCTTATGCTCACACATACACATACATGTAAATGCACACACACATGAACATACACTTGTGTAAATGCATAAACACATGCATACATACACACACATGCATGTACACACTTGCATACACATGCAAAAAAGCAAAGATGCACACATACACACACACACGCACATCCGTGTGTCTGCACACATGAATGTAGACACACACACTCACACAAGCACACATGCTTGTACATAGACATGATCATACACACACATAGCACATACATATGCATACACACATACACACACTTCAATTGACATGCACACCCAACCACACACACATGAATGCATGCACACACATACATGCACATGAATGCACATACTCAAAAATACATAAACACACAAGAAAACATGCATATAGACACATGCACTCACTTGGACATATGTAGGTACATACACACATGCATTCACATAACAACATACATGCATATAAAGATGCAAACATCTGAGCACACAAGCACACACACACACACATTCACTTGAATGTGTATGCACACTCACATATGCACAAGCACCCAAACACATGCACATATATACACATTCATACAAGAAAACACATGCAACCAGAAACATGCACAAATGCATGAACACAGATGCACTCATGTGCACACAAACTCACAAACACACAAACACACACACACACATGCATGGACATGTACAAGTGAGCACACAAGCACAAACACACACAAGATAGTGCACACACACAAAAACATGGATACACATAAGCACACACGTATGCAAACACACACATGCATGTATATACACATATGGGCACATTGCCACACAAACATGCACATGCATGTCCACATACATAGATGCACATGCACACACACATAAGCACTCACACATGCAAGCATGGACATACACACTAAAAATCACATGTACATACACAAACATGCACACACGAAAACTCATGAACACATACACACACACACATAGATGCACCAACACACAAATGTGCCTTCGTGTACACACACATTCACATGCACTCACTCACACAAGCACATACACACATACACACACACACACAAATAGTCAAACACAAGAACACACACAAATAAACATGTTTATATGAGTGTACTGACACATAAACACACGCAAATGTATGCATGTACACACACCTACACACACACCCACACACACTCAAACACACAATCACACACACACATACATAAAATCATGCACATACACACACAAACCCAAACACATGCCCCCATACACAAACAAATACATGCATGTAAACATGCACAAGTGTGCAGAAACATACCCACACACACATGCACTTGCACTGCCACATGAACATATGCACACACACACCACACACACCAACACATACACACTCACATAGAGCAACACACATGCATATGCACATGGACACAAATGCCAACACATGCACCCACGTGGGCACACTCATGCACACCCACACACATGCGCTCACATGTGTATACAACAAACACAAACACATGCACCTATGCACCTACACATATACAAACACAAACACACATGGACACACATGCACACATGCACATACACACACACATTGGCATGCACACACATGCATAGAACATAGAAACATTAACACATGCATACAAACACAAAATCTAAGCATACACATATACACAAACATGCACAGAAGCACACACGCCCCATGTATATACACACATGCATGCATACTCACATGCAATATACATGTATGCAAACACACTCAAAGACAATCACACGCACATCATACACACCCACAAGAATACCAACACCCAAACATTCAGTCACACTCGCACATAAGCACATGAGCTTACACAGACAAGCACATGCACACATGGATGCACACAGAGAAGCACACACACACAAATGCACCAATACACATGCTTAAGTGCCTACACATACACAACCACACACTCACGTACACATGGATACACATATACACAGACACACATGTATACACACATACACATAGACATACATAAAGTGTATGCACGCACACACACAAGGACAAACACCCACACATTTGTGCATTGACATGCAAACATATGCACATGCACGCATATTCACTTGCATCCACATGCACACACATGCATGTAAAAACAAATTGATATGAAAGTAGACATGCACACACATGCACACAAACATTCAAACAAATGCACAGGCACACACACACACATCACATGCATACACTCCTAAATGCACACATGTACAAACGCATTCATATGCATAAGCACACACACGTACACACAAGCTCACAAACACACTTATGCAAACTAACACACACACACACATAAACATGCAAGCACATGCATGTACACATACACATACATGAACATGCACGCACATACATGCACATGCACACATACGCACACAAACACATGCATGCACGCACATGCACACATACACACACAAACACACACATGCATGCATGAAGTAACACACTCATGTTACAAACACACATGGACACACCGACTTGTACACAAATACATGGACACATATGCATGCTCACATGCACAAAACACAAGCACATGCATAAAAACTTTCACACACGCACATGCACACACATGCACAAGCACACATACATACATAGACATAGACACACCCACAATCACATCCACACCCATGCAAATGCATGCTTGCACACACACATTTATCCACACATACAGACTCATACTTACATGCTTACAAGCATGCACAACATGCACACATTTACATAGATGCACACACACACACATAAAAGATGCATGCATGTGTGCACACACATGCCTACACATTTGAACATCACACATGTAGATGCACGCACACAAACACATATACATAAGCACTTAGACACCAACAAGCATGTAGACACACACCTACACACATGTACATAAAGCATGCACACAACCACAAAAACACATGCACACCGACACATATTAATGCATACACAAGTGCACATGCACACAATCACACACATGCATTCATACACACATGCATGCATATGCCCATGCATGCACATGCACACACATAAACATGATCAGATACACATACATACATGGGTATAGTACACAAATATGCTTACAGACATAAACAAACACATAAATGGACACACATACACATTCACACACACATGTAGTTGCATGCACACTCTCGTGCTTGCAAAGCACAAAAATAAAATGCACAAACATGTTCATCCACACTCACACATGCATATACACTAATGCACACATGCACACTCTCACAAATGCATGCACACACACCAAAATAGACATATACACACATGAAAACATACTCAAATGCACACAAAATCGCACACACATAGACAAATTCACTCAAACATGCATACACGCATGCATACATAAGTGTTTATGATTGGACATACATGTGCACACAGAGAAGCACACACACATATACACAAACACACTCACACAACACCAACACACACTGCATACACACACACACGTGTAGACATACACATGCATACACACACACACAAATAAAAGACATAAATAGGCATGCACTTATCCACATATGCACATGCACAAGCACACATACTCACATGCAAGCACAAATACACACACCAATACAAGCCCACACCCACACACATGCACACACATACACACATGCACAAAAACACACATGCATACACGCACATGCACACACACATGCACATGTGCACATACACATATACTTGCACACACGTGCTCACACAAACACACACAAGCAAGCACATACACATGCACAAATATGCACACACATGCACTCAAATATTCATGCATGCACACAAACACAAACACACACTTGTGCATGTATGCACACACATGCAAACACACGTATGCACACACATACACAAACCCATACAGACGAATGCATGCACATGCACACAAATAGAAGCACACATGCACCCACATAGAGACATGTATGATGTATAAAAAGATGTATATGTAGACAAAAATATGCTTGCACATACGCACAAAACAAATACAACAACACATACCGACGCCCATGTATTCATCCACACATAGATGTGCACACTTGCACACAAATGCACACACATGCATGCACACATACATGCAAACACCCATATGAATACATACACACACAAAAGCACTCACACATGCACACATACACACATGCACATGTGTGCAATTATTAACAAGCACATAGACAAGCATACGCATTGACAAACTTGCATGCACATAGTTACTCATACCCACATGCACACACATGCCCACACACATGCACATGCAGCTCCACATACCAACATGTACACATGCACACACAATCACACAAGAACATGCATGCATATGCTCTCTCTCTCACACACACACACACATAAGCACATATGTTCACGTACAAACACACAAAATCATATACATACTTCTAAGTGCACACAAACATAGGCACATAAATTCACACACACAGATGCCTACACCTACACACATGCACACTTACAAGTATAACACATAAATAGACACACACAAAAAATAACATGCTGACAAATAAACACACACACATCTATGCATACCTAAACACACACAAGCACATGTACATGAATGCACACACATAAGTGCACTTGTATGCACCCACACACAGGCACACACACACATGGACACACACATGCATGTACAGATATATGCAATTCACATAAACCAACACACACATGCACACATATGCACATACATAAACGAGCACCCATACAAAACCAAAAACATCCACATGAACACACACAAGTACAAGCATGCACAAACACACACATGTGCACACATAAACATGCACACATATACAAATACTTTCTTACTCATACACAAAAACTTGCATACACTCAAACACACAAAAGGACACATACACACATGATAATGAACACATGCACATACATACACACATGAACATGAATATACATATACACTTTCATACACACATACAGACACACACATCCAACAACACACATGTGCTCACACACTCATGCACATGCATGCATATACACAAGCACACACATTTGTAAAATTGCACAAACGCATCCACACACATACACACCCACACACACATGCACAAGAACACATTAACACACAAGTAGACATACATGCACAATCACCCACACCCACACACACACACACACCTATAGATAGATGCACATGAACACACACATAAATGCATACAGACACATGCATACACATGCACATGCTCACACACATAATTGCACACACACATGCACACAGATACCCATGTAAGCATGCACACAAGCATAGAAACATGCATACACAAATGTACACACATGTAAATACATACACACCTATGCATGCACATACACATGCTCTTCCACACATAGATACATACACATTTACTTTCCACAAGTGAAGTAATTTAAAGCTATGATCATGACCATGTGATAATTGTAGCTTAAATGGCTTATCGTGGAGCTATTGATCATATTATTAGTGGAGTAGCTAACCATTAAGAGTTCATATGTAAAATATCTACTGGTGTGATTGTTTATCCTATCAAGCGTTTGCATAACGCCATTCATTCTCTTACATGATCATAATTTTTGGGCGCAGTATTATTTTAGTACTTAGAAAAATATTTTATTTACTTTAATGGCTACAAAAATATTTTAAATGTAAAACGATAATTCATATTTAAAAAATGACTTAAAAATTTTGAGCTAATAACCCACACACGATTAAGCCCAAAGGCTAAAAGCCAAGTGGCCCGAATTGCATCTTGGTGATAGTACTTAAAGAGCTTTAGGTTAGGTGATAGAACAAACCAAACCGAGTCAAGCTATTGTCTAAGTGGATTAAGTTAGGTTAAGAAATAACTCTTTAATTGGCTTAGGTATAACATGTTAGGGAAACTCATGAACTATTAAGTAATATGGTCAAATTAGGTTAGATCAATAAATATATACATAGGTGATGTGGGTCATTACTTCTTAAGAGAACCAAGAGACATCAAAACCCATAGCCTAACTTTTATATGTGAAAGAAATATTATAAATGGTAAACATCACGTACAAGCTCGTAATGTGGGACTAGAAATTAGACCTGTTTGCCTTTGAATTGGAGCAAACTACTGTGGTTTGATTGCACATTTTAGTGATCAAACAATTAGTATGGCATTCACTATTATGAATAGTAAATTCCATCAAACAATTCAAAGGCAAACAGGTCTAATTATAATACAAGAAAATAGTGAAACATTATGCTTAATTATAATTTTTTTATTTCATTTCAATATTGTAAGATTTTATATTGAGACTGTGATAGTGAATCTCTACCTACTATGATAACAAGTGTATTTTACAAATTTTATCTCTATCCTACTATGATGAAAGAGAATGGCCTTGTTTGTGGATTCTTAATCTTGTTAAATGGTGTTGGATGTAGACACGGGTTAGATTGAATCACCTAAAAATCTATTTTTAGTTTTATTTTCTTTATTACTATATAATTTATTTTATTATTTTATTTAATAATATTTAGTTAAAAGCACATATAAAAGAAATTTATCGAAATTATTTTTATTAGAAATAAAATATTTTATTAAAAAAGATTTAAAACTTTCAAATTTTTATTTTTTTTACATTTTATTTAATAAAATTGTTAAATAAATGATTTAAGGATTTACAATTTTTCATTTAAGAAAAGATTTTTGAAATAGCAAAAAGTTTAAAAGCACAATTCACCCCCCTCGTATGCATTATCTCAACAATGATTATATCAAGTAGTATTAGGGTAGGTTATATAGAGGGATGAAATTCTTAAGAGAATATCTCATCTTTCTCATTTCTTGTTGTGTGGTGAGTTATCATATATATTGTTATCTACATGGATCCACCTATATTTCAAGGCCAAAATTTTGCGTTATAGAAAAATAATTTTAAACCTTTATTTTAAATATTAATTTTGCTTTATGGTTTTCATTTGAAAATTCTCTTATTGTTTCAAATGATTTTGATCAATAATATAGAAGTTTAAGGCTCATAAATGTTAAAGAAATGAATTATCTTTATTTTACTTTGTCTCAATAAATTAGAATCAATATTTATCATCTAAAAAATTTGTTTTGAGGCCACATAAGAACTAGAAAAGTTATATGAAAAAAAGGATATGTTTCATACCTATGATAAGAAATGAATAAGAAATAAAAAAAGTAAAGAGAATAAAGAAAAGAGAAGCTTTATGCACCTCAAGAGGAATATCTTCATTCCAAGGTGCACAACATTTTCCTTTCTCTATCAGTGATAATCATATTGCTAGTGATGATGAGTAGATTATTTCTTTAGATAAACTTATAGTTGTGCATAAAAAATTGATTGGAATATATGCCAAACTTAAAGTAAAATATAAGAAACAACAGCATAATGTTTACTTATTAGAAAGATAGTACAATGAGCTAAAATTAGAAATGAACAACTTTAAAGTTATTTACTTATACATGCTACTAATTTAAATACAAAGTAAGTTTAATGAATGTGAGACATCTTTAACCTTAGGCAATTCATGTATTGATTTTTTGAATGTGAAAAAAATTCTCTATGAAAAGAAAATTTTATTTTAAAAGAAAACATAACAAATATTGGTTTGGAAGAAAAAGTGTTAAATGATTAAAAAGAAATGTTTGTTAGTGTACCTTCTTGTTCTTCTACTTGTTATCCTCATCCATATTTGCCTATACATGCTCCACCTTTAACTTATATGAATAGGAATAATAGTATTATGAATAGAAATTCTAATGTTACATCTTATTTGACACAAAAATATGGATTGAAATGTTCATATACATATGTGAATGATAATAAAAGTTATTTTATTTCATATGTGCATAAACATTCATCATCATATAACTATATGATAAAAATAATATTAGTTTACATAATTTTTATTTCCATGGTAAATCCCAAGTTGTATGCAATTATTGTGATATGCATGAACATATTTCTTATGATTTTAGGGTTAGAAAATCCATCGATTTAAAGAAAGATAAATATGTATGGATTTCTAAGGAAACATGTTTGAGAAATATTTTTACAAAAGCACCTCAATCACACACTATCACAATTGAACCCATGATATTTTGGGTACTTGAATTTAAAGCTTTGGTAGTTATATTTGTTTATGTTCATAATTAGGACCCATGGAGACAAAACTTGCCTTATGAGTTTTTATGTGACTCACTTCCAAAATGCACGTGGTCATTAGTTTTAAGATGAATTATTTAACCTTCTTAGTAGCTTTGTAAGAATTATTTAATATCTCTTTAAGGAAATTTAATAGATCATGTTTTTATGTATAGCTTGAATGTCAAATGCTAGCTTACTTAGTAAAGTTTTAGGAAGACGAGAGTATCAAGATTTATGATATTTTTGATTTGTTATTATGAAAAATTAGATTAACTTGTTTTTCTATTTTGATTATTAAGTTGTTGATATAAGCAATATGAATCTATTTAGGCATCAATAACTTTCTAAACATTTTATTGTAATAATGATTACATGTGAGGTAAGTGAAATTTTTTTGGAATGATGTAAGTTATGAATTCCAAAGATAGAATTAGTAAGAGTTCAACTTGGAGCTTAATGTAGAAATTCTAGTACTAAAACTTAGGGGGAGTTAACATGTTTATCTGTTAAGTGTAGCCTTGGTCATTATATTAAAACATTCAATAATGAAGATTAAAGAATTAATTCCTTGGATAAAAACTAGAATGTTATTGTATTGTTATGAAAAATATCTAGAGTAATGAAATAAAAATTCTTTGTTAGTCCATATCATTGTGTTAAAATTACAAATAATTTCAATAAGTAAACTCTCTTAGTCTTTAAAGTTAGAATTTTTAACAAGTAGTTTACCAATTAGGAATTAGGTGTAGTTCTTAGAACCTATAGATGCATATCCATCGTTCTATTGTGTATCCCTTTCCTTTTTTGAACTTAAAAGTAATGAGAATGTTAAATCTTATAGATTTATTTTAAGTTGATTTCTTATAGGAATTACCAAAACATACATAAAGAGAGTGATAAAGTTCAAAACCATAAATGATATTAAACTAAACATAAGTAGAGTGCATAACAAGAAATTAGTATTGTTATATTTGTATAACATTATTAATATTTTCTTATATTTGTACCCTTGGTAGTTTAAAGAAAAATTATGTATAAACAATATTATTATGTGTAGTCCTTGTTTGCATGTTTAACTCTTATTTTATTTTTTGATGCATAGTGAAAAAGGGGAAAGACATGTATGAAATAAAAAACGTTAATTATATCTTGAGTTTGTGGTATAATTATATGAATTTCATATATTTAGGGGAAGCAAGAATATAGGGGAAGCATATGTAAACTTGCATAATTTATATCTTCTAATAAGTAAACATGCACAAATGCACACTAGCACATGCACAAGCGCACACATGCATGTGCCCATGCACACATGCAAATACACTCGCACAAGCATGTGCACAAACACATAAAAGCACATACATAAATGCATGCACATGCACAACACAAAGGTAGATGCACACATAGATATGCATGCACATAGACATGTGTGGTGTACAAAAAGTTGTACATGCACACAAAAATATTCATGCACATATATAAAGACAAATACACCCACACACACCCATGAGGATGTACTCATCCACACATAGATGTGCACACGTGAGCACAAATGCAGACACACATGCATATATACACATAAAAATATATACACACATACATGTACACACACACATATGAAAATGCACTAGCAAGCACACATACACAAACATACACATATGCATATGCATGATAAGCATGCAGACACGCACAGACACCTACACACTTGCAAGCACACAACAACACATACCCACAGGCACCCACATGCCCACATGCACATGCATGCATGCATACATGCCAGCATGCACACATGCGTGCACAATCACATAAGAACATGCATGCATATGCTTTCTCTCTCACACACATGTGCACATTTTTGCATATACAAACATAATAAACATCCACATACTTGTAAGTGCACAAAAAATATAGGCACATGAACTCACACACACACCCACCCACATCTACACTCATGCACACCTATAAATATAACACATAATAGGCACATACAAAAATTCACATGCACACACTCCTAAACACACACACCCACGCATACCCACACACACACAAGTACATGTACCTGAATGTACACACACAAGCACACTTGCATGCACCCACATACATAAGCACACACACACACACATGCACATACGCACACCTATATGCACACACATATGCCCAAACATAAGCATGTGCACATAAGCCAACACTCACATGCACACACAACCACACACTCACATGCATATGCACACATGCACACACATGCAGTCACATAAATTAGCGCACACACAAAAAAACATGCACATGAACACACAGAAGTACATGCATACACAAACATACACACATGCACACACAAATATATGCATACAAACATATACTCACATGCTTGATCATACACAAAAACATGTAGATGCACAAACACACACATATACATGCACATACACTTTCATACACATATGCACACACACACATACATACACACATAAATGCACATACACACACACACACTATCACACATACACATACACACACATACACATCCACCTGCACACACATGCTCACACGCTCATGCAGATGCATGTATATACACATGCACACACATTTGCAAAAATGCATAAGGACATCCACACTTGTACATGGCCACACACACACACACATGCACAAGAACACATTAACACACATATAAACATACATGTATAATCACACACACCCATACACACACACATACACACCTGTAGGTAGATGCACATGAACATGGGCACACACACATACACAAAAACATGCATACACATGCTCATGCTCACACACATAAATGCAGGCACACATGCACATAGATGCCCACATAAACATGTACACAAGCATACTAACATTCATACACATGGACACACTTGTAAATACATACACGCATATGCATGCACACAAACACATGCACTCATACATATGCATACTAACAAAAACATATATGCACACAACGTAGATATGAGTACACTCACATATGCATAAGTACATTAACACTCATGAATTCCTACATGTATGCACACACAAAAATGCATACACACACACTAGCATGCATGCACACACAGACACACACGTGCATGAACACTAGCACAAATTTATACACACACATGCATAGCTACACAAACACATATGCTTACACATGCACACACATGCAAATGTATAATCACACACATTTTTACATGAATAGGCACATAGGAAAGAACAATATAGGCACACACATGTCCAAACATAGCCACACCTACATACATGCACTGAAACTCTTGCATGCACATGCATGCATGCAAGCTCACACCCCCGAGTACACACAGATGTACAAACACACGCACACACGCACGCACACACATGTACACTCATTATAATCACCTATACACACACATACACATGCAAAAGCACGTAGACACATAAATGTATGCACACACATAATGCATGTACACACGTACACACACACACATGCACTAACACACGCATACATGCATATGCATGTACAAACACACAAACTTATATACACACACATACGTATACACATGTATGTAGACACATATGATCAAACATACATACATGGACTCACACACATAGACTCACAAACACTCTTGAGTGCACACACACATAAACATGCACACACACAAATATACACAAGCCCATGTGTATGCACACATACATACATATGTACAAACAAGAACATGAACATGCTCTCATACCCTCCACCCCCACCCCACAAACACTCAAACACATGCACAAACACATCTACACAAGGACACACGCACACACACACACAAACACACATACACAATCACACACACACACAAATATATACACACACATGCCCAAACACAAAATACACATGCATTGTTGTTTACTATTGGTTATGACACCACCTAGTTTATGGGAACAAAATGATTGCATTTGTTTTTATTTTGTTATTATTGAGTGTCTTTCAAATCATCATCTTAAGATCTTATAGATTCAATTAATTAGAGAGTTTTAACACAATGTCTCATGGAGAAATCCACAAGTGAAGAAATGTAAAGCTGTGATCATAACCATGGGAAAACTATAGCTTAAATGGCTTATTAAGGAGTTATTGATCATATTATTGGTGGAGTAGTTGACCATTAGGTGTTCATCTCTAAAACCACTATTAGTTTGATTATTTATCTTTTCACATATTTGCATATGTCATAATTAGGATACATAACACCATTCATTCTCTTTTATGATTATTTTTTGGTGTATTAATATTTTAATACTTAGAAAAATATTTACTTTAATATCTACAAAAAAATTTTCAAATTAAGAAAATAATTTATATTTAAAAGATAACTTAAAAATGTGACCTAGTAACCCACACATGACTAAGCCCAAAAGCTAAGGGCCAAGTGGCCTAAAATGTGTCTTGGAAATAGTTGTTGAGGAGCTTAAGGTTTATAGATAGAACAAAGAAAATTAAGTCAAGCCCAAGTTTAATTGGAATAAATAAGGTTAAGAAATAACTATTAAAATGGCTTAAGCATAATGTGTTAGGAAGACTAATGAACTGTTATGTAATAAGATCTAGTTTTTTCAGATGTAGGTGTGTGTGTGTGTGAAGGTGGGTGTGAGTTTTTGTATGTTTATGTGCATATGTGTTTGTGTGTGTGTGTGCACGCACATGTGAGCAGTTGTGTATATGCATGTGTTTGTGCGTGTGCTTGTGTGTATATAGGTTTGGGTGAGTGTGTCTACTTTCGTATGTTTGCATGCACATGTGAATTTGCTTGTGTGTGTTTGCATGTTTATGCATATGCAAGTGTATTCTTGTGTTTGTGTGAATGAATGTGCATGCATGTGTGTGTGTGTGGGTTCATGCGTATGCATGTGTGTGCATATGTGGCTATTCTTGCATGTGTTTGTATGTCTATCTGTGTCTTCATAAGGGGCATGTGCTTTTGCATGTGTGCATATGGTTTATGTGTGCATATGTCCACATGCATGACTGTGAGTGTGCATGTATGTGTCCATGGGGGTGTGTTTGTTGGTTTTTATGTGTGCATGCCTCTATGCATGTTTTTGTGCACACAAACACATGTGTTTCTACATGCATGTGTGTGTGTTCATGAGCATGTGCTTGTCTTCTTGTGTGTGTATGTGCATGCACATGTGCCTACATGTTTATGTGCATGTCATCATGTTCATGCATGTGTGTGTACACATTTGTTTGCTTGCATGTGTGTGTGCACGTGTGTTAGTGTATATGTGTGTATGTGCTTGTGTGGTATGTTAGTGTTTGTGCTCGTGCATATGTGTGTGTGGTAGGTAGTGTTTGTGCTTACATGTGTGATTTTGTGCACATGATTGTGATATTGTGCATGTGCATGTGTGTGCGTGCATGTCTGTGCATCTATCTTTACATTTGAATGTGCAAGTGTGTATGTGTGTGTGCTAATGTGTACATGTGTGCATGTGTCCATGTTTGTATTCATATGTAGGTCAATGTGCATGCATCTTTGGGTTTGTGCTTGTGTGTGTGCATGCATGCATGTGTTTATTTTTGTTGTGAATTTTTTGTTTATGCATTTGCTAGAGAATGTATGCTTGTGTGCGTTGCATATGAGTGTGTGCACATAGATGGGTGCATGTGTGTGCATGTGTGTGCTTATTTGTGCGTGTTTGTGTACATGCTTTTGTGCATGGATATGTCTATGTGTGTACATGTGTGTGTGTGTGCATGTGCATGTATCTATGCAAGAGTGTGCATGCATGTGTGTATGCCTGAGCTTGTGCATGTGAGTACGTGTATGTGCATTTGCATATGTGTGCATATGTGTGTATCTGTATGCATTTGCATGTGTGTCCATTAATATATCTATGTGTGTCTTTTTTGTAGGTGCATTTATGTTTAGGGGTGCACCTATATATGGCACATCTATGTGTGCTTATGAGTTTGTGTGTGCATGCATGTGTGTGTGTGTGTGTGCATGTGTTTTTGCACAAGTGCATGTGTGCATGCATGCTTATGTGTGTGCATATGTGCATGTGCATTTGTTCATGTATGTATGTGTTAGTGTATGTGCATGTGTGTGTGCATGTTTGTATGCATATGTGTGTATGCACATATGAGCATATGTGTGTACGTGCATGTTTGTTTTTGTGAGTATGCATATAACCATGTTTGTTTGTGTATTTCTAGGTAAGTGTGTTCATGGCTACGTGCATATATGTGTGAGTGTGTACATGTGTTTATGTGCATGTGTGCAATTGTGTGCTTATGAATATGTGTGTGTGTGTGTGAATGCATTTTTGTGCATGGATGCATATCTATTGTAGGTGTGTTTATGTGCATTTGTGTGTCTGTGTTTGTGTGTATGTGTGTGCATTTATTTTTGTATGTGTGATCAATTGTGTGCATTCATGTGTGTGTATGTTTGCAAGCATCTGTGCTTGTGTTTGTGGGCTTGTGCATGTGAGTGGGTGTTCATGTGTATGTGTGTGTACGTGTGTGTGTCTGCATGTGTGTTGTGTGCATGTCTATTCATGTGTGTATATGTGTGTGAGTGTTGTTATCCATATGCATGTGTGTACTTTCGTGCGTGTCTAGTTGAGAGTGCATGTGTATGCACATGTGTGTATTTTTGTGCAGGTTTATTCGTTTTTATGTGTGTATGTGTGCATTTGTTTGTGTTGGTTTGTATGCATGGGTGTATGGGTGTATATGTGGGTGTGTTTGTGTATGAATATGTTTGTGCATACATGCATGTGTATATGTGTGTATACATGTGCACACATGAGTGGGATTTTACACGTATGTGATTCATATGTGTGACTGCTTGTGATTATGTATGTGTGTGCATGTGTATGTGTGCACACATACACATGTGTGTGTGTGTTCATGTGTATGTGCTTGTGTGCACATTAGTTTGTGTGTTTTTGCATGTTTTTACACATGTATGTGTCTGCGTGTATGTTGTGCGTATGATTGCTTATGTGTGCTTTTTTGTTTGTGTGTGCACATGTGTATGCACTTCTTGTGTATGTATTTTTATGTGCACTGTGTGTGCATGCGAGAGCATGTGTGTGGGTGTGTTCATGTATTTGTTTGTGTGTTTGCATGTGGGGTTGTGTGTATATGTAGGGATGTGTGTTGTGGGTGTGCATGTGTGAGTTTGCATGCATGTGCATATGCAAATGTGCATGTACATATGTGTGCATGCACATGTGCCTAAATGTGTGTTATTGTATTTATGTGTGCATGTGTGTGTGTGTGTGCATGTGCATGTGTGTGTGTATGTGTATTTGTGTGCATGTTGTCTGTGTGTGTAAATAGAAGTGCATGCATGTGTGCATTCTTTACACATGCACACATGTTTGACCATGTGTGTGTCCAAGATGTGTGCATGCGTGTGTGCATGAATGTGTTTGTGTGTGCATGTATATGTGTGTTTGTGTTAGTGTGTTCATGTGGGTGTGCATGTGTGCTATTCCTTGAGTTTGTGCATGCATGCATGTATGTGCATGTGTGGTTCATGGGTGTGCGTGCATGTGTGTGTGTGTTCTTGTGTGTGTATTAGGGTGTGTTTATGCACCTATGTATTCACCTGTGTGTGAGCATGTGTGTGAGTGTGCATGTTTGTGCTTGTAGGTGTGCATTAATGTGTGCATGCGTGTGTGTGTGTGTGTGTGCTTGAGTTTGTGTGGGTGAGGATGCACGTCAACATATGTTTTTAAGAGTGCATGTGCATATTCTTGTGTATGTGTGTGAGTGCATGTGTGTTCCTATGTGTGCAAGTGTCTATGTGCCAATGTGCATGTGTGAGCTTTTGCATGGTTGACTGTTTGCAAATATAGGTGCTTGTTTATTTTGAGGTGCCCATGTGTCTATGTGCATGTGTTTCTATACATGTTTATGTCTGCTTGTTTGCATGCCTCTGTGCATGTTTGTAGGCATGTGTATGTGTGTGTGTGTGTGCATGTGTGTATGTGAGTATGTTTGTTTGGGTTAGTATGTCTATATGTTGCTATATGTAAATATCTTTGTGTTAATGTGTGTATGTGTGCTTGTGTGTGTTTGGGTGCTTGCATGCATGCTTGTGTGCCTTTGTTCATGTGTGTAGGTGTGTGCATGTGAATGTGCATGTGTGTGGATGTGTGTGTTTGTGTGTTCATGTGCATGTGTGTGTGTGCTTGAGTGTATATAGGTTTGGGTGTGAGTGCATCTACCTACAAATGTGTGCATATGTATGTGTCTTTGCTTGTGTGTGTTTGCATGTTTATGCATGTACGTGTGTATTCTTATGTGTGTGTGAGTGTGCATGTGTGCACATGTGTGTGTTGGTGCATGTGGGTGCATGTGTGTGATTGTGTCGCTATTCTAATGCATGTTTGTATGTCTATGTGCATCATCCTAAGCAAGCATCCATGCATGCATGTTTGGTTTGTGTGTGTGTGTGCACATACTTGACTATGAGCATGTGTACATGTGTCTATGGAGGTGCGTTTGGTTGTGTTTGTGTGTGTGGCTCCAACATGTTTGCGTGCACACGAGCACTGTGTGTCGAAGTCTCTGTGTGTGTGTATATGTTTGTTTGCTTATGTGCACATGTATGTGTACATGTGTTTGTATGTTAGTGTGTGTGTCTACATGTTCATGCATGTGTGTGTGTTATTGTGAGTGCATGTGTGTGTACACATTCATTTGCACACATGTGTGTGTGCACGTGTGTTGATGCATGTATGTGCATGTGCTTGCATGCAAGTATTTGCATGCATGTGCATATGTTTATGCATGTATGTGCATGCTCGTGCATGTGTATGTATGTGTGAGTGTTTGAGTACATGCATGTGTGGGTGTGTGTGTTTACAATTGTGTGTGTGTATGTTCTACGTGTGTAAATATTTTTGTGCATGTGTTTGTGTACATGTGCATATATGTGTGTGTGCATGAATGCACATATGAATGTATGTGTGTGGAAGCATGTATGTATTTGTGTGAGTGTCCATGTGTCCATGTGTGCATGTGTGAGTGTGTGTGCATATATGAATGTGCATATATGTGTGTATCCATGTGTGTGTATGCAAATCTGCCTAAATATGTGTTTATATGTTTTTGTGCATGCATTTGTATGCATGCATGCATATGTGTGTGTGTGTGTAGCTATGTGTATATTTGCAGGTGTGTATGCATGTGTATATGCACTTGTGTGTGTGGTTTTGTGTGCATTTCTGTATCTGTAAGATGTGTGTGTGCACCTATGGGTGTCTCTTTGTGTGCCTTTGTGCATTCAAGTATCTGTTTGTCCATTTATGTATGTATGGGTAAGCATGTGTGTCGATGTGTGAGTGTGCGTGTGTGTGCATGGGTGTGCCTATGTGTGTCTTTGTGTATGAGTATGTGTGTGAGCACACATGTGTGTGCATGTGTGTAGTGTGTGGGCACGTGTGTGCATGTGTGTGCGTTTGGGTATTGGTGTGAGTGTGTGTGTACAGGTTGTCTATGTGTGTGTGTGTGCAATTTTTTACAAATAAGCTCATGTTTGTACGTATGTGTGTCCAAGGATGTGAGCGCATGTTTGTGCATGTATGTGTTTGTGTTTGTGTGTGTGTGTGTTTGTGTTAGTGCTTGTGTGTGTGTGTTTACATGTGTGTGCATCTTTGTGTGTGGGTGAGTGTGTGTATGTGTTTATGCATGCTTGTTCATATTTGTGCAATTATACATGTGTGCATTTGTGTGCACATGTGTATATGTGTGCATGATTGTGTGCATGATCTTGTGTGTGCACTTGTGTGTGTGCCTATGCATATGTGTGAGTGAGTGCATGTGATTACTTGTGTGCATGTTTGTGCATCTGTATGTGTGTTATATGGGTGAGTGTGTTGGTGTGAGTGTGTGTGTCTGTGTTAGCATTTGTGATCTTTTGTGTGTGTATGAATGTCTGTGTGCATGTATGTGAGCCTATGTGTGTGTGCTTATTTTTGTGAACCTGTGTCAATGCACAAGCATGTGTGCATGTGCATTTTTGTGTATATGTGTGTGTGAGTGTATGTGTGTCCTTGTCTATATGCATTCATTTATGCTTGTGTATGCATGAGCATGCATTTGCAAGTGGGTATGTGAGTGCATGTGTTTTTTGTGTGTTTGTGTATGTGTGCATGAATGTTTGTTTATGTTTCTACTTGTGTGTTTACATGTAGGTGGGTCCATGTTTATGTGCTCGTATATATGTCTGCATGTGTTTGTGTTTGTTTGTATATCCATGTGTATGTGTGTGTGCTCAAGAGTGTGTGCATACGTGTTTGTGCATGAGTCTGAGCATGTGTGTGTTAGTGTGCACACAAGTGTGTGTGAGGGTGCGCATGCATGTTTGTTTATGAGTGCCTGTGTATGTACATTCATATGAATGGGCATTCATGAGTGTGAGTGAGTTTGCCTATGCACTAGTGTGTGTGCATGTGTGTGCATGTGCAAGTGCATGTATCAACAAGACTATGTGTGTGAGTTTGTGTGTGCATAGAAGCATCTTTGCATGTGCAATGTGTGTTTGTAAGCATGTTTATGCATGTGTGTGCATTTGTGTGCATCTATGTGTGAGCATATGTGTGTGCATGCATGTGTGTGTGTGTGCACATGTGCAGTGCTTGTGTGTGTATGCATGTGTGTGTAATATTGTGCTTATGTAGTTGAGTCTGTGTGCATTTGTATGTGTGTGTTTGTGTGTGCATGCATACATGTGCATGTGAATATGTGTGCTTGTGTAAAAGAGAGCATATGCATGTATGTATGGCTCTACATATGTTTGTTTATGTTCATATATATGTATTTGTGAGCATGTGTGTGTGTGTGTTTGTCTGTATACATATAAGCATGTTTTCTTCATATGTGTATTTGTGGGTGCAAGCATGTCTATGTGCACTTTTGTGGCTTTGTGTGCACGTGATCATGTATGAATGCATGTATCTGTGTGCATATGCATTTGTTTGAATGCATGTATGTGCACAAGCATGTGTATGGGTGTGTATGATTATATGTGTACATGTACATGTCTGTGTATTTGTGTGCCTGTTTGTGTTTGTTTGTATGTATGCATGTGAGGGCATGTATTTGCGTTTGTGTGAGTGAGTGTTTGCATGTGTGTGCCTTTGTTTATGCATGCTTGTGTAAGTGTATGTGCTTGCATTTGCATGTGTGTGTAAGTGTTTGTTTACAAGTGTGTGTATTTTTGCCTGTGTGTGTCTGTGTGAGCATTTGTATGTTTGTATCTTTGTCTGTGTGCTTGTGTGTATGTATGTGTGTATGTGCATGCATGTGTGTGTGTTTGTGCATTTGTGTGAGCATGTTCATGTGTTCGTTAGTGTGTATTCTTGTTTGTGGATGCATGTGTGTGTGTGCATTTGTGTATGCACATGTGTGCATGTAGGTGAGCATGTTTGTGCTTGTGCATGTGCATGTGCATGTGCAAGTATGTGTTTGTATGCATGCATGTATGAGTGTGAGTGCAAATTCATGTGTGTGCATGTACAAATATATGCGACTACAAATGTGCATGTATGCATGTGTGCATGGGTATGAATGCATGTGTGTGTGTATGTGCATTTGAGAGTACACATGTTTGTGTGTATGTGTGTTTGCATGTGTGTGCCTTTGGATCTGTGTGCATTCCTATGTATAAGTGTGTGCATATGTATGCATGTGTATGTGTGTGCATGTTCATGCTTACATGCACCTGTGTTTGTGTTTGTGTGTATCCATGCAACTATGTGCTTGTGTTGTATGTGTGTATGTGTGTGTATACATGTGTGTTCTTACATGTGCATGTGGTCATCTGTGTGTATGTGGGTGTCTACCTGTATGCGTTTCTATGCTATGCATGTGTGTGTGGGTTTCTGAGTATGTGAATGTTCCTGTGTATGCATGTTTGTGTGCACATTTTTTTGTGTATGCATGTTTGTGTGCACATTTTTTTGTGCATGCATTTGTGTGTGAGTGTGGGTGTGTGTTTATGTATGCATTTGTTTCCAAGCAGGTGCATGTACGTGTGTGCACATAAATGCATGTGTGTTTGTTTGTTTGTGGATACAAGCTTGCAAGTGTGTGTGCATGTGTACGTTCATGTGCATTTCTTTGTGCATGTGTGTGCATGGTCTTCTATATGTGTGTCAGAGAGTGTGTTTATCCTTGTTTTGCATATATGTGTGTGACCATGCATGTGAGTGTTTGTGCATATGCATGTGTTTGTGTGCCTGTACTTGTGCAAGTCTATGTGAGTGTTTTTACTTTTATGTGTGTGTATATGTGTGTGCACATGCATGTGTGTGAGTGTGCATTTATGCATTTTTGTGTGATCATTAATGTGTGTGTGTGTGCATGCACATATATGTAAGCTTGTGTGTTATTTTGCATTTGTACATGTGTGTATGTTCATATATGTGTGCATGTGCATGTTCTTATGTGTGTTTTTGTGTGTCTAAGGTGCATGTGTGCACGTGTGTGCATGCTTGTATATGTGTCACTATGCATATTCATGTGTGTACACGTACATGGATGTGTACCAACATATGTGTCGTGTGTGTGCATGTGGGTTTGTGCGTCCAAGCTTGTGTATGTATGCTTGGTTATGTGCATGTGTGTGGGTGCGTGGTGTGTTGGTGTGTCTGTGTCTATGTGTGCATCTGTGTGTGCATGCATGTACATGTAAGTGTTGGTGAGAGTGTGTGTTTGAGTGTGTGGGTGTATGTGTGCATGAGTACTTGTGTTTATTCATGTGTGTGTAGATATACACATGTGTGTATATGATTGAGTGTGTGCATGTGCGAGAGCATTTGTGTGTGTGTGCATATTTATGAATATATGTGTGTGCATGTGTGCATGGGTAGGTTTGTAGATCTCTATGTTTAGGTGTGTAAGTGCATGCATGTGTGTGTGGGTGTAGGTATATGTGCATGTGTGTTTGCATTCGTATGCATGTGTGTGAGTGCATGGTGTGTGTTTGGGCATGTGTGTTTGTGACTACTTATGAGTTTGTATGCATGTTTGCACATGTGAGTGTGTGATTGTGTGTGCATGTGCGTATGTTTGTTTGCCTGAGTGAGTGGGGTGTGCTTGTGTTGTGTGTTATGCATGCATGTGTGTTGATGTGGGTATGAGTTTGAGTGCGTGTGCCTACGTGTGTTTGTGTACATATGTATATGTGTAAGCTTGTGTGTGTTAATATGTGTGTGCATGAGCTTGTGTCTGTGTATGTATGTGTGTGTTTGTGTGTGTGTATATGTGGATGCATGCACATATATGTAGGTGCATGAACATGTGTGCACATGTATATGTGTTGTTGTCTGTGTGCATGTGTGTATGTGTACTCTTGTGTGTATCAACGTGCAATGTGCACATGTGTGTGTGCATATGTGCAAGTGGGTTTGGTTGTGTGTGAATGTGAATGCATGCATGTGTGTGTGCGCATTTGTGTGCATGCATAAGAGTGCGTTTGCATGCACGTAGTTGTGTGTATTGGTAAGTGCATGTGTGTGTGTGTGTAGGTGCATGTGGTTATGTGTGCATGTGTATGCATGTGTGTATGCATAGACATATGCATAATTGGGTGCATGTTTGCATGTACAGGAGTGTGTATGTGTGTGCGTGTCCATATATGTGTGCATATGCATTTGTATGTGCATGTGTGTGCTTGTTTACATTGTTGTGTGCTTGTATTTGTGTGCTTATGTGTCTACATGTGCATATGTGCATGTGAGTCTATCTACTTCTAATTACATGTGTATAGGTCCTTGCATCTGTGTGCACATCTATCTGTGTGTGTGTATATGCATGTGCATGTGTGAGTGTGTGTGCATATGCACACCTATGTCTATATGTGTGTGTGCATGTCTATGTGCATGTGCATGTGTGTGTGCCTGTGTTTTTGTGTGTGTATGTGCATATGTCTGAATATGTGTGTGTGTGTGGGCATGCGTCTGTGTTTGTGTGTGCATGTTTGTGTTTGTGCGTATTTGTGTGTTTTTGTGTGCATGTATGTATATGTGTTTTTGCATGTATGGTTGTGGGTGTGTGTGTGCATGTTTGCATGTGTGAGAGTGTGTATATGCATGTGCATGTATGTGTGCATGAGTGTGTATGTGCTTGTGTGTGTGTGTGCTTGCATGGATGTGTGCATAAGGGTGTGGGTGTACGTATGCATGTGTGTGCATGTGTGTGTTCTTTGTCTATGTGTGTGTGCACACATGTGAGTGTGTATGTGTGCACATGTGTATGCTTGCTATATGCATATGTGCATATATGTGTACACATGCGTGTGTGTGTGTGTTTGTGTGTGTGTGTTGGTGCATGTGAGCGCATGTGCATTTGGTGTGTGCATGTGTTTGTACAACATGTTTGTGTGTATGTATGTGTTTTTGCACTAGTCTGGGGGTCCATGTTTATGAGTGTGCATGCATATGTGGTGACTGTGTGTGTGTACGTATGCATATGTCTGTCTGTTTGTGTGCATGCACATGCATGTGTTTGTATGTTTATGTTCATGCATCTATGTGTGTGCATGTATATGCATATCTATGTGTGCGTGGGTATGTGTGTGTATTGGTGTATGTGTACATGCATGTGTGTGTGTGTTTGAGCATGTGTGTGTATGCGTCTTTCCGTGCTTTGTTTGTATATGTCAATAGGAGTGTGTCTATGGGTTTATGTGTGTATTTGTGTACGTGAGCACACTTGTGTTCTTGCGTGTGTGTAGGTGCATGCATTTGTGAATGACGTACATGTGTGGCAACATGCATTTGCATGTGCACTTGTTAGGGTGGGTGGGTATGTGTGTGTGCACATATGTGTGTTTGTGTGTGCATTTACATGTGTATGTTAATGTGCATGTGTTCACAAGTGTGTGTATGCTTGTGTGTGTTTGTGCATGTGTGAGTGAAATGTAATTGTGTTTGTTTATGTGTGTGTTATGTGTGCATGTGGGCATGTGTATGCATGTATGTATATGTTATTATGGTTGTGTGTGTGTTTTAAATGTATTTGTGTGCATGTGTGTTTGCATATGTACATCTTTGTGTGCTTGCATGTTTGCAAGTATACATACATGTGTTTATGTTCACGGGTATGGGCATTTATGAGAGATCACATGTATCTATGCTTGTGAATGTGTGTGTCTGTGTGCATTTGAGTGTGTGTGTATGTATGAGTATTTGTTGATATGTATTTGTGCATGTGTATATCTGTGTCTTTGTGTGTTGGGTTTATGCATTTGTTTGTGTATTTGTGTATGCATATGCATGTGTGAGTGGTTGTGTTCATTTGTGTGTGTGTGTGTGCAATAGTGTGTGCATGTGCATGTGTATGGTTGTGCATGTATGGGTGCATGTGGTGTGTGTGGGTAAGTGCACTTTTGGGTGTGCTTGTGTGTGAAGAACTAAAAGCCTGTGTGCTTGTATGTGTTCCTTCGTATGCATGAGTCTATCCATTCATGTGTGTCCATGTAACTATATAGGTGTGTGTGCTTATGCATGTGTTTGTGTGTGTGTGTGCACATGTTTATGATTGTGTGTGTGCATGCATGTGCATGTATGTTGTGAGCATGTGTGTACGTGTGTATTTGCATTTGTGTCTATGTGCTTGTATTTGTGGTTGCATGTGTCTACATGTACGTGTCTATCTATACAATTATTCGTGTATCTATGTGTTTGTTCCCATGTGTGCATGCATGTGTTTGTGTGCATGTATCTATGTGTGGCTATGCACATACATGTGTATGTGTGTATGTCTACCCTTATGTGTATGTGTGTGTGCATGTTCATTTATGTGTATGCGTGTGTTTGTATTTATGTAGTTGTGGGTTTATGCTCACTTGTGTGTGTCAAACTATGTGTATATGTGTGCATTTTTGTGCATGTACACGGGCACACATTTGTGTGTGTTGGTGCATATGCACATATGTATGTTTTGTGGGTGCATGTGTGTTTGCACAATGGCATGTGTTTGTGTGGGTGTGTGTGTGTGTATGTTCGTGTATGCTTGCATGCATCTATTTGCATGTGTGTGATTTAGTATGTCTGCTTGCATGAGTGTGGTTAGATGTATGTTCATTCAAATGTACAAGTGTGCCTACGCACATGTGTGAGTGCGTGCATGTGCGAGTGTGTGTGCTTATGTTTTCCTATGTTTGAGCATATATGTGTGTGTCTGGAAGCATTTATATATGCTTGTGTGTGTGTGTGTGCATCTTTATTTGTGTGTATTGCTATGCATATGTGTTCGTGTGTATGTCACATCAATTGTCAGTATATCTAAGCATGTACATGTCTATTCATTCATGCTTACGTGAGTATGCATATGTGGGTGCATGCATGTGTGTGAATGCCTTTGCATATTGGTATATGTGTCTACAAGCATGCGTGTGTGCGTTCGAGTATGTGTGTGTATGCGTCTCTGTGTGTCTTTGCCTGTAGGCATAAGAATGGGAGTATGTGTGTGGATTTATGTATGAATTTGTGTACATAAGCACACATGTGTTCTCACGTGTGTGTAGGTGCAAGAATTTGTGCATGTTGTGCTTGTGTGCTAGCATGCATGTGCATGTGCACTTGTGAGGGTGGTTGGGTATGAGTGTGTGTGTGTGTGTGTGTGTGCCTGTGTGTGCATTTATGTGTGTATGTTGTGTGCATGTGTTCATGTCTATGTGTGTATGAGTGCACATGTGGATGTGTTTGTCTATGTGTGTTATGTGTGCATGTGGGCATGTGCATGTATGTTTGCATGTGTGTTGTTTTGGTTATGTATGTGTGTGCATGTATGTGTGTGTATATGTGTTTGCATGTGCGCGTATGTGTGTTTGTGCATGTTTGGAAGTGTATGCGCATGTGTTCGTATGTGGGTGTTCATGTGAGAACACGTGTCTATGCATGTGAGTGTGTACATGTGTGTGTTTGCGTGCATGTGCAAGTGCATGTGTGTAAATGTGTGTGTATGTATACATGCTTATGTGAGTATTTGTGGATATGCATATGTGTGCATGTGTATCTGTGAGCTTATGCTTTGTGTTTATGAATGTGTTTGTGTATTTGTGTGTGCATATTCATGTGTATGTGGTTATGTTCATTTGTGTGTGTGTGCTATTTTGTGTGTGTGCATGTGTATGGTTGTGCATGTATGGGCGTATGTGTGTCTGTGAGTGCACTTGTGGGTGTGCTTGTGTTTGTAGAAGTGCAAGAATATATGCATGTATGCATGCCTTCGTATGCATGTGTCTGTCCATTGATGTGTGTGCATGTACCTATATAGGTGTGTGTGTGTGCTTATGCATGTGTGTGCACATGCTTATGTTTGTATATGTGCTTGTGAGCATTTGTGCATGTGTGCATGTGCAAGCATGTGTGTGACCATGTGTGTGTGCGTGCGTGTATGAACATAGGCATGTGTGTGTGTATGCATTTGTGTTTATTTGCTTGTATTTGTGGTTGCATGTGTCTGCATGTACATGTATGTCTATATAGCTATGTATGTATATATGTGTTGGTGCCTGTGTGTGCATGCATGTGTTTGTTTGCACATATCTATGTTTGGCTATGCACATATATGCGTATGTGTGTGTGCTTGCATGAATGTGCTTGTGCATTTGCATGTTCATGTGTGTGTGTGTGTGTGTGCGTGTGTATGTGTGTTTATGTTTATGCATTTATGTGTTTATGCTCATATGTGTGTGCAGGATAATGTGTGTAGGTGTGTTATTGTGTGCATGTGTATGTATGTTTGCTTGTGTGTGTGGGTGCATGCATGTGTGCTTGTGTGTGTGCTAAGCTGCATGTGTATGTGTGTGTGTGAGTGTGTCAGAGTGTGAGTGTATACATTTGTGCAAGAGCTTTGATGTGTGCATACACTTCTATGCATGTGAGTGGTTGCTTGTGTGTGCATGTTTGTGTGTATGCAAGATCCATGTGCTTACGTGTGTGTTGTAAGGGCATGTGTGAGTTTGTTTGAGTGTGTGTGGGTGAGTGTGTGTTTATGTGTTCCTGTGTGGGTATGCATTTGTTCATGTGTGTTTGCATACATGCATATGTGTGTGTGCATGTGAGCATGTGTTCCTATGGGTATGTGAGAGAGTGTGTTTGCTTGCATATCAATGTAAGCATGAGAGTGTGTTCATGCATGTGTTTGTGTGAGAGCATGGGTGTAAGTGTATGTGTGGCTGTGCAAGTGCATGTGCATACATTTGTGTGTGCATGAGTGACTTCATGTGTGTGTAGATTTGTGAATGTAAGTGTGTATATGTGGCTTTGTATGAGTTCGCATATGCATCCTGTTTGTATGTGTGTGTTTATGTGTGTGGGTATGCATGAAAGTGTGTCTATATGCATGTGTATTTGTCTACTTACATAGGAGTTTATGCATGCATGTTTGTGCATGAGCATGTGAGTGTGTATGTGTGCATGCACGTGTGTGTTTGTGCATGTGTATGTGTGTGCATGTATTTGTCTACATGTATGTGCATATGTGTTCATGTGCATGTGTGTGCTCGATTATGTATGTATGTGTTTGTTCATGTGTGTGAGTGAGTGTGCATGTTAATGCACATGTGTGTGAGCTTGTGTTTGTATGCATGTGTACTCGTATGTGTGTTTATGTGTGTGTGTGTTTATGTGATTGTACATGTATGTGTCCTTGTGTGTTCATATGTTCTTGCATATGTGTGAGTGAGTGCATGTGTGCATGTAGTTGAGTGTGTGTATATGTTCCTATGTGTGTGCATCAGTGTGTATGCGTGCATGCACTCACTTGTGTGTGTGTGGGTGTGTGTGCATGTGTATGTGTGTGCATGTGCATGTTTGTGTTCTTACACATGTGTGTATGCGTGTGTACACATGTATGTGTGTGTTGTGTACATGTGTGTGCACATATGCATGTGTGTGTGTATGTGCATGCATATGTGTTTGTATTTGTGTGTGTGCATTTGTGTTCTGGTTGTGTGATTACTTGTGCACCCTTGTGTGCAAGTTTACAGGTGTTCACACATGCAAACATACATATTTGTGCATGTGTGCAGGTGTTCATAAATGCAAGCATGAATAAGTGTGCATTTATGTGTGTGTGTGTATATGTGTAGGTGTGTTTCCATGCATGTACATGGATTTTGTGAGTGTGTGAGTATGTTCTTGTGTGCATATGATTGTGCATGCATGTGCATGTGCATGTTTGTGCATACATTCATGTGTGCACAAACATTTGCATGCATATGTATATTGATGTGTGTTATTGTTTATGTGTGAATTTGTGTGTGTGTGTGTGCATGTGCATGTGAGTGTGCATGTGTGCATGAGTGAGTGGGAGTGTGTATGTGTGTGTGTGTGTGGGTGTGTGTGTGTGCATGAGTTTGATTATGCTTTTTTTTGTGTGTGTGTGTGTTTGTATGTTGATTCAAGTCAGTGTGTGCATGTATGAATATATGTTTGCGAGTGTTTAAGTGAGCATGTGTGTGTGCATGCATGTGTTTATGTGCGTTTGCTTATGCATGTGTGTGTGTTTGTGAGTATGTGTGTGCACATGTGTTTGTACATGTGTCTGTGTACTTTTGTGTGCATGTGTGGGTTTGTGTCTGCAAACATGCATGCATGTGTGCATGTGTGTGTGTACACATGTGTAGGTATATGTGTGTGCATGTGCACTTATATGCATTCATAAGCTTGTTCATGTGCATGTGCATGCATATGTGTGTGCATGCATCCATAGGTGTGTATGCATGTGAATGGATGTGCATGTGTGTGTGTGTATGTATGCAAGCATGCATGTGGTTTTGTGCCTGTATGCATACTTATGCACAAGTGTAGGTGCATGAGTGTGTGTGTTTATGTGCATATGTGTTTGTGTGTCTGAATATATGTATGGGTGTTTGTGCTTGTGTTTGTGCGTGTATGAAAACATCCTTGGGTATATATGCACATCCTTATATATGTTTTGTTATGCACATACATGTGTGTATGTGTACATGTTTCTGTATTAGCATGAATCTCATGTGCATGTGCATACATTCTTGGGTGTGTGCATGTCTGTGTGTTGGTATGTGTGTGTGTATCTATGTGTGTGCATACATGTGTGCGTGTATGCATGCACATGTATTTGTTTGTGAGTGTCTGTGCATTCGTGTATGTGGGTTTGTGTGTGTGTACACATGCACATGTGTGTATGTGGGTGGGAGTGTGCATGTGTGAGTGTGTATGTGTGTGTATGTTACTTCCATGAGTATGTGTGTGTGTGTGTATGTGTGTGTGCATAGGTTAGTGTTCTTGTGTATTTATTTTTGTGTTTGTGTGTCTGTGGGTGGGTTCATGCATGTGTGTTTATGTGTGTGCATTCCTATATTTATGTGTGTAAGTGCATGGGTGTGTGTGTTTGTTTTTATGAATGATTGTGCATATGAGTGTGTTATTGGGCTTACGTCTGTATATGTGTGTTTGTTTGTATGAATGTGAGTGTGTGTTCTGTGTTATTCATGCATGTGTAGGTGTGTGTGTGTGTGGGTGTGAGTGCATGTGCTTATGTGTGTGTGTGCATGTGCATATGTGTATACTTGTGTGTTTTGGTATGTGTGTGCATGCTTGTGTATGCATGTTTCTCTGTGTGTGTGTGTGTGTGTGTGTGCATGCATGCATATATATGTGGTTTGGTGCATGTCTGTGAGTGTGTACACATGTATATGTCTTGTTGTGCATGTGCATGTGTGTCATGTGCTAGTGTGTGTATCAGCATACATGTCATATGTGTGTGTGTGTGCGTATATGTGTGTGTGTAGGCATTTCTACTTATGGGTTTTCATGTATGTGTATGTGTGGGTGTGTGTGCAAGTTTGTGGGGGTTGTGTGTTGGTGTGTATGTGTGTTTGTGTGCATGCATTAGAGTGTTTGTGCTCACATGCACATGTGTGTGTTAGTGAGTGCATGTGTGCTTGTGTGTATTCGTGTGTGTGGGAGTGTGGTGTGCTTAAGTACTAATGTGTGTGTGTGTGTCCACACAGACATTTATGTATGTGAGTGTGTGCATGTGTAACTATATATATATATATATATATATATATATATATATATATATATATATATATATATATATATATATGCATGTACTTACATATGTATTTGTGTACACGTATGTGTTTGTATATGTATGCATGTGTGTGAGTGTGTGCATGTGTGTGTGTGTGCATGTATGTGTGTTTACCCGTGGGGTCCATGCATATGTGTGGAAGTGTACATGTGTGTGTATATGCATGTACATGCGTACATGTCTGACTATGAGTGCATATGCATGCACATGTGTATGCATGTGTGTGTTTGTCTATCTGTGTGTATCATATGTGGGTGTGCATCAATATGTGCGTGTGAATGTGTCTGTGTCCATGTGTGTATTTATGTATGCGCATGTTTGTGTGCTTGTGTTCACGTGTGTGTGTGTGTGACTATGTGCATTCTTGTGTGTGTGTGAGTGCACATGTAAGTGTCTTTGTCTGTGTGCGTGTTGTGTGTGCATGTGTGCATGTGTATGCTTGTATGCATGTATGCATGTGTATGGTTGTGGTTGTGTACATGTATGCATATATATGTATGCATATGTGTCTATATGTTTGCATTAATGTGCATGTGTTATTCATGTGCAAGAGTGTGTGTGTGTTTGTGTGAGACCACATGTGTTTGTGCATGCGAGTGTGTATGTGTGTGCAAGTGTGCATGAGTATGTTTGCATGTGTGAGTGTTTTGTGTATATGCATACATGTGCATGCGTATCCGTGTGTTTATGTATTTGTGTGTGCATGTGTGTTTGTGTGGTTTTTTTCATGTGTGTGTGCATGTGTGCATGTGTGTGGTTGTGTGTTTATGTTTGTTTGTGCATGAGTGTGTTTGAGTGTACATATAGGTGTGCTTGTGTGTGTGGGGGTGCGAGTATGTGTGCATTTGTATGTATGTGTTTCTGCATGTGCACGAGTCTGTACATGTGTGTGTACTTGTGCATGTGTTTATGTGTGCGTGCCTTTGAACATTTGTGCATGCAAGCATGTGCATACGTGCACGTGTGTGCGCGAGCATGTGTGTTTGTGTGTGCATGTGTGTGTGATCGCATGCATGTGTGTCTATGTTTGTGTGTCTGATTGTATGTGTGATTGTGAGTGTCTACATATCCATGTGCATGTGTATACCTATGTGCACATTTATGTGTTTGTGCCTGCTTGTGTGTGCATGTGTCTTTGTGTGGCTATGTGCCTACATGTGTATGTGTGTGCATGTGAGTGTCTACATGCATGTGTTTGTGTGTGTGTGCATGTGTCTGTATGTGTGTGTGTGTAGTGCATGCATTTGTGGGTTTGTGCTTATGTGTTGTGGAATTATGATTCTATGTATGTGTTTGTGTGTATGCATGTGTATGTATGCTTATGTGTGTGGGTACATGCATGAGTGCTTGTGAGTGTGAGCTTAGACGTATATATACGTTTGTGTGTGCATGTGTATAAGAGTATGAGTGTGCATTTGTGCATGAGCTTCTGTGTGTGTGTGTGTACATTTATGCTCATGTGAGTGGTTGCATGTGCATGTATGTGTGTGTGAATACACGTGTGTGTGTATGTGCTTACTTGTGTGTTATGCATGTGTGTGTGAGCATGTTTGGTGTGTGTAGGTGAGTATGTGTTTACGTGTTCCAACATGCATGTGCATTTGTTCGTATGTGTATACTAATGTGTGATTGTATGTATGCATATGTGTGTTTGCATTTGCATGTGTGTTCCTATGTGTGTGTGAGTGTGTGTGTGTGTGTGTGTGTGTGCTCGTGCATGTGTGTGTGTGTGCAAGCATTTGTGTGCATGTGTGCGAGTGTGTGTGAATGGGCATGTGTGTGTGTGTTTATGTAGTTGTATGTATGTGTACTTGTGTGTTCATTTGTTCTTATGTGTGCTTCCATGAGTGCATGCATTTGGGCATGTGTGCATGAGTGCATAAGCATGCATGCACTCACTTATGTGCCTTTGGGTGGTGTGTGCATATGTATGTGTGTGCATGTAAACATGTGTGTACTTGCATGTGTTCATGCATATGTATGTGTATGTGAATGCACGTGTGGATGTGTGTTGTGTGTGCATATAAACAATTTGGGTGTGTGGGTGTGGGTTTGTGTGAGCGTTTGCATATATGCATGTGTGTCTATTTATGTGTGTGCATGTATGTGTATATGTGTATATGTGCATGTGTGTGTTAGTTGTGCACATGATTGTGCATGCTTGTGTGCATATGTGCCAGTTTGTGGGTGTATTTGCGTGAATGCATGCATATTTGTACATGTGTGTGCATGTGTACATATACATGCACTCACTTACACATAGACACACACATGTATGCCCATGCATATAAAAACACACACAAACACACACACATATGTAAGGAGGCAAGCATGCAAATGCACACATACATGCATGCACACACACACACACATGTATACATAAATTAATGCTAACAAGCCCATAGGAATAAACACAACAATAGATATGCATAAGCAAATGCATAAATACACAAACACGTGCACCCATGCATGCACGTGTGCATACCTTCTCACTCATGTACATGCACGCACATGCACAAACACATGCTCACATGCTCATAAGAGCAAAAACATAGACAGACATGCAAGAACCTAAGAAAACACAAAAGTATCTATAGACACACAAACACACACACATGTACATGCACAAACATGTAAACGCAAGTGCACACATATAAGCACAAGCATATTAATACAAATATGCAAACCAACATGTACACTCACACCCCCATATAGATGCACAAGCATGTACACATGAACACACACACACACATATACATGCATGCACAAACACAGACAAACACAAATGTATGAATGCAGTTATAGGTGAACACACTTGCACACATGCACGAAAGCACACACACACATGCACACACACGTGTATGAACACGCACTGAAATGCATGCACACACACACACACACTCTCACAAATGCCCACACACATGCACATGTACACACACAAGTATAGACACACACACACACATACACACTTGTATATACACATATATGAACACATGCACACACTCATTGACACATTCACAGACAAATACAAATAACCACATACACACATCCACATAGACCTACACACACCCCTACACATATGCATGCATGCACACAAGTGCACACATGTGCACACACATACACCCTACACACCTACTAATAGGCATGCACACAAAAGGACATAGATGCACATATGCACAAATGCACACACATATACCTAAGGATAAACACACACACATGAACCCACCTACACACACATATGTACTCATGTGCACACACACTTGCACACATAAACACTCAATCATGCATTCACATGCACACACACATACACTCAAACACCCATACACATGATCACACACACACACATAATAGCATGTGTCCATAAAAACACAAATATGGGCACAAGCTCATG
This sequence comes from Vanilla planifolia, assembly GCA_023846275.1. Lineage (NCBI taxonomy): Eukaryota > Viridiplantae > Streptophyta > Magnoliopsida > Asparagales > Orchidaceae > Vanilla > Vanilla planifolia. The sequence goes on from JAIUJO010000019.1 coordinate 6,037,334, forward strand.
CTCATGCACACAAAAACACATATATATGTAGGCAGACACACACATGCATGCACACACATTCACACACATAGAAACTACTATAGACACACATGCACACATATGCACAAGCACAAACATGTAAACCTACACATACACTTGAAAAAATATACACACACACATGAGTGCACAAATGAACATGCATAACAACACACACACACATACACACGTGGACATACACAGTAATACACACACGCACATTCACACGCATGCAAAAACACAATTCATAGGAAGGAACACACATGCACACACAAGCACATATACATAAGCATAAAAAAAGCACACATGCCCACATGCATAAACAAAAATACACACATGTTCTTGCACACAAACACATAAGTCCACATGTGAATGCACACACACATGTATGCACATGCACACCCACACATATGCAGATGCACACACATCACGCACATGCATACACATATGCATATGCACACACACACATACACCTACAGCAACACACCCACACATAACCATATATTAATGCCTAAATGCACACACATACACACATATATACATGCATGCACACACACACTCGAATAAATGCTCATATGCACTCACACACTATGCACACATGTGCTTGTGTGCACACAGACACTCACGCACACACAAACCTGTACGCACTCATAAAAAACAACCCACACCCACATCAACAAACACAAAAACATACATCCACACACCCACAAACCCAAACATGTAAGCATGTGCATATGCATACAAGCATACACATACACACACAAACACATGCAAATACTCTGTTCCCTTCCTTATACATAAGAGCACACACACATATTTTTGCACATCAACGTGCACAAGTAAATAGACAGATAAAAATGCACGCATATGCTCACACATGCACAAAAAAACACAAATGCATACACAACATGTGTACCCACATATATAAATATAGAAACATAAACAAGAATAAAGAGGAACACACAACAGCATGTAAAACAAAAACACACAGATGTAAAAATGTACACATGCACACAAATAAGTGCATACACAAATTTGTGTACACACATAAGCAAGCACACACTCACACACGCATATTCAAACACACCCACACACCCACACAAATATGCACACAAGCGCACACACTCACATGTGCATGTACACACACACATGCACATGTGCACACAAACACATAAGGGCATGCACATTAACACACACATCACACATGCACATGCTACTACACACACATGAATGTACAAATGCACACAATTACATGCATAAAATCATAGCCACCCACACACATGCACACACACACAAACACATAAATGAACACAAACCTAAACATTGACACAACCACACACTCACATGCATATGCATGCACACGTCACACACATGCACAAACACATTGAAACAAACACACACACTCATGAACATGCGAACACACATAAACACACACACACACACAGAGATAGACCTGCACAAATAGACATGCATGCTAAAACACATGCACATCTACACATGCTCACATGCACCCAAATGCAAAATCATGCATACACAAATAACCACACACATGCACACACACAAACACACACACGTTGCACACATGCACTTGTGCATGCATACAAACATAAGCACTCATACATACACACAAACAAACACAAATAAGCAGATATATAGATACAGACATGCACATGCACACAAATATACATACATGTACACATACAAGTGCACATGTGCACTGGCATAAATGCATACACACACATCCTTTTCAAAAAAATAAATAAATAAATGCATACACACACACACACACTTGCACACACATGCATGCATAGGCACACACACACACACACACTTGTGGATACACATGCAAGCACCCATGAACACACTATAGACACATTCATATACACTCATGCACACACATAAAAAACACTAACACACACTGACTTGTATACACACTTTCACACACACATGCATGCACACATGGACACACATGCACACACACACAATGTATGTAAGCTTGTATGCATGCACATGCACACAAACAATAAGGAACACACACATACAAACACAAATGGACCCACACTCCCATGCATGCACAAATCCATATTCATGCACACACACATAATCATGCATGCACATGCATACTTGCACACACGTGCCTATATGCACACATATACACACATGCACACACACATATGCATATGTATACACACAAGATCAAACACATCTACATGCACACATGCACATGCATGGATGCAAACATGCACACATATAAGAACACACATACATATGCACATGCACCCACTTATGTGTATATGTATATGCACACACAAATACAAGTACATACACACACACACATATATGCACACACATGTGCATGTACCAGGACACACATACATGCACACACATGGATTGATACACATGCACACATGTGTGCACACACACATACATGCACTCATGCATACATACGAACATAAGCACACATGCATACACACACATACACACATAAATAGACATATATATAAACACATATGCACATGTACACAATCATAGATAAATGAACACATATAAGTTCATATGTGCACTGGCATGAATACACACACACACACTTGCACATACACATGCAAGCACCCACGCACACACGTATATACACATTCACACACTCATGCATGCACATAAAAAACATTAACACATAGACTTGCACACACCCCTTCACACACATGCATGCACACATTCGTGCACACATGAACACACACACAATGTATGTAAGCCTACATGCAGGCACACACACACAAATAACCACACACTCATATATACACATGGACCCACACTCCCATGCATGCACAAACTCATATACATGTACACACACCTAATCATGCATACTCGCACACTCGGACCTATATGCACACACACATGCACACAAACTACAATATGCACACACATAAGAACAAACACATGCACATGCACACTTACCCATGCACACACACACATGGGTGCAGAAATACACATAGTTAAGGACACTCATACACATGCACATGTACCCACTTAAATGCATACATATGTGCACACACAAATACAACTACATACGTAGACACACACACATATGCACACACACGTGCATGCACTAGCACACAGACAAAAACACATGGGCGCACACACACATTGCACACACATGCACTCGTACATATATATGAACATAAGCACACATGCATACACACATACACACTTATATAAACAGATATATAGATACACACATACACATGCACACAAACATACATGCATGTACACATCCAAGTGCATGTGTGCACTTTCAAGAATTCACACACACACTTTTACATACACATGCAAGCACCTACGCATGCACATACAGACACATTCACACAAACTCATGCATGCACACAAAAAATGCTAACTTGCACAAACTTATAGACACCTCCACACACAAACATGCTTGCAAACATGCACACATATGTGCATGCATCCACACACATGCATAAACACACACATAATGAATGTAAGCCTTCAGGCATGCACACACAAACACACAACCACAAACACATATACACAAACACATATGGACCCATACACCCATGCATGCACAAACTTATATTCATACACACACACACAATCATGCATGCACATGCATACTCACACACTTGTACCATTATGCACACACAAACACACATGTACACAAACTAAAACATATACACACACATACACATATGTATATGCACACACACAAGAACAAACACATGCATAAGCACACATACACATGCACACATAGGTACAGGCATGCACAGATAAGCACACACATACACATGCATGTGCAACCATTTACATGCATACGTATATGCACACACAAATACAACTGCATATATGGACACACATACATATGCACCACACGTGCATGCACTAGCACACACATACACACACACACATGGGCACACACACACACACACATGCAAAGATATACATATATACACATGTGCACACACACACATTCATTGCACACACATGCACTCATGCATAGATTTGAACATAAGCACGCATGAATACACACATACACACACATAAACAGACATATAGATACACACATATTCACATGCACACAATGATACATGCATGTACACACACAAGTGCACATGTGCACTTGCATGCATGCAAAAACACACACACACACATAGACAAGCACTCGCACACACACACACACACGCACACTTGTACATGCACATGAAAGCACCCACACACGTATAGACACATGCACACAGACAAAAAACACTAACACACATAGACTTGCACACACCCATTCACACACACATGCATGCACACATGCACGCACACACACACACTTGTATGCATACATGCATACACACATATAAACACACACAATGTATGTAAGCCTACATGCAAGCACACACACACACAAACAACCACTCATGCATACAAACATACAAAGACACATGGACCCACACACCCATGCATGTAAAAACTCATATACATGCACACACACAATCATGCATGCACATGCATACTCGCACACACACATGCACGCACACAAAGTAAAATATGCACACACACACACACATACACACACATACACACATATGCATATGCACACACACAAGCAAAAACACATGAACATACACACATACACATGCACACACGGGTGCAGACATACACATAGATAAGCACACTCATAGACATACACATACATCCACTTGCGTGTATACATATGTGCACACACAAATGCAACTACATACACAGACACACATAAACATGTGCATACACAAGTGCATGTACTTGCACACACATAGACAAACACACCTGGGCACATGCACACACATGCATACACGCATGCACACACATGGACACACACACACATTAACACTCATATACACATGCACACACATGCACAAACACATATGTACACAAGCATGCACAACACACAAACACAACACACAAGTAAACACAGATGCACATGGTCATAGGCATACACACAAGAATAGATACACACATGCATTGACACACACAAACATGTACCCCATGTACACACACATAAACATGCACTCTTGCTCACACGCACATGGTAACACACTTAGACACTCAAACACCCACACACACCTGTGCACATGAGCACACTGGGAACCACAAAGACACAAATCTAGAAGGAAAACACATGCACACACACACACACGTATATAGGTGGAAACACACATGAACACACACATGCATACACACATTCACTCCCATAAACACACATGCACACACACACATGCAAATGTACATACAAGCAAACCCATAAACATACTTAAACACACACATATATACTTGAACTCACATATGCACATGCACAATGACAAGCACACACACATGTACACACACATGCACACACCTACACCCACATGGATACACAACACACAAACATGCACATGCACATGCTCACACACATACATAGAAGCACCTATGAATATCACAAACACATACAACTCATGAACATACACACATGCACCCGCACAGCAATGCACAAATGCATGCACACACAAAAGCACACACACATGCATGTACATGTGTACACACATGTAGATGTTCATGCACAATCACACATATGTACATGTACACACACATACAAACAAACACACCTATGCACCCTCTCACACACACATAAGTGCCCACAAGCACTCACTTATGCATGTACTCACACACAGATAAACTCGCACACACACACACACAAAACCATGTGTGGACACACACACACACACACAAATACACAAATAAAAACATACATAAACACAACCCACACACACAAACACACACACATGTGCACACACACACACATATGCACACAAACACACATGAATGTATATTCACTTACACATGCATGTAGATGCACAAACATATGCATGCACAAGCAGAACAACACTAACACACAATCAAATATATGCACACACATGCATAAATACACAAATAGAGGAACACACATGCACAACCCCAGCACACACATAGAAACATACATAAAACACACAAGCACACACATAGAAACACACATAAAAACTCACATACACACACATGCATACACATGAACATGCAGGTACCCATGCATGAAAATATGTGCACACACAAACACACACATCCATACACACTATTACATAACATGCACAAACACGCATGCCCCACATAGACATACCCACACACAAACTCATGCACACATGCACTCGTGCATAAACATAAGCACATGCACATCGCACACACACACACACATTGTCATACACTCATGTAGGCACTCACGCACATGACCCCATGCACACACACACACAAAAACATACCCAAATGCATTAACCACACACATGCACATGCATGCATACATGCAAACACACACATGCACACAAATACACACACATAGTAACACACACACACATACAAATAAAACTCACACAAACACATGCACACCAATACACACTCACAAGAACCTATATGCACACTCATACATGTAAAAGAAAACCACAAGCACAAACACACATATGCACACTCTCACACACATGTACTCATGCATTCATGCAAACGTAAGAACAGAAGCACACATGAATGCATGCTCACACAAGCAAACACATAGGTACACACACACATATGCAAATACATGTTAATATACACACATGTACATGCACGTGCCAGTGAACACATGCATACAATAATGAACATACACACACACATACAAGCACATGCAAGCCTATGCACTCACACAACATGCGCACAAGAACAACCACAGATGCAAGTATGTACACACAAAAGCACACATAAGCATATGCACACATACAAATAGACATGCATGCACACACACACACATACATACATATAATCCTAAACCTACATATACATATATACAAAAATGCACACATGAGGACACACAAACACATTCACATGCATTGGTAGATAGACATGAATACACAGACACACATACTAAAAGTCACACACACATTCCTACACATGCATAGCCACACACACACACACACACACTCAAGCATGCAAGCACACATAGATGTGCACATGTGTACATGCACAAAGATGCATAAGCATGGATATACACATATGCATGCCTACACACACAAGCACACATGTACATGCACACAAACACACACATGTGTGTCTGCACACCTACACATATAAAGGAACACACATTGACATACAAACATGTGTATTGGTTTACATACACACATGTACACACACACACACAATCACACGCAAATGCACAATACAAACACCTACATGCACCAATGCGCTCACCCATACACACATATGTGTGTTCACACACACACACATACACAACCCACCCCCCAAACACACACATGCATGCATGAACACACGGATAAACCCACACACACAAGAACACACACATGCAAGCATGCATACATGACATGCACACTGACACATATACAGCACGTACATGCATGCATTTATATTGCCATAGATAAAAACATGCACACCCATTCACCCACACATGCACACACACAGGGAAACATGAACACACACATGCATGCACATGCACACACACAAAAGCACATACAAACACACAAAAGCATATACGTATGTGAACATGCACACACATGTACTTACACACACACACTTATACCTACACACATGTACACACACATGCATTACACACACATAGGTGAAAACACATGTCCATGTGTGCTTAGACACATACCTACATGCACACCCAAACACTCATGTAGACAGAAACATACGTGCATAATCATATTCTTACACATGCACATACACACACACCTTTACACTACATAACCATAGGCAAACAAACACCCCCCCCCCCACACACACAGATGCACATACACACATGAATGCATACACATAAGCACACATGCATATACTCATACAAACATAAGCACACACACACATGCACACGTACACATGCATACTCACATATATACACTCACAAAGATAAACAAAAGCATGCACACAAACATTCAAAAGTTCAGACACACACACATACAGAAGCACACGTGCAAGTAAGCACAAACATACTCACATGCATAACCATGCACTCACACACACACAAGCATACACGTACATGCACACACACGAACTCACACAAACATGCATATGCACTAGGACAAACATGCATATCCAAATGTAGAGACATAGACATGCTCACACACATGCACATACATGCATGCACGCATACACATGTATGTACACATAGATGCACACACACATACACAAAGACACACACAAGTATGCACAGATGCATGCAAAAGCACATGCACACACATGCACAAATGCACACGAACATATACACACAAATACATACTCACACATAGGAATACACATCTGTGCATGTGCATGTAGACATGTAAATATGCACAAATGCTCAAGCACATGCACATACACATGAATAAAAATATTCACACACATGCACACACACTGATGCTCGCACATAAACACCTGCACACACACACAAGCACATGCATGCAGACTCCCACACACACTCACACCCACACACAAGCATGCACAAAAACCACATACACACACATGCATACACACAAGTAGACAAACACAAGCAAACATGCACACTTATAGACACAAATGCATACATGCATGTAAGCATGCATATACAAACACATGCTCTAAAGTAAACACAAGCACACAAATAAATGGATAATTACATGCACATGCACATGAAAGCACACATACTCGCACTCACATAAACATGCACACACAAGCACACACACAAATGTGCCCATACACGTGGACACAATCATGCACACACACATGCATGCACACACACACACATGTATACACACATACACATGTACAAGCACATGCACACATAGGAACTCCAACTCAAACACACATAAGCACACACATGCACACATACATGCATAAACACAAACATATACACATACACACTTGCATATAGAGCCGCACACCTATGAATGCACATGCAGACATGAACATAAGCACAAATGCTCAAACAGACATGCACACACACACTAAGACATATGCACAAACACACACTAATGCACACAAATACACACATGCACACATACCTGCATGCACGTACAGAAACACACAACCACACAAACATGAACACATACATACGCTCACACATGCATACACACACATAAGCATATAGACATGCACAAAAATATATGCACATATGCACACACATACAATCATGCACATAGGCATAGACACCCAAATACACTCATGTCTATACATATTGCACACACACTCACAACCAAATATGCACACACCCACACACATACACACATAAACACACACATATGAATGTACACATGCATGCACATGCACACACACACATACACACATGTACACTCCAATGAACACATACACACGCACATGCACATAGAAACGAGCATGAACACACAGATGTACGTGCACAATTGCATGCACACTACTATGCATAGACATAGTTACACACTCACATGCACTCACACAGATGCATTTACATGTGCACACATGCACACACAGACACAAACACACATGCACACTCACACTTACATGCATACACACACACACAAATGTGCATATGCACACACATGCATGCACACAAACACTCATAAAAGCATACATGCACACAGGCATACATAGACACATGCAACACACCCATGTACACTTGTCAAGACATACACAGACACACGTTGGCAAGCACAGACATTCCCAAATGTATACATATAAACATAGTCACACACAAACATGCACAGAAACAATTGTTCACACATATACACACACATACACACATTTGCACAAGACCGCACACACGCACACATTATCACATACACACATAGACACATAAACACACATACACACACAAATATAGACATACATGCATGCTAGCACATGCATAGACACACATGCAGACATATACATACACATGTACACACACACACACATATGCATGGACACACAAACATACGAATGTACACATGTCGATAGGCACAGAGACACACATACAAACATGCATGTACACACATATGCACATGAACACATGCAATTAAAACAATGCACATACATGCCCACACATGTTCTTGCACAAAAATGCCATACACACCTACATAGATGCATATGCACAAACAAATGCATACACAAATCCACACACATAAAGTTGCACACATGCCAATGATTGAATGCACACACACACACATGCACATGCACATACATGTGTGCACTCATATGCACACATGCACTCATGCACGCACACACACATGCATGCACATGCATACATGCACATTCACGAGCATGCACAAGCATATAAATATGCACTGACAAAGGTACACACATATGCACAAACATGCACACAAGAACTTTGACGTGGACACACACCGACGCGCATATTCATGTACACACAAACATGTATGCACACACATAAACACACACATGCATATATACATGTACACATATATGCACAAACATAGTCCCACATAGCCATACATGCACACATACACCATCACACATGCATGCACACACACACAAATGCAACCATAGAGACATGAATAAACATGTAAACATATGCATGCATATTCATGTACACAGACAAACACACACACACGTGCGCATCCACAAATGCATGCATGCACACAAACACACACACATGTAGATACACCCAAACACATGCACACATACACACATATGCAAAGACACATGCACCCACATTTCTGCACACACACACATGAACGAGTGCACATAGGTGCATATGCTGGCACACATGCACAAAGATAAAAAGACACTAATCTCTCACAAGTTCACATACACACATGCATGCATAAAATCACATCCATACACAAACACACACGCATGCATACACAATGTCACACACACATAAAAAATCCAATGCACATAGACAAATGTACTCACACACATATGCATGAACAAAAATGTACATACATAAATGCACACACACACACACTCATACAAGCACACATGCACACACAAAGACACACACATGTGTGCACATAGATGCATATGGAAAGACACAAACACACACACATGCATACACATGCACATAAACAACTATACACAGCCACGCACATCCACATACACACATATGCACATGCACACACACACATAGAGATGCACATCCACATGTACACATATGCACAAGCACATGTTAATGCACACTCACACATGTGTGCACATATTCACAAATAGACACAATCACACATGCAAGCTATGACATGCACACATACATACATACACACACACACAATATCCACACATAGATAGATACACAAATACATGAATATACATGCACAAATATAAAGTCACACACACACATACACCATCAAATACATAAACATAAGCATGCAAACTCGCATACACACACACACACACACACACATGCATGCATGGACACATGACGCATGCATATGCACACACACACATTTAGAGACACCTGAATGAACTCACATGCGTGCGCACACACACAGATGCATGCAGAAACCCACAAATACACTACACACACGTATTCACAAATGTGTGCTTGCACACACATATAAATAAGCATGCACACACATATACATACATGCACATACAAACACACAAGAATATAAGCACATAAGCACACACCTATATATGCAGGCACACATAACTAGACACGTAACACTTGTAAGCACCCATACAAGCATACTCACATGTACATAGACTCTCATACACACACAAACATGCACACACACATATGTATGCATATGTCTCTACACATACACACGCTCACACCACTATGTGCATGTGCACAAATGCATACCCATGCACATGCACATATGTACAAACACATGCAAATTCTCCCACACAATCATAAAAACACATGTAGAAGCACACATATGCAACAATATTCACACAAGCATACACAAAACACACATATTTGGATGCACACACACCCACATGAACAAATATAAACACATTTGCATGCACACACACACACACACATCAATGCACATATGCATGCATTCACACACATGTAGAGACAAGCACATGCACACTAACACATGTAAAAACATGTGGACAACCACATGCACACGTGGACACACACATAAATACATGCACATGCATACAGACTCACACTCACGCACTCACACGTGCACATTTACATACACACATGCTCATGAAAGCACATGTGCACACACATGCACATACACAAACACATGTGTACAAGCATATGCACACACATAATTACACACATGTCAGCACACAGATGCATGCACGTATGCATGCACACACATATGCACATGCACAAACACATATGCATGCTTGTACAAACGTGAACACACATGTATACACTTATGCCCTCAAGCATACAAACACACACATGCACACACATGCATGCATATATGCACATGCACAAGAACACAAATGCAAACGTGCTTATGTGCATAGGAAGCACATATACGCACACACACGTAGTCCTACACATGCACACATGTACATACACCCACAAACACACAAACAAATCCATATGCACCTATATATATATATGTTTAAGTATACACAGACACACATGCATAGACACACATAAGGATAGACATCCACACAAATGAAGACATACATGAAACCAAGCACTCAACCACATGCACATGTGCACATACTTACACAGACACTCATTTGTATGCACACACATACACATGCACAAACAAACATACACATGCATACATGCATGCACGCATGAAATGCTTGTAGATAAACATGCACACACCCACGTACACAAATGCATATGCACAATAGCAACTACACATAGGGACATACATGCACACACATGAACTCACACTCATATACATATGCACACACATAGAAACACACATGCATATGTGCATGCATGAACACACATGCACACACACACCCACATGCTTACACATGCACACACACCCACACTTAAACACTCATAAACACAAACATGCAATCATATGCACACACACTTGCACAAAAATACATACACAAACCCAAATAAGGACATGTATGCACACACATACACATGTGCATGCAAACACACACACATGCACACACATAGACACACTCATAAGTATGCTCATAGACATAGATGCAAACATGCATAGGCACACACAATAGACACATACAAACACATGACCACTCACAAACATGAACACACACATGTGAATACATAGGCAGACATGTGCACACATGCACACACATGCACATGTGCACATAGGCATATGTGCTCACACACATGCATGCATACATGCACACACCCACACACTTGCACACACATTCATACACATGCACACCCACATAAACTCTCACGCATGCATGCATGCACTCACACATACACATACACCAACACACACTCACACAAGCACTCTCATGCAAACATAAGGGCACATACATAGGGCCTACACATGCTCACACATGCATATGCATGAACACACACACTTGCATATGCACACATATAGACACACATATACATGCACAAACTGACACATGCATAAGTACACACACACATGCACAAGCACATGTGCCCACACAAACATGCACTCACACGCACATAAGTGCACATACATACACACACACATGTATACAGACTCAGACAGAGGCATGCATACATGTGCATATATGGATGAAAATACACAGACACAAAAGCACACACATGGACACACATGCACAAGCACATATACACACATATACTCACACACACACATGCACTTACATGCTAATAAAAAGATGCACATGCATGCTTGCACACTTATGCTTACATGCATGCACATGCACACATGCACATATAAGCACACACATACACATAACTACACACATGCACACAGATTCATACACACACATGACACTCACTCATGCCCACATACACACAAAAATAACTATATATACACACACACTATCGCATCTATACATATGCGTACACATACACACATACACACATACACACATGCACAAAGGAACACACACACATGTACACACAAATGTGCATGTATGCACACACACACAGACAAACACACCCACCCACAAATAAGCATACACATACAAACATGCACACATACCACAAACACACAAAAGCAAACACACACACACACACACTGTGCATAATAGGCACACACACATCCATACACACACACAAACACTCACAAACACATGTACTCACACACATACATGCACACACCCACAAGCATGCTTGCAAGCACATACACAGTTATACGAACACATAGAAACATACTCATGCGCATAATTGCATAGACATATGCACAAATAGACACTTGCATGAACACACTCACAATAATGCACAGACACTCACTCACATACACATACAGACATAAGCACACACACATGTGCACATAGACCCATTCACATTTATATACACAAATGTGCATGCATGTACACATAAAGAAACACACACACATGCACACACATGCATACACATGGACACACATGCATACACATGCATACACATGGACACACATGCATACACATGCACACATATAAAAGAACAACTCTCACAAGTGCACACACACAAGAAAACATGCATGCACAGACACCTATAGCCAAGCAAATATATGCACACAAACACATAGAAATACACATACTTACACACATGCAAACACATGCCAAACAAACTTGCACATGCACAAGTACACACATACACACACTTGCACACCCACACACACTCAGCATGCACATAGCAAACACGCATGCACACTTACACACGAGCATGCACACACGTAGACACATGTACACAAAAGTCCATGCACACACACGCATGCAAAAACAAGCATGCACACATACACGAGTTATATGCATGCATGTATGTGCATATGTGGTTATATGCATCGGTCAATGCATGAGTGCATGCTTATGAGTGAGTATGCTTGTGTGCATCTGTTTGTGTGCATCAACTTTTATGTGTATGTGTTTGCTTATGTGTGAATGTGCACGTATTCTTGTGAGCATGTGTGATTGTGTGAGTGCATGCATGTGTGTACGTGTGCATGTGTACAGGTCTGGGCATACATGTGTGGTTGTGTGTGTTTGTGCATATATGTGTGCGTGTGTGTGTGAGTCTGTGCATGAGCGTGTGTATGTCTATGTATGTGTCTGTGTGTTTGTGCACATACAAGTGTTTGGGTGTGTGTTGGTATATGTGTGTGTTTGTTCATGTGCATGTATCTATGTGTGTGTGGGTTAAGCACATGTGTGCATATGTGTAAGTGTATGTGTGTGTGGGCATGTCTGCATGTTTGTGTTGATATGCATGTGTAGGTTTGTGCTTGCACGTGTGCATACATGTGCCTATGTCTATGCATGCTTGTTTATGTTTGTGTGTCCTTGCAAGTGTATGTTTGTGAGTATGTTCGTATGTGCTTGTGTGTGTGTGAGTGAGTGTGTGTGCATGTATATGTCCATATCCAGATTTCTAGGTATGCAAGTGTGTTAGCAATCATGTGTGTGTGTTTGTGAGCAACTTTGTGCTTGTGCGTCAATGTATTTGTGTGTTTGTGCAAGAACACATGTCTGCATGTGTAATTGTGCTTTTGTGTCATAATTTGTGCATTTGTACCCATGTGTGTGTGTGTGTGTTTGAGCTTGTGTGATTATGTACCTATCATGCATGTGTGCACACTTTTTTGCATGTGTGCATGCATGCACTTTTTCATGCGTATGTGCATGCAATTTTGTATGCATGTGTCTATGTGTGTGCATGCTTGTATGTGTGTGTGTAGGTGTGTTTTCCTGTGTGCATGCATAAGAGCATGTGTGTGTGGGTGTGCAAGTGTGTGTATGTGTATACATGTGCATGTGCATGCTTGTTCATCTGTTTACATCAATATGCTAGCATGTATTTGCATGTGTATAGGAACATGTGTGTGTATGTGTGTATATGCACATATTTGCTTGGGTTAAGGAGTTTGTGCATGCATGTTTGCTTATATGTGTGCTTGTGAGAGTGACTATTCTTATGTGTATATGCGTGTGCATGTGTGTGTGTGTTTCTATATATGTGAATGTATGCATATTTATCCATATACATGTGCATGGGTCCATGTGTACATGTGTGTGCATATGTTTATGTGTGCATATGTATGTGTGTGTGTGCATTATTATGTGAGTGTGTTCATCCATGTGCCTATTTGTGCATGTGTCTATGCATGTATGTGCATGAACATTTTTGTATGTGTTTGTGCAGGTGTGTATGTGCATGCATGTATGTGGGTGTGAATGCATGTGTTTGTGTGTGTTTGTGTACATATATGGATGTGTGTGTGTGTGCCATGTACATGTGTGTATGCATGTTTGTTAGTGTGTGTGTTTGTTGTATGTGTGCATGTGTGTATATGCATGCTTGTTCATGGGTGTGTGTGTGTGTCTATGTGTGTGTGCCTATGTGCATGTCTATATTTGTATACATGTGTGTGTGTAGATGTGATAATGTGTGTGTGTATGTGTGTGCATACTTAATTGTGTGTACGTGGGCATGAGTGAGTGTTTGTGTGTATGTGTGTGTATGAATCTGTGTGCATATGTGTGACTTTGTGTATGTGCATGCCTATATGTGCATGTGCATGTGTGTATGCATGTGCATATAAGCATAAGTGTGTATGCATGCATGTGCATCTTTTTGTTTGCATGTAAGTGCATGCAAGTGTGTGCATATGTGTTCATGCATATCTGACAATGTGTGTGTTTGTGCATGTGTGTTTTAATCCACATATGCACATGTATGGTTGCCTTAGGTGTGTATGAGTGTGTGTGTGTGTGGGTGCATGTGCATGTGTGTGTGCATGCTTATGCATATGTGTGTTTGTGAATGTGTGTGTTTGTGTCTATATGTGTGCATATAGATGTGTGTTCTTGCATATGCATGTGTGAGCATGTTTTAGAGCATGTGTGGGGCCATTTATGAACCTTAAGTTTGTGTGAGAGTACTTGTGCAAGTGTGTGTTGGTGTGTTTGTGTGCATCTGTGTACATGGGTGCATGCATACGTGCAAGTTTGCATAGGTGGGTGGGTATGCATTTGTATGATTGCAGGTAATGTGTGCAAGTGTGTGGGTGTGTGTGTCTACATGTGCCTATGTGCACACGTGAATGTGTGTGCATGTGTGCACGTGTCTATGTATGTATGTACATTTGTGTTCATGTATGTGAGTGGTCATGTGTGTGTATGTGTCTATTGTGTGCATCTGTGCATGTTTGCATCTATGTCTGTGAGCATACGTATTAGTGTATGTGTGCACGTTGTGTTTGCATGTGTAGTTGTATGCATGTGGAATGTGTGTCCTTGTTCATGTTTATGTGTGTGTGTTTTTGTGCAAGTGTGTTTATATGTGTGTGTGCACATGCTTGCACACTTGTATGTATGGTTATGTGTGTGTATGTGTGGGTATGTGTGGTGTGTATGGATGTGAGTGTGTGTGCATGTGTGTGCTTGCATGTGCATGTGCGTGTGTGTTCTTGTGCACATGTGTGCATGTTTATATGTGTGTGAGTTCATGTGTGTGTGTCCCTATGCATACTTGTGGTTGTGCACATGCATTTGTGCACATGAGTGTGTGCATGTTTATCTATGTACATTTCATGTGTGCATGCATGTGTGCATGTGTATGTGTGTGTATGTTTGCATGTGTGTACATGTGCATGCATACATGTGTGTCTGTGTGCATAAATGTGTGCACATGTGTGTGTGGGTGAGTGCATGGTTACATGTATGTGTTCATGTGTGTGGGCGTGTGTCTTTGTGTGTGTCGATGCATGTGTGTGTGCATATACATACACATATGCATGTGTAGGTGCATATGGATGTGCGTGTGTATTCGTGGGTGTATGTACATGTGTGCATATGTAGAACTACATATGTGTGTATATGTGCTTCCCATGCACACAAGCATGTGTGCAATTATATGCTTGTGTGTGTGCATATGTGTGTTTATATGCTTGAGGGCAAAAGTATATGCATGCCTTTCCACATATGTTCAAGCATGCATATGTATTTGTGCATGTGCATATGTGTGTGCATGCATGTGTGCATGTGTTTTTGCATACTTATGTGTGTTATGTGTGTATAATTATGTGTGTGAATGTGTGAGTGTGTGCATGTGCTTGTACACATATTTTTGTGTGTTTTTGTGCGTGCATGTATGTTCTTGCATGTGTTTATATGTGTGTGTGTGTGTGTGTGTATTTATGTGTGTACATGTGAGTGTGAGTGCATGTGCATGTATTTGTCTGTGTGTGCACGTGTACATGTGGTTGCACACATGTGTTTACATGTATTTGTATGCATGTGCACATCTCTATCTGTGTGCATGCTTGCATATGTGCATTAATGTGTTTATATTTGTGCATGTGGCTATGTGTGCATCTATATATTTGTGTCTTTTGTGTATGCATATGTGTGTGTTATTGCATATGTGTGCATGTGTGTGTGTGTGCTTGTGTGGTTGTGTGTGAGTGTTTGCATGTAGGCATGCATGTGTATGCATGATCATATGAGTGTGTGTCTATGTCTATGTTTGTGCATGTTTGTGCCTATATGTATTCATGTTGGCACGTGTGTGTCTGTGTGCATGTGTGTACGTGTATGTGTGTGTGTGCATCTACAAAGGTGTGCATATGTTTGTGTGTGTGCATGTGTTTGTAAATATGTGCATATTCATGAGTGTGCATTTGTACACATGCACATATTGGCATGAGCATGTGTAGACACATATGTGTACATGTGTGAGCATGCATGTTTGCATGTGTGTATGAGACTCAATGTGCATGTGGGCGTACGTGCATGGGTGTGTTTGTTTGTGTGTGTGCAAGTGTTATGCATGTGGTTGTGTGTGCATGCATGTGTGTGTGCTTGTGTGCTTATGTTTTTGCATGTGCATGTGCATATGTGCGTTTGCATGCCTATTCATATGTGTGTGTATGCATCTGTGTCTGCATGGTTGTGTTTAAGTGTGTGCACATGTATGTGTGTGTTTTTGCACATACACACATTTGTGAATACGTGTGTGGAATGTGGGTGTCTTTGTGCACATGTGTGTATGTGTGTGTGTGTGTATGCATATGAGTTCATTCATGTGTCTTTATGTGTGCGTGTGTGTGCCTACATGTATGTGGTTATGTGTGTGTGTGCACATGCACGTGTCTTTATGTGTGTGTTCCTTTGTGCATGAATGTATGTGTGGAAATGCTTGCATGTGTGCATTTGTTTTTGTACGTGCATATGTGCATGTGGTCGTGTGTGTCTGCTTGTGTGTCAGTGCTTGTTTGCCTATATGTGTGTGAGCATGTGTGTGAGTGCTCATGTGCCTATGTGTCTTTTCGTGTGCATGTGTATGTGTGTATGTGTGTTTGTGCATGTGCTTGAGCATGTTAATGTATGTGTTTTTGATTGTGTGAATGCATATATATGTGTGCATATGTGCGTGTGTGATTTTTGTGTGTGTTCATGTGTGTGTGTGGGTGTGTGTGTGTGTGTAGGTGTTTGTGTTTGTGCATTAGTGTGTGTGTGCAAATATTTTATGCATGTGTATGTGCCTATTTTTTGAGCTTTTGTTTATGCTTGCATGCACATGCACATATGAGCATTCTTGTGTATAAGTATGTATTTGTGTGTGTGTTCTTGTGTTTGTGTTCGTGTGTGTGCATGTGCATGTGCATGCATTTGTGTATACTTGTGTGTGTGTGTGTATATGTGTATGTTTGTGCATGAGTGTGTGCATGCATCAATGTGAACATGCATGTGTGTGCATGCATGCATGCATGTATGTGCATGTGTGTGAGCATGTCTGTGTCTCTATATTTGCGTATGCCTATTTGTCTAAGTGTGTATACATGATTGTGTGAGTGCATGAGTATGCATTTGCATGTGTTTGTGTGCATGTAAGTGCATGGGTGCACTTGTGTGTCTGTGTGTGCTTGCTTGCATGTGTGCATTTACATGTGTTTGAGTGTATAGGGGTGCACGTGTCAGTTTGTGGACACATGTGTGTGTATGTGTGTCTGTTTAAACTTTTGAATGTTCGTGTGCATGTTTCCATTTATCTTTGTGTGTGTGTGTGTGTGCATATATATATATATATATATATATATATATATATATATATATATATATATATATATATATATATATATATATGTGAGTATAGGTGCATATATATATGTGTGTGTGTGCTTATATTTATGTGAGTGTGTGCATGTGTGCATATGTGCATGCATTCATGTATGTCAATGCATATGCATGTGTGTGGGGGTGTGTGCGTTTGCATGTGGTTGTGTATGTGTAAAGGTGTGTGTGGGTTTGTTTGTGCATGTTCAAGCATGTGAGTATACACATATATATCAATCTGCATGTGCATTTTGCTATGCATGTGAGTATGCGTTCAAGCACAGATATACATGTGTTTTCACCGTGTGTGTAATGCATTTGTGTGTGCATGTGTGTGGGTGTAGGGGTGTGTGTGTGTGAGTGCGATTGCATGTGTGTCCACATGCACATACGTCTACGCTTGTGTGTGCTTATATTGTGTGTGCATTCATGTGTGCATTTGCGGGTGAATTGGGTGTGCATGTTTGTATGTGTGGCAATATACGTGCAAGTGTGTACGTGTGTGTATATGTGTCAGCATGCATGTCATGTATGCATCCTTGCATGTGTGTGCTTGGTTGTGTGGTGTGTGTGTTCATGCATGCATTTTTGTGTGTGTGTGTGTGGGAGGGGGGGGGGTAAGGGTGTCTTTGTTGGTGTGTGTAGACACATGCATATGTGCATGTGGGTAAGCATGTTAGTGCGTATAGGTGTCTATGTGTGTGCATTTGTGAGTGTTTGTGTGTGCGTGCATGTGTGCGTATGTGTGTGTATGCTAATACACATGTACATATGTCAAAGTGAGTTCATTTATGTGTGTGATGTGCATACACATGTGTGTGTGTTTATGTGCATGAGCTTGTGTCCTAGTGCATGTGTGCATGTACATTTGTGCTTGTGTGTGTAGGCATGCATGCATGCATGTGTGTGCATGTACACATATGCACATCTATGTATGTCTGCATGCTTGAGTGTTTGTATGTGCCTATGCATATATAGGAGTTTGTGTGTGTGTGTATGTTTCAATGTGTGTGTGTCTGTGTGTATGCATGTATATGTAACAATACATGTAAATGTGTTTGTGTGTCCTCATGTGTATGTATTTTTGTACATGTGCATGTACATGTTTGGGGGTGTGTGTATGTATGTGTGTGTGTATGCATGTTTGTTTGTATGCATGCATGTACTTATGTGTGCTTTTGTGTGTGTAATTGCATCAATGGTTTTTCTTGTGTGCATGCATGTGTTGGTGCATGCTTGTGTGCATGTTTATGATTGTGTAGGCTTGTGTGTGCTTGTATGTGTGTGTGTATGCTTGTTATTGCATGCATGTGTGCACGGGCATGTGCATGTATGTGTGCATATAATAGATTTTATTTGCAAGTGTGTGTGTCTGTGCATTTATGTGTTTGCTTGTGTGAGCATGTGTATGCATGCGCATGAGCATGGATGTGTTCTTGTGTTCTTATGTTTGCATGCACACATCAGTACATGTGTGTGAGAGTGTGCATATGTTTGTGTATGTGTTTGTGTTTTTTCTTTTACATGCATGAGTGTGCATACATGAGCTTATGAGTGTGTGTGGGTGCGCATGTGTTTTAGTGAGCATGTGAGTTTGTGCATGTTTATTAGTGTGCATGTGTGTGAGTTTTATGTGAGTGCATGTGTGTTTATGTGTGTATTTGTGTGCATGTGTGTGTGTGTGCATGTATGCATGCATGTGCATGTGTGTGGTTGGTGCATTTGCATAAGTATTTGTGTGTGTGCTCATGTGTATGTCTGAGTGTGTGTGTGCATGTGTACCTATGTGAGCATGTGATAATGTGAGTGTGTGTGTGTGTACTATGCATGTGCTTATGTTTATGCACGAGTGCTTGTGTGCGTGTGCATGAATGTGTGTGTGGGCATGTTTGTGTGTGCATGCATGTTTGTGTCTGTTGTGTAATAATGTGTGTGGATGTGTGTGCTTGTGTGTGCATGCATGTTCATGCTTGTGTTGATGTGTGTATTTGTATGTGCATACATGTGCATGTGTATGCTTGTGTGTGCATGTGTGCTTTTCTATATGTTTCTATGTGTGTGCTTGTGTTGCGCATACGTGTTTTTGTGCATGTGTATTTAAGCATGTCGGTGCACATATTTGATTGTGTGTACTATTCTACTTATGCATTTGTGTGTTTATGCATCTACATTCATGTGAATGTGAATACACATTCATGTGTGGTTGTGCGCATGTGCGTGTGTGCACGTGTGTGTGTTTGTGTGGGGTGGTGTTTATGTATGTCTCTATTCAAGCATGTGTATGCATGTGCATATGTGCATATGTGTGTGTGTGTTTGACTATGTGTGTGCATGCAGGCACTTATGTGTGTCTATGAGGGTGCATAAGTGTGTCTGTTTTTGTGTGTTTGTATATGTGTACATAAGTGTGATTGTGTATGCATGTCTGTATGTGTGTGCATGTGTGTGCACATGGATGTGTGTGTTTGTGTATGCATTTATGTGTGAGTGTGTGGGTGCATGTGCGTAAGTGCATGTGTTGTATGTGTTTCTAATGTTGGCATGTGCTTGGACGCATATGTGTGAGCATGCACAAAATTGTCTGTGAGTGAGCACATGTGTGTGCATGCTTGCATGTTGTGCATCCATGTGAGTGCAGGTGTGTGCATGTATGCATGCATATGTGTGCCCTTACTTGTTTATATATGTGTATCTATGTTTACGAGCATGCATGCTTATGCTTGTGCATCTTTAATCCTTTGTGTGTGTGTTTGTGGGTGCATGTTTATATGTGTGTTTGAGTATGTGTATGGGTTTGTTTGTATGTACATTTGCATGTGCGTGCTTGTGTGCACGTGTGTTTGTGGGAGTGCAAGTGTGTAGGCATGTGAGTGTTCATGTGTGTGTCTACCTGCTTACATGTGTGTTTGTTTGTGCATGTGCATGTTCTAGATTTGTGTGTTTGTGGTTTCATGTGTGTTCATGTGTGTGGGTGTCTATGGGTGTTTGAGTGTCTACATGTGTGTGTGTGTGAGCATAAGCGCATATCTATATGTGCATATGTGTGTGTGTGCACATGAGGCACATGTTTGTGTGTGTTGATGAATGTGTGTACCTATTCTTGTGTGTATGCCTATGATCATGTGCATCCATGGTTGCTTGTGTGGCATCTGTGTGTGTTGGGCATGCTTGTGTACATATGTGTTTGCACATGTGTGTGCTTGTGTGAGCATGTGTATGTGAGTGTTTATGTGTGTGTGTGTGTATGTGTGTATGTGTGTGCACACGTGTATGCATGTATATCTTTGCATGTGTGTGTGTGTGCATATGTGTATGTGTGGGTCTGTGTATACACTTTTGTTTGTTTGTGGAAGTACTTATGTATGTAAGTGGGTGCATATGCATATGCATGTGTGTGCTTATATGTTTGTATGTGTGCATGTGTATGTGTGCATGTGCATGTGTTTATTCTTGTGTGTATGCATGTTTTATTTTGTGTGCATGTGTGTGTGTGCATATAGGTGTAAGTGTGCGAGTATGCTTGTGTTTGTGTGCATGTGCATGCGTGATTGTGAGTGTTTGCATGTATATGAGTTTGTGCATGCATGGGTCTGTAGGTCCATATGTGTTTGTGTGAGTGTATGTTTTTGTGTGTGTGTGTGTGCATGCATCCAGGCTTACATACATTGATGTGTGTGTTTATGCAGGTGTGTGCATGTATGCACATATGTGTGCATGTGTGTGCATGTGTGCATAAATGTGTGTATGAAAGGGTGTGTGCAAGTCTGTGTGTGTTAGTGTTTTTTGTGTGCGCATGAGTGTGTGTGAATATGTCTGTAAGTGTGTGCGTGGGTACTTGTATGTGTATGTGCAAGTGTGTGTGCATGCTTGTGCATGTGTGTGTGTGTGTGTGTGCAAGTGTTTGTGTGCGTGTGTGTGCATGCATGCAAGTGCACATGTGCACTTGTATGTGTACATGTATGTATGTTTGTGTGCATGTGCATATGTGTGTATATATATGTTTGCTTATGTTTGTGTATGTGTGTATACATGTGTGCTTATGTTCTGATGTATGTACTAGTGCATATGCATACAATGTGCTTGTGTGCATGCATGCATGATTTTGCATATGGATGCATGCAAGTATGTGTAAGTGTGCATGTGTTTCTATGTGCATGTTAGTTTGTGTATGTCTATACATGTGTGTGTGTGTTTATTTGTGTTGGCATGTTCAAGAGCATGCGTTTT
This sequence comes from Vanilla planifolia, assembly GCA_023846275.1. Classification (NCBI taxonomy): domain Eukaryota; kingdom Viridiplantae; phylum Streptophyta; class Magnoliopsida; order Asparagales; family Orchidaceae; genus Vanilla; species Vanilla planifolia. The sequence continues at coordinate 6,061,634 of JAIUJO010000019.1, forward strand.
TGTTTGCATAAGTGTGTGTGCATGTGTGTGTGCATGTGCATGTGTGGTTGTGTCTATATGTACGTATGTGTTTGTTTGTGTGTTTGTGTGTGCGTGTGCATGTCTATGCTTATGTGTGGGTGGCTGTGTTTTTATGCATGTAATTGTGTGCATTTGTATGTGCATGAGTGTGTAGTTGTGTGTGTGTGTGTGTGATGTGCACACCCATGTGCATGTCTTTATGTGTGTGCATGCACATGTATGTGTGTTTGTCACATGTGCATGTTGGTGTGTGTGCATGTGGGCATGTTTGTATGGGTGTGCTTGACAATGCATGTGTGAGTGTGTGCTTGCATGTGTGTGCACACACATGTGTGTCTACACCTGCGTGTGTGCATGTGTACATTTGTACTTCTGTGTGTGTTTGTGTTTGCATACCGATGTGTGAGTGTTCATCTTTGTTCTTGTCTGTGTTTATGTATTTATGTGTGTGTACATATGTTGTGTTTGCTTGTGTGATGTTTTATGCATGTGTGAGTGTACGTGTGCATGTTTAAGTGTTTATCTACTTTTGCACATGCACGTGCACATGCATGTGCAAAACTTTGTGTGTGTGCCTATGTATAGGCAAGGGACCAGGGTGTATGCATGTGTGTGCGTGTGTATGTGTATGCTTATATGTGTGTGCACATACATACATGTTTGTGTGTGTGGCATGTGGACATTTGTGTTTGTGTTTGTTGATGTGGGTGTGGGTGGGTCTTTATGTTTGCATGTAGGTGTGTGTGTGTGCATGGGTGCATGTTTGTGTGCACATAAGCAAATGTGTAAATGCATCTGGGCATTTATTTGAGAGTGTGTGTGTGTACATGCATGAGCAAGTGTGTGATTGTGCTTGTATGGTTATCTGTGTGTGTGCATGTGTGCTCATGCATGTATATGCATGTGTATGCAAGTGTGTGCATGTATATGTGCACATTTATGCATTAATGTGTGGCTATGTGTGGGTATGTGGGTGTGGGTGTGTGCATGCATATGTGTGTGTGTGTGATGTGTGTGTGCATGTGCATGTGTGTGGGTGTGCATATGTGTGCATGTACATAAATGTGTGTGTGTATTAGCATGTGGACTCACTTGTTTGTGTGCGAGCACGTGTGTGTGTATTTTTATGTGTGTTGTGCATTAATGTGATTACGTGTGTGTACTAGTGTGCATGTATATGTGTGTTGAGCATGTGTTTATGCATGTGGGCATGTGTGCTTTTGTTTATGCTTACATATGTATGCATGTGTGTGTGTTTCTGTATTCCATTGTGTGTGTTGTGTTTGTACATGTGTGTATGTGTGTTTGTGTATTATAGTATACATACAATTGTGTACATGTGTGTGTGTCATTATGCATGTTCATCTATGCACTTATGTGTATGTGCATGTGTTTGAGTGTATGTGCGGGTTTGCATGTTTGTTCTTGTTCATGTGTGTGCATGTGTCTGTGATAGTTTGTGTGTGTGTGTGAATGTGTGTGCATGCATGTGTGTCTGCCTACATATATATGTGTGTTTGTGTGTGTGTGCATAAGCATGTGCCCACATTTGTGATTTTATTGACACATGTGTTTGTGTGTGTGTGATCATGTGTATGGGTGTTTTAGTGTCTGCATATGTGTGTGAAGGCATGATTGAGTATCTGTGTCTTCAAGTGCATGTGTGCACATGAGCACATATGTGCGTGTGTTTGTTCTTGGGTATATGTCTGTGCATTTGTGCATATGTATGCATTTGTGCAGGTGTGTGTGTGTGTGTGCATGTGTGCTTGGGCACTTTGGTGCATGTGTTTATGCGTGTGTGTATGTGTGTTTGTGTGCATGCATTTGGGTGGGTATGTAAGGTGTGTGTGTGTGTGTATGTCTACACTTGTATGCATGCATACATGCATGTGTGTGCATTTAGGGGTGTGTGCGAGTCTATGTGGATGAGTGTATGTGAATGTGTCAATGAGTGTGTGCATGTGTTCTTGCATGTGTATATGTGTGTGTCTATATATGTGTGTGTGTGTGCATGCATTTTAGTGTGTGTTTATACATGTGTGTGTGCATGTGTGTGTGTTTGTGCTTTCGTGAATGTGTGCAAGTGTGTGCATCTATGGATGCATTCGTGCTTTTGTGTATGTGTGTGTTTGTGCATATATGTATATATGTGTGTGTGTGCATGTGTACGTGCTTGTGCATATCTGTGTGGGGGTGTGGGTGTACGTGTTGGTGTACATATGTGTGTGGCTATGCATATGTTTGTATGTGTGCACTTGCATTTGCATGTTTGTGCATGTATGTATGTGTGTGTGTGTTTGTGTGTCTGTAGTACTTTAATGTTTGCTCAGATGCTTGCACGTCTGTCTATGTTTGTGTTATTGTGTGCATGTGAGTGTGTGTTTGTAAATGTGCATGTGTACATAAATGAGTGGGTAAGCACATGTGCGTGCATGGATGCACATGTTTGTGTATTTATGCATGTGCTTAAGCATATCTGTTGGTGTGTTCCTATGGGCTTGTGTGCATGAATTTGTGTGTACATGTGTGTCTATGCGTGTATGTGTGCATTTGCATGCTTGTCTCATTGCATATGTGTGTTTTTGCATGTGTCTATATGCATGTGCATGCATGTGTGTGTCTATGTGTAAGTTTGTGTATATGTATATGGACACTCGCACACACATGTATACACATACATGCATTCATGCAAATACACCCACAAATAGGCAAATATGCACACAAGCATGCACAAGCACAGCCAAGACACACATAAACACATGCATGCATGCATGCATGCATACACACATATATAGACACGCTCACACAGACCCATGCCCACACACAAATTGGTACACACATGCACCCACAACACACATCCGTATGTGTGCACTCATGTGCACATAAATACGCATGAGCACATGCAAGTATACACACGTTTACATGCACACACCCACCCACAAACACATAAGCGAGTGCATGCATGCGCACACACCCATGCACACATGCCCAAATGCATGCACACACATGAACACAAAAGTACACACACGTACAACAACACAAACACACACACACATATATGCTCATTCACACACACTCACACACATGGATACAAATGCTTACACACATACACACATGCATAAGCATGCATGCATGCACACACACACACATGGGCACAAAACAAAAATGCATGCACACACTCCTATGCAAGAAGACACACATAAACCTACAAGCACATTAAGTCAATCATGCACACACACACACATGCATAACTCCACATACACATGCATGCACACAAACACACACACATGCACACGTATAAACATGCATTAGCATACACATACAAAAGATGCACACACATATTGAAACACCTAAACATACACTCTCCCACGCACACCCAAACTAGCTCACACATATATACATGCATAACACACAAGTATGCACACATACACACATACATGGACATGCAACCACTCACATGTGTATAAATGTACACACATACACACACATAGAAGCTCATGCACAAATGCACGCACTCATACTCTCAAACAGACGCACACACACTAACGTATACATGCACCTAAGCTCACACTAACAAGCATGCATGCATGCAGTCACACACATAAGCATATATACACACACATGAACACAAACACACACCTACACACACAATCCCACACACACATAAGCACAAACCCATAAATGCATGCATTACACACACGAATGAACACATACATACACATGCACACACACAAACACATGCATGTAGATACACACACTCATAAACATGTATGTACATAGTCACACACAGGCACATGCACACAAACACATGCATGCACATGCAGGAATCAACACATAAATGTGTACATAGGTATACACATGCCATTGCATATGCAAACACTCACAATCACACATGCAACCACGCATAAACACATGCACATGCATGCAGTCACACACACATGCACACACAAACACACACAATAGCACACACACGTGCATGCATGCAGATGCCTGCATGCACAAATGTTCATAGGCACACACACACAAACACATGCACAAGCACACACACATGGAGAAACAGATGCATACGAATGCACACATGTTCACACCCCTGCACACACAAGCACACCTACAAGTTCACTCAAACACACACACAACCACACACACAAGCACACATGCACACACAAATACATGAACATAAAGATACACATGCACACACACACGCACATACACAAAACACACACAAGCATGCATGCACACACACACTTATACACACACATACACACTGGCATGCACAGACGCACGTGATCTTGCACAAACACACACACACTCTTGCACACGAACAAATACATGCACATGTACAAACACACACAAACAAATGAATACATGTAGACAGGCATGCATACACATACATGCATGCACACACAAAAACCACAACCACATACAAGTATACAACCATGCACAAAGGCAAAGACAACCGCATGTGCACTCACATACACAAGAATAAACATAGGCATACACACACACACACGTGTAAACACATGCACACAAACATACAAGTACATAAATGCACACATAAACACACACATGCACATGCACACACTTATGCACAAATACACATAAATAGACATACATACACATGCACACACATGCACATGCATACGCATGCGCATGTACACATTGTCAAACATGTACACATGCACATGCATATGCACACGCATTTACACATCCACACATGTGCATGGACCCGCATATGGGTAAACACATGCACCTGTGCACACATGTGTATGCACTTGCACACAAATACATGCATACACACATGCACACACACTCACAAACATGCACAAGCATACATATGCACACAAATACGTGCACATCTATGCATGTATAGGTACACACACATAGTTACACAGATGCACACACTCACATACACACATGTCTGTGTGTGCACGCACATATTAGTGCCTATGCACACACCCACACACACAAATACATACAAGCATACATGCACTCACTAACACACACGTGTGCATGTGAGCACAAACACTCACATGCATGCACACAAATACACACACAAACACACAACCCACAAAAACATGCACACACGTAGGCATGTACACACATGCACATACATGTAAACACATATATAAAAAGGCTTGCACACATACATAAACACACATAGATGCACCCATGACATACATATTGATATACACACATGTATAGGTACAACAACAAATATGTATGTGTACACACACACACATGCACCAACCCACATATATATATCCATGTATACACACACACAAAGAAAAATGCATACACACATACTAAAACACACAAGTATACACACATGCATATGAGCACACATATGTACACACATGCACTCGCACTCACACCTACACATATGCATGAATAACGCACAACACACTCACATTCACACAAACAAGTGCACATACACACATGCAATCACAATCACACACTCACATGCACAAACATTCATACAAACAAATATGCACACACACACCCATGCACTTATGCATACATGCACATGAATGCACAGACATAAGCACACATGCATGCACCCACGTAGGCACACACTTACATACACACCCACTAATTCAAGCACACATGCATGCACACAGATGCACATGCACACATGGAAGTAACATGCGCACACACGTGCACACTCACACATACAAACACCCACCCACATACACCCATGTGCTTATGTACACACACACATGTACACACACATACACGAATGCACACACAAACACACACACACACACACACAAACTTACACACACATACATATGCAAGCATGTTGACACACATGCATGCACACGCATACCAACACATCATACACACACACACTCATGAACACACCCAAGCATGCATGCACATGCACACACGCAAACTAAACTGCATGTATACATTCAAGTATGCATGATATGCATGTTGATACACACACATGTACACATACATACATGCATGTGCATAGCAACACATATAGAAGCATGTGCATATACACACACAAGCATCATCAAAGACACACACACAAAAACATATAAGAACATGCACACACACACAAGTATGCACATATATACACAACCATGCGTAAACACAAGCTTACACACAAGTACATGCACACACCCATGCAGGTACATGCAGTCACATGTACACGTACATACACACACACACAAATGCACAAATGTACACACACAAAAATGCATAATTGCATGCACACGCGTGCCACATGTGCACACATATATACACACACACAATTAAAAATGCATGTACAAACATATGCAAAAACTTGTGCACACACACATACACATGCCCATGAAAACACATGCATAAACTCTCACACACATACATATCAACATTCACACACATGCATATACACATACACATACATACATGAAAGCCATGCATGCACACACACACAAACATTCAGACATATGCAAACACATGCACACACGTACATACACATGTACAAATGCATGCAAACACACAACTACACATACACACACACATGTACATACACAGATGCATACACTCACACATGTGCACACGTGTCCATCCACGCACACACATGCACATGCATATGCATGGAAACACATGAATGCATACACACACTCAAACACATGCCCACATCTACACATGCATGCACACAGATGTACACATGTACACACTAACACACACACACAAACACTCTCACATACTGGAAAAACCCACATGCACATGCATATGAACAAATAAAAATGCACTTATAGACATAAACACACATTGTCATGAACATAAATAAACACACATTAATACATATACATGCCCATGCACATAGACACACTTGCATACACATACATGCATGCACGTACACACACACACATGTACAAACACATAGTTGCATAGATGTACACAAACACAAACACAAACACATCTACATGCATGCATGAACATGCACACACACTCACATATGCATGCACATGCACACACACATGCTTGCACTCACAAAGGAATTAACACAAGCCCAAAGGCAACAAATGCAAACACACAAGCACTCACGCACATATTGACACACTTACATAGCCACGCACATGCACATGAACACACACTAGCACTCACACGCACATACATGAACACATATGCACTCGCACTGGAATATGCATGCACGTGGAATTGCACATACACACGTGCATGCACAGGAACAAACACTTACATCCACACACATGCACGTGCATACACAAATGAACACACACACCCAACCATCTACGTGTATACACACACTCACAAATCAATGCACATACACACACACACATGTGTACATGCATGCACACAAAGACACATATGCACACGCACATGCACACACACACACACATAAAGAAGTGAACACACAAATGCACATATGTATTCACTCACACATACACACATGCAAATGTATGCACACACACATACAAATGCACATAAAGATAAAGAGAAACACACATGCAACTACACAGACACAAAGACACATACACATGCCCACATATGTGCACATGACTGCATATACACACATACCCACAAACACATGTACAGGCACATATATAGACATGCACATGCACACATAGGCACAAACATAGACACACATACCCATGCACACCCAAACACATCTATGCACACAAACATACACATATATAGATGCTTACACACACAAATACACATACACGTGCCTATATGCATGCACAAACATTGAAGAACACGTGCAAAAAGACATGCATGCACCTACAAATAAACACATGAACAAAAACACACATATGCATGTATAGATAGGCACACATATTCACATATGTGTGTGCACACAAGCACATACACATATGCACATGCACACAAACACAATCACACACACGCACACCTGTGTACAAGCACCCATGCACACACATCGACATTTATATGCACACAAACTAATACATGCACATGTGCATACATGCACCAATGCAAGCATGCACACACATGTAGAAACACATGCACATGCACACATATAAAGGCATAGACATATGCACATAGGTATGGGAACACACACATGAATGAATACACGTATGTGCATTCCCTTGCCCACACACATGCACTCACACATATGAAGGCACACCCAAAAAAGATGCACATGTATACACACACAAACATATATATATCCACACATAAGCACACACACTAGCGAACACCTACACACACATGCAAATATGCACCCATAAACACATGCTTGCACACATGCACATGCACATGCATAAATATAAATGTACACATGCACACACACACATATACACAAATATGCATAGGCTCATACACATAACTTCACATGTGCACACAAACCCATGCACACATACACAATTGTGCATACATCTACACACAGGCACACATGAACATGCAAACATGCAAACACACAAATACATGTCCACACAAACACACAGATACACACACGCATGCACACACACACACACACACACGTATATACAAATGCATGTATACACACATGCACATGCATAGATATGCTCACAAGTATGTGCATCCACACATACATACATACACACTCACAAACATGCACCCATAGCCTAAACAACACATGCACATACCAATACTTCCACACATACATATACACACAAACATAAACATACACACATGTACTTTTGCATGCACACACATGCACATGCATAGACACACACACATGCACACACATATATGTGCTTTCAACTATAGATGGCATGCCCACGTGCCCACACACACACATAATAACACATGCATACACACATACTCACGCACACACACACTTACATATACACGTGCACATATGCACACATACACAAACTTTCATGCAATCACATGCACACACAAGCACACCCATGCATACATATGCACAAAGACCTAAACACACATGCTTGAATAAACAAGCACATACACACACAAACATAGACACACACACATGTGTACATGCACATATAATGGTTCCTAGAGATGCATTTCCAAATGCCCAAAGATAAAGACAAATTTATGCATACACACATGCTTATGCATGCACAAAAACACATGCAGATGAAGGATCTCACACACACAAAAAGACAAACACACATACCCATGCTCAAACATGCACACATGTACATGTTGGAACACACACACCCACATATACACAAGCACACACACACATTCAGCAGCACATTGACACACATGCACATAAATAGATACAAGCACATGCACACATGGAAGCACATGCACATGTGCACCCACACACACACAAACACATAAACACACACACATGCATGGATAGACACACAAAAATATGCATGTACATAAACAAACATGTGCACAAACACATTCACACACATAAATGCATGTACACATACATATACGTGCACACACACATGCACACACATGCACACAAACACACACATGCTCACACACATGCACATGTACACACGAATGGATACACACATGTTAACTATATACACATGCACATACACACACAGACATAAGTACAAAAACATGTACATACATATGCACATGCACGTGAACACACATAAAAACACACACATGCACACACACATACCCATGCAAGTTCACACATAGAAATGCATAAACACACACCCACACACACATGCACGTAGATACACATACACACACACACACACACACACCCCTACAATCATTTAAACACACACACATACACATGTAGATGCATGCATGCACAAACATAGATGCACACCAGTGTGCACACACACATGCACATTACACATGTACACCAATACAGACAAACATAGAAACATGCACAAGTGCACAAACACTTGTACACACACACACATGAACATGCACATACACATGTGGGCATGCACACACACATTCACACACACTCACACACTTAGACATGGACACACACATACACACAAATACACATGCACACACACATGCATGCATACACATTCATAAACACACTCACTTGGACATGCACATGTATAAACATGCACATGCACACACACATGCGTACTTATATGGTCTTGAAAAAAACATGCACATGAACACACATATGTAAAAACACATGCATGGGCACAAACACACAGTTTCACAATCACAAATATGCCCACACACACGCACATGTGTCTAAGCACACACACAAATACATAGACACATGCAAACACATATACACACACACATAGATATGCACACATTTTCACACACCTTAAGAAACACACACACATACATATACATGCACACATAAACACAAATACACACTTTCACACATGTGTGAGCATACACATGTGCACATGCACACACACACAAGAACACATATAGACATACACATGCACACACAAACCCACACACTCAAATACATGAATATAAACACACACACATGTAGGTATATGCATAACTATACATACAAACTAGCACATACATGCCCAATAGTGCACACACATGCACACACACACGCACAGAGGAACATGCACATGCACACTCACATACTAGCACACATGTAAACACATACAAGCATACACATATGTGCACATGTTCACACTTGCACATGCACACATAGACAACCACACACACCTACACACACATGCATATGCATGCTCACTTGCATGCATTATAAGCATGCAAATAAACATATACACATGCACAAACACATATGCAAATGAACACACACATGCACATTCATGCATGCACCCACACACACAAAAACACAAACACACGTACACACACCAACACACACCCACATGCTCATGCTCACATATATAAACACATGCAAACAATAACATGCACAAATGCACAAGTAGATGCATGAAAAAACATGCACATGCTCATGCAGCACATATACATGCACACACACCCACACACACTTACATTCACATAAGTACACACACATGCATACAAACACACAAACACAAGCACAAATACACCCACATATGCACACAACTAACACACACATGCAAGCACAAACATGCACACTCACATGCATGCATGCACACATACAAGCACATATTTACATATGCACAGGCACGTACACATGCATGCACAAGATCACACACACACCCGCACACATGCATATCTTCCCATACATGTACACATCAATATGCAACACATACACATGTAAACACCTACATTTGCACACCGTACATGCATAAACATACACTTGCATAGACAGACACACACACGTACATGCATGGACAAACACACTAACACACACTTAGACACACACACACACACACACCTATAGTTGTACAAGCATGAATGCTCACACATATGCTCATATGCATGCATGCTAGAATGCATGCACATGCATACACACCAACTAACACATACAAGAACCCACAAAAAATGCAATGACATGTCTAACCACATACATGTGCACAAACAAACACCAGCAAATGCATGCACAAACACCCACAAATACATGCATTTGAACATAGACAAACATATGCACACACTCACTCCTACACATGCACACACATTTGCATGCACTTGAACATGTACACATACACATGCATGTATGCACAAAAATGTAGACGTAAATGCACACATAAACAAATGCACAAGAACAAACTCACACACACATGGACACGTATGCACAGATGCACAAACACACATATGAACAAATACACACACATGCATAAATGAATGCATACACAAGTATACACACACTTACACAAACAAATGCAGAAGCACACACACAAACACACACATGCATTCAAACATGTGCACCTGTAAAGGTAACACACACACATACACAAACATAGGCTCACATAAATGTGCATGCACATGCTCACACACACACAATCGCACATGCATACACACACAGGCATGCTCACACACACACATGCAAACATAGATGTACATATACACAAATAGATGTGCACCATGCATGTAAGGAATCACAAGCACATATTCACATATATGCATAAGTATACATATAGATGCACACATGCACATGTGCACATGAACTCATACACGCATAAACACATGGAAAAAGTATGCATAAACACACAAGCACAGTCACCCACACACAAAGATCCACAAATACTAATTCACCTGTATAGGCACACACACACATGTACACACACTGACAAACATATGCTTAGATACACAGATGTACAAACATGCCCATAAATGTGTTTGAGCACAAAACAAAATGCTCACATGAACACACTTCTATGCAAACACTTGGACAACCCATACACACATGCACGCACACACATACACACACACGCACGCAAACACACACACACACACACATAGACACATGCACGCATGCACCCACACACACGCACACATGCATACACATACACATAGATGCACACAAACACACAATAGCACACCTATGCACACACACAAATACAAATCCACAAAGGCACACAAACACAAACCCATGCACACACTTACATATGCATGCACACACACAATGAAGCACATGCACACACACAACAACAATAACACACGTAAACACACACACACATACACATACACACATGCACACAGATGCACATATATACATGGATGCACACACACATATGCAAGCATGCACACACATGTACACACGCACACACACACATAAACATGCAAACATACATTCAAGCACATGTACATGCATACATACATACATTATACACATGGATGCATGTACACGCATGCACATGCACATATGCTCACACACATAAACACACGTGCACGAATACTCAAGCACGCGCACCCGCATACATAATAAACCCCGTTGACACATACACACAAGAACAAATACACCAACACATGCACCCACATGCTTAAATATGCACATATACCTACATATAAAAACATGTACAGAACTAGATGCATGCACATGTGCACACACACATATACACTCTCACAAACACACTCATGGACACACACATGTACAAACGCACACAAGCACACTCGCACACACATGCACACACACAAAAACACAAATATACAAAAAAATAATAGCATGCATAAGTACACATATGCACGTAAATGCACATGCACACACGAACATACAACAAACATGCACATGTTCACACAATCACATGCATACACATACACACTCACACACTTCCATGTATGTGCTTGAAAGCACACCCACACACATACACACACACATCTATATGTGCATGACACTCACATATAACACACACATCTACACATGTGCACACACGCATACACACGTGTGTACAAACACAAAAGCAAGTGGACAAACATCCACATGCACACACATTCACATGAACACACCCACCCACACACATAAGAGAGTGCACACACGCATATGTGCTAATGAACACACACACACACAGGAACATAAGCACAAACACTCGATTGCATGCACTCATGCACTCATTCACACATATGCAAGAACACACAAACAAATAAGGACACATACATGCACAACCACATAAACACACATACATAGACCCATGCACACATGTACATAAACACACATATATGTACACACACAAAAACACATGCTCTCACACACACGCACACTCGCATGCATGCTTACTCACACACATAAGCACACATATGCATACAAAATCGAACACACACATAAAACATATGCACGTACATGCAGACAAATGCATGCACACATATACACATGCATGTACACACACAAACATGCATGCATACACTCCTATGTAAGTAGACGTACACACATGCATACAGACACACTTTCATCCATACATACACACATGACCATGCACATATACACATGAACTCATGGGAAAACTCTTATAAAGCCATATACACACACATACACACACACAAACCTACACACACATGAAGCCACTCATACACACACAAATGTACACACATGCACTTGCACAGCCACACATTCACACACGCATGCTCCCACACAAATGCATGCATGAACACACCCTCACGCTTACACAGATATGCATGCACGCACACTCTTTCATATACCAAAGGAAAACACACTCATATGCACAAGGACACATATGCATGCATGCAAGCACACATAAACATACGCGAATGAACAAATGCATGCTCACACAAGGACACATAAACACATGCTCACCCATAAACACCCAAACACACTCATACATGCACACACGATACACACGTAAGCACATGCATCGTGCATACAAACACAAATACAAACACACACAAAGCTCATGCACAATTGTGTACACACATCCTAACACACTCACACATACACATGTACCTTAGCACATACATAAGCTCACATGCATGAACCCACATACACAAGAATACATACATATACATGTACACAAAAATACATCTACACACATAGTCCAACACACACACATGAGCATAAACCCACAAGTGCATAAACACAAACACATACACAACACACACATGAACATGCATACACACAAGCATGTACAAGCAGGCACACACACATACACATGTATGAGCATAGCCACACATAGATACATGCACAAAAACACATGCATGAGCACATAGGCACAACATATAGACACAAACATAGTTATACAGATAGACATGCACATGTAGATGCATGCAACCACAAACACAATCACATAGACACAAATGCATACACACATGCACCTGGTCACACATGCATGCAAGCACAAATGCTCATAGGCACACACACAAACATAAACATGTGCACACATATGCACACACAAACACATGCATAAGCACACAAACCCATATAGGTACACACACAAACATGACTGGATAGGCACATGCATAAGTAGGCACACATACATGCACACATGCTTGGACTTCTACGCACACAAGAACACCCACAAGTGCACTCACACACACACACATACACCCATACATGCAAAACCGTACACATGCACACACACACATTATTTGCATGCACACAAATGAACACAACCACACACACACACACATGCATATGCACACACAAATATACAAACACATGCATAAACACAACATGAAAACACATGCACACATGTGCATTCCACAAATACTCAAACAAGCATGCATACATACACACACACTCACACACATGCACACACACACAAACACACATACACACATGCGAAGACTCACATGCACAGACACATGTGATCTCACATGAACACCCACACAAGTGCACATGAACAAATGCATGTACACTTGTAAACTTGCACACAGACATGCACATGCACAAATGCAAACACATAAGTGCACACATACATGCATACACACACACACAACCACAACAACACATATGCATACACGAGGCCATTAGAACACACAACACACATTGACAAATACACCCACATGTGCACTCACACACACACATGCACACACACACACACACACACGTGAACACTGACACACATACACATGTAAATGCACACACAGACAAACATATATACACACACACATCCACCCACCCTCACAAGCACACATGCACAAGCATGCTGGCATGCATGCATAGTATGCACAAATGCATGCACCTACACACACATTAAAACACGTGTGCTCATGTTTGCAAATATGCACATAAACTCACACAGATACTTCAATTAACACACATACACATGAACACACACATGCTCAAAAACACACGTGCATGCACAAAGACACATAGGCCAATATGCAAAAGTACAAACACATTCATGCATCCACATATGCATACTCACATAAGCACAAATGAACACAGATGTACATGCTTAGATATACACATAAACGAACAGACAAACACACATGCCTACACATACACACATACACACATGCATACCCATGCACACACAAAAAAAAATACACACTCACATAAGCAAATACAGACACACATGCACATATAGATACATGCACAGACACACATATATACACAAATATAGGCAAACTTATGCATACACACTCTCACACATGCATGCACACATGTGCACCCACATGTGTGTAGGAACACATGTACAAATGCATGAACATACACATGACCACGCTCATGCAAACACACATACGCATTCACACACATACACATAGACGCATGCAAGCACATAGGAAAATACACACAAACCCACACAAACACATGTGCCTTCATGTACACACACATGCACACATACAAAACTATATATATATATATATATCTGTGTGTACACACACCAACACACACACAGATGTGTGCATGTGGACATCCACACAAACACATGCCTACACAAAAAGTACGACACACGCACATGAGCATAAACCCATAAATGCATAAATACAAACATACACACACACACAAGCACATACATGCAGGCACACACACATACACACATATGTGTATAGCCATAGATAGATACATGCACACGAAGGCATACATGCACACATAGGAAACAATAAATTGATACACACATAATTATGTAGACAGACATGCACAAGTAGACACATGCAACCACAAATACAAGCACATAGTCCAAAACACATACACACATGCACACACACATGCTCACACACATAAATGCATATGCATGCACACACAAATGCTCATAGGCACACACACAAACATAAACATGTGCATACACACACACAAACACATGCATAAACACACACACCCATATTGGTACATGCACACACATGAATTTATAGACACATGAATACGAAGGCATGCATACATGCACACATGCTTACACTTTTACACCCAAGCTCACCCACAAGTGCACTCACACACACTCACCACTTACACCCATACATGCACAACCATACACATCCACATGCACACACTATTACACACACACACAAATGAACACAACCAAACACACACATATATGCACATAGAAATACACAAACACATAGATACACATGCACACATATGCATATCAAAAAATACCCATATAGGCTTGCATGCATACACACACACTCACACACATGCACACACTCAAAAGCATAGACACACATGCCCACACTCACAAGCACAAACACATGTTTTCTCACATGAACACCCACACATGTGCACATGAACACAGGCATGTACACTTGCAAACATGCGCACACATGCACACACACACACATGCAAACACAAATGTACATGCATACACACACAAACATAACAACAAACTTGCATACATTCATACACATGCCCACATGCACAAACAGACAAATACACTGACACACACATGCACATGAACACATGCGCACAAGTATACACATGCAAATGAATACACAGAGACACATATATGCACACACACACATAGCCACCAACACTTACAAGGACATATGCAAATGCATGTTGGCACACACAAAAAGCATGCACAAATGCATGCACCTACACACATGTAAGAACACATGTGTGCTCACATATACAAATATGCACACAAACCCACACACATAGTCCCATTCACAAAACTAAAATGAAGATACACATAAATCCATACACACACATGCTCAAACACATGCACAAACACTTATGCCCACACACACAAATATGCATGTACATGCACACACATAGACACATGAAAGTAAATGTACACATACATGCATGTGCATGCACGCACACACACACGTGCACACATATGTGCACATGCAAACACTCACGTACAGACATACACACATGCATACACACATGTATACCTATGCACACACACTCATACATATGCACATACATGTACATGCATAGGCATGCACACATACACACATGCAAACATAGTGCCACATGTACACTCACATGCTCACACGTATAAGAACATACACACACATGCACACCCACACACATGCACATGTAGACACATGCCAAAATGCAAAAGCATACACAAACATGCATGCACCCACATATGCATACCCACATATGCCTGAATGAATACTCATATACATGCTCAGATATACATGCACACATGCTTAAACACACACATGTATGCATGCAGACACATATGCCAATACATGAAAGCACAAACACATGCATGCACCCACATATGCATACTCACGTAAGCCTGAATGAACAATGAACACTCATATACATGCTCAAATATACACTCAAATAAACAAACACAAGTGCACACATGCCCACAAATACACACGTACACACATGCATACACATATGCACACCCACAAAGATGCACACACACATGTATAAATACACACCCAAATGCACACAACCACATGCATATATAGATTCATAGACACACACATATATGCACAAACATAAGAAAATATAAGCACACACCTCGCACACACATGTGTGTAGGAACACATGTACATATGCATGAACATACATATGAACACACTCATGCTAGCTCATATACACAATCACACACATGAACATAGACGCATGCAAGCACATATGAACATACACGCACACACACAAACACATGTGCCTTGGTGCACACACATATGCAGACACATGAACATACATATGTGTGCATGCATCAACACACACACACTTGTTTGTATGTGTACATGCACAAACACACAAACCACACACACACATGCACAAGTACATACACACATGTGCACACTCACACAAGCACATACACTTAGACACACACACACCTACACACATGCATGCAAAAAAAAACATACATATATATGCAAACACAAACATAGAAACACACATGCACTTGCACAAGCACATATATGTAAACATACACATAAGCACAAATGCACACATACACATATAGAAAGATACACATATGCATGTATGTGCACACACACATGCATGTCCACATGCAATCATATACAAATACACACATATAAATGCACATGCATGCTCACACAACACACAAATAAGCGCACACATGTGCTCGTTCACACACACATACATGCACACATACACATGTGCAAACATGCATGCATAAGTACACACAGACATGCACACACACACCCACACAGCTACAAACTAATGCATGCACCCATGCACATGAACAAATGCACCCACGCACACACATAAGCACACATACACACACAATGGTGTACAAACACCATGCACACTAAAACACACAACCACATGTATACACACATTTGCACACACAAAAGTGTAGACACATTGACACACACATGCACATGCATACATACAAGCACACACACTCTTAAATCACATGCATACTAAATTGCACATAGATAGACACACAAATGCACATGCATACACAAATGCACATGCATACACAAATGCGCATGCATACACAAATGCACATGCATACCCAAACACGTGCACACCCATATGCACAAACATGCATGTACATCCACAACCACACGGACATACACAAAAACAAATACAAAAAAGTAAGCACATGCACACAAACACACACACACATTTATAAGCATACACATACACTCACATGTGCACACAAAAACACACGCACACAACTAAACACATGCATTTGCAAGCTTACGTCTACACGTGAATATAAACACACATACACACATGCACAAGTAGACACACATAATAAGAAAACCATATAAGAAAATGAACACATATGCACATGCAATTACGTACACCCACAAAAACACTAACTTACAAATATACATATACAAATGTATGCAAACATACACTAATGCAACACAAACATACACATACCTACACATACACACAGACACACTAATACACACATAGACACACATGCATATGCATGCTTGAACATTCATATGGCAAACCAGTATTTATGCATACATGCACACACTCACACATGCACAGATACACTCAAAAACAAACTTTCTTGCAAACACACACACACGCACACACACATGTAGAAGCACACACAAGTGCACACACATGCATGCATAGGCTCTCTAAAACACACATGCATGCACAAGAATGGGAATACACTCATGCACACATACACACACATACATGCATGTGCACAAACATATGCACATATACACATAGCAAGAATACACATGCACACATATGCACACTTACATGTGTGCACACACATATAGACATGAACATAAACATGCACACACATGCAAACACACATGCACATACAAACACAGATGCAAACACACATGCGCGACAAACATAGATGTAGACATACACATATGCACACACAAACATAGATGCATGCCCACATCCACACACATATTCACACATATGCAACCCCATGCACGCACAAAAACACTTGCACAAACACATGCACATGTACATGCACACATACAAACACACATAGGCATGCACATGCATACACACTCACACATGCACATGTGAACATGTTTATACACACACAGACACATGTGCATGGACCCACAGACATGCAAACATATGCATATGAACACACATGCACATGCAGACACATAAGCACACAACTACACACATGCACACAAGCACACACATATGCACATGCACACACATATACACTCACATACACACAAACATGCACCCACTTATGCATATGTCTGTGCATACACACATGCACACACACACACACACACCTGTACCCATGCACACACACACAACCACACAGAACTAGACACACAAGCACTCACCAACACACACATGTGCATGCATGCAAACACACTTGTATGCATGCACACAAATGCATGTACAAACATATACACCAACAAACATACCCCTTCCCCCTCCACATACACACACATGCACACACACCCATGCATGCATGCACATGCATACACAAGCAAACCCACTTTCATATATGTAGACATAAATGTACACATCCATGTGCACATCACTTGCATGTTCATACACACACACAAGTGCACATATACACATGTATGCAAAGAACAACACATATACATGTCCACATATGTTCACCCACCCACACATATGTGCACGCATCCATATACACACACCCACACAAAAACACACATGCATACATAGACACAGGAACACAAACACACACATACTAACACACATAAGCTTACACATATGCACATGTGTACACACATGTAGGTACATGCACGCACACTCACAACCACATCAACGCACATGCATATATGCATGCATTAGACACAACACACACACACATACCACTCACTCAGGTACACAAACATACACACATGCGCACACTATTGTACACTCACATGTGCAAACTTGCATACAAAAATGCATTCAGTTGCAACACACACACCCACACACTTACACATGCACACGAATGCACACACACACAAGCACATACCTCTGCACCCCCCACACACATAGACAAGCACCCACACATGCACCTACAAATCCAAACACAAACATCTACACACCTACCCATGCACACATGCATGCATATATATATATATATATATATATATATATATATATATATATATATATATATATATATATATATGCATACAAACACATGGACATACAAAGCACTCACACATGCACACATTTAACTATACACATGCATGTGCATATGCATACACACATTAACACACATACAAGAACCCATGAACACACACATAAGCACACACACCCACACACTTGGACACACACACACACAAACACTCTCACTAATGCATTCATGTGCATGCATGCACACATAGATGCACACACGGACATAGACACAGACACATACCAACACACCACCCACCCACACACTTGCACACACCAAAAGCATGCACACACCGGCTTGCACACAGAAACCTACATGCACATACACATGCTCGCACACATTGCACGTATGTTGATATGCATGCATGTACGTATACACACATGCATATGCATAGTGACACAAATACAAATATACACACATACACACACAAGCACCTCAGACATACCAAAACACACATAAGAACATGCACACACACACATATAAGAACATGCACACATGCACAAGCTTACACATAAGCACATGCACACAAATACACATAGGCACACACACTCACACACCCATACAAATAAACGCAAACACACACACACACCAATGCATACACACACATTAATGCACACACAAAAATGCATAAATGAACACACTCACACACATGCATGTGTACACACACGCGTGCGCGTGCACATGCAAAAAAAACTCAGGCAAATAACACAAGTACTTGCACACCGACACATTTATGTGCACATGAAACACATGCACACACACATGCAAGCTCACACTCATGTATGCAAACAAGCACTAACATAAATATATAAAACCACCCACACATATGCACACACACACAAATATGAACACAAGTTCACACATATGCACACACATTCATACACAAATGCACACGAACGTACACTTGCACACATACATGCAAGCATGTATCCTTAAATAAACAAACACACATACATCCATGTGCAAACTTTCACATGCGCATGCTTGCAAACACATGCACACATAAACACACTCCCCCACACTCACACATGCATGTATATACAAACACATGTGTACACAAACATGCACACACACAAAAACTCACACACTCTCAAAAACCAACACACACATGCATAGCATAGAAATGAATATGCATACAAATATGAACACACACACATAGAGAGATTAATACACACATGCACACATGCACATGCACAAACACACACGCACACACAAAGACACAAGCATGTAGTTGCATAGACGCACACAAACACAAACACACATGCATGCATGCAAGAATATGCACACATACACACATGCACACACATGCACACATGCATACATATGCACACACACATATATAAGAATTCACACACATCTAAAGGCACAAACATGCAAATACACATGCACACATGAATGTGCACTCTTAAGCACACATGTACACACACACATGCATGCCCATGCACACAAACATACACACATTTATAGTCACAGATATTTATACATGCACACACACGCATTCGCACTATCACTCATACACACATGCACACAAACACGTACTTGCACATGCACACCTACATACATGCATGTGCATACATAAATGCACACACACATGAAACCACATACAACCATGCACACTAGCGAACACATGCATATGCTTGCATAGATGCACAAACACACACACATGCATGCACACATTCACTTACACACACATGGATGCACATACACACACACAAAGACACACGCACTAACACACAAGCACAAACATAAAGATACAAATATTCAAATACTCACACTCAGACACACATACAAACACACACATGCTTGCAAACACACACATGCACATGCAAACATACATACACACACACGTGTAAATGTATGCATGTGCACATACACAAGCATGAACAGACAAAGGCACATATATGCAAACACACACTCACATAAACACAAATGTATGCCATCACATGGATACATACAAACAAACTCAAACACACACAAACATGCATACATAGACATCTGCATGCACACACATGCACAAACATGGACACACATAACCATACACACCCACACACATGCATGTGTACATACATGCATTCATAAACATGTCTATGCACATAGACACATGCATTCATACACACACATATGCACACACTGAATCACATAAGTCCACATAGACATGCTTGCACCCACAAATACACATATGAAGAAAACATGCTTGTGTGTACACAAACACACACAGACACATGTACACCCATACACATCCACACTTGCTTGCATGCACACACATATACACATTCACACAAACACAATCATGCACATGCACACGTGTATACATAAACACACACATGCACACACACACACACACACATATAAGCACCCACACACACATGCATGCATGCACTCATGTGCACACAAACTAACACATGCACAAGCACACACATGCACAAATGCACATGCAAGCATGCACACATACACATTGAAACACATGAACATGCACATACATAGATGCAAAGGCATATGTACATAGGCATGCAAACACACACATAGATAGAGATACATATAGGTGCATGCCCTAGCCTAACAAGAACACAAACATGTGCACATAGACATGTGAACACACATGTGCACACACACACATGCACACATAGGTACACAAACTAGCAAGCACCTAAAAACACACGCACACACACGTAAACATGCACCATGACACAAATGCCTACACACATCCACATGCACATGCACAATCACATATAAGCACATGCACACATGCACATAAACACATATATGTGCTCATGTGGACATGCACACACACCCATAAGCACTCATGCACACACATGCATACACACACATACAAATGCCCACACACATGCACATGCAGGAACACACAAACACGCATGTACATACACCCATAAAAATATGCATGCATTCATAGATACACACCCACACATACCCTTAGACACACACATGCATGCACACACCCATGCATATGCACATAGACAAATCTATGCACACAAATACAAACACATTCACATGCACACACCCCCTCACATGCATGCAAGCAAACATGCACAAACAAACAAACACACACACATAGACACATGTACACATGCATACACACAACCACAAATACAAACATACATGCAAGCACAAACATGCATGCAAATGTACACAAGCAAGCACTCACGCACTTGCACAAACACACACATAGCCACTCACCCACAGACACACACAGGTACCCACTTAGATGAATCCATGCCCACAAATATGCATGCACTCATGCAAACACACAAGCACACATACACATATGCACACATGCACTAATACGCAAGCACCCAAATGCACACAACCACACACGTGAGGCCACACGCACACACACATGCATATACTTTTCCACAAAAATGATTACACACAAATGCACATGCATAGACATATATAGACACACATATAAAACACATGGATACATAGATGCACACATATGCACATGCATATGTAATAACATGCGCACCCACACTCACTCCAATGCACCCACATGCATACACATGCATGCAAAAACACACTCACATGCACATAAACACATATTGCAAGACATGCACATACAAGCACATATGCACATGCATGCACACCCACCCATGGGCACACGAACCCACTCACACATGTATCAACGTATAGGCATCCTTTCATGGGCACACATGCACACACACAAAAATGTAAACATATGAACATATAAACATAGAGACATACATGCACACACATGAATGCACACAGACAAGCGTATACACACGTATGCACATAGATGCATATGTGTACACATACACATGTGCATGCACACGCACATATACATCCACACTTACACACAAGCACACACGGCACATAGAATAGACACACATGAACACACCATGCTTGCATACATACACACACGCAAATGCACACTTCCACATGCACATGTAGACACTCACACAAATATACACACACATACACATATGCATGCACAAACACACACACATGCACAAACACGCATGCTTGCATCCATGGATGACATGTGCGCATGCATGTACTCACACACACATAAGAACACATGCACACTCACATACACATACACATACACATAATCACACCCACATACATGCACACAGATGCACGTATGCACATACACACAAACATGCATGCAAATCACACACACACAAACATATCTATACAAATATGCAAACATGCACATGAACACACACACTTACATGTACAATCATATACACACACAATTACATGCACAGGCACAACCACATAAACATGCACACACACATGTATTGATAGGCACACATAGAAACATGTGTGCACACAAACATACATATGCACATGCATAGGCATCAACACATGCATGCATACACAGATGTACATACACACAAATATACATGCACACATGCATGCATACACACACATGCACACACACATACATGCACATATACACTGACACTTGTGCACACACACACACATGCACATATGCATACACATAGACACACATGCACAAAAACATCTATGCATGCATGTAGATTCAAACAAACATGCATGCATACACAAACAAGCACACCCACACCCACACCCACACAGATACATATATGCACAAATATAACTACATGTGCTAATACACACACACATGCACACAAAAAGATACACACACATGCATAATCACACACATGTGCCTATACACACACATATAGAAACATATACAAGTACACAAACATTTGCACACACATACACACATGCACATGCACATTCCTCACATAGACAAGGACACACATATACACCCACACATGCATGCACATGCATACAAAAAAAGATGCATATGCTCACATACACATGCGACCACATGCACACCAAAACAAACATGCATATGAACACATGCTAGCACAAACACATGAACATTCCCATACGCACACTGACACACATATTTATACTCACACACTCACACATATGTATACTCGCACACAAATGTGCACATGCATAGACAACACACACGCATAAGTACTCACTTGCATCTGCACACACACGCATGCACACATACTAACACACACCTACACACACAACCATGGATGCACAAGAATGACTGCACACACAAATGCTCATATGCATGCATGCTCGAATGTGTGCACACACACACATGCTTACATATAAGAACACACTAGAATGCAAAGACACGTCCAACCACACACACCTGCACTCCCAAACATCCATAATTGCATGCATACATACTTACGCACAAATGCACACAAACATATATATATCTATATATATATATATTTATGAACATAAAAAAAACATATGTAGACAAATACATACATGAACATGCTCACTTCTACACATGCACACACATTCACATGCACACGCATGTGAACACACACACATGGATGCTCACACAAAAACACACACACTCAACTACAAATACACAAAATTACACACACATGTATACATATACACACACATGCATACACACACATGCACTTGCACAATTGTACAAACAGACATGCATGCATGCACACACACACATGAATACACACACATGCACTTGCACATCTACACAAACACACATGCATGCACACATGCATCCATGCACACACATGCTCACATACAAATGCAAACAAATGCATGCACATGCATAAGCATGCTTACAAGCATGTATGCACGCACAAAGATGCTCCTATACACACACATACTCACATACATGTAGTCTTGTTGATACACACACTAGCACATGCACACAAATGCACGTGCATGCACACGCACATGTGCATAGGTGCACACACTCACACTAATGAATGCTTATTCACATGCATGTACATTCACATGTACATACATTGCCTCTCATAAACATGCATGCATGCACACCCTCACACACACGTACATGCACACTGGCACACACATGCTCACACTCATGCACAAACACATCTGTACACACACACGAGCACACACATATACATGAACACACACAAATGCAAACACAAACACAAAGAGATGCACATATATACACATGCACACACACATGATCCCACCTACATGAAGACACGCAAGTAAGAACACATACATAGACAAGTATGCACACATACACAAACACACAAAAAGACATGCACTCACACACCCACATACACATGTATGCTTTTGCACACACATGCATAAATGCATGCATATAGACATACACATACATAAACTCACACACACACATGTGCATCCACAAAGGTTCACACACACAAGCACACACATAGGCTCACATAAATGCACACACACATGCATAAACATACAAAAAAGATCATGCATGCTAACACACACACACACTCACCCATATAACACATATAGATGCACAAACATGCACACAAGCGATATCACACACACACTCACACATATGCATAGGCACACATAAACAAGTGAACACATAAGAGTTTGCACACAAATGCACACATGCATAAATGCACAAATATGCACAAGCATGCATAAATGCATACACACACTCACCAACATGCAAAGATGAGCACAGATGTAAAGACACACACAAGCACAGAAAAGCACACGAACAAACATGCACACAAACACAAACACATGCACGCACACACTTGCACACACACACACTTGGATACACATACACACAAACATGGGCACATTTGTAAAAAAAATACACATACACACTTCTATGCACACACATAGTCAACACATACACACACGCAGACACTACACATACACACACATGCACACAAAGACACACCCCCACGTGCACAAAAATTCACACATGTGCCCATGCACATGCACACATATGTGTCCAATCAAACACATACAGATGCACAAAGACACACATAGGCACACCCATGCACACACACCTACACATCTACGCACATGTGTACCCACCTGTACACACATGCACAAATAGATACTTGAATGCACAAAGGCATACAAACACATACTCATTAGTGCACACACACACTTACAGATGCATGCATATGCACAACCAACCACATACATGCATGCACATATGCATGCACACACAGACATATACAAATATACATAAGGCTGTACACACATAAACATATGCATACACGCACATATATGCACACACATAGACATATAAACACATATTCTAGCACATGTGCATGCACATGCACATATATAAACATGCACATTATCACACACATATGAATGCACACTCACACACACACACTTACACAGATCCCGACGTACACAAACACACACACAAAAATACATGAACAAGCACACACACAAAAACACATGCTCACGTATCCACATGCACATAAAAATACATGCACAAGAAGATGCATACATGCAAAAGCTAGAACACATGAGCACACACACACACACGCGATCACACAGACACCATACATGTAAGAACAGAAACACATGTACATAAGTATAAATATATATACTAATTTACGCACTTGCACCTAAACACACAAACATGTACACTTGTGCACACACACACACACAAAAGAACTCAGACACTAGAAAACACATGTGTGCCAATGTCCACACATGAGTGTGCAAGTAGACACGCACATAAACATACACACACAAACACCGACACATATACCCATTCACCGACACACACAAACCCACACTAACATAGACACACACACATATATACACACACAAATGCACTCACAAACAAAAACACATACAAGTACACACATATGTGGATAGTAACACTAACACACCTACATACATGCAACCACACACATGCACACACACACACACACACCCCCTCAAAGACACATAGAACACACATGCAAACTCTCACACATATGCATGAACACCTAGCCACATGCACAAGCCACAAACACAAGCACACATGCTTACAAGCACACCCATACACACACTAATGCACACAATCAAGTGCATAGACACACACAACACAACACATGCATGCACACAAACTTACAATATGCATACACACATACATAAAAATGCATTTGTGCACATACAGATGCACACATGCACATAAACACAAACACACATAGTCACATGCACAAGTAAAAATGCACATACATGTATGCATCCATGCACACACTCAAACCTACAAGAACACACACTTACAAACACAAACACACATGTACACACACATGCTCACATATGCACATACACACACAGGCATATAAACATGCACACACACACACACATATATGGATAAACACTAACATATATGTACATGCATATGTGCACATGCACACATGCACACACACACAAGCATGCATGCATGCACATGCACATAAACAAACACCAATATACACAAAAGCAATCACATGAATGCACACACAAACATGCACACAAACATACACACACTCACATGCATGCACACATGCCTACATGCAGACACAAACTCATAGGCACACACACATGTACTGCAAACACGTATCCATGCACATAAATGTACATGCAAAAACTCACACATGCACATACTGATGCACACATATGCAAATGCACATAGACATACACGCTTGCACACACATGCAAATATACATGCACCCACTCACACTCACATGCACAGGCACATACACATATATAAGTACACACATGCAGTCACACAAGCATACACACATGCATGCACAAATGCACACATATGCACACTTATGCACACACACACACAAAAATGTATGCACACACATACACACGTAGACACATGCACACATAGAAGTTTGTACACAAGCACATAACACTCACACACACATGAACTTACATTCATGCACACACTTATGCACGAACACGCACAATAGCAAATGCTTTGACACATTCACAAAACAAAATACACAACACAAATAAACACATGCGTGCATGTACACACAAGCACAAACACAAAGATGCATCCACATGCATGCACGTATCAATGCACACGTGTACATACAAACATGCACACACACATGCACATTCACAAACATTCACACGTACATACACATGTAGAGATAGATGCACACACACATGCACATGCATAGTCACACAAACACATGCACACACTCACATGTAAAAGGACAAGCACCAACACACTATAGACACATGCACACAAGCACGCACACACAAGCTAACACAAATATGCACATGCCTACAAGCACACATGCATGCACACAAACACACACACACACACATGCACATGCACATGCACACGCACATGCATGTGAACATATCTCACACAAAATAAAGTAGACACACACATGCATGCACGTATGTGCACATGTATGTGTGCACAAAGAAACTAACACAAATAAAAATACACACATGCATACACAAATATGCATACACACACATGGATGCACACACACATGTGCACACATGCACATAGACATAAATATACATATGCACATGTACGTGCATATGCAGACAAGTGTGCCTACATGCACATGCACATAGACACACACTCAAACATTTGCTTGCAAACACACACACCCACACATATGACCATGCACATATAGGAACCTCCACACACTCATGTGCATGCATGCATCAGAACAAACATGTGCACAATCCCACACACACATGTGCATGTGCACACATGTATGAACACATATAAACCTGCATAAACTCTCCCACACATAGACATATACACACACAGCCGCAAATGTGCAAACACATAAACCTACACATATGTAGATACACAAAACACATGTGTGCACAGGCACACACCCACACAGACACACACACGAACATGTGCACTTACACAAATAGAAACACACAAGCAAACACACTCATGCAAACTTGCACACACACACTCATTCTTGCAGCTACACACATGCACCCACATGCATGCACAACACAGACAAATATGCAAGCAAATGCACATGCATGTACACATAGGCACACGCATACACATATGTAAACACACATACACAGAAACATATACATGCACTCACATATACAAACACACATACAAATACACATGCATGCATACACACACACACACACACACGTAAAACACATAGATGCATGCATAGGCACATGCATATGAATTAAATTGTACAAGCACAACACACATGCCCATGCCCATGTAAGCATGTAGACATATCTATGTGTATGCATATGAATAAGTGTATACACACCCACCCACACACCACCACACATTTGCACACTTACATACACACAAGAACACAGGCATACATACAAAAGCATATACACACACATACATGCATAAGCACAAGAATACATACACACAAACATACATGAACACATGCACATGCACACACACATACACTTACACATACACACATATATATAAACAAATAAGAAAACATACACATTCATAATGGACATATATAAGAACAAACAAACACACAAGAACACTCACAAAATCATGCATAAACACACTCGATGTCACATGAACACATACACACGCACACAAACATGAGTGTAAGCACACATTAACACTTATGTACACATATGCATGCACACACACACACCCACATGCATGCACCCACATGAACATGCATACACCAATACACATGCATGTGCACATGCATGCACACAAGAACTAGCATACCCACTCCTACACACATGCATACATGCATGCATGCACAAAAGAATGCACACACACACACTCTCTCTCTCTCTCACCGAAGCACAAACAGGCACAAGTACACCCACACATGTCACACACGCACACAAACATACACACATGTACACACATACAAATGCACACATACACACACAAACATGCATCCTTGCTCACACACCCACATACATACAAATACACAACACTATAAGCACACACCTCTACACATTCATGATCATATGCCCATAGAAACGCATTGACAGACACCCACAAAAACAAAAACATGCACTAACAAATGTAGACACACACGCATGCAAACATTTACGCACACATAAATATCCACATGTGTCCTGCACACAGACCAAAAAAATGCATGCATAAATAATGATGCACAAATACACACATGCACATACACAACTCACACATATGTGTACATACAAACACACATGCACACATGTAGACACATATAGACACAATTACATATGCACTAAAACAAATGTACTTTCATATGCATAAGCACACACATGAACACATACAACTAGGTTGATAGATATACACACACACATGCATATAGACATGCACATGCATACACACACACATACACATAAACACACACACAAACACATGCACCTAAACATGTGTACATGCATACGCACACATAAACACACATGCATGCTTGCACACAGACATGCACTCACACACATGTACACACACACCAACGGATGCATGCACAATCACAAACATATGGACATGCATGCACACACACATACAAACATGCTCACACACATCCACACACACGTGCATGCTCACACACATGCACACACACATGTACACACATATATGCACACAAACAAATTTACTCAAACATTCACACATGCCAAGACACAAAACCATACATAGACATGCACACTCATCCACATACACAAAAACTCACGCACTTGCTTACACACTCACATACACAAACATGCATACATGCACCCACACATGCACACATAAATCTATGCATACAAGCACAAATACATACACCCATATGCACACAGACATACAAACACAAACATGCATACACTTACACCAATGTACACACACATGCAAGCTCACACCTAAAGACAACCACATGCACACACACACACATGAACACATACACTCAAGCACACACACATGCATGCATTCCCACATGCATGCACACATGCACTCACATAAATACACACATGGTTCCACACACACATTCATAGGTGCATGTATACACACACACACACATATATGCACATGTGCACAAACACGTGCACAAACACATGCATAAAAGCATGAACTCACATAGAAATGTATAGAAATACTTGTAAACATAGACACCCATACATACATGCACTCAAACACGCACGCACATTCATACTCACACACAGCCTTGCACAAATATACACAAACATGCACACAAGCACACAAATAAATGCATGCGAGCACACACACATGCACCAACACACGTGCACACATTGATGTGTGCATACAAATATGCACACACACATGCACTCATAACAACAGACAAAAGCATGAACATGAAAACACACACAAACATGCAGACACACGTGCACACACATGGACACACAAGCAAAGGAACACACACATACGCACATGCACATGCACTTGGACACATAGTGCTCATGTGCATACATACATGTTGGAGGCACACACACACAAACACAAAGAAGCACACCGCGATAGACACATGCACACACACTCACAGTCATGCATGTGTGTACACACACAAACCAACATACATAAATGCATGCATGCATGCCCACCCAAGAAGACATACATAGACATACAACATGCACTAGAATGCTCACACATTCACACACATGCATACAAATGCACCCACACACACATGCATGCATGCACACTGACTTAGACACAAACAAGAATACACACATACATGTACAAACAGGCAAACAAACACAAGCAAAGGCACATATATATGCACACATATGTAAGTAGATGTACATACCAAAATTTATATAAACACAAGCACACATACACATGCAGGGACAACACACACACACAAACACATATAAAAATGAACACACAAACACACACACCTATACACATGCATATGCACATGCACTCACCTACACATATGAACAAAGGCACACAAGTATACACACACATTTACACACATATAGATATTTACATACAACAACACACATGCACTAACCCAAAGAAACATACTCACATGCACACATGGATACACACACACATACATGCACGTAAACATGAACAGATGCTTACAAAAATGCAGACCCAAATGTGTACACAAACACATGCACACAGACACATGGCAACCCAACTCAAACAAGAACTCATATTTGCACATAGACACCCATGCAAAAGCTCACAGATGCATATCTGCACACACACACACACTTGCACACATAGGCACACACATCCACTCACACACATACACAAGGACATGCACATACACACATAAAAACATACACCAACATGCACCGTCACCCACACACACTCAAGCACACACACATATAAGTAGGCACACACATTCAAGAAAACATGAAAACATTAATGCACACATGCAAGACAAACATGCACACTCACACACACACACACAGGTGAACACACATGTGAATACACACACCCTAATACACACACAAGCACACACATGTACACACACACACACCCATGACCACACATGCACATACATGCATGCACACACATGCTCAAAGATAAGAACACATGCACACACACACATTCATGAACACACTAAGATAGATACACACATACATGCACACACAAACACATTCACTTACACATGCACATGCATGCACACATGCTTGGACACACATATGAACAAAGATGCGCATGTGCGCAGAAAAAATGCACACATGCACACACTTCTTTTCACACACACATAGACAACATGCACACACATACACATACACACACATGTACATGAACACACACGCATGCACACATGCACAGATAAGCACAAAAACACATATTTAGGCACATGTGTAGGCACATACAAGCACATGCACATTTGTGCACACACATTCATGCAAACTAACACATGCACACCTACAACAAATGCACCCCTAGATATACACACACACGAACACACACAAACACACATTCTCTCACTTGCATATGCACATGCACATAAAAATATATACACAAGAAGATGCATACGCTTGTGCACACACAAACAAGCACACACATACAATCATACACATAAATGCATGCACAAGTAAACACACATGCACAAACACACACACACACACACCAATGTGTAAAGATGTACACAAACACGTACACATGGACACACACACACACATGTGTACATGTGCACGCATACACAAGCATACACATACACAACCACAAGCACCCACACACTTGATTCACATATTTACAAAATCCCACACATGTGTGTGCATAAAGACATACACACAAATGCATGCATGTATGCATAATTACATGCATAAACAAACTCACCCACACATACACCTATTCACTCATGCATGCAAACCCACACAAATAGGTATGCATACATACACATAAAAATAAATAAACATGCACAAAATACACACACGTGCATACACATGCACTCACAAATAGACACATATACAAAAGTACACACACACACATACAGATAACAACACTCACACACCTGTAACCACATGCAACCACACACATGAATAGACATGCAACCACAAACACACACACAATCCACACATGCATACACACACATACACATGAAAACCCACCCACATGCAAAAGCTTCCAAACACAAGCACACACGCTTGCAAGCATACACACACACACATACACACGAATGCACACAATTGATCAGACACACAAAAGTAAAAGCACACATACACACACAACACATGCATGCACATGTACATACACACACTTACAATAGATATTCATACATGCACAAAAATACATTTGCACACACATGCACACATACACAAGCACACAGATGCACACATGCACATGAGCACATGTACATAAATTCACATATATATATTTATATAGATATATATGTTTCCATGCACATACTTACCTTGAATCACACAAACAAACATGGTTACACACATACTTGCAAACATGAATGCACACATACACACATATGCTCACATGTGTACACACACAAATGCATACAAATGTGCACACACACACACATGCATGCACATAAATGCACATACACTAACACACATATACATGAACAAATGCACATGCACATAAGCACACAAACGAGCATGCGTGCACACTTGCACATGCACACAAACACATGCACATGCACATGCACACACACATGCACACATATGCACACACACGCACACATGCCTACATTCACACACAAACAAATAAGTAGACATAGATGTGCCATATAAACATGCACCCACACACACAAATGCACAAGCAAAAGAACACACAAGGACATATTGATGAACACACATGCAAATGCATACACACACAAATATGTATACACACTCACTTGCACATGCTCAGACTTACACACACACAAGCATACACACACATATGCACACTCATGCATAGACATACACATGCACATACAAATGTACACACATAGACACATGCACATGCAAAAGCATTTACAAAAACACATGCAAATAAGCACACGCACACACATGTGCCCACATACATGCACATGCTTATGCACAATAAACACAAGCATACATGCTTCCACAAATGCATAAACAAAAAATACAAACCACAAATAATCACATACATACATGCACACACACAAGCACAAACACAAAGATGCATGCACACACAGTTGCATAGGGATACACACATACACACATGTGCACAAAAGCAAACACACATGCACATTCACATGTAAAGATTGATGCACACACACGTACATAAATGCACATGCATTATCACACAATCAAGCACACATAATCACACATACAAAGACAAACACTATCATACCATGCACACCCATGCACAAACATTAACATACCATACAAGCACACCCACACATATACACTTACACACATGCATACACACATGTGTGCAAAACAATGTGCACACACACATGCATTAATAGTGACACAGACACATGCATGAATATGCTAACATGCACACAAATAAGTAGACACATATGCACACACATACACACACAAGAAGATAAGCACATGCACATGCACACACACATATACAAACACACATGCATGAACATAGAAACACATGTTCTCATGTGCAAAAATACATGCATAGAGGCACACACATACAAACACAAACAAACACACCCCCATAGACACATGAACACATACTCACAATCATGCATGTGCACACATACACACATGTATGCACACATGCCCTCTATGAAGACACACACAAATATACAAACAAGCCCGAGAATAGCCAGACATGCACACATGTATACACATGCACCTACAAACATACACATGCACACACACATGCACACTCACTCACACACACACAATAATACACTCGCACATCCCCAAACATGCAAAGACACAAGCAAATTAACCTGTGCTTGCATACATATGAATGTAGACACACATTCATCCAAACCTATATATAAATAAGCACACACACACACACATGCACACACAACTGTTCACATGTGCACACACACCCACAAACACACATGTACATAAACACACAAACATGCACACCCACCCATAGATACGCACACACCAACATCTAACCAAACCTTATCTTATTTAATAGTTCATGAGTCTTTGTAGCATGTTATGCCTAAGCTAGTTCAAGAGTTATTTCTTAACCTAGTTTAATCCACTTAGACTTGGGCTTGACTTGATTTGGATTCTATCTACTAACCTCAATATCGTCGTGGACTATTACCAAAAAATAGTTTAGGCCACTTGGCCCCTAGCCTTTGGGCTTAGTCGTCTTAGGTCAAATGTTAGTTTTTTAAGTCATCTTTTAAATATTAATTATTTTTTTACTTTTAAAATATTTTTGTAGTTATTAAAGTAAATAAAATATTTTTCTAAGTACTAAAATTAAAGTACACTAGAAAATAATGATCATGTAAGAAATGAATGATGTTATGTAACCCAATTATGACACATACAAACACATGGTAGGATAAATAATCAAAAAAGTAGATGTTTAGAGATAAACTCCTAATGGTTAGCTACTCTACCAAAAATGTGATCAATAGCTCCTTCATAAGCCATTTAAGCTACAGTTATCACATGGGCATGATTACAACTTTACATTACTTCACTTTTGCATTTATTTATGAGACATTATATTAAAGCTCTCTAATTAATTAAAGCTATAAGATCATAATATAATGATTTGAAAGATACTCAAGTATAGAAAAAGAGAAACAAATACAATTATTTTGTTCCCATAAAATTGGTGGTGTCAGAACCAATAGTAAACACCAATGTTCATGTTTGTGTGTTTTGTGTTTGGGCATGTGTGTACCTGTGCACATCAATACGTATGTGTGTGCATGTGTGTGTATGTGTGTGTATGTGATTTTATGTGTGCTTATATGTGTTTGTGATTGTGTATGTGTGTGTGTGTGTGTCTCCTTGTGGAGATGTGCATGTGCACGTGTCTGAGTGTGTGTGGGGTGGGGGTGTGTGAGCATATACATGTGTATGTCTCTACATGTGTGTGTATGTATGCATGCACATGGGCATGTGCATATGTGTGTATGTTTATGTGTGTGTGTGTGTGCATTCGAGAGTGTTTGTGAGTCTGTGTGCATGAGTCTGTGTATGTATGTTTGGGCATGTGTGTGTGTACATGTTTATGCATATGTGTTTATATATATGTTTATGTGTTTTTGCATGCATATACATGTGTGCATATGCATATTTGAGTGTGTGTGTGTGTGCATGTGCATATGTGTGTATCTGTTTTGATGTGTGTATGCATTGTGTGTGTGCTTGCATGCACATGTCTATGTGCTTTTGCATGTGTATGTGTGCATATGTGTGTATGTGATTGTGATGAGTGTGCATGTGTGTGTATGTGCTTATATGTGTGCATGCAAGCATGTGAGCTTATGTGCATGTGTGTGCATATGTGAGTTCCAGTGCATGTATGTGTGTGTGCATGTGTTTGAGTATATGTGTGCCTGTGTTTGTTCTTGCATTTGTGCCTATTCATATGCATATGCATGTGATTATACAAGTGCATGTGTGTGCGAGTGTAGGTGCGTATGTCTGTGTAGTTGTGTATGTGAGTATATGCATGTGTGTGCACATTTGTGATAGTGTTTGTGCATGTGTGTATTCGTGCAAGCATGCAAGTGTGTGTGTGTGCATATGTTCAAGAGTTCATGTGTGTGTGCATGTGCTTATGCATGTGTGTGAGTGTACTCGTATCTACGTATGTATGCATGAATGTTCCTATGAGTGTGCACGTATTTGAGTGTATGTGTTTTTGTGCATGCCTGTGTGTTTATGTATTTACATGTGTGTACATTTTTGTATGTATGTGTGTAAGCTTATATACATATTTAAATGGGCATCTGTGTGTATGTGTGTGTGTGCATTTATGTGTGTAAGCATGAACATGTGTATGCATGTGTTTGTATATGTGTGTGTATATGTGTATATTTGTGTGTGTTCATGTGCATCTGTCTATAGGTTTGTGTGTGTGGATGTGTGTGATTATACATGTATTTCTACTAGTGTCTTAATGTGTTCATGGGCATGTGTGTGTAGGTGTGTACATGTGTGGATGAGCTTGTGCATTTGTGCAAATGTGTGTGCAAGTGTTTATGCCTGCATATGAATGAGTATGTGAGCATGTGCATGTAGTGGATATGTGTGTGCTCATGTGTGTGAAAGTGTATGTGTATTTGTATGTATATATGTGTGTGTATATGTGTGTGCATGTGTGTGTGTGTGAAAGTGAATGTGTGTGTGCATTTATGTTTAGGTATGTATGTGTGTGTGTTCATAATCATATGCCTGTATGTGTCATTGTGTATGTTTGTGCATATGCATGTTTTTATGTATGAGCAAGAATATGAGTATATGTTTGTGTGCATATGTTTATGTGTGCATGTGTGTGTGTCAATGCATTCTTCTATGTGTGTGTATTGGTGTGCATGTTTTTGGTTGTGTCTATGTGCTAGTTTATTTGTGTGCATGTGTGTGTTGGTTTTTGTCCATGAGCTTATTTTTGAGCATGTTTATGTGTCTACATACATGTGTGTGTGTGTGTGTGCTTATGTGTGTGGGTACATGTAAGTGTGCTTGTGTGTGTATATTCATATATGTGTGCTTGTGTGTGTGTGGGAATGCATGGGTGTGTGTGTGTGTGTGTTTATTTTTGTGCATATGTGAGTTTTTGTGTGTGTCTATTTATGTGTTACACTTATAGGTGTGCAAGTGTGTAGATGTAGGAAAATGTGTGTTTGTGAGTTCATGTGCCTATGTTTATGTGTGCTTACAAGTATATGCATGATTTATTGTGTTTGTATATGCACATATGTTCTTGTGTGTGTAAGAGAGAGTGAGCATATGCATGCATATTCTTATGTGTTTGTGTATGCATGTGTGTATGTTGGCATGTGTGGGTGTGTTTGTGAGCATGTGGGCATGTGTGTGCACGTGGGTATGTCTAGCTGCATGCATCCAAGTGTGTAGGTGCATGTGTCTACGTGCCTATCATGCATATGGACACATGCATTCTTGTGTATGTGTGCATGTGCATGTTTTTGTGTGTGTGCATGTATGTGTGTATATATTTGTGTGTTCGAACATGCATGTGTATGTGCATTTGTGTGCACATGTGCACACTTATGTTTGGATGAGTATATGGGTGTGGGTGTGTATGGGTGTGTCTATCTTTTGTGTATGTACATGAATATTTTTGTGTGTATGTACATCTTTGTGCACAAAAGACATGTGTCTATGTAAGTGCATGTGTGCTTGTTCATTTGCATGTGCATGCATTCCTTTATATGTGTGTGTGTGCATACATGTGTTTGCATATGTGTGCACATGTGCACGTGTGTGTGTTCGTGGTTGTACAAATGTGTACATATTTGAGTGCACATGTGTTCATATGTGTGCATGTGTATGTTCCTACTTGTGTGCATTTGTATGAGCACGTGCATGCTTGTGTATGCATTTGTGAACATGTGCATGTGTGTGTGTATTTGTGTTTGTGTGCATGTGTGTAGGTGTGGGCATATATTAGTGTGTGTATTTGTACTTGCATGTGAGTGTGTGTGTTTGTGCATGTGCATGTGTGGATGAGTGCATGTCTATCTATGTGTTTTGGTGTGTGTGTGTGTGTGTATATGTGTAAGCATGTGTGTGAGTATTGATGTGTATGTGTGCACATGTGTGTATATGTCTATATGTGTGCAAGCATGTTTTTCATTATGTGTGTGTTGGTGTTGTGTGAGTGTGTTTGTGCACATGTGTGTGTGCATAGGTTCATGCATGTGTGCATGTGCATGTACAATCATAAACATTTTTTCATTCATGCTTGTGTGCATGTGGGTGTGTGTGTGGCTGTGTGTGTGCTTGTGTATGTATGCATCTAAGTGTGGGTTAATGTGTGCATGTCAGTATGTGTTTATGTGTGTGTATGTGTGCATTTGTGTGTATGCATGCTTTTGAAAGTGTGTGTCCATGTGTGCATCAGTGTCTTTGCATGTGTGAGTGTGGATGCACGTGTGTGCATTTTATTTGTGTGCTTTGCAAGCACGAGTGTGTACATGCAACTGCATGTGTGCGTGAATGTCCATATGTGTGTGCAAATGTGCATGTGCATGTGTTTCCATGTGTGTGCTTGTTTGTGCATGTAAGCATATTTGTGTTCATATTTATGTGTGCTATGCACATGTGTGTGTGTGTATGTATTTGATTATGTTTATGTGTCTGCATGTGCATGCACGTGTGTACGCGTGCATGTGTGTGTTTTTGTATGTATTAGTGGTGTGTGTTCGTGCATGTGTTTTTTTGATGTGTGCATGCATGTATGTACATGTGTTTGTTTGTGTATCTACGTGCTTGTTGATGGCTAAGTGCTTGTGTATATGTGTGCATGTGT
Organism: Vanilla planifolia; assembly: GCA_023846275.1. Taxonomy (NCBI): domain Eukaryota; kingdom Viridiplantae; phylum Streptophyta; class Magnoliopsida; order Asparagales; family Orchidaceae; genus Vanilla; species Vanilla planifolia. The sequence continues at coordinate 6,103,361 of JAIUJO010000019.1, forward strand.
AAGTGTGTTTGTGCATGTGCATGTGTGTTGTTCAAGCATATAAGCATGTGTATGTGGGTGTGTGTGTGCATATGCATGCATGTTTGTGTGTGTGTGACCATCTATGTGCATGTCATCCATGCTTGCAAGAATGCAAGTATGAGTTTGTCTGTGTGGCTATGTGTGTGTGCCTATGTGCAAGCATGCATTTGCATGGATGTGTGTGTGGGTGTGAGTTTGTCTATGTCTATGTGTGTGTATGTGTGTATATGCATCTATGTATGTGAAAGTTTGTGTGCAAGTCCTTGTTTTTTGTGCATGTGTGCCTGCATATGGGTCTGTGTATTTGTGCACATATGGGGTGTGTCCGTGTGTGTTTGTACTATGTGTGTGTCACTTCATGCATGCATGTGTGTGCATGTGCATGCTTGTGTGTGTATTTTCATGCATGTGTTTGTGTGCATGCAAGTGTTCACATGTTTGTGTGTGTGTGTTTATTTGTATATGTGTGTTTGTGAGCATGTGTTCACGTGTGTGTGCATGTGCATGTGAGTGCATTTGTGCATGTATGCATGTGTGCAATTTTTAGTGTAAGCATGTGAGGGTATATTTATGTGTGTGTGTGTGCCTGTGCATTTGTTTGAATGTTTGTGTTTATGTGTGCTTGCATTTCAATTTGTTTTAACATGCATGTGCGTGCATGTGGATGCACGTGAGTGTGCTCATGTGTATATGTTTACATGTCCATGCACATACATGTGAGTGTTTGTCCTTGTGTATGTGTGTGCCCGTGCATTTTATGTACCTCTATGTGTAGGTGTGTATGCATTTGTGTGTGTGTATGTCTATATCCATGTGTACGTGAGTGTGTGGTTACTTGATCATGTGTGTATTTTTGCATGTGTGCATGTGCTTCTGTGTGCATCCATGTGTGCATGTGTTTGTTTGTGTGTGCTCATGTGCAAGCATGAGTGCATGTTTGGGTGTTGGTATTCTTGTGGGTGTGTATGTTGTACATGTGTGTGTTTTTGAGTGTGTTTGCATGTGTATATATGTGTGTGTGAGTATGCATGCATATGTGTGTGTGCATGCACATGTGTGTGTACATGTATATGCTTAGTTTTTATGTATGTATGTGTGTGTGAATGTGTGTGCATGTTTTTATATTTTATGTATTCATGTGCATGCCAATGTGTGTGTGTATGTGTATGTGTGCATGTACATGTGTTTTTAGTGTGTGTGTGTGTAGGTGCATGTGTTTGTGTGTGTTGTATACACATGTGGGTGCATGTGTGTGTTGTTGTTGTGTGTGTGTGTGTTTCTATGTGGGTGCACGTGTTAGAATGTACATGTTTGTTGCTCTATGTGAGCACATATGTGTTGGTGTGTGTGGTATGTTTGTGCATATGTTCATGTGGCTATGCAAGCGAATGTGTGTGTGGGTATGTGTCTACATGCTTGTGCATGTGTGCATGCATGTGTATATTTGTGTGTGGGGGCATGTGTGTGGGTTTATATGTGTGCATGCATGCATTTGTGTGTGTGTGTGTGTGTGATTGTGGGTGTGAGTGTGTGTGGGTGTATGTGTAGGTGTGTGTGTATATGCATGTATACATTTGTGTGAGTTTGTGTGCTAGTACACACATGTAAATATTCTTATTTGTGTGTTCTCATGTGTTTAACTTTTTGTGCATGTGTGTATGTTTTTGTGTGAGTGACTAGTGCATGTGTGTATGTACAAAGGCACTTGAGTGTGTGGGTGCATCTATGTGTGTATGTATGCATGTGCATGTATATGATTATGCATGTGTGTGTGTGCATGTGTGTATGAGTGTTTGCTTGCGTGCATGTTTGTGTATGTGCATGTGTTTGTCAGTGTGTATGTCCTTGTGTGCATGTGTATGTGTGCATGTCCATCTATGTATGTGGACATGTGTCTACAAGTTTGTGTGGTTGTGTGCCCACATGTGCATATGTATGCATGTGTGTGTTTCTGTACTTATGTACTTATGTGTATGCATGTCTGTGTGCACTATCTTGTGTGTGTTTGTGCTTGTGTGCTCACACGTGCATGTTCGTGTACATGTATGTGTATGTGTGTTCATGTGCATGTGTGAGTTTGTGTGTACATGAGTCCATTTGTGTTTGTGCATTTGTGGATGTGTGTGGGTGCATATTTGTGTGCTTTTACGAATCTGTGCATGTGTTTGTGTGCTTGTGCATATGTGAGTGTGCATGCAGGTGCAAGTGAACATGTGTGTGTGCTTGTGTGTTCATGTGTGTGCATGTCTATATGCATGCATGTGGTTATATTTGTGCATGTGTGTGTGTACCTACATATGTGCTAGTGTGTGTGGGTGTTTATATGCACATTTTTCTTGTGTGTTTGTGTATTTGTGAGTATGTGCATGCGTGTGCATGTATGTGTGTGTGTCCATACATGCATGTGTATGTGTGGATAGGTGTGCATGTCTATTGGTGCATGTGTGTGCATTTTTGTGCATGCAGTATGTGCTATGTGTGTGTATGATCATGTCTGTGCGTAGGCATGTATGATGTGTGAGTGTGTCTGTCATTTCTATGTGTATGTATGTATCTGCATTCATGTGTGCAAACACAGATGTGTGTGTGCATGTGTGCATCTTTACATGTCTGCACATGTGTGTATGCATGTGTGTATATGCATATGTGTATGTGTGTGTATGTGTTTATGCATTTTTGTGTGTACATGGATGTACATAACTGTATCTTCATGTGTGTGTGAATGAGTGTGTGTGTGCATGTACATATGCATGTGTGTGTACAAGTCCATGTGTGTGAATACATGCGTGTGTATGTGTGTGTGTGCAAGCTCATGTTTATGTGTGTGTGCGAGCATGCATGTGTGGTCACATGTTTGCATGTGTGTTTGTGGTTGGTCGCATTTATGTGTGTGCACAAGTGTGTGTGTGTGTGTGCATGTGTCTGTGCATGTACATGTATAAAGTTATTTTTGTGTATTCATATGGGCATTTGTGTAGGTGCCTAGGTATGTGCATGTCTGCATGTGCATGTGTGTGCAAGTGGGTGTGTGTTTGTGTGTGCTTGTGTAGGTGTATATGTGTGCATGCATATCTGTGTGCATATGTGCATGTATAGGTGTTGTGCCTATGTGTATGATCATTTCTTTGTGTGTATGTGTCCATGTGTGTATGAAGGTGCATATGTATGTGTGTGTTTGCATATGTGTTTGTAAGTGTCTTTGTGTGTATGCATGCCTCTATCTGTGTTTCTATGCATGTGTACATGAGTTCGTGCATGTATAAGTGCGTGCATGTGTTTGTGTGCGTGTTTATACTCGTGTGTCTATGTGGGTGCATGTCGTGTATGTGTATGCATGTGAATACACAAGTGTGTTTGTGTGCATGTGTGTGTTAGAATGAATGTAAATGTGTGTGCGTGCACGTGTTGTTGTTGTGTGTGTATTCATGGGCATGATGTGTGTGCATGCATGGATGTGTGCATGTATATGCATGTGTGTGCATGTGAGCATGTGTATGTACTTGTGTGTGGGTGCATGCGTGTGTGCTTCTATGAGTACATGTACATGCAAGTGTGTACAAGTTCATTTGTGTGCACATCAGTGTGTGTGTGTGTGTGCTTGTGCATGTATGTACATGTCTACATTTATTTATGCATGTGTTCATGTTTGTGTGCTCATGTGAGTGTATTTGCTTGCCTACGTGCAAGTGTTTATGTGTGTTCATGTATGTGTATATGGGTATGTTTGCATGTTTGTGTGCATGTGTTCGTGTGAGCGCAAGTGTGTGCATGCTTCTACATGTGTGGGTGCATGCAAGGATGTGCATGCTCGTTTAAATGTGTGTGTCTATCTCTATTTTTTTGTGTGTTCTTTTGCATGAATGTGCTTTCATAGTGTAAGAGTGTGCATGTGTGTGTGATTGTGTGTGTGTGTGTTAGAGCACATGTGCATATGTGTGTGCTTTCATTCATGTGTGCATGCACTTGTAAGTGTTTGCATGTGTGTGTTTGTGTGCTTGTATAGGCATGTATGTGTGTGCACATACCAATGTGCATATGTGCTTGTGTATATGTTGCCCTTGTCTGCATGAGTGCATTTCTATTTTTGTGTATGTGTGCATGTGACTATATGTATATGTGCATATGGTCATGTGTCTATGTGTGTGTTTGTAAGTATTTTTGCATAAGTGTGTCAACATGCATGTGAGTGTCTATACGTGTGCATCTGTATGAGTGTGCATGCTTGTACTTGTGCATGTTTGTGTGCATGTTTGTGTGCATGTTTTTGTTTATGTGTGTGTATATGTGTGTGCATATACTTGTATATGTGCATTTAGCATGTGTATGTGTATGCATGTGTATGTGTGAGTGTGTGTGTGGTTGTGTGTGTGGATGCATCAGTCTATGGGTGTGTGTGCTTCGGTGCATGAGTGCATCTGAATGTGTTTGGGCTTATATGTGTGTGTAGGTGCTTGCATGTCTGCTTGAAAGCATGCATTTGTGTGCGTGTGTTTTTGTGTGTGTGTTTGTGTATGTGTGTGCATATGTGTTTGCATGTGTAAGTGCATGTATGTGTATGTGCATGCATGTGTGCATTTGACATATGTGTATGGGTGTGTGCATGTGTGTGTTTGTGTTTGTGTTTCTGTGCAAGTGTGTGTGTACATGTTTGTGTGTTTGAGTGCATGTTTGTGAATGTACATGTGTGAATGTGCAGACATGTTTATATGTGTGTGGATATGTGTATCCGTAAGTATGTGTGCATGTGCTTGAATCTATGTGTGTGCATGTGTATGTTAATGTGTGCATATATGTGTGCATGCATACACAAGTGTGTAAATATATGTGTTTATTTTTTGTGAGTGTATTTGTGTTCGTATCTATATGTGTGCTTGTCTATCCATGCTTGCATGCTTTTGTGTGCAAGTTAAACATGTGTTTCTTCTTGTGTACTTATGTGCATGTGCATGTGTACATGTATGGTTGTTAGTGTATGTGTGTCTGCATGCTTGCTTCGTGCATGTGTCTTAGTGGGCATGTGCATGCGTGCCTGCATGTGTGCATATATGTGTACGTGTATGTATACATGAGGATGCGTGTGCATGTGCATGTGTACCTATGTGTGTATGTGATTATGCATGCATGCTTATGTTGGTGTTTAAGAGTGTGCATGTGTGTGCATATGTGCATGTGTGAGCATGCGTGTGTCTGCATGTGTACATATGTGTGAATGCATGTGTGTGTGCGTACATAAAATTTTTTTGTGTGTGTGAGTTTATCTACATGTGTATGTTTGTGTGCATGTGTTGCTGTGTATGGGTATTTGTGTGTATGTGTGTGTGTCCTGTGTGTTCCTATGTGTGCGTGTGCATATGTTTTTATGTGTGTGTGTATGTGCACATACATGTGTGTATGCACATACATGTGTGTATGCACATACATGTGTGTATGCATGTGCATACTTGTTCAAGTGTGTGTTTGCATGTTGGTGTGTGTGTTGGTGTATGTGTTAGTGCACATGTTTTTTGGTATATGCACATGAGTGTTAGTACATTTGCATGTATGTACATGCTTGTCCATACACAGGTGTGCATATGTGTGTGGTTATGCACGTGTGTATGTGTGCATGTATCTATGTGCATAAGCATGTGTGTTTGTCTATGTGTATGCATATGCGTAAGTATGTGTGCGTGTGTGTGCTTGTCTAGTTGTGAGCATAAGTGTGGGTTGGTGTGTCTACTTGTATGTGGGTGCATTTGTGTACATGTGCATGTGTGTGCATTTGCATTTATGTGTGTGTGCATCTAGATGTTTTCATGTTTGCATTTGTGTGTGGTGTGTGCATGAATGGGTTTATTTGGGTGTGTGTGAGTGTAAATACATATACATGTGCATGTGCGTATCTGTACTTGCATGTGTATGTGTGTACACGTATGTGTGTGTTTTTTTGTCTGTATGCATGTGTTCGTGTGTACATGTTTTTGTGAATGCACACATGTGTATGTGTGTGTGTGCACTGTTGTGTGTATTTTTGTGCATGTGTGCATGTTTGTATGCATATGTGTGTGTGCATGTGTGTGTGTGTGTATGTGTGTCTGCTTGTGCATGTGTATGTATATGTGTATCTATCTTTATACTTGTGTGTATGCTTATGCATATTCAGGCACATGTATGTGCATGTGCTTGTGCGTACATTTGTGTGTGTGCTTGTGTGTGAGTGGGTACATGCATGTGTGTGCTTTCATATTTATTTATATATGTGTGTGTGTGAATATATGTGTGTACCTATGTGCACATATGTTTCTTATGTGTGAATGTGTAGGTGGGTGCACATGTGTATGCCATGTGAGTGTGCAAAAATGCTTGCATGTGTGTGTGTGTGCCTTGGTGCGTGTGTGTGTCCATGAGCACACACATGCATTTATACATGTAGTTGTGTGTTTGTTTGCATGCATGTGTGCATGTATGCATTTTTTAGTGTTTGTGTGCATGCATAGATGTTTGTATTTGTGCATGTGTAAATGTTGTGTGTGTGTGTGTTTATGCATTTATAAGTGATTGGGTCTATTGTTGTGCATGTGCATGTGTATAAATGTTCTTTTGTGTGTGTTTGTGCATGTGGGTGAGTCTTCTTATACATGCTTGTATGCATGTGTGCACACGTGTGTGTGCACGTGTGCACCTTTTGGTGTATGCATGTGTGTATATTTTTACATGTGTATGAGTGGGTGCTTGTCTGAGCGTATGAGTGTATTGATTTGCATAGGTCCGTGAAAACTTGTTTGTGTGCTTGTGTATGTATTTGAGTATCTGTGTGAGTATGTTTCTTAGTGTGAGTGCCTATGAGCATGAGTGCAAGTGCTTGTGTGCATGAATGTTTGTTTGTGTCTAAGGGTACATAAGTGTGTGTGTGTTCATATATGTACTTTTGTATGTTTGTGTGTTGTGCATATATGTGTGCATTTTTGCATGAATGCATGCATGCTTTTATGCATGTGTGGTTGCATTTGTATGTCTATGTGTATGCATGACTAGATGTGTATCTATGTACATGGGTGTGATTGTTTATTGGTGTGGGTGTGTGTGTACATATGCATGTGCATGTGTGTTCACATATGAGTGTGTGTGTGTGTGTGTGTATATGTACATGTGTATGTATGTGTGTGTACAAGTGCATGCGAATGTTGTGTATGTACATGTGCATGTATACACGAGTGCGTGTCTATCTATGACTTTGTGATTGTGTATTTGTATGTATGTCTGTGAGCATATTTGTATGTGTGCATGTGTGTGTATGCATGCTTGCTTGCATCCCCATGTATTTCTGTGTCTATGTGTGATTGTGTGAGCTTGAGTTTGTATACATGTGTGTATATGTATTGTGAGTGCAAATTTTTGCATGTTGTGTGCATGCATGCATTTGTGTGTGTGTGTATGTGCTTATGGAGGTGTGCATGATTATCTGACTTTGTGTGAATGTGCATGTGTGTGAGTTTTGTGCATGTGCATTTGCATACTTATTCATGTGTGTGTGTGAGTGTTTGTAGGTGCATGTCTATTATTGCATGTGTTTATGGGTGTTTGTGTCACTATGCCCATGAATGTGTATATGTGTGTGTCTACTTTTGTGTGCATGTGTTCATGCATGTGTATGTGTGTGTGCGTATCTACTTGTGTGTGTATGTGTGCATGCATGTGTCTATATGTGTGTGTTTATGTGTGTTTTTGTATGTGTGTGCAAGTGAATGCATATGTTTGTGCATGTGTGGAGAGTGAGGTCTTTCTATAAGTCTTTGTGTGTGTGCAAATGCATGTGTTTGTGTTTGCATGCATGTGTATGTGCATGCATGGAGTGTGCACATGCACACATGCATTTGTGTGTGTTGCTGTGTATGTGTGTGTTCATGTGTGTGTGTGCATGCATACATTTGATTGTGTGTCTTCACTTGCATGTGTGTGTGGACGTACATGCATGTGTGTTTTTATGGGTGTATGTGTGTATGCATGTCAATGTTTGTGTGTGGGCCTATGTATGCATATGTGTGTTCATACATTTATGTATGTAAATGTGTGTATGTGTGTGTTCATGTTTTGTGTGTTTATGCATGTGCATGTGTGCATGTTTGTGTGTGCGCACGTGTATGCATGTGTGTATGTGTGTGCATGAGTGTATTGTGCATGATTGTGTGATCTTGTGCATGTGTGTTCTTGTGTGCACATGAATGTGTTTGCGACCATGCCTTTGTGCATGTGTGTGTTGTGCACGTGTGTGAGTGCATGTGTGTATGTGTGTGTGTGCCTATATGTGTTTATGCAATAGTGTACATGAGTGCATGCATCTATTATGTGTGCTTATGCATGTGCCTTTGTGTTCATTTGTGTGTGTATGCATAGGTGCATTCATGCATGTGTAGGTTGGTGGTTATGTGTGGGGAAGGGTAGAGGGGGTTCTGTAGTAGTGCATGCATGTGTGTTTCTACTTGGGTGTGCATGTGTTTGTGCATGCATGTGTGCTGGTGTGTATGTTTGCGTTTGTATGTGGGCATGCATCTATTTGTGTCTGTGTCTATGTTTGTGTTGTGAGCATGCAGTGTGTGTATGTGTGGGTGTATGCACATGCTCATGTGTTTATGGTTTGTGGGTGTATTTTTGTATGCATGTGTGCATAGGTACACATGTGTATGCACATGTTGGTGCATGCACCGATGCGTTTTTAATATGTGATTTTGCATGTGTTCTTGTCTATGTGCATGTGTGTATTTGTATGTTTTTGCATGTGTGTGCAGGTGGTCTGCATGTACTTTTATAAATGTGTGTATGTGATAGTGAATGCACGACCATGTGTGTGTTCATTTGTGTGTGATTGTATGTGTGTGCATGTGTGTTTGCATGTGTATACATGTGTGTATGTGCACATTTGCATAGGCTGGTGTACATGTGCATGTGTTATTATGTGTGTGTGTGTGTGCGTGCGTGTGCATATGTGTGCATGTGTGTGTGTGAGTGTGTGTATTTGCAAGTGCATGTGCACATACTTATTTGTGTGCATGTGCATGAGTGTGCATGTGTCAGTGCATGCTTGTGCATGTGTGTGCGTGTATGATTGTGTGTGTGTGCTTGTGTATTTTTGTATGTGTGAGCTTGTGTGTGTGCATGTGTGTGTACCTATTGATATAATCTTTGTAAAGCTAATGCATAAGAGGAGCGTGAGTTGTACTTTTAAACCTTTTGATATTTTTAAAATTTTTTCTTAAATTTAAATTTAGCAATCATAAAACTATTGATTTAATAATTTTACTAAATTAAAATATTAAAAGAAAAAGGAAATTTAATAATTTAAAAAACATTTTTAATAAAACATTTATTACCTAATAAAAATAGTTTTGTAAATTTTTCCATATATATTTTTAATTAAATATTTTTTAAAAAAAGAAATGTCATAAATTACATATTAACAAAAAGTATAAGTGACGAGATGTTTATTTGGTTTGACTTAACTTGTGCCTACATCCACCCCCAATCAATAGAAATTAGAATTCCACTAGCAAAGTTACTTTCTTTGCCATAATATGTAGAGATAATCCTTACAAACCATATATTTTTTGGTAGTAGGTATGTGTTCACTATCTCAATCTCAATTATTAAAGCTTATAATATTAAAGCATAATACAAAATAATAATTAACTATAATGTTTCACTACTCACTTATAAAAGCACACCTGACACAAGTTTATAAACTATAATATTGGAATATGAATTTATATATGAAAAGGGTTGAAACAATACAAAATATTTAGTTTTAAAATATTAAATCTAAAAGATTTATCAATATGCATTAACGTTATTAAAAAATTGAATCAACAAAGACCTTTCTTTAATATAATATTTTTAGAAATATAAGAAAGGAATAAATAAATAAATAATCAATTGTAAAGAAGTTACTAATAAGATGTGCAATCGAAGAGAATGTTGAAACAAGAAAAAGGAAAAATAAGTTGTAAACATGACACTAGCAAAGGCGTCAAAATCGGATTGCAATTTTTGGTTTCACTTTGACTTTCAAAAATATTGATGTAACAAGATTAAAATCATTAATCCTCTAACTCCTAAGGCTCCTTTATTTATATTAGAATATTTATACTAAAATAATTTTTTTTAAATTGCTAGAAATGGACTTTCAAAATTGTTGTTACATTTTGGCATCCAAAATAAATGCAAATGGCTTTCCAAAATACTTATTATGAGTGAGAACAACTACTACTATTTGATCTAGAAGGATGGATCAAAAATCGCAATCAAAATACTTAATAAAAGGTCCAAATCTAATCCAAGCCAAAATTGATCTAGATCATTAAATCCTACATTTTTGAAGGACAATGTTAATGCGAAAGAGCACTATTCACAAAGACGAAGATGATCTCAGTAATTTGATTGAGCTTTATGGATGGATGGTTAGATGAAATAAATTGTTCACATATACAAAGAAAATTTTAGCTATTTGATTAGGTTTTATATATAGAGGGTAGATGAAAATTACTATTCAAAATGGTGGATCTAATCATATTAGTTTGATCAAGCATGTCAGATGAATGGTTAGATGGAATCTATAGTTCATAAAAATGGATTTTCTCTTAATCGTTCAATCATGAAAATGCACGATCGGACAACATTGGTTCACTCTATTTCAGAAGCAAATAGGGTCGCTTTTTAGTCCCACATCATAAGCTTTTATAGGATGTTTAGCATTTATAATACTTCCTCTATGCATAAAGGTTAGCCTAATGGGGTTGGCTGCTCTTGGTGCTCTTCGCCCGTTACACCTTAGCCTGTTTGAGAGTTATTTCTTGACCTGATTTAATCCAAGTTGCATAAAGAATTGTGTCATGATGGAGACTCAGGTTTGACCCAATTTGATTCACCATGCCTCTTGATCTGTGGCTCCCTCAGGGCTTATAGCCCACCAATAGATTGGGCCACTTGGCCTGAGCCTTTAGGCTTGGCCTATGTAGGTGGTTAAGACAAATATTAAAAAGCCACCTTTTAAAAATTATTTTTTTTACTTTTAAAACATTTTTTTAGCAACTAAAATAAATAAAATATTTTTATAAGTACTAAAATAATAATTTATAAGAAATTAATGATCACACAAGTGAATGAATGATGCTATGCAACTTAATTGTGTCAGATATAAACAAGTGTTAAGATAAACAATCAAACCAGTAGATGTTTTAGAGATTGAGTCTTATTGGTGAGCAAGTCTAACAAAAATTTTATTAGTGACTTCTTGATATGTAATTTCAGCAACAGCTGTAGCATGGCCACCATCAATATTTGATATTTCTTCACTTGTGGATTGCTCTACGAAATATTTTGTTAATTATTCTTTAATTAATTTATCTTACATGAGCTTGAGATAGATGGTCTAAAACACACTCAAGAAAGGTATCATAGAAACTATCACAATTGCTTTGTTATTATGAAACAATTAGTTCTATAACCAATGGTATGATAATATCTGCATTTGATGATAGCAAAACCATTGATAAAATAGAGAAATAAAAAGTTATAAAGCATGCAAGCATACATATGCTCCCCCTATATTCTTGCTTCTCCTTAATATATGAAATTCATATAATTATACCACAAACTTGGGATATAATTAATGTTTTCTTATTTCACACCCATCTCTCCCCTTTTTTTACTATACATCAAAAGATAAAATAAGAGTAAACATGTAAACAAGGAGTGTACACAATAATATTATTTATAAATAATTTGTCTTTAAACTACCAAGGGTATAAGTTATAATAAATCTTTGCAAACTATTACATCAAAAACAAAAATGATTTATTAATTAATAAGCATAAAAAATGTTAATCATGAAACTTTATAAGAAAAATATTAACAACCTTAAACAAATATAACAATACTAATTTGTTATCATGCACTCTACCTATGTTTAGTTTAATAGTATTTATGATTTTAACTTTATTTCTCTCTTTATGTGTATTTTGTTAATTCTTGTAAGAAATCAACTTAAAATAAATCTATAAGATTAAACATGCTTGTAAAAGTTTCTCCCCTTTTAAGTTCAAAAAGGTAAAAGGATACACAATACAAAGATAGATTTGCATCTATAGGTTGTAAGAACTACACCTAATTCTTAATCATAAAACTACTTGTTAAAAATTCTAATCACAAAGACTAAGAGAGTTTGATTATAGAAATTATTTGTAATTTTAACACGATGATATAGACTAACAAAGAATTTTGATTTGATTACCATAAATCTCTTTCATAAAATAGCAATAACATTCTAGTATTTATCCAAGAAATTATTTCTTTAATCTTAATTATTGAATGTTTTAATAAATATGACCAAGGATGCACTTAATAAATAAATAAATCAACTCTCCCTAAGTTTTAGTACTAGACTTTCCTCCTTTCATAATCACTCAAATGGGTTAATCCTACTTAAGAACAATGTAAGCTTGTTAAAGGTTTCAATAGATAATGATTTGGTAAATAGAATATTTTATTATTAAAAGCAATACTACATTTTAAAATTCATCTACAACAAGATGAAATAATAGAATAATAATTTTGCAAAATTCTTCTTAGTTTCTTAGCAAATTCTGGGTTTTACACATTATTATGTGTTTCCTTAATTTATAATAAATCTTGTGAGATCTTAACATATATAAACACTATCTATCACATTAACCTCCAAGTTGAATTCATACAAATTATATCTTTGGAATTCATAACTTACATTCGTCAAAAAGCAATTTCACTTACCTAACATGTAGTCATTAACTTAATTAAATGACATAACTTTAATGGCACACTAAATAGATTCATATTGCATATATTAACAACTTAATAATCTAACTAGAAAACCATGTTAATCTAGTTTTTCATGATAAAAAATCCAAAATATAATAAATATTGATACTCTCATCTTTTTAAAACTCTTAAAAGTAAGCTAGCATTTGACATTCAAGCTATATATAAAAACATGAACTATTAAATTGCCTTAAAGGGATATTAAATAATTCTTATAAAGCTACTAAGAAGATTAAACAATTTATCTTAAAAATAAGGACCACACACATTTTATTTCATATTTTTGAGCCAAATAAAATGTAACATTAGAATTTGTATTCATAATACTATTATTTCTATTCATATGGGTTAAAGGTGGAGCATGCATAGGCACATATGAATGAGGATAAGAAGTAAAAGAACTTGAAGTTAAATTAATAAACATTTATTTTAAATCATTTAACTCTTTTTCTATTGAACAAAGTTTTGTTATGTTTTCTTTCAAAATAAAAAATTCTTTTCATAAAGAAATATTTTCACATTTAAGGAATCAATACATGAATTTTCTATGCCTAAATATGTCTCATATTTATCAAATTTACTTTGTAAAATACTTAAATTAATAGCATGTAAAAGTAAATCACTTTAAAGTTATTCATTTCTAATTTTGATCTCATTGTGTTATCTTTCTAATAAATAAACATGATGTTCTTTTTTGTCATATTTTACTTTAATTCTAGCATACATCCCAATCAATTTATTATGCACAACTATAAGTTCATTAAATGAAATAATCAAATCATCATTACTAACAATATGATTACCACTACTAAAAGACAAATATTGATTCTAATTTATTGAGGCAAAGCAAAATAATGATAATTCATGTTTTTAGCATTTTTTGCCTTAAACTTCTATATTATAGATCAAAATAATTTGAAACAATAAATAAATATTTAAATGAAAATTATAAATCAAAATTAACATTTAAAATAAGAGGTTCAAAATCAATTTTCTATGAAGAAAAATTTTGATCTTCAAACATAAATGGATCCATGTAGTTAGCAATATAAATAAAATCATTTATTTAATAATTTTGTTAAATAAAATGTAAAAAAAATCAAATTTTTGAAGTTCTAAAACAATTTTTTTAAAAAATATTTTATGCTTAATTAAAATAATTTTAATAAATTTCGTTTATATGTGTTTTTAATTAAATATTATTAAATAGAGAAATATCATAAATTGTATAATATTAAAAAATAAAAAGTAACAAGCGATTTTTAGGTTGTTTGGTCTAACATGTGCCTACATCCACCCCCAATTAAGATGATTAGGAATCTACTAGGAAAGCCACTCACTTTTATCATAGTAGGTAGAGATAACATTTATAAAGTGCACCTATTTATCATAGTTGCCAGAGGTTTAGTATCATAATCTCAATTATAAAATCTTAAAATATTAAAGTGAAATACAAAATTATAATTAGCCATAATGTTTCATTGTTTACTTATAATAGCATATATAGAACAAGTATATGAATTAGGATGTCAGAATATGAATACATAAGTGTAAAAGGTTGAAACAATCTAAATGACTTAGTTTTGAAATATTAAATCCAAAAAATTCATCTAAATGCATTAACATTACTAAAAAAATAAAATTGATAAAGAACTTGCTTTAATATGAACGTTTTTAGAAAATAAAAAAGGAATAAGAAAATAAGTGATCAATTTTAAAGAACTCTCTAGTATATGTGCAATCGAAGAAAATGATGACATAAGAAAGAAGAAAAATAAGTTACAAACATGACTTAAATGTTAAAGCCAGATTATAATTTTTAGTTTTGCACTTTCTCTTCCAAAAAAATATTGATCTAAAAAGATGAAGTCATTAATCCTCTATCTTTTAAAACATCTCTATTTATTGTATTATAATATTTTAAATAAATATAATTTTTTTAATGAATATAAAAGTTCACCTAAAATAGTCATTATAATTAGATGTTCAAGAAAAAAAAACATCTTTTTGAAACACTTATTTTGAGTTGAAACAGTGATTTCCACCTGATATGGGAGACCTAAATAGAAGCCACTCAATTACAATATTGAATAAAAGGTCCATATCTAATTCAAGTGAGATTAGATCTCCATCATTAGATCTCACATATTGGATGGATGGTGTTCATGGGCAAGAGCACTATTCATAAAGGTAGTAATGATCTCATTCATTCAATCAAGCTTTATGGATGGATGACTAGACAAAATATACTATTAATAAATATAGAAAAGCTCATAATCATTTGATTAGGATTTACATATGGGTAGTAAGATGAAAACAACTATTCAAAATAGAAAAATATCTCATTCATTTGATCTAGTTTGTTAGATTAACAGTTTGATGGAATTTACCATTCATAATGGTCAATGTGATCCTTATTATTTGATCATGAAAATGTGTAATTAGATGGCACTAATTTGTTCTAGTTCAGAAGTAAATAGATCATCTTTTTAGTCTTATATTATAAGCTCATATATGATGTTTACATTTTATAATGCTTCTTCCACACATAAAGGTTAGCCTTATTGATTTGGCTTACCTCTGGTGCTCTTAGAAAGTAATGACCCAAGTGACTCGTGCATATATTTATAGATCTGACCTAACCTAATCCTATTACTTAATGGTTCATGAGTCTTTCTAACTAGTTATGCCTAAGCCAGTTCAAGAGTTATTTCTAAACCTAATTTAATCCACTTAGAGTCAAGCTTAACAAGATTTGGTTTATTTGATCTCTTAACCTATATGATGTTTACATTTTATAATGCTTCTTCCACACATAAAGGTTAGCCTTATTGATTTGGCTTACCTCTGGTGCTCTTAGAAAGTAATGACCCAAGTGACTCGTGCATATATTTATAGATCTGACCTAACCTAATCCTATTACTTAATGGTTCATGAGTCTTTCTAACTAGTTATGCCTAAGCCAGTTCAAGAGTTATTTCTAAACCTAATTTAATCCACTTAGAGTCAAGCTTAACAAGATTTGGTTTATTTGATCTCTTAACCTAAAGCTTCCCAAGGACTATTACCAAGAAGCAATTCGAGCTAGTTGGCCCCTACCCTTTGGGCTTAGTCATGTGTGGGTTGTTATGTCAAATTTTTTAAACTCATCTTTTAAATATTAATTATTTTTTTACTTTTAAAATATTTTTTAGCTATTAAAGTAAATAAAATATTTGTTTAAGTACTAAAATAAAAGTGCTTTCAAAATAATGATAATGTAAAAGAATGAATGGTGTTATGTAACCTAATTATAACATATACAAACACGTAATAGGATAAACAATCAAACCAGTAAATGTTTTAGAAATAAACTCCTAATGGTTAGCTACCCTACCAATAATATGATCGATAAGCCACTTTAGCTACAGTTATCGCAAGGTCACCATCACAACTTACATTACTTCACTTGTTAATTTCTCCATGAGACATTATATTAAAACTCTCTAATTAATCAAAGCTATAAGATCTTAAGACAATGATATGAAAGACACTTGAGAATAGCAATAGAGAATTAGACATAATTTTTTTGTTCTTGTAAAATAGATGGTGTCATAACCAATAGTAAACACCAATGTGGGTGCATGTGCATTTTGTGTTTGGGCATTTATACACATTTGCACATCATTTTGTGTGTGTGTGTGTGTGCGCACGTGTATTTTTATGTGTGTATATATTTGGTGTATGCTTATATGTGTGTGTGAGAATGTATATGTGTCTGTATGTCCTTATGTAGATGTGTTTGTGCATGTGTTTGAGTGTGTGTGAGTGTGGGGGGAGGGGGTATGTGAGCGTTTAAATGTGCATAAGTATACATATGTATGTATTTATGTGTGCATGTGGGCATGTGCATATGTGTGTGTGTGTGCATTCATGAGTATTTATGAGTCATTGTGTGTGAGTGTATATCTGTATGT
Organism: Vanilla planifolia; assembly: GCA_023846275.1. Classification (NCBI taxonomy): domain Eukaryota; kingdom Viridiplantae; phylum Streptophyta; class Magnoliopsida; order Asparagales; family Orchidaceae; genus Vanilla; species Vanilla planifolia. Next base: position 6,120,163 of record JAIUJO010000019.1, read on the forward strand.
TTGAGCTTACATGTGTGTATACATGTATGCATATGTGTGTGGATATATATTTTGTGTTTGTTGCATGTATATGCATGTCTGTGCGTGTATATTTGTGTGTGCAGGTGTTGGTGCCTGTGTGTGTGTGTTTTTGTGTGTGCATGCACTATATGTGTGTATGCATATAAATGTCTACATTCTTTTGCATGTGTATGTCTGTTTTTGTACGTGTGTGTGTGTATGTGATTGTGATGGGCATGCATGTGTGTGTGCATGTGCATCTATGCATGCAAGTGAGTGTGTGATCTTTTGTGCATGCATGTGCATGTGTGTGTTCTAATGCATGTACATGTGTGAGCATTTACTTGGGCATGTGTGTGCCTATATTTGTTCTTACATGTGTTCCTATTCATGTGCATATGTGTGTTTGTACACATGTGCATGTGTGTGCGTGTGCAGGTGCAAGATGCGTAGTTGTGCATATGAGTGTATGTGTGTGTACACATTTGAGCTAGTGTTTGTGCTTGTGTGCATGTGAATGCATGCAAGTGTGTTCGTGCATTTGGGTGTGTGTGTACATGCAAGCATTCATGTGTGCTCATGTACTTATGCATGTCTTTGAGTGCACTAGTATCTATGTGTGTGAGCATGTGTGTTCCTTTGAGTGTGCATATGTATGACTATATGTGTTTGTGTGCATGCTTGTGTTTGTATGTATTTACATGTGTGTATGCTTGTGTGCATGTTTATGTGGGCATCTGTGTATATGTGAGTGCGTTTATGTTTGTGAGCATGTGCATGTGTATGCATGTGTTTGTGTATGTGTGTGCGTGCATGTGTACATGTGTGTGTGTTCATGTGTGCCTACCTACAGGTGTGTGTTATTGTACATGTATGTCTACTTGTGTGTTCATGTGCTCTTGTGCATGTGTGTATGTGGGTCTATACATGCATGGATACATTTTTGCATTTGTGCAAATGTTTTTGCATGTGTATATGCCTACTTATGCATGAGTGTACAAGCACATGTGCGCAGATGGATGTGTGTGTGTGTGCAAGTGTATGTGTTTGTGCATGTATATCTATGTATCTATGTGTGCGTGTTCATTATTGTGTGTGTGTACTTGTGTGTGTTTGTACATATGCATGTTTTTGTGTATGAGCAAACATACGAGTATATGTTTATGTGTGTATATTTGTGTATGCACATGTGCATGTTTGTGCATGCATGTACTTGTTTGTTTTCGTGTGCATGTTTTTGTATGTGTGTGTGCTAGTTTACGTGTGTGCATATGTGTGTGAGTGTGTGGGTGTGTGTGTGCATCTGTGTGTATTGGTTTATGTACACGTGCTTATGTTTGTGCATATGTGTGTGAGTTTTCTTGTGTGTGTAGGTTCATGCAAGTGTGCTTGTGTGCATGCATCCATGTACATGTGCTTGTGTGTGTGTAGGTATGCATGGGTGTGTGTGTGTTTACATGTGTGTGCATGCAAGTTTTTGTGTGTGTATATTTATGTGTTATACTTGTAGGTGTGCATGTGTGTAGATGTTGGTGTGTGTGTGTGTATGTGTGAGAGTTCATGTGCCAATGTTTGTGTGCACCTAGAGGTATGTGTATTATTTTGTGTTTGTATATGCTGATATATGCTTTTTGCTTGTGTGAGCGAGAGAGTAAATGCATGCATGTTCTTGTGTGATTGTGTGTGCATGTGTGTATGCTAGTATAAGTGGGAGTATGTATGTGCATGTGGGCATGTGTGTACATGTGGGTATTTGTAGTTGTGTGCATGCAAGTGTGTAGGTGAGTGTGTGTGTGCCTATGTGCTTGTCATGCATACACAAATGTGTATTTTAGTGTATGTGTGCATGTGTGTGTATTTTTTGTGTGATCATATTCAAATGTGCGTGTGCATGCATGTGTGTGTACATTTGTGTGTGTATGTATGCATGTACGTGAGCATTTGTGTGCACGTGTACGCACCTGTGTGTGGATGAGTACATGGTTACAGGTGTGTGTGTGTGTGTGTTTGTCTTGTATGTATATACGTGCATATTTTTGTGTGCATGTACATATTTATGTGCAGCACACATGTGTCTATATGGGTGTGTGTGTGTGTGCTTGTGTTTGTGTGCATATGCATTTTTATGTGCATGCATGCATTTATATGTTTGTGTGTATGTGTGTGCATGTGTCTTTTCCTATGTGTGCACCAATACATGTGTGTGGGTTCGTATGTGTGCATATGTGTTCATATTTGTGTGCATGTGTGTGCATGTGTGTGCATATGTGTGCATGTATATGTGCATGCTAATGGGTGTTTATGTGAGCACATGTGTGCATGTGTATGTGCTTGTGCACATGTGCATGTGTGTGTGCATATGTGTGTATGCATGTGTGTTTTTGTGCATGTGTGTATGTGTGTGCATGTTCATGGGTGTGGGCTTGTATTGGTGTGTGCATTTGTGCTTGCATATGGGTGTGTGCTCCTGTGCATGTGCATGTGTAGATGAATGCATGTCGGTCTATTTTTTTTAGGTGTGTGTGTGTGTGTGTGTGTGTGTAAGTATGCATGTGAGTATGCATGTGTATGTGTGCACATGTGTATGTATGCATGTGTGTTTTATTATGTGTGTGTGTGTGTGTTGGTGCTATGTGAGCATGTTTGTGCATATGTGTATGTCTGCTTATTTGTGTGCATAGGTTCATGCATTTGTGGATGTGTTTGTGCAATAATGGGCACCTATGCATGCATGCATGTGTTCTAATGTAGGTGTCTGTGTGCTTGTGTATGCAAGTATGTGTGTGTGTGCAAGTTTGTGTGCATGTGTTTATGTGTGTGTATGTGTGCATTTGTGTTTGTGCATTCATTTTTTAGTGTGTGTGTGCATGTTTGCATCATTGCCTATGCATGTGTGATTATCGATGCACTTGTGTGTGCATTTTTTTGTGTTCTATGCAAGCATGAATGTGAGCTTGCAACTACATCTGTGTCTATGTGCATGGTTGTTCATACATGCATATGCATGCACACACAAAAACTCATAAGTTCACACACAAATATAAACATGTGCACACACACACACACACATAAACACATGCATAAGCATACATACCCATATAGGTACATGTGCACACATTAATGGATAGAAACATGCATATGAAGGCACTCATACATTCTCACGCTTCTACACACACAAGCACACCTACAAGTGCAGTCACACACACAGTGCATTCACCTATACATGCACAACCATACACATGCACACTCAAACATTATTGTACAAACACAAATGAACACAACCACACACACACACACGCATATGCACATAGAAATACACAAACACATGCATGAACACAACACACAAATGCATAGATAAAGACACACACATATGCATATCCATAAATATTCACACATGCACACATACATACACACACTCACACACATGTAAACACACAAACATGCATACAAACACAACATCCACATCTCACAAGCATGGACACATGCAATCTCACATGAACACCCACATACATGCACATGAACACGTGCATGTACACATACAAACACGCTCTCACACACACACATGCACACATATAAATGAATACACACACAACCACAATAACCCACATGCCCACATGCACACACAACACACACATAGACAAACACACCCACAAGTGCACTCACACACACACACACACACATAAACACATACATGCACACACACATGCATGAACGCATGTAGACAAACATACACATGTAAATGAATGCACAAACACACACATATACACACTCACACATGCCCACCCACCATCATAAGCACACATGCAAATGCATGCTAGGATAAATACACAACAAGGACAAATGCATGAATCTACACACATGCAAGAACGCATGTGTGCTTACGTATACAAATACATACATAAACCAACACATATACTTCTATTCACAGACTTACACACAAAGACACACACAAATGCATACACACATGCTCAAAAACACACATGCACATATGTACACATAATCCCACAAATACACACATTGTTGCATGAACATAAACATACATGCAAGCATGTGCATGCGCACATATGTGCACTTGCAAACACTCACATACAAATATACACACATGCATACTCATGCATGCACACACATGCACATGCATAAGAATGCACATACACACACACAAACACACTTGCACATGCACATGCATGTACTAATGCATATAGGTAGATACACACACATGTGCACCCACACACAAGTATGCACACACAGACACATATGCTAATACACAAAAGCACACACACACATGCATAAATACACACCCACATGCACACACACACACACATGCACATAGTGATGCATACACACACATGTGAACATAAGCACACACACTCACACGCATACCTGTACATATGCATGAACATAAACATGACCGCACTCATGCAAACAAACAAACAATCCCACACATTCACATAGATGCATGCAAGCACACATGAACATACACATTCACACCCATGCAAACACATGTGTCTTTGTGCACACATGCATGCACTAATACAAACATACATATGTGTGCATACACAAACACACACACACTCACACAAGCACATACACGTAGACACACACACAACTACACACATGCATACAGACAAAAACATGCATATATATATATATATAGGAACACACATTCACTTGCATAAGCACACATACATAAACACATGCACATAAACACATGCACACACACAAAGATTCATATATTCATGCACGTGCATACACACATGCAATCATACACAAATACACACACATACATGCACGCATATGCTTGCACAGCACACATGAACAAGCACACACATGTGCTCACTCATACACACATACACACACACATACATATACTCATGCATGCACACATAGGCACACACACATACACACACACACATGCGCACATGCACCCACATAGCTACAAACTAATGCATGCACCAACACACATGAATGAATGCACCCATGCACACACATAAGCACACACACACACAAAGACATACAAACACCATGCACACACACAATCACATGTACACACACACATGCACACACAAAAATAAAGACATATTGACAAACACATGCACATGTATGCACACACTCTTCAAACACATGCAAAAAAATGCACACAGAGAGACACACAAATGCACATGCATACACAAACACATGCACACCCATAAGCACACACATGCATGTACCCACACAACCACAAATACATACACAAACATAAATACAAAAAAAGTAAGAACATACACATAAACACACACACACACACAAATATGCAGACAGCTAAACACATGCACATGAAAGTTGACATTTACACGTGCTTATAAACACACACAAATATACACATGGACAAGTTGACACACATAAGAACAAAACCACATAAACAAATGAACACATATGCACACACAATTACATACACCCACATAAAAATACACATACAAATAGACATATGCAAATGTATGCAAACATATCCCAATGCAACATAAACATGCGCATACCTACAGAAGCTTACACGTATGCAAATTTATGCATGTCTACATACACAATCACATATAGAAACACACACATGCACATACACACATACTAACACACATAAGCCTAAACATCTACACATGTGTACAAACACGTAGGCACATGCAATCACACCCACAATAACACATGCACACATGCAAGCATAACACAACACACACAGACACAAACCACTTTCTCAGCCACACAAACATACACACATGCACAGTCAATCACACACTCATATGTGCAAACATGCATATAAACACACATGCAGTAGAAAACACACACCCCCATGCACACACCTGCATACTTACACACCCACGAACATGAATGCACATATACAAGCACATGTGTCTACACTCATAGACACACATGCACATATGCACTTACACACCCAAACATAGACATCTACACACCCACCCATGCACAAATGTGTGAATAGATGCACACAAATACATGCATAGGTATATACACACACACACATGGGCAGATGCAAATGCACTCACACATGTACACAGTCAATCATATACACATATGTGCATATGTACACACGTACAAGCAATCACACACACACATCCAAGCACACACACACACCCACACACTCGAACACACACGCACAGACTCTCACCAACACATAAATGTGCATGTATGCACACACAGACATAGACACAAACACACACCAACACACTACCCACCCACACACCTGAATGCAACCAAGCTTGCACACATAAACCCACATGCACATATACATTCATGCAAACATGACACATATGTTGATATGCATATATGTACATGTACATGCATGGACATGTATAGTGACACTTATACAAGCACACTCACACACACACAACTATCTCAGACACACAAAAATACACAAAAAAATGTACACACACACATATAAGAATATACACACATGCACAAGCATGCACAAATATATATTAACATGCAGAAGCTTACACACATGGTCATGCACACACACACACATAAGCACACACACTCATGCACACATACAAACAAACTTACACACACCCACCCACGCACTCACACACAGTAATGTGCACACAAAAATAGATAAATGCACACACACACATATGCATGTGTAGACACATATACACACACATATACCAAACCAAAACCACTCACACAAACATGAGCAAGTTCTTGTGCATAAACACATACACATTCACATAAAAACACATGCACACACACTCACATGTTTGCTCACACACATATATGTAAACAAGCTCAAACACACACTCTAACACACATATAAGACCATGCACACACACACACACACAAAAATGTATAGACATTCACATATAGGCACACACATGGACACACAAATGCACACAAGCATACACATTCACACACGCATGTGTAAGCTTGTGTCCATGAACAAAAAAACACATGTGCATCCATGTGCACAAATGCATATGCACATGCACATGGACATGCTTTTAGATGCACACATAAAGACACTCAAACACACACTCACACACATATACATACACAAACACATGTGCACACAAACATGCACACTCACATACACCCAAAAACCTACACACACATATAGTGATGCACAAACACACACTCACACAAATATAGACATGAATAGAAGTAAACACACTCACACAAATATGGACATGCACAAACACACACTTACACACACCTACACACAAGCACATAGTTGAATAGATGCACACAAACATAAACCCATGTGCATACATGCACGAACCTGCACTTGCACACACAAAAGTGCACACACACACACATGCACACATATGCACACACACACAAACATAGGAATGAACCCACATCCAAAGGCACACACACAAAAACACACATGCACACACACACACACATGCATACACACATTTATAATCACATGTATTTGTACATTCGCACTTTCACTCAAATAGGCATGCACATAGAAACATACAAGCATATGAACATGCACAAGCACAAACATGCACACTTACACAGACACACGTGCATACATAAATGCACACACATGCAACTACATACAACCATACACACTAACAAATGCATGCACATCCTCACACAAATGCACAAACACCCATATGCATGCACATATACATGCACACACACATGCATGCACATAAACACTGACATACACATGCATTCACACACAACAACACACACAAAGATACAAACATACAAATGCTCACACGCACACACACATCCAAATGCACACACACTTGCAAACACACACATTCACACAGACACATAGACACATAAACGCAAATGTGTGCATATGCACATACACAAACATGCTTATACAAAGGCATATACACACAAACACACACTTACATAGACACAAATACATTCCCTCACGTGCAAACATATAAACAAACACAAAAACACACACACATAGACAGACATGTACATGCACACAAATAAACAAACATGCACACGCATGACCATACACATGCACTTGCACATACATGCATTCACACATATGCCTATACACATAGACACATGCATTAACACATGCACATGTACACACACTGAACCACACAAGTACACAATGACATGCTTGCACCCACAAATACACATATGATGAAGACATGCTTGTATGTACACAAACACACACACACACACATACACACATACACATTCACACATGCATGCATGCACAACACACACATGCACATTCAAACAAACACAATCACACACACACACATACATGTGTATACAAAAAACACACACACACAAGCACACACATATATAGGCACCCACAAACACATGCACACATGCATGTATGCACTTATGTGCACACAAACTAACACATGCACATGTACACACATATGCACGATTGCACATGCAAGCATGCACACACACTTAGAAACACATGAACATGCACACTCATAGATTTAAAGACATATATACATAAGTATGAAAACACACACATAGATAGGGACACATATAGGTGCATGCCCTAGCCTAGAAACAAGCACACACCTGTGCACATAGATATGTACAAACACATGCATCTAAACACACACATGTGCACACACATACATGCACACAAAGGCACACACACTAGCAAACACCAAAACACACACACACATACACACGTAAACATGTACCCATGCACACACATGCCCACACACATCCACATGCACATGCTCAATTACATATAAGCACACATGCATATAAACACATACATGTGCTTAAGAGTACATGCACATGCACCCACAAGCACTCATGCACAACCTATGCATACACACACAAATGCCCCCACACACAAACACACACATCCACATGTAGCAACACACAAAAAGACATGTACATACATCCATAAAAATACACATGCATGCACAGATATCTATTCACCATTAGACACACACACATGCAAGCACATACGCATGCATATGCATGCATGCATGAATTCATGCACACAAACACACACACCCACATGCACACACACATATACATGCATGCAAACATGCATAGATGCAAGCAAACATGTAGACACAAACATGCACAGAGAAACACGGTCTCCTTGACACAAAAAAGCACTTGTATTTGTACATAAACACCCATGCAAAAGTTGACACATGCACATGTGCACACACACACTTGCACACATAGGTACACGCATGTGCTCACATATATACAAGATCATGCACATGAACAAATAAAAACATACACTAACATGCACGCTCACCCACAAACACTTAAGCACACACACACAAGCACACGCACATGCACATGCACATACACACACATGCACACATAAAAGCACAAACATGCACACTCACACACACACACAGGAAAACACGCAAGTGCATATGCACACCCTAATACGCACACAAGCACACACACACAGACATGCGTACACAGGCACACACATGACCACACATACACATACATGCATACAGACACACACTCAAGCACGAGCACACATGCACAAACACATGAACACATTAACACAGACACGCACATATGTGCACACACAAACACATTCACACACATGCACAAATGCATGCATACACCCACGAACAAACATGTGCGTGCATGTAGAAAAACATGCACCCACTTCTGTTCACGCACACAGACAACATGCAAACACATACACACATGCATGTAGACACATACAAACGTAAACACAAACACAAAAACACATATTCAGGCACATGCACATGCACACACATGCACATGCATATTTGCACAAACACATGTATGCAAACTCAAACATGCACACCCATAACACATACACCTCTACATATATATACGATCCCCAATGCACACAAATACATGAACATGCCCACACATACACACACGCACATGAAAATACATACACAGGAAGATGCATACATATGTGCACACACACAAACAGGTACACACAAGCACACATATGCAATCATACACACAAACAGATACACATGTAAACACACATGGACAAACACACACACACGCACACACTAATGTGCACATACACAAACACATACACATGCACATATGCACAAAACGAAAAGCATCCACACACTTGAATCACATACGTACAAAATCCAACACATGTGTGTGCATGCAAACACACACACATAGACATGCATATATACACAAACACATGCATACACAAACAAATACACACACACACACCCATGCATGCAAACCCACACAGACACATATGCACACATACACATATAAAAGCAACTAAACATGCTCACAAATATACACATGTGCATAACATGCACTGACAAATTGACACACACACACAAGTACACACACGCAACCACACACGTCAGTAGACATGCACCCACAAAAACATACACAACAGACATGTATACAAACACACATATACATGAACACCCACCTACATGCACAAGCCCACAAACATAAGCACACACGCTTGCAAGCGCACACACACGTGCATGAATGCACACAATTGATCGCACACACAAAAATAAAAACACTCACACACGAAACACATGCATGCACATGCACGTACACACACTTACAATAGATATGCATGCATGCACAAGAATGCATCTGCACACATATACACAAGCACATAGATGTACACATTCACACACACTCACACATATATGCATGTAGCCATGCACACACTTACCTAGAAGCACACAAACAAACATTGTTACATACATACTTACAAACACCAATACACACGTGCACACATATGCTTACATGTGCACACACACATATGCATACAAACGTGCACACACACACACACGCAAGCATATGCATGCACACACCTGCACATATACTAACGCACATATACAAGAATAATTACACAAGCACGTTTGCGCACACATAAGCATGCATGCACACATGCACATGTACACAAACACCTGGACACATACACACACATGCACACATATGTACACACACACACACATGCATGCACACATGCCTACATAAACACACAAATTCGTTAGCACACATAAATGTGCCACATACATGTGCACCTACACACATAAATGCACATGCAAAAAGGCACACATGGACATATTGATAAACACACATGCAAATGCATACATACACACACGCATATGCATGCACGCAAATGCATATATACACACTCACATGCACACGCTCAAACATAGACGAACAAGCATACACACAAGTATACACACACATGCACACTAATGCACAGACATGCACAAACACACATTCACACATAGACACATGCACATGCAAAAGCATGTACACAAACACACAAAAATAAGCATACACACATGCACACACAGCACCTACATACATGCACACACTCTCATACAACACACACAAGTGTACATGCTTCCACAAATGCACAAACAAGAAATACACAACACAAATAAACACATGCACGTATGCACATACTTAAGCACAAACACAAAGAGGCATACACACATATCTGCATACAAATACAAACCTGCACACAAGCACACACAAATACACATATGCACATTCACATGTAAAGATAGATGCACACACATGCCCACACACATGTAGATGCACAATCACACAATCATGTGCACAGAATCGTACACACAAGAACAAACACTAACTTACCACACACATGCACACACAAACACAAACACCGATGTATAGTACAAGCACATGCACACACATATTCATGTAAAGAATTGTGCACACACACATATGCATGAACATGTAGACATGCACACAAACATGTAGACACACGTGCACACACATACATAGACAAGAAGATAAACATATGCACACACATACACACACACAAGAATGTTGAAACATATGTGCTTGTGTGCACAAATACATGTATGAAGGCACACACAAACACCAACAAACACACCCCATAGACACATGTACACACACTCACAATCATGCATGTGCACACATACACAAAAATCACATACACATATGCCCCCTATGAAGACATACATAGACATACAAACATGCACGTGAATAGCCACACATGCACACAAATGCATGCACATGTACCCACACACACACACAAGCATGCATGCACGCATGCACACTCACTCACACACACAAAAGAATACACTCGCACATGCACAAACATGCAAACTCACACAAGAAAACTCACCTGTGCATGCACACATATGAAAGTAGACACATGCTCACCTGAACCTATATACACACAAGTACACACACAAACACATGCACACATACAACTGCTCACATGTGCACACACACACACAAACACATATGCACATTAATACAAGAACATGCACACCCACCATCACACACACACACACGTACACACATGAATAAAGGCACACTGGCACACATGCATGCACCCACCACACATAATCAAAACCACACACACATTTGCACACATACACACATGTAAATAAATTGACACACACACACAAACCCAAACACAAACATACTCACATATACACATGCATGTACACACACATACACGCACATGCAAACACACATAGATGCATGCAAACATGAAGGCACAAACATGCACATAAACACATGCAAACATACACACATGGGCACCTTGGAGCAAACAAGCACACATATTTCTACATAGACACCTATGTTAAACTATACACATTAGGTGGGCACACACACACCTACACACATAGGCAGACATATGCACTCACACACATACACATGCATGCATAGAAACATACGCCGACATGCACCCTCACTTATAGATGCCCAAACACACACATACACATGTGCACACACACATGTACATATTATTGTGCACATACAAGTACACACATGCACACCCACATGCACACACATGCACATCAAACACACAGGTGCATACACACACTCTAATGCACACACAAGCACACACATAGACACATGTGCACACATAACCACTACCACACATATACATACACATAGTAAAGACACTCTCAAGCACAAGCACACATGCACACAAACACACACACACACACACACTAACATTGACATAAACATGTGTGAGCACACAAACACATTCACGTGTATGCACACTTACATGCACACATGCATGGATACACATGCACAAACAAGTGCATGTGTGTTGAAAAAAATACACTCATGAACATGCTTCTATGAACACACACGGACAACATGCACACACACACATACATACACATACACATATAAGCACACACACACAAGCACACACACATGCACATAAACATGAAAATGCACATTTAGGCACATGTGCATGAACACACATGCACATGTACATTTTCACACACATATGCATGCCTACTCACACATGCACACCTGCATAAAAACACAACCCCACATACACACAGACGCCCACACACACAAGCTAAAAAAATAAAATGCATGAACACTCACGCACACACACATGTTCTCACACACACAGGAATATAAAAATGAGTATAAAAGAAGTTGCATGCACATGTGCACACACACAAACAAGCACACACAATCACACAAACACCATACATGCAAGCACATTCACACATGCATAAACACAGACACTAACATGCACACATGCACACAAACACACACATTATTATGCATGTACATTTACACATGCACACACATACACACACCCACACACTTGAATCACATGCATGCAAATGCCTACACATGTCTGTGCATATAGACAAACACATGTACACATGCATGTATGGATAAACACATGCATGCACAAACACACACACAACCCTTTACCTACTCATGTAAACCCAAACAGACATGTATGCACACACACACACAAATAAAAAGAAAAAACATGCACACACATATATGCATGTGCAAACATATGCACTCACAAATAGACAAACATAGGTACACACATGCATGCGAATAACAACACTCACACACTTGTACAAACACACACACATGACCACACACATGCATGGACAAGCACCACAAACACGAGCACAACTCATGCATACAGACACATACACATGTAGAGTTATATGCACACACACACACACACATACATATGCATAGTCACACAAACATAAGCACACCCTTGCATACACAAGCACAAAAACTAACTTAGTACACACACATGCTTGCACACATGCACACATGTATTAACACAGACATATGCAAGCACACATGTAGATGCACACACACACCAAAATGCATGAACACACACATATGCACAAGCACACATGATCACCTACACATACACAAGCACACATGCACATGTATTCACATGCATGCAAACTCATGCACAAATACAAAGAACCATACACATAGACATATACATATACAAACATGCATGCACACACATGTTGGCACAAAATAAAACACAAACGCACACGCGCTAAGAACACACATGTATGCTTACATACATGTGCATAGAAGGACACTAGCAAGCATTAGCACAAATAGGAACACACATGCACACATGCACATGGATATAGACATGAATACACATACACAAAGGCACGCATATGCATGCACATGTGCTGACATACACATGCTCATACACACACTCACGAACTCTAGCATGTGCACATACACACGAAGGAAAAAATGCACACACAAACACACTTTTGTGCATGCATGCATTCACATAGACATGTGCACACATACACACACACACACACGCATATGCACACATACACAAACATTTGCAAACCTCCACACACACTCCCACAAATAAAGACGTGCACATACACACTTGCATGAACATATACAAACACATAAACCACACATGCATAAACACATTCACATGCATGTGGATACACACACACATGTGCATAGCTACATACCAACACACACACACACACAGACATGAACATGTGCATGCACATAAATAGAGGCACACATAAGCAAATACACTCATACATACACACACATATGCACTTGTGCACAAAAATGCTTATACACATATGCACACTCATTCTTACACCCACATGCATGCATAGCATACACAAGCCTGTGTGCAAATAATGCGCACATACACACATAGACAAAAACACATGCACATGTAAACACTCATGCACAGACACCTAAACATTCACACACATACACAAATGCACATACAAGCACACATGCATGCATACACACAAACATGGACATGAAAGCACCTGTACAAATACAAATCCACACAGCGACACCCACACTAGAATGTAAACACATGTGTCCACATGCACACGCACACACACCCAAACACAATAACACATTTGCACACATGTACACACATATGCACACATACAGATGCATATGCACACATATACATGTTTAAACATAAGTACACACACATGGACACATAGACACACACATATGCACATGCACAACAACATACACTTGCATGCACACACATGCACAAGCATACATGCACACACACAGATGCATACATGTGTATGCACAAACACACAAGCACAAACATATACACACAATCGAACACAAACACACTTGATCTCACAAGAACACATGCACAGACACAAGTGCAAGAACACGTACACACTCACATTCACACATATATGCATGCACACAAACATTCATATGCACATGCATTCACCAACACACACACGTGCACATGCACATAGACATGCACATGCATACCTACACCCACACACATGCATACATGCACGCATTCACAAAACCATGCACACATGCTCACACACACCCATACATAAAACACACAAGCACACTCACAAACGTCACACATGTGCACAAATAAACACACATGTATACACACACACACACATAGACACATGAGCACATATACACAAACACAAATGCATAATTGCAGACACACAACACACACCCACAAACCCACACACACACATAAGACCATAAGCACACAAATGTACATACACACACACACATATACCCATAGAAACCCATTGATAGACACCCACAGATATACAAACATACACCTACAAATAGAGAAACACATGTATGCATGAATGCATACACAAAAACATGCGTACTTGAACACAAACACAAACTCAAGCATAAATAATGACACAAAAACTCACGCACAAAACACACACACACACACACATGCACACATTCAAACACACATGTACACACATAGAAACATATAGACACAAATACATGCAAGAAAAAGCACATGGACTTTCACATGCACATATAAACATGAGCATACATAAACAGTCTGATAAACATGAACACCCATATGCACATGCATACACACAAAGACATGCACATGCATGCACACACATATATGCACACACACACATGCACATAATCACATACACCCATGCACCTGCACACTTGCATGTATAGTAGGCACGTACAAACACACGTGTGCTTGCACATACACATGCACATAGACATGCACCCACACACAAGTACACACACACCCCTACAGAAGAATGCATAGGCACACACATCCATACACACGTGCACACACAAGTTTGTCATGTGCAAGCACACACACACATAGGTACTCACATATGCACACACATGCATGCACACATGGACACAAAAACATGCACAGACATGCACACTCACCCACACACACACAACCACACACAAATGCTTGAACGCTCACACATACACACACACACCCACACATGTATACATAAACGTGTACATACAAGCAAACAAGTATACACCCCCTCCCCACATAAACACACATACAAACATAAAGGAGCGTGCACTCATGCCAACGTACACACACATGCAAGTACACACAACAACAATCACATGCACACACACACACATATGAACACATACACTCAACCACACATACATGAATGCATAAATGCACACACACACACTCACACAAACACACTTTCTCCCATTCACACAAATTCACACACGCATGCATACACACATACATATATGCATGCACACATGCACAAACATACATGCACACTTTCATGAACACACTTGCAAACACACGCATGGACATGCTTGAATGTAAACACACGCATGCATGCTCACATATGGCATGTGCATACATGTACAAGCATACTCACATGCACACAAATACACACATGCATGCACATATACACACACACATGCACCAACACACATGCATGCAGACATACATGCATAAAATGTGCACACCAACATGCAGTTACAGCAACACTCCCACACACCCACACATGCATGAACATGCACACATGCACTCAAACGTGCACACAGATGCACATGCAAACAAAAAAAATACACGCACACACATACACACACACACATGTGAACATATGCATGCAAATACCAACAAACACATCCCATAGACACCTGCACACACTAACAGTCATGTATGTCCACAAACACATGCAAGACCCCACACACACACATGCACATGCACATGCCCACAAATGAAGACACAAACACATACAATCATGAATGAGCACAGCCAGCCACACATACACAGACAAATGCCCACACACACACACGTATGCACACACACACACACACACACATAAGAACACATGCACATGCACAAACAAACAAACACACACAAGCAAACTCACATGCACATGCACACACATATAGGAAGATGCACACACACACGCACACATAAACCCATATATACACAAGCGCACACACACACACACACATAATCACACGAACACATATACACATGAACACACAAACACACATCAACACACATTAATGAAGACATAAAAGCACATACACACATGCACATACTGACCCAAACAAACATACACGCATACACACTTGCATGCACACACTCATACACATGAACACAAAGACGTACACATGCATGCAAACATATATACACAAATATGCACACAAACACATGCACATAAATGCACATGTCCACACACACACACTTGCACATATAAGCACACACATACACTCAAACATATACACATGCACACATAAAAACATATACTAACATGCTCCCTCATCCACATGCACCCAATTACACACACACACATACACACACATTTACATATTAAAGCACACATACAAGCACACACACACACGCCTACATGCATTGCACACACACAGTTGTATACATAGACCATAATGAACGCACAAGCACACACACATGTGCACACACATCCATGACCACACATGCATATACCCAAATGCACACACACACTCAAGTGCAAGCAAACATGTGCACACACACACACACATGCACACACATATTCACATACAAGTGCATGCATGCCAACATACACATGCATAAAAACACAAGCACATAGACATGTACATAAACAAAAACATGCACAAAAGTGCAAATGCATACACATTCAAACACTCACACACATATGCACTCATTCAAACACATAATAATACTTGCATGCATAAATACATGTACACATGCACACAAACACCTACACAAAAACACACATACACACAACAAAGGCATAAACATGCACAAGTATACGCACAACCTCACAATTACACACACAGGCCTACGCAAAGGAACACACATGCATACACATACATTCACATGCTTAGGCACCTTGGCACAAACATGCACATGCATACACACATGCTCACATTCGTTAACATGGGTCCATGCAAAAGAAAACACATGCACACACATGTGAACACACATGTGAACATAGATGCAAACATACATGCAAACATACATGCATACACACACTCACCCACATGCACCAACATCCACATACACACACGAACATGCATGCACATGCACACACAGACACACGCATAGGAACACTCTTGCACACACTCACACACACATGCATGCACATACATATGCATATGCATGCACACATGCATGCACATGCACATGCTCACAGTCACATATACTAACACATGCATAAGCATGCACACACACATACAAATAAATACATAAGTAGACACACATGAACAAAAGCACATGCTCACATAAACAACATACACACTCGTACAAAGGCATGCACACGTAGACATGCACATATGTACAAATGCATATACATGCAAATGCATCCAAAAGCATCGATGCACACACACACAGAAATGCAC
Organism: Vanilla planifolia; assembly: GCA_023846275.1. Lineage (NCBI taxonomy): Eukaryota > Viridiplantae > Streptophyta > Magnoliopsida > Asparagales > Orchidaceae > Vanilla > Vanilla planifolia. Next base: position 6,139,042 of record JAIUJO010000019.1, read on the forward strand.
TTCTGCAGTACTCACACACACACATGCAAATGCACACACAGATGCTGACAAGAACACACATAGTAACACATGCACATGCCTATATACACATGCATACACAAACATATGCATTCACTCATGCACACATACCCACACACACTCACCCTTATGCACACAAATACATACACATTCACACACACACACACATAACCACACATGGAGACATAAACACATACACACACACATGAAATGCACACATACACATGCACACATGTGCACATCGATACAATAACACTCACACGCACCCATGCACATGCATAAAAACACACAAACATACACACACACACACACACTTGTGTGCACATGTACACAAACACATAAGCACCCAAGCACATAGATGCTCACAAACACAAGCACAAAAACCCATGCACACATTCACACATAGGCACCCACACACACACGTGCATGCACAAAGGGCATGTACACACACACCCATATGCACACACACATGACCACATGCACACAGGCATGCACACAAACACACACACATGCACACACTCGCATGTATGCATAAATGCATACACACACATTGCCAAAATGCATAGACACAAACACACATACGAAGACACATACATCAATCACACACACATGCACATGCATATGCACACACACATTTATAACCTACGCACACACATATGCATGCACTCATCCACAAAAGCAAACACAAATGCACACACATGTACACATACATGTTTACTCATGCATACACATGTACATACACACTCACACACACACGCATAGGCAAACATACATATACACAAGTGCACACTCATCAACATGTGTGCACATGCACACACACACATTCAAGCATGCACACATGGACATAAACACATCCATGCACATAAATAGACATGGACACACATGTAAACATGTATAATCATGCACACACATGGACTCATATACACACACACAAGCACAAATATAGCCACACGTGGATAAGCTTGTAAAGAGGAAACAATGCTTAAACACACACACAAAAGCACACATACACACACCTGAACATACATAGGCACACACACTAAGACATATGCATACATACAAATGCAAACATGCACATAAATTCATACTCACAAGCACATGCATACACGTGAATATACACATGCATGCACAAAAATACACACACGCATGCACACTCACTCAAACGCACCAACACATCCATAGAAACACATGCACACACATGCCTACATATACATACAGACAACCACACAAGTGCACACACATGCACACACACACACACATGCACACCCAAACACAGACACATATGCACACATAAACAAACACACGCATGCACAAATACATGTGCACACACATTCATGCATGCACAAACTCGCGAATATATTTGCACACACAAATGCACGCACGCACACACACACATACATGACAACTTGCACACACTCGTGCACACATGCATACACACTCACACATGCTCAAGCACACACAGTAGACACACATGTACATACATATGCACATAAACATGCACACATACACCCGCTCACAAACATGCTCACAAACATACACGTATAGTTAGACATGCACACACAATCATGCATTCAAATGCACATGCATATAAATCAAAGACACCCATGCACATATAGGCACACATATTGGCAAATAATGCAAACACACACACATATACACACACATGCACACACACATGCTCATAAGCATAGACACAAAAATATGCCTACATATGCACACACAAACACATGTGTACCCATGCACACACACCCACATGCACATGCACACACAGACATGCCTATGCATAGGCATACACACACACACACACACACTGGAACATGAGCACATAGCCACATACCTACACACAAAAATGCATGTAGAAGCACACACACACACACACACACGTGCACAAATACAAACACAAAGAAGGCTCATGCACACACAGACACTCTCACACACACATATGCCATCACACAAATAGATGCATAAACACACCAACACACACATGTTGGCACATGCTCATACACTTGCATAAAAGCACAAAAACACATATACACACATCTATACAAACACACATGCACACACAAGCATACAAATATGCACATACACACATGCACACACGTGTGCACAAATACAGACACAAATGCACGAGCACACAAGTGCACACACAAGCACCTGCAGACTACAAAACACATGCACACATACACTCACACACTCACACACATGCATGTAAATGCACATGCACACTTACATAGGCACACAAGCATAATCACCCATATGCATATACACACATGCATAAATACACACACCAGCACACATGCACACGCACTCATCCACATATACATGTGCCTACATCAACATACTCATATACACACAAATGAGCACTCATACACGCACACATACCTATATACCCAAACATTTGTACACACACATTTGCACGCATGGACACGCACACTTGCACACACACACATATGCAAATACAGACATGTAAACGCACACATCCTGACACACACATGCACATACATGCAATCTCATATGCACACATATAGACACTCACACACACATAAACGAACACCTACATACGCATACAAACACACACACACACACAAGCACAACTCATACATATGCACAAATACAAACACATGCACACACATACACAACACACAAACACACATAGACATTGCAATGCAGATGCACATGCACAAATACTCACACAAAATCATAAACATGCACACACATGCATGAACATACATAAACAAATGCATGCATCGACCCACATGTATGTGCTTTGATGCACAACAAACAAAATTCTATGCATGCAAGTACATGGTTGTCGACCCACACACACACACACACATGGATCCACACACATGCATAAGAATATGCACACACACACACAACAACCTGCTCTCATCGACACACACATGCACATGCATAGACATGCACACACACATACCCATGTACACAATTTTTTACACACATGCATGCATACACATACACACACATCCACACACTTGTAGCCACAACATACACATGGGCACAAACATGTGGGTGTGCACACTCAAAAGCACACACATGCACAACTCAAAAGCACACACATGCACACACACGGATAGAATCATGCATGCATACACACAAGCACACACACTCATGTGCATCCAAGCACATACATTCACACGTGACAACTAATGCACTCATACATAAATACACATGTATGCACTCAAACACACACACATGCATACACATATGCACACATTCACATGCACATGCATCAACACACACACAGAAGCACACACACATTAGCACATAGACATCCACATGTGTAAACACACATGCACACACACAAACACACACTCCCAAAGATGAGCGTGCATACACACACCTATGCACATACACAAGTGAATCAATATATGCTTGCACATATACATATATGCATATTAATAACCATGCACACAACACTCTCTCGCAAACAAAAACATACACACTCATACCGATGCACACATACATGTGCACAACACACACAAGCACACAAACATATACTTACACCCAAAAATGCACCCACACGCACACAAATGTGCATGTGTAAGCATGCATAAACATAAATATGTACTTGCATGTGCACACACACACACACTTGCATACACATGTATATACACACTCATACATGCATACACAAGCACATACACATGCACACACACACATGAACATCCATATAGACACATGCATACATACAAATGCATGTTTACAACCACACACAGACACAATGCACTGATACGCACATACACACATAAGTGTACACACTCACATGCACATGCACACACATGCAAAGACACACATAAGTACACACACAGTCATACACTTATACATGTGTGCATGAACATACTTGGATGAACATGCATACACAAACACAAATACCCACACCCACATAGATGCACACACAAGCATGAACAGTGCATAAAAACATGCTCAAGCTTGTGTGTACACTCACATGTGCAAACAAATAGGGACATGGACACACACATACACATGCACACTTACATTCACACATGCATACAACATAAACATGCACACAAATAAAACAATAAATTTAATAGCACACATACACATACATACACACCTCTAGACAACTACAGACACATGCATGAACCAACATACGCTTATGAATGCATGTATAAATGCACATTTGCAAGCATCCATCCACATCCAAGCACACCTACACATGCACATGCACACATACACACACACATACTTGCATACACCCTCACACAACTACAGATACATGCATGCACCAACATACGCATGTCTACGCATGTATACATGCACACTTGCAATCACCCATGCACATTCAAGAGCACCCCCACAAGCACATGCACACATACAAACACATATACACACACACGCACAACCACACTTACATGCACACATGAACTAAAGCACATGCACATGTGCACACACATACACACAGAAAGAGGCATAAACACAAGCACACAAACAAAAAATGTGTCGCACATGCATATGAACATGCAAACACATGCACACAAATATACATACGCATATACACATTAGCATACACACATGCACATACACACACTCATGTACACACACACACACATCAATGCATTCATATAGGTTATCTCACACAAAGATTTGCACACATGCTCACATGGAGACATGCACATATGCACACACATTCACTCGCACACACGCACACATACACACTCACATGCATAAATATACATGTGTACACAAACATGCATGCACATGCACATGCACACCATCAAACACAAATACATGTACACACAAGCGCACGTTTAAACATAGCATATAGACAGATGAACAAACTCACATGTGCACAACACAAACACACACATGCACATGTTTTTGCATATATACCCAAACATACAAATGTATGCATGCACATCAAGGCATACATGTGTACACACACACACACACATACACACACAAACACATGCACAAAACAAACATAAGCATTCATCTATACACAAAAATACAAGACAAGTTATGGTATTAATCCCTAGCCATAGTGCTTTATTTGACAATAATAAATCCTAAGTATTTTAATAAATTTACTTTTATGAATTTTTAGATTCTAAATGGCTAATATTCATATTTATAGGATAATTTAAAGTAAAAGTTAAATATGTGAAAGTCATCTTAGTTGAAGTGGTAAACCACTAAGAGATACTTTTTAATCTTACTTTTAGATATTTCAATTTCATTTTTAGAATTTTAAACTTGATTAAATTATTCCTTCAATGAAAATAAAAATTAAATTAATTAAATTATATTTTTAATATCTTTGATCATCGTATTTAACGTCTTTAATCCAATAAGTTGAATCCACATTTCTTAATTATTTGGTCAATATCTTCAAATTTTTATTTCAAAAATTATTTAAATAAATAATAAATAATAATAATGATAATAATAATAATAAATAAATAAATGCAATATTAAAAAACCTAATAAGTCACCTAAACTACTTTTAATTACATGTACATACACAAACATGTACATGCATACACACACGAGCATACAAAGGTGCACAAAATTAGGACCACACACACACATGACTGTACATACACCCACAACCAAATAAGTGCACACATGCACAAAAACACATGAGCACACACACACACACATGCATGCATACAAAAATTCACACATGTACTCATGGGTGCTAACACACACACACATGCATGCAAGCCCACATAAACACAAATACCTACACATGCACACAAAAACACACAAACACAATTACGAACGCACACATACATGCAAGTGTGCATGTAAATAAACACTCACCAGCAGTTAGATTGACACACACACATGCACACATAAACCCACACACACCCATGCATATACTAATAGACACATGTATCCACATGCACACATTTGTGCATGAGCCCATACACACATGCACACACACACGCATGAGCAAATGCACATAAGCACTCACGTACATGCACACACACGATGTACACAGACATCCATTCACATATACATGCTCACATACATGTAAGCAAAGAGGCACACAAACACATGCCCACATACAAGCACACATATCCATAACTAAAAGGCACACATACACAAGTACAAATACACATTTGCACACAACAGACATAGATGCATACGCATGTATACACACACACACAGAGGCACATGCATACATATAAGTACACAAACACACACATTCACAGACGTGTACATGCATATTAAAACACTCATAAATAGGCACATACACATACACTCACACGTTCACAACACACACACATGCAGACTCACACACACTCTCACACTTGAACGTGCACTCACACATACACACGTACACACATGTGCGCATGCACACACTAGAACCATACACACAAATGCAGACATGCACACATGCATGCACACACACATACACACATGTGCAAATACACATGTCTATGTAGAAACACACGCATACAAACACATGCACGTGCATGCACACATACACACAAACACATGTACAAACACCCATATGAACACATGCACATAGACACACATGTATTCCCATAAATACATGTTCAAGAATGTACATGCATAAAATCATACTCTTATGTGCATGCATGCACACACACATGTACTCATGCACATTCATGTAGATGCATGTGCACACATATGTACATACACTGACATGCATACACAAGCACATGAATACACACATGCACACGCATGCACAGACGCATATGCATGCACACACACACATGCACACATGCACATGTGAACACATAAACACACAATGTGCATGAATGCACATAAAAATGCACAAGCATGCATCCAGGCACAACACACACCCATATGCACAAACACACACATGCACCCAAGCATCAATAAACACACACATGTACACATTGGCCCATAGACACATAAGCATACACATGGTCATGCACACATGCACATACACACACACACACGCCAGCACACACACTCCCTACAAACATATGAACCAAAACACAAAAGCACGTGCACATAGATAAGAACAAACTCATGCACATCTACACATATGAAAGTGTAGGTATGCATGGTGAATAGCCATATATAAATACATGCAAACATGCACACACAAGCACACACATGCACCCACCCACACACACACACACATGCACAAACATAGACATATAGGAACTTGCATAAGCACATATATACACACACACACATAAGCAAACACACTTGCACATGCAAACATAAGAAAACACACACATAGTAGCACATGCACACATGTATGTACAAGCACACACACCTTCATGTGTGTGTGTGTACAAACACACACACGTGGATGCACATACAGTGACTCACATGTGCACACATGTACCTAAACACATACACACACACATACATGTGCCCATACGTGAACATATGCACATGCCCATATACACATGCATGTACACAAGCTCACACACACCCACACCTAGACACACACACACACACACGTACATACATACATCATACACACACACCCACACACACAAGCACAAACAAATACACACATAAACAAAAACATATGCACACACACACACATGCATAAGTACACTCATGTGCATCACACTCACTCACATGCATGCACATGTACATATAAGCATGCACACACATGCATCCAACCCACACACACACACACATACATTTGCACTCTCATGTGCATAGGAACACATGAACATAAGCACTCTAGCAAGCCCACACAAATGCACAACCTACACACACATGCATACACATATGCATACAAAGACACGCACATGCATGCACTCACATGCTTCATACACACACATATACACACACACTCACGAACACACCCACACCTAAAAACTCACATACCTACACAAACACATTCACAAGCACAAACAACACACACATACACAGCAAGCATGCATGTGCACATAAATGCACACATGCACATGCACATGCACATGCACATGCACACACTCACACCCACCCACACAGACATGTGAACAAGCACAAACTTGCATGACTACACAAACACACATGAATGCTTGCACACATGCACACCATACACACATTAGAATACACAAATGCACAAGTACACACATAGATGTACAACCACCCACACCCACAAACACATACCCACACACACATACACGCATGCATGCATAAGCATACATACACAAAAATATATGCACATGCACACGAACACAAAAATACATGCACAGTTATGCACATGCTTGAACACATATGTACACACATGCACATAAACACACACAAATGCACACACATATACCTACTTACAAAAACAAGCATACATACACGCCCACATAAATGCACACACAAAAATAAACACACACATGCATGTACACACAAACACAGGCACACACACTCACATGCAAGCACACCAGCACATGCACACACACAAATACACATATGCATATACACACATGCACATTAGCAGATGCACTGGTACACACACAAGTATGCACATGCCAACATGCTTGTACACACTCACAAACACACACATGCTTACAAATGCACACACGAAAACACTTGCACATGCACATACCCACTTACACTCACTCACGTTGTCACGTAGACACATGTACCTACATATTCACTCACATGCACACACACAACTGCACACAAAAATGCATACATGTGCACACATGAATAAACATAGGCACACACATGACCACACACATGATTGCACAAGTATGCACTAACACATGCATAGAAATTCAGACATGCACATGCACACAAACATGCATGTATGCAAATATGTATGAATGTCCACACATAGACACTTATGCACTGAGATATATGCACACATGCATGCACACACATACATATATATGCACACACACATGCATGCACACCCACACACACATATGTTCATATACAAACACATGCACTCCCACATACACACACAAACACAAACGCACAAACATGCACATGCATAGAAACACACAAATACACACATAAGCATGAACCCAAACATTCACACAAATGCATAGACACATATATGCATACATACACATATACGCACACATATATACACAAGACTCTCACACACGTGTGAGTGAATGGACACACTCGTACACATAAAAATCAACATAACACACAAAAATATATGCACAGATGCACAGACACACACACATGCATGTAGAAACACACTTGCATACATGCACATAAATACAAACACACGCACAACCATGAGCACACATACACACATATACACATGTAGTCACATATGTACACAGATACACACACAAGCTAATGCACATGTACACACATATGCTCATGTGTACATAAATAGATGCACCCATATATAAATACATATGTGAACACACATGCACACCCACACAATTAAATCTCTACACACATGCACAAAAAAAATAGGCATATGCATGAACACGGAGACTTGTGCATGCACACACACACACAAACACATATATGCACATGCACAAACAAATACACACATATGCATGCAAAAATGCACATGAAAAACACACTCAAATACAAGTACATGCATGAATACACAAACACACAAGCACACACACATGGACATAGTCATGCACATACACTGCAAACACAAACATGTACACACACACAAACATGCATGCACATGCACATATACACTCAAGCATAAATGAGCACATACACACACATGTACACAAAAGCACACACAAACACACATGCATACATATATACTCGTACACACATACAAACTCATGCACACACATATGCACACATATTGAAGAAATCCACACACACATGAACACACATGCATACAATTGCACATACATGTACACACACATGTACATACTCACACAAAGACACAAACATGCACACACTCATGTACATGCACTCTTATAATCACACCCATGCACACACATGTACATACCCATGCACACACACAAAAGTAACCACACACTCACATGTGAAGTAGACACACAAGCCAACATAAATGCATGTACAAATACACAAATAAGCATACACTCACACACACATGCATACAAACACACATATACACACGCCCATGTATACACACATACACATGCTTGCTTGCATATTCAAGCACACACACACACATGTGCATAAGCTTATGTTGATGCACACAAAAGCATGCACATAGATGCACATGTGTGTGTGTGCATGTGTTTGTGCATGTCAGTGTGTGTCTATATGCTTTTTTCTATGTTTGTCCTCTATACATGTGTGTGTGTGTTTTTGCATCTATATATTCATGCATGTACATGCACTTGGGCATTTGCATGTGTGTGTGTGATTGTGTATGTGTTAGTGTACTTATGTATGCATGCATGCTTATGCATGTGTATGTGTGTGTGTGTGTGTGTGCATTTTTGTGTGTATGTGTGAGTTTGTGTGTTTGCATATGTGTATGTACATGCATTTTTAAGAGTGTGTATATGTGTGTATGCTTGTATGCATGTGTGCATGCTTGCACGTGCTTGTCTATCAACCTTTGTGTGTGCATGTGTGTGTTCTTTTTCTTATGCATGTTTGTGTGCTATTACATGCCTGTGTGTATGTTTATGCATGTTTATGTGCGCGTGTACATGTGTATGCATGTGCTCTTAGGTGTGTGTGTGTGTGTGCAAGCATTTTTGTATTTGTCTATATGGGTGTTTAAGTACCCTTATGTGCTCATGTGTATGCGTATATGTATGTGTGTGTTGGTGGGAGTGAATGTGTGTATATGTGTGTGTGTGTAGGAGTACTTGTGTGTGTGCATGTGTGTCCATCTAAGCATGGGTGTGAATGTATGCATATGTGTGTGCATATGTGTGTGTGTGCACATATCTATGTATGTATGTGTATGTCAATATATATGCATATGGGCTATCTAGTGTGCATGCACACATGAATACATGTTTGCATTTTTTTCTTGCATGAATGTGCATGTGTTTGTGCAAGCTTATGTGTGTTTGTCTACATGCAGGCTTCTACGTGTGTGCATGCACATGTTTATGTTTTAATTGTGTTTGTTTGTGTGCAAATGTGTGTGTATTTTATGCGTCGGTGGATTTAATAGGTCAGGCTTCTTCTGATTTATGAAGCCGTCTCGTCTGATTAATATGAGTTAAGGGTGGAGCATGTATAGGCACATATGAATGAGGATAACATGTAGATGAACAGGAAGGTAAATTAATAAACACTTCTTTTAAATCATTTAACTCGTTTTCTACTAAACCAATATTTACTATGTTTTCTTTTAAAATAAAATTTCCTTTTCTTAAAGAAATATTATCACATTCAAAGAATCAATACATGAATTGCCTAAGGCTAAAGACGTTTCATATTCATCAAATTTACTTTGTAAGATACTTAAATTACTAGCATGCATAAGTACATCATTTTAAAGTTGTTCATTTCTAATTTTAAAATCATTGTATTGTCTTTCCAATAAGTAAACATAGTGCTCTTATTTGTCATATCTTCTTCTGATTTATGAAGCCGTCATGTCTGATTTATATGAGTTAAGGGTGGAGCATGTATGGGCACATATGAATGAGGATAACATGTAGAAGAACATGAAGGTACATTAATAAACACTTCTTTTAAATCATTTAACTCGTTTTCTACTAAACCAATATTTACTATGTTTTCTTTTAAAATAAAATTTCCTTTTCTTAAAGAAATATAGTCACATTCAAAGAATCAATACATGAATTGCCTAAGGCTAAAGATGTTTCATATTCATCAAATTTACTTTGTAAGATACTTAAATTACTAGCATGCATAAGTACATCATTTTAAAGGTGTTCATTTCTAATTTTAAAATAATTGTATTGTCTTTCCAATAAGTAAACATAGTGCTCTTATTTGTCATATCTTACTTTAAGTGTAGCATACATTTCAATAAATTTCTTATACATAATTATAAGTTCATCAAAAGAAATAATTAACTCATCATCATAGTATGATTATCAATATTAGAGAAAGAAATATGGTGTGCATCTTAGAATAAAGAGCTTGCTCTTGAGGTGCATAAACAAAAGCTTCTCTCTTCTTCTTAAAACCTTTTTTTATTTCCCAATTTCTTCTTACCTTGGGTAAGAAATATAACCTCTTTTTGGTATAAATTTTCTAGTCTCTATGTAGACACAAAATAAATTTTAAGATGACAAATATTGACTCGAATTTATTGAGACAAAACAAAACAAAGATAATTCATTTCTTTAGCATTTATGTGCCTTAAACTTCTATATTATTAATCAAAATAATTTGAAATAATGAAATAATTTTCAAGTAGAAACTATAAATCAAACTCAATATTTAAAATAAAAGGTTTAAAAATATTTTTTTATAAAGCAAAATTTTAACCTACAAATATAGGTGGATCCATGCAGTTAACAACATAAATAATAATTCACTACACAACAAGAAATTAAGAAAATGAAATCTTCTCTTAGGAATTTCATCCCTTGAAATAACCTACTTTGATGCCACTTGATGTAATCAATGTTAAGGTAATGCATAAGAGAGGGGATTAAATTACACTTTTAAACTTTTTTGCTATTTTAAACTCTTTTCTTAAATGAAAATTTTTAAATCATAAAATCATTTATTTAATAATTTTTTTAAATAAAAATGTAAAAAGAAAAAAATTTTAGTTTTAAATTTTTTTAATAAAATATTTTTTACTTAATAAACTTAATTTGTAGATTCTTTTATATGTGTTTTTAATTAAATATTACTAAATAGAGAAATATCACAAATTATATAATAATAAAAGAAATAAAAGAAAAAAGAGATTTTTAGGTGGTTCTGTCTACCCATGCCTACATCCACCTCTAGTTAACACAATAAAAAATCCACTAACAAAGTCACTTTCTTTAGTCATAAAAGGTAGAGGAAGCATTTGTAAATTGCACCTATTTGATATAGTAGATAGAGGTTCACTACCATAATCATAATTATAAAATCTTATAGTATTGAAGTGAATTACAAAATAATAATTAATCATAATGTTTCATTATTTATTTGTAACAACACATATAGCACAATTCTAAGAATTAGGATCTCAAAATATGAATACATATATGAAAAAGGTTGAAACAATCTAAAGGACTTAGTTTTAAAATATTGAAAAAAAAAATTTATCAAAATGCATTAACATTATTTAAAAATGGAATCAATAAAGAATTTGCTTTAATATGAACTTTCCTAGAAAAATAAAAAGAATAAGAAAATAAATGATCAATTTTAAAGAATTCACTTGTAAGTGTGCAATTGAAGAAAATGATGATTCATGAAAGAAAAAAATGAGTTAAAAGCAAAAACCTAATAATGAAATTAGATTATAATTTTCAGTTTTGTACTCTCTTCTCAAAATATGAATGTATGAAGTTTAAAATCATTAATCCTTTATCTTTTGAGACTCCATTATTTATATTATAATATTTAGATGAAAATAAAAAAAATTAGTGACTATAAAGGTCACCTAAAATAGCCATTACAATTCGATGTTCAAAACAAACACAAACATCTTTTAGAAACACTGATTATGAGTAGGAACAGTGATTGCCATCTAATTTGGGAGGGCAAAATAGGAGGCACTCAATCAGAATATTAAATAAAAGGTCCATATCTAATTCAAGTTAAATTAAAATTGGATCATTAGATCTCACATACTGGATGGATGGTGTTGATGGGCAAGAGCACTATTCATAATGATAGAGACAATCTTATTCATTCAATCAAGCTTTATTGATGGATGGCTAGATGAAATTTATTGTTCATGATTGTAGAGAAGCTCATAATCATTTGATTAGGATTTACATATAAGCAGTAAGATGAAAATTACTATTCAAAATGGAAAACTTGATCTTATCCATTTGACCGAGCTTGTTAGATGAACGGTTTGATGGAAATTACCATTCATAAAGGTGAATGTGATCTTGATTGTTTGATCACTAAAATGGTCGATCATATGGCACTAGTTTGCTCTTGTTTAGAAGCAAATAGGTCTAATTTTAGTCCCACATTACAAGCTTTTACATAATGTTTACTATTTATAATACTATTTTCACACATAAAGATTAACTTAATGGGTTTGGCTGTCTCGTGGTGCTCTTATATATATTTTTAATTAAATATTATTAAAATAGAGAAATTTTATAAATTGCATAGTAACAAAAAAATAAAAGTGAAGAGATTTTTAGGTGGTTCGACCTAACTTGTGCCTATATGCACCCCTAGCCAACCAAACTAGAATTCTACTAACAAAGTCACTCTCTTTGCTATAGTAGTTATAGATAATATTTACAAATCATATCCTTTTGTGATAATAGATAGATGTTCACCATCACAATCTAAATTGTAAAAGCTTACAATATTAAATCACAATACAAAATAATAATTAACTATAATGTTTCATTATTCACTTGTAAAAGCATGCATTCACAAGTTTATAGACTATAATATTGAAATATGAATGTACATATGAAAATGGTTAAATAATCATAGAGATTTAGTTTTAAAATATTAATCCAAAAGATTAATCAATATGCACTAACGTTATTAAGAAAAATAGAATCAACAAAGATCCTTCTTTAATATATTCTTTTTTAAAAATATAACAAAGGGATAAATAAATAAATAGTCAATTGTAAAGAACTCATCAATAGGATGTGCAATCAAAGAGAATACTGAGGTAAGAAAAAGGAAAAATTAGTTGCAAACATGACTCTAGCAAGGACGTCAAAATCTAATTACAATTTTTGGCTTTGCACCTTCACTTTCAAAAATATCGATGCAGCAAAATTAAAATCAATAATCCTCCAACTAGTAAGGCTCCTCTATTTATATTAGAATATTTTATACTAAAATAGAATTTTTTTTAAAAGATTAGAAAGACATACTCAAAATAGTTGTTGCAATTTGGCATCCAAAGCAAATGCAAACAACTTTCTAAAATACTTATTATTAGTAGGGAAAACTACTTCTATCTGATCTAGGAGGATGGAACAAAAGTCGTACGATTAGAGTACTGAATAAAGGGTCCAAATCTAATCAAAGCCAGAATTGATCTAGATCATTAAATCCCACATGTTGGATGAACGATGTTAATGTGTAAGAGTACTAATTACAAAGACAAAGATGATCTCAACCATTTGATTAAGCTTAATGGATGGATGGTTAGACCAAAAGAATTGTTCACATATGCTGAGAAAATGTCAACCATTTGATCAAGATTTATAGATGGATGGTAGATGAAAATTACTATTCAAATTGATTGATCTAATCTCATAGTTCGATCAAGCATGTCAGATGAATGGTTAGATGGAAACTATAGTTCATAAAAATGGATGCAATCTTGATCATTCGTTTAGGAAAATGCATGATTGGACGACACTGGCTCACTCTAGTTCCAAAGAAAATATGGTCACTTTTTTGTCCACATCACAAGCATTTATATGATGTTTAACATTTATAATACTTCCTTTACACATAATGGTAAGCCTAATAAGGTTGGCTACACTTGGTGCTCTTTGCCAATTACATTTATGCCTATTCAAGAATTATTTCTTGACTTGATTTAATCCAAGCTACATAAGTAATTGTATCATGATCCAAACTCAGGCTTGACCAATTTAATTCACCTTGCCTCCTGACCTGTGGCTCCCCCGAGGCCTATTGCTCACCAATAGTTTAAACCACTTGGCTCGAGCCTTTAGGCTAGGCCTGTGTAGGTGGTTAGGACAATTTTCTTTAAGCCACCTTTTAAAAACTAATTATTTTTTTTACTTTTAAATCATTTTTATAGTAATAAAGTAAATAAAACATTTGTATAACTATTAAAACAATAATATATAAGAAATTAATTATCACATAATTGAATGAATGATGCTATGCAACCTAATTGTGTCATATGTAAATAAGTGATAAGATAAATAATAAAACTAGTAGATGTTTTAGAGATTTGCTACTTATGATTAGCTACTCTACCAACAATTTTATTAGTGACTTCTTGACATGTAATTTAAGTAATAGTTGTAGAATGTCCACCATTAATACTTAATATTACTTCACTTATGGTTTGCTCCATGAAACATTTAGTTAATAATTCTTTAGTTAGTTGATCCTGCAAGAGTTTGAGATGTATGACCTATAATGTACTCAACAAAAGTATTAGTAAAACTAGAATAATTATTTTATTATTATGAAACAAGTGGTTCTATAACCAGTGATATTATAATATCTCATTTTTTATGATAACAAAATCATTGACAAAATAACGAAATAAAAGGATATAAACCATGCAAGCATACATATGCCTCCCTATATTCTTACTTTCATACAATATATGAAATTCATATAATTGTACCACTAACTTGGGATATAATTAATGTTTTTTATTTCACACATGTCTCTCCCCTTTTTTGCTATGCATCAAAAAATAAAATAAGAGTAAAACATGCAAACAAGGAGTACACAATAATAATATTTATTAATTAATAAGGGCATTGTGTGTGAGTATGCATGCATATTTATGCATGGTGCTAGTGTCTATGTTTATGTTTCCATGTTTGTATTTGTGTGTGTGTATTGTGCTTGGATGTGTGTGCATGTGTCTGTAGGAGTGCATACAATTGTTTGCTTATGTGTGTGTGTATGCATGTTTGTATGTATGCACACAAACACATGTGTGTCGTGTGTGTGTGTTTGTGTGTATGTGTGAGCATATGTGTGTATGTGATTATGCATGTGTGTGATCATGTGTATGTTCATATGTATATTCATGCTTGTATCTATACGTGTGTGCTTGTGTATCTATGCATGTGTGTGCATGTGCATGCCTTCTTGTTTGTATGTGTTTCTATGTGTGTGTGTGTGCGTGTGCATGTACAAGTGTGTATGTGCATGTGTAATTATGTGTGTGTAAGTATGAGTTTGTGTTCCTACGAGTGAGTATATGTGTATGTGAGTGTGCTTATGTGAGTGTGGGAACATGTGTGTGCATGTGTGTGTACTCATGCATGTGTGTACATGCTTGTGTGTGAGTGTGCATGTGTGCATGTGTTTGTGTCCCTATGAGTGAGTATAAGTGTATGTGAGTGTGCTTATGTGATTGTGTGGGTACGTATGTGTGTGTGTATCTGTGTGTGCTCATGCATGTGTGTACATGCTTGTGTGTGAGTGTGCATGTGTGCATGTATACTTGCATGCATGTATGGCATGTGTGTGCTTGTGCATGCATTTGGGTGTTTGTGTGTATGCATCTGTTTGTGTCCATGTGCAACTATGTGTGAATGTGTGCATGCATCTATATGCTTGTGTTCGTGTGACGTTGTGTGTGTGTGAGTGTTTGTGTGAGTGTTGCATATGTGTGGGGAGGAGTGTGTGCATTGGTGTGCGTATGTGCACATGATTGAGTACAAGTTTGAGCATGCATGTGTGAGTGTCTTTTGTGTGCATATATGTGTGCATGTGAGTGAGCACACATGTGTGCATGCACGCTTGCTTACATGGATGTATGAATGTGTTTGCATACATGTGTGTTTGTGTGCTAGAATATGTGCATATATGTGGGTGCATGAGTGTGTGTGCATGTGCATATATGTGTGTCCACATATGTGTGTTTTTATGTGTGTGTGCACATGTATATGCATGTATGTGTGAGCGTGAGTGTGCATATGTGCACATGTGTGTGCATGCATGTGTGTGTGCATGTTTGTGTGTGTGTCTATCTTTTGGGGTGCATGTGCTTCCATGTATATATTTTTTGTGTGTGTGCTTGTGCACTTGCTTGTGCACGTGCTTATGCAAGTATATTTGCATGTGTACATTCGTACGTGCATGAGTGGCATGTGCATAGGAGCATCATGTGTGCACATGTGTATGTGTGTGCATGTTTATGTGTGCACCTTTTGGCATGCATGTGTGTGAGTGTTGGTGTGACTATGTGCATGTATGTGTCTCTTTGCGTGTGTCTACATGTGTATTTATGTGTATGCATGCATACATGTTGTGTGTGTTTGTATGTGAGCATGTGTGTGTGCTTGTGCGTGTGCATGTGTGTGCATCTGAGTGTGTGCATCGTTATGTGTATTTGTGTGTGTGTTCGTTTGTATGAGCATGTTTGAGTCTGTGTTCCTACATGCTTGTGTGTGAATGTGTACATATGTGCATCTGTATGAGTGTATTTGTGTATGAGTGTGTGCATGTGTTTATGCATATGTGGTTGGATTTATATGTCTATGTGTGCATGACTATGTGTCTGTTTGTGTGCATGAGTGTGAATGTCTATGGGCATGGGTGTGTGTGCACGTATGCATATGCATGTGTTTTCACATATGAGTGTCTGTGTGTGTGCATATACATGTGTATGTATGTGTATATATAAGTGCATGTGAATGTTCTGTGTGCACATGTGCATGTATACATGAGTGTGTCTGTCTTTCTGTATGTATGTGTGTGATCAAGTTTGTGTGTATGCATGCATGCATGTGCATTCTTTCATGCATCTTTATGCATTTGTGTCTTTGCATGATTGTGTGTGCTTGAGATTGCATACATGTGCATGTGTATTATGTGAGCATATATTGCATGTTTGTGTGCTTGCATGCATGTTTGTATGAGTGTGTGTGTGTGTGTGTGTGCATGATTATCTGACTTGGTGTGTTTGTGCATGTGTGCTTGTCTCTGAGTTTTGTGCATTTACATATGTGTTTATGTGTGTGTGTAAGTGTTTGTGGGTGCATGTGTGTTATTGTATATGTTTATGGGTAGGTGTGTGTGTGTGTTGCTATGCACATGCATGTGTGTATGTGTCTATGTCGGCTTGTGTGTGTGCATGTGTGCATGGATGTGTCAATGTGTGTATGTGTGTGTCTATTTGTGTGTGTATGTGTGCATGCATGTGTCTATTTGTGTGTTTTGTGTTTTTGTACATGTGTGCAAGTGTGTGTGTCTATCTATGTGTGTGTAGGCATACGTGTGTGGGGGGTGTGGTCTATCTATAAGTCTCTATGTGTGTGCACATGAATGTGTTTGTGTGTGTGTGTGTATGTGTGTGCATGGAGTGTGCACATGCACACATGTGTTTGTGTGTATGCGTGCATGTGTGTGTGTATGCATATGTGTCTGAAAGCATACATTAGTGTGTGTATGTGTCTACACTTGCATGTGTGTGTGTGGATGTATACATAGATATGTGTTTGTGGGTGCTTATGTGTGCATGCATATGTATGCACATGTGTGTTTATACATTTGTGTATGACCATTTGTATGTATATGTGTGCTTTTATGTGCCTATGTGTGCATTCTGTTTGCATGTGCTTGTGTGTGTACGTGTGCATGTTTGCATGTGCATGCGCGTATGCATTCGTGTGTGTCTATGTGCTTGTATATTATGTGTGTATATGTATAAGCATGAATGTGTTGTGTGTGTTTTTGTGTTCTTGTGCATGTGTGTTGAAGTTCTTTGTGCTTAAGACAATCCCACAATGGGGGGCGGGGGTGAATTGTAGTAAATAAAATTTTCTTTCGATTTTCGGTTTCAATTAAAATTTAAATCTTTTATGCAAGAATAAGAAAAAATAGTACACAGGATTTTTAAGGTGGTTCGACTCAAAATCAAGCCTAACTCCACCCCAACCGGTGTTGGGAAGAAACCGCTAAAATCACCAAATTACAAGGGAGGTTTTTTGTACGATTCACCTCAAGCCTACTTGGGATTTTACCTACGGCTAATCCCTAACCTAATTGACTTTTTCTGGGCTCAACTCAAACCACAGGTTTTTGCACAATTGTCGGGATGCCCTTACCCCAAAGAAAGAGATACAAAAAATTTGCAAAACTTAAGACAATTTTAAGAGAAATATAAGGCACACACAATACCAAAAAGAGGGAGGAATAAAGATTGAAAAATAGTTGAAGCAAAAACCTCCAATTTTGGGTTCCTTCTTACAGCTTTCACTTTGTGACTTTGGAAGCACCGCATGCACTTGGAATTGCACGATATTATGATTTGAAAGCTTTGAAATCTTAGAAATGGTCACCTCTAGGAGTTCTTCATCATTCCTTATTTATAGAGCTTAATTTGAGCTCAAAATCCACTCCCAAAGGCTTTAAAATGAACGAGCCATTTGGGTAACGGACAAAGTTGTCACCGTTCGATTTGGAGCCCGAAATGGACGTTTCTGATTGAATCTCGAATTTATCGTTCAAGATCAATCCTGGCTGTTGGATCCAAGTGGCCTTTATCTGGGCCATTGGATCGTGCATCAGTTGTTCTGCATGTATTAAAACAGTATGTCCAGAAATCTAATAAAATAGAAACTTACTGTAGTGGTTCCGCATTCCTATACAAATCTGGCCTGGGTTTGAATCTCCTGCTTAGCATTTTACTATTATCATGCAGCAATTTAACTTGCTTAATCGAAGCCATCCGATTGCGCCTGCCCTTCCGCCTTCTTTGACAATCGAATGGGAGTTTAGACCCACATCGTCCAAATGTCTTTGCGATTGCTCTTTATAACACTTTCGGTTCATATATCTCTCGAGCCTTTTGGGGTTGGCTACCCTCTCCTCGACCAAGATTTCATCACTTGGTCCTGGTTGACTTGATTTCACGCTTGTTCTAGTCAGCTTTCTCTGCGGATTGAGTTTGCACAATGTTTCAGACTTGTTCCGTTCAGCTGTTGTGGGCTGATTTCTCACTTGTTCCATTCATCAACTCTTCCTTCTTTGCATTTTACTGTTATCATGCAAAAATTAACCTTGATTAATCTAAGCCATCTGATCGTGACTGCCCTTCCGCCTTCTTTGACAATCGAATAGGAGTTTAGTCCCACATCATCCAAATGTCTTTGCAATTGCTCTCTATAATATTTTCGATTCATATGTCTCTTAAGCTGTTTAGGGTTGGCTCCCCCTTCCTCGACCAAGATTTCTTCACTTGGTTCTGGTTGACTTGATTTCGCCCTTGTTCTGGTCAGCTTTATCTGCGGGCTGAGTTTGCACAATGTTTTGCACTTGTTCCATTCAGCAACTATGGGCTAATTTCTCACTTGTTCTGTTCAGCAGCTCTTCCTATAGCCTTTGGGCTTCACTCGCCCCTTTTGGGTCTATCAAACAATTTTTACTTTATTTTATTTTTTAAAACCTTAAAGCCTGGACAAACCAACTGTCAGGTTGGGTTTACCCGCCCAATGCTACAGTGAAAATTCCTAAGACTAAAGTGGTCTTATAGTGTTTTGTGAGAATTTTTTTGCCAAAATTTTGAATATAACTATACCAAAATAATTTTATATTATGATAGTTTTACAAGTGTCCTAAATGACTATGAAAAGAAATTCATGAAAAATAATTCCTAAATAATTTTAAAAAATCAAATATCGATGTCTATACTTTTCATCAATAACACTTGGCCCAAAAATCAAAATTCAAAAATTATTAAACTTATAACATTTTCAAATGTTAATACTACTAGTATGCCACATCATCTCAAAATTTGGGCATATTAAATTCAAGAAAAATAAAGAGAAATTCAAGTATAAAAAGTTTAATGCATGTCTTCAATTTTCTTGAAACTTGCCATGACTCCAAGAGCCTTGAAGACCACTTAAGACATTTAAAGTTTATGGCTTGACTTAATTGAATATTAATAATTTCACTTAAAGTAAGCCCATATGAGATATAAACATTTTTGCTTGACTCATCAAACGTAATGATGTAATAATCTCTCCCTTTTGATGACAGTAAGACATAAATGTTTTAAATAAAAAAATTGAAATAAATTTTTAAAGAAGAAATTAAGAATTAACATGCTCTCCTTATCTTGATACTACCCCTAACTCCTAACTATTCTCCTCCTTTGACACCATCAAAAAGGAGTGAACCCTAAGTAATGTCTAAAATTCTTAATTATTCCCTCAATATTTGAAATTGCTCTGATGGTTAGCATTTGGTAAAAATGTCAACCAATTCAAGCTTAATGGGTTCATACTCTAATTCTACTAATTCTTTAGCCATTTAGTATCTAATAAAGTGATATCTAACATCTATGTGCTTAGTCCTAAAATGATGAACTTGATCCTTGGCTAATGCTAATGTACCAGTGTTATCGATTCTAAATGGTATATGTGTGACTTCTAAACCATAGTCTTGAAGTTGTTGTCTTATTTGTAATCCTAAGAAAATAAAATTTAGCTCACCCGTCATGCTCATTTCAAATTCCTTAGTCATAGGATCTAAAAATTCTCTACATATTTCTTCTTTTGTCAAAACATAAATATGAATAATTAGCAAATCATCTCTTAATGATCAAATCCTTTGGATGTGAGGTTACAAATTTCCATCCTCTAAATAAATTGCTTTCTTTTTCTTTTTCTACTTCTATATTTTCTAGTTTTCCTTCATTCTTATTCAAATATAAGTTTTTTACTAATTTTATTTCAACTTCTAAATGCTTCTCACTAATTAGTTGGATGGACTCATCAAACATAACATATATTGTTTCCTCTACCTTATGAGATTCTAGATTAAAGACTCTATATGTTTTTTAATAGATGAATGCCTAAGATGTGGATTTTGATTTTCTTCTTGTTTTTTACTATATAAGGTGTAAAATCTAAATTAGAAGCATACCACTAGAAGTTTTTTAAATGTCCTAGACCTATCCTAGAATGTCTCAAAATATTTTGGAGACCTTTTCTTCTAGTCTTCTAAGTTTTACTCTTAGGAACCCAAGTAAGCTTGGGTTAAGCACTAAATGGAGCTTACATGTTCTCATTCAGAATAATGCATCTAAAATTTTGTTTTTGTGCATACATATTTCTTCTAAAAATCAATCTTTCATAGTATGTCCAAGTTTACAACAATTAAAAAAAACAATATTTGATGGCCTAAGCATGCTTATGTATTTAGGTTTTTCAAAACTAAAGACATGCGAAGAACAATATGCATGTGAAGTATAAGAAGTATGTGAAGTTTTCTTACTCTAGCATGCTCAAAAAATTGTATTTTTTCTTTCAAAAATAAAATATCATGCTTTAAAGAAGTATTCTCAATGATAAGAGAAGCCTTTTCGTCAGATATATGTTGATTTTTTATTATTTTCTTTTCATCTTCTTTCATAACAAAATCAAGTAATTCAACTTTCTCATTGTAAGCCTTTTTCAATTTTTTATAAGCACTCATTAAAGAAGTCAATGCATTCATAATTTCAATATAATAACTTTCTAAAATATCTCTTATCCAAGTGCTTACCTCATTTTCTTCTTCTTCTTCTTCGCTTGAAGATGTTGAAGATACCTCATTTGCCATAAAACAAATCATCCCTTCTTGTCCTCTACTTGAGCTTGAAACATCTAAATCTTCAGAAGCACTCCATGTAGCTTGGAAAGCTTTCTTTTTCCTCAAGTTCTTCTTCTTCTTCTTCTTCTTTTCCTCTTTCATGTGCTTATCCTTGGGTTTTGGACATTTTGGTTTAATATGACCGGTCTGCCACATTCAAACAAGTTGGTGGCCTCTTCCACGTTGCTCTTCTTCTTCCATTTTTTATTAAGAAAAGTTTTTGTCAAATGTTTTGCTAAACCTTTAACATGAGAACTTTCCTCATCCTCCAAATCCATGGAAGAAGTGGAAGTGGAATCAAAATTATATTTGGTGGCTTTGAAGGCCATGGGTTCTTCCTTCTTCCTTTCATGCTTTAGCTTGCTTGTAGAAGCCTCTTTTGTAAGTCTCCTTGTCATCTCTATTTCGACAGTGAGAAGTTTCCCAAGGAGTCCATCCAAGGAAAATTTGTTGATATCTTTAGCCTCTTTAATAGTCGTTGCAAGGGGATCATATTCCTTTGGAAGGATTCTCAAAATTTTCCTTACTAGGTCACCATTTGAGAATGCCCTTCCAAGATTTATCAAGCCATTTGTTACGCCATTAAATCTTAAAAGCATACTTTTAATACTCTCACCAGGATTCATTCTAAAAAACTCAGTCATGGGTGAGAATGTTGATCTTCGTCTCTTTCACTTGTGATGTGCCCTCATATGTTACTTCAAGTTTTTTCCACACCTCAAATGTCGTATGCAAATTTATAATTTGTGAAAATTCACTAGGAGAAATTCCACAATGAAGATTTTTCAAGGCCCTATCATTCAATTAAGCCAATGTTTTATGCTCAATATTAAGCTCACTAAAGGGCTTGACTTCGTTAATAAAAGAATTTCTAGGAAGTTCACAAGGCTTAGTCATAACTTCCCATAATTCTAAATCGATAGATTGAATAAAAATTCTAAAATTGTTTTTCCAATATAAGTAAAATATTTCTTCAAACAAGGGAGGCCAAATTCAAGAAAACCCTTCACACAAGGTTGCGCCCATATCAACCAAAGAGGAAGCCATAAAACAAAAAATCACAAAACCACAAAGGATGTGAGAAAGCCTTCACTTAGCACACATGGATCTCCCATGTGATGTTACTCACGTAATTTGGGATTCCTCGCTCTGATACCAATTGAAGTTCTTTGTGCTTAAGACAATCCCACAAGAGGGTGGTGAATTATGGTAAATAAAATTTTCTTTCGATTTTCGATTTCAATTAAAATTTAAATCTTTTAAGCAAGAATAAGAAAAAATAGTACACAAAGGATTTTTAAGGTGGTTCAACTAAAAATCAAGCCTATATCCACCCTCGTCCGGTGTTGGGAAAAAACCACAAAAATCACCAAATTAAGAGCGAAGTTTTTCGTATGTTTCACCTCAAACCTACTTGGGATTTTACCTATGGCTAATCTAGAACTTACTTGAGTTTTTCTGGGCTCAACTCAAACCCCGGGCTTTTGCATAATTATTGGGATGCCCTTACCCCAAAGAAAGAATTACAAAAAATTAGCAAAACTTAAGACAATTTTAAGAGAAATATGAGGCACACACGATACCAAAAAGAGGGAGGAATAGAGATTGAAAAATAGTTGAAGCAAAAACCTCCAATTTTGGGTTCCTTCTTGCAGCTTTCACTTTGTGACTTTGGAAGCATCATATGCACTTGGAATTGCTTGATATTATGATTTGAAAGCTTTGAAATCTTAGCAATGGTCACCTCTAGGAGTTCGTCATCATTCCTTACTTATTGAGCTTAATTTGAACACTAAATCTACTGCCAATGGCTCTAAAATGAATGAGCCATTTAGGTAACAGACACAAAGTAGTCACTGTTCGATTTGGAGCCTGAAAAGGACATTTCTGATTGAATCTCAAATTTACCGTTCTAGATCAATCCTGGTCGTTGGATCTAGGTGGCCTTTCTAGGCATTTGGATTGCACGTTGGTTGTCCTACATATATTAAAACAGTGTGTCCTGAAATCTACTAAAATAGAAGCTTACTGCATTGGTTCCACCTCCCCTTACAGATCTGGCCTGGGTTCGAATTACCTGCTTCGCATTTTATTGTTATCATGCAGCAATTTACCTTGATTAATCTAAGCCGTCCGATAACCCCTGCCCTTTCTCCTTCTTTGACAATCTAATGGGAGTTTAGTCCCACATCATCCAAATGTTTTTGTGATTGCTCTCTATAACACTTTCGATTCATATGTCTCTCGAGCCGTTTGGGGTTGGCTCCCACCTTCCTCGACCAAGATTTCATCACTTGGTCCTGGTTGACTTGATTTCGCGCTTGTTCTAGTCAGCTTTCTCTACGAACTGAGTTTGTACAATGTTTCGCACTTGTTCCGTTCAGCAGCTGTGGGATGATTTCTCATTTATTCTGTTTAGCAGCTCTTCCTGGAACCTTTAGGCTTCGTTCGCCCCTTTCGGATCTATCAAAAAATTTTACTTTATTTTATTTTTTAAATCCTTAAAGCCTGGATGGACCAGTCGTCGGGTCGGGTCGACCCGTCCAACGCTACAGTGAAAATTCCTGAGACTAAAGTGGTTTTATGGTATTTTGTGAGAATTTTTGTGCCAAAATTTTGAATATAAGTATACCAAAATAATTTTATATTATGATAATATTACATGTGTCCTAAATGACTATGAAAAGAAATTCATGAAAAATATTTCCTAAATAATTTTAAAAAATCAAATAACGATGTCTATGCTCTTCATCAATAATGCTTGGCCCAAAAATCAAAATTCAAAAACTATTAAACTTATAACATTTTAAAAAGTTAATACTACTAGTGTGTCACATTATCTCATAATTTATACATCAAATTCAAGAAAAATAAAGAGAAATTTAAGTAAAAATTTTAGTGCATGTTTTCAATTTTCTTGAAGCTTGCCATGACTCCAAGAGCCTTGAAGCCTACTACTTTAGACATTTAAATTTTATGGCTTGACTTAATTGAATATTAACAATTTCACTTAAAGCAAACTCATATGAGATATAAACATTTATGCTTGACTCATCAAACACAAGGGTGTAACATGTGTGCATGAATGTGTTTGGACTCACATCTTTGTGCATGTGTGCATGTTTTCCATATGTGTGGGTGAATGTGTGTATGCATGTGTGCATGTGATTGTGAACGCACAACAATATTAGTGTGTAAGCATGTGTTTGTTTTGTGTGTGATTGTGTTTGAGTGCATGCATGTTTGCTAGTCTATACATGTGTGTGTGTGTGTGTTCACATTTGCATATGCTCATGTGCATGTGCATGTGTGCTTGTGTGCTTGTGTATTGTGTGTGTGTATTTTTGTGTGCATGAGTGAGCATATGTGTGCATGTGTGTGTGTGATGTGTGTATTTGCATGTGCATGTGTGCATACTTACTTAAGTGTATGTATGTATGCACACGTGTGTGTGCATGTGTGCGTGTCTTTGCGTGCTTGTGCAAGTGTGTGTGTGTGTGTGTGCATGCATGATTGTGTGTGCTTCTGTACGTGTATTTGTTTAAGCTTGTGTGTGCACATGTGTGCATATTGGTTGATATAATCTTTGTAGAGCTAATGCATAAGAGGGGTGTGAGTTATACTTTTAAATTTTTTTATATTTTTAAAATCTTTTCTTAAATTAAAATTTTGCAATCGTAAAATTTTTTATTTAATAATTTTACTAAATTGAAATATAAAAAGAAAATGGAAATTTTATAATTTTAAAAATATTTTTTAATAAAATGTTTATTTCCTAATAAAAGTAATTTTCATAAATTTCTTTTATATATATATATATATATTTAATTAAATATTATTAAAAAAAGAAATGTCATAAATTGCATGATAACGAAAAATAAAAGTGACCAGATTTTTAGGTGGTTCAGCCTAACTTGTGCCTACATCCACCCCTAGTCAATCAAACTAAGATTCCACGAACAAAGTCACTCTCTTTGCCATAGTAAGTAGAGATAATCTTTACAAAGCATACCCATTTGTGGTAGCTGGTAGAGGTTCACCTTCACAATCTCTATTATAAAAGCTTACAATATTAAATCATAATAAAAAATTTAAATTAATTATAATGTTTCACTATTCACTTGTAAAAGCCTGCATTACACAAGTTTATAGACTATAATATTGGAATATGAATGTAAATATGAAAAGTTTGAAACAATCTAAAAGATTTAGTTTTAAAATATTAAATCCAAAAGATTTATCAATATGCACTAACATTACTAAGAAAACTAGAATCAACAAAGATCTTACTTTAATATGATCTTTTTAGAAATATAAGAAAGGAATAAAAACATAATCAATTATAAAGAAGTCACCAATAAGATGTGCAATCAAAGAGAATGCTGAAGCATGAAAACAGAAAAATGAGTTGCAAACACAACTCTAACAAAGACATCAAAATCGAATTGCAATTTTTTGTTTTGCACCTTCACTTTCAAAAATATCAATGAAGCAAGATTAAAATCATCAATCCTCCAACTCCTAAGGCTCCTTTATTTTTATTAGAATATTTTATACTCAAATATATTTTTAAAAATAATTGGAAAGGGACACTTAAAATAGTGTTACATTTTGGCATCCAAAACAAATGTAAACAGCTTTTTGAAATACTTATTATGAATGGGAATATCTATTGCTATTTGATCTAGAAGGATGGAACAAAAGTCTCACGATTAGAATACTGAATAAAGGGGTCCATATCTAATCTAAGCCAGAATAGATCTAGATCATTAAATCTTACATGTTGGATGGATGATGCTAGTGTATAAGAGCACTATTTGTAAAGACAAAGATGATCTCAGCCATTTGATTATGCTTTATGGATGAATGGCTAGATGAAATGCATTGTTCACATATTCAAAGAAACTTTTAGCCATTTGATCAGGTTTTATAGATAAACAGTATATGAAAATTACTATTCAAAATGGTGGATCTAATCTCATTAGTTCGATCAAGCTTGTCGGATGAATGGTTAAATGGAATCTACAATTCATAAGAATGGATGCAATCTTGATCATTTGTTCACAAAGATGCATGATCGGATGAAACTGGTTCACTCTAATTCGAAAACAAATAGGGTTGTCTTTTAGTCCCATATTACAAGCTTTTATATGATGTTTAGCATTATAATACTTCCACTATTTATAATGGTTAACTTAATGGGTTTGGCTTCCTTAAGTTTTCTTGGTCATTACACCTAAACATATTTGGGAGTTATTTCTTGACTTAATGTAATCCAAGCTACATAAGGAATTGTGTCATTATTCAGACTCAAGCTTGACTTAATTTGATTCACCTTATCTCTTACCTTGTGGCTCCCCCAAGGCCTATCACTCATCAATAGTTCAAGCCACTCATCCCAAGCCTTTAGGCTTGGCCTATGTAGGTGGTTAGGCTAAATTATTTTTAAGCCACCTTTTAAAAATTAATTATTTTTTTACTTTTAAAGCATTTTTGTATTAATTAAAATAAATAAATTTGTTTAAGTACTAAAATAATAATGTATAAGAAATTAATGATTACATAAGTGAAAGAAAGATATTATGCAGCCTAATTATGTCATATTTAAACAAGTGATATGATAAATAATCAAACTAGTAGATGTTTTAGAGATGGACTCCTATTGGTTAGCTACTCTAGCAAGAATTTTATTAATGACTTCTTGATATGTAATTTAAGCAATAATTGTAATTTGGCCACCATCATTGTTTGATATAGCTTTACTTGTGGATTGCTCCATGAAACATTTTATTAATTGATTCTACTGTGAGATGCATGACCTAAAATAAACTCAAGAAGCATGTTAGAGAAACAATCACAATGGTTTTGTTATTATGAAACAAGTGATTCTATAACCAATGGTACAACAATATCTCCTTTTTTATGATACCAAAATCATTGAAAAATAATGAAATAAATAGAAATAAATCATGCAAGCATACATTAGCTCCCCTTATATTCTTGCTTCCCCTTAATATATGAAATTCATATTATTATACCAAAAAGTTTTGATATAATTGATGTTTTTTTATTTCGAACATATCTCTCTTTTTTGTTTTGCTATGCATCAAAGAATAAAATAAGAGTAAAACATGCAAACAAGGTGCGTACACAATAATATTAGTTATACATAATTTGTCTTTAAATTACCAATGGTACAAGCTATAACAAATCTTTGCAAAATATTATATCAAAAAATCAAAATAGATTTCATAATTAATAAGCATAAACAAAAGTTAATCATCAAACTTTATAAGAAAAATATTAACAATCTTTTACAAATATTACAATACTAATTTGTTGTCATGTACTTTACCTATTTTTAGTTTAATATAATTTATGATTTTGAACATTATCACTCTCTTTATGTATGTTTTTTCTAATCTTATAAGAAATTAACTTAAAATAAATCTATAAGATCAAACATGCTTACAAGGGCTTCCCCTCTTTTAAGTTCAAACAGGTAAAAGGATACACAATAGAATGATGGAAGTGCATCTATAAGTTCTAAGATCTCTACATAGTCTCTAATCAATAAACTATTTGTTAAACATTCTAACTATAAATACTTAGAGAGTTTGCCTATAGAAATTACTTGCAATTTTAACATAATGATATGGACTAATAAAGAATTTTTATTTCAATACTAAATCTCTTTCATAACATAATAATAACATTCTAGTCTTTATTCAAGAAATTATTTCTTTAATCTTAATTATTGAATGTTTTAATAACTAATCACCAAGGGTACACTTAACAAATAAACATGTTAACTTCCCCTAAGTTTTAGCACTAGACTCTCCTCTTTTCATAATCACTCAAATAGGTTAAATATACTTAAGAACAATGTAAGCATGTGAAAGGTTTCAATCGATAAATATTTGATAAAAAGAAACTTTTATTGTTGCAAGCAATACTACATTTCAAAATTCATCTACAACAAGATGAAACAATAGAATAATAATTTTTCAAAATTATTATAATTATTTCAACAAATCTTTAGGTTTTAAACATTTTTACTTGTTTCCTTAATTTCTAATAAATCCTCTAAGATCTTACATAAATGAACACTATTGAACACATTAAGCTCCAAGTTGAATTGTCACAAATTCATCTTTGGAATTCATAGCTTACATCACTCCCAAAAACATTTATTTACCTCACATGTAATCATTAATTTAATAAAATGCATATAACTTTAATTATGCACTAAATAGATTTATATTTCTTATATCAAAAACTTAATGTTCTTCTCCTTCTTCTTCCTCTTCTTCTTCTCCTTCCTCTCCATCAACTCCTCCGTCTCCTTCTCCTTCTTCTCCTTCTTCTTCCTCTTTATCTCCTTCTTCTTCTTCTTCTTCTCCATCTTCTTGTTCTTCTTCTTCTTCTCCTTCTTCTTCTTCTTCTTCTTCTCCTTCTTCTTCTCCTTCTTCCTCTTTTTCTCTTCTTCTTCTTCTTCTTCTTCTTCTTCTTCTTCTTCTTCTTCTTCTTCTTCTTTTTCTTCTTCTTTTTCTTCTTCTTCTTCTACTTCTTCTCCTTCTTCTTCTTCTTCTTCTTCTTCTTCTTCTTCTTCTTCTTCTTCTCCTTCTTCTTCTTCTTTTTATCCTTCCTATCCTTCTTCTTCAACTAATTCTTATTCTTCTACTACTTGAACTTCTTCTTCTCCCAGTTCCTCTCCTCTTCTTATTTTTCTTCTTCTTCGTCATCTTCTTTTTCATTGTATCATTCTTCTTCTTCCACTTCTTTTTCTTCTTCCTCTTCTTTTTCTTCTTCTTCTTCTTCTTCTTCTATTACTACTACTACTACTACTTCTTTTTTAATCCTCTTCTTCTTCTCAATCTCTCCATTTTTCTTCTTTTTTTGCTTCTTCTTCGCCTTCTTTCTTCTTCTTCTTTTTCTTTGTCTTCTTCTTTTTCTTCTTTTCCTCTTCTTCTACTTCTTCTCCTTTTTCTCCTTGTCATTCTTCTTCTTCTACTTCTTCTTCTTTCCTTTTTCTTCTCCTTCTTCTTCTCCTTCATCTTCTTCTTCTTTTTCTTATTTTTTTTCTTATTCTTCTTCTTCTACCTCTTCTTCTTCTCCTCCTTCCCCTTCTTCTTCTTCTTCTTCCTCTTCTTATTTTTCTTCTTTTTTCCTTATTCTTCTTCTTTTACCTCTTCTTATTCTTTTCCTTCCCCTTCTTCTTCTTCTTCTTCTTCATCTTCCTCCTCTTCTTCTTCTTTGTCTTCTTCTTCTTTTTCTTCCCCTTGTTCTTCTTCTTCTTCTTCTTCTTCTTCTTCTTCTACTTCTTCTGCTTCTTCTTCCCCATCCTCTTCTTCTTCATCATCTTTTTCCCCTCCTCATTTGTCATCATCTTCTTCTTCTTCTTCTTCCCTTTCTTTTTCTTCTTCTTCTTCTTCATCATCTTCTTCTACCTCTTGTTCTTCTTCCTCTTCTTCTTCTTCGTCTTCTACTTCTCCTTCTTCTTCATCTTTTTCTTCTTCTTCTCCTTTTCCTTCTTCTTGTTCTTCTTCTTTGTCCTCTTCTACTTCTTTTACTTCTTCTTCGCCTTCTTCTTCTTCTTTTTCATATTCTTCTTCTTCTTCTTCTTCTTCTTCATCGTCTTCTCCTTCTTCTTATTCATCTTCTTCTTCAACTTCTTCTTCTTCTTCCTCCTCTTCTTCTTCATCTTCCTCCTCCTCTTCTTTCCTGTCTTCTTGTTCTTCTTCTTGTTCGTCTATTTCTCCTTCATCTTCTTCTTCTCCTACTTCCTCCCCCTCCTTCTTCGTTGACTTCTCCTTCTTCTCCATCTTCTAATTCTCTTTTTTATTCATCTTCTCCATCTTGTTCTCCTACATCCTCTCCTCATTCTTCTTCTGATTCTTCTTCGGATTCTTCTTCTCGTACTTATTCTTCTTCTTCTTCTTCTTCTTCTTCTTCTCCTTCTTCTATGTCTTCTCTTCTTCTTCTTCTTTGCCATCTTCTTCCTCATCCTCTTCTCCTCCTCCTCCTCCTCCTCCTCCTTCTTCTTCTTCATCTTATTCTTCTTCTTCTTCCTCTGCTTCTTCTTGTTCTTCCTCTTCTTCTTGTTCTTCCTCTTCTTCCACTTCTTCTTGGACTTCTACTTATTTTACTTCTTCTTGTTCTTCTTCTTCTACTGCTTCTTCTTCTCCTTCTTCTTCTTCTTCCTATTCTTCTTCTTCTTCCTCTTCCTTTTCTTCTTCTTCTTCTTCTTCCTTTGCTTCTTCTTCTTCTTCCTCTTATTCCTCTTGTTGTTCTTCTTCTTCATCTTGATCATCTTCTTCTTCTTCTTCTTCTTCTTCAACTTCTTCTTCTTCTTCTTCTTCTTCTTCTTCTTCTTCTTCTTCTCCTTCTTTTTCATCAACTTCTTGTTCCTCTTCTTCTTCTTCTTCTATTACTTCTTCTTTATCTTCATCGTATTCTTCTTTTTCATCCTCTTCTTCTTCTTCTTCCTTGTCTTTGTCTTCTTCTTCCTTTTCTTTATCATCACCATCATCTTCTTCTCCTTCTTATTAGACTTCTTCTTTTTCTTCTCCTTCTTCTTCTTCTTCTTCTTCTCGTTCTTCTTGTTCTTCTTCTTCTTCTTCTTTTTCTACTTGTGCTTCTTCTCCTTTTCTTCACCTTCTTCTTCTTCTTCTTCTCCCTTATCTTCTTCTTCTTCTACTACTTATTCTTCTTCTTCTTTTTCTTCTTCTTTATCATCATCTTCTTCTTCTTCTTTGTCTTCTTCTTCTAATTCCACTATTTATTCTATTTCTTCTACTTTTTCTTCTTCTTCAACTTCTCCTTGTTCTTCTTCTTCTTCTTCTTCTTCTTCTTCTACTGCTACTACTTCTACTTTTTCTTCCACTTCTTCTTCCTTTTTTTTTCTTCTTCTTTTTCTTCTTCTTCTTCTTCCTCTTAATCTTCTTCTTTTTCTTCTTCTTCTTCTTCTTCTTCATCTTGTTCTTCTTCTTCATCCTCTTTTACTTCTTTCACCCCTTCATCTTTATTGTCTTATTCTTCCTATTCTATTGCTTCTTCTTTTTCTTTTTCTTCTCCTTCTTCTATTTCTTCTCCTTCCCCTTCTTCTTCTTGAACTCATTCTTATTCTTCAACTACTCTTTCTTCTCATACTTCTTCTCCTCTTCTTATTTTTCTTCTTCTTCATCATCTTCTTTTTTGTCTTATCCTTCTTCTTCCTCTTCTTCTTCTTCTTCTTCATCTTCTTCTTCCTCTTCTTCTTCTTCGTTTTCTTCTTCTTCTTCCTCTTCTTCTTCTTCTTTTCCTTCCTCTTCTTCTTCTTCTTCTTCCTCTTCGCCTTCCTCTTCTTCTTCTCCTTCTTGAACTTCTTCTTCTTCTTCTTCTTCCTTTTCATCTTCTTCCTCTTCTTCTTCTTCTTCATCATCGTCTTCTTCTTCTTCTTCTTCTTCTTCTTCTTCTTCCTCTTCTTCTCCTTCTTCTTCTTCTTCTTTTTCATCTTCCTCTTCCTCCTCTTCTTCTTTTTCTTCTAGTTCTTGTTCTTGTTCCTGTTCATTTAGTTCTTCTTCTTCTCCTTCTTCTTCTTCTTCTTCTTCTTCTTTTTCTTCTTCTTCTCCTTCTCCCTCTACTTTTTCTTATTGTTGTTGTTGTTGTTCTTCTTCTTCTTCTTCTTCTTCTTCTCCTCCTCCTCCTCCTCCTTCTTCAACTACTCCTTCTTCTCCTTCTTCTACTTCTACTTTTTCATCTTCTCCATCTTGTTCTGCTACTTCCTCTCCTCGTTCTACTTCTGATTATTCTTCTTGTACTTCTTATTCTTCGTCTTCTTTGTCTTCTTCTTCTTCTTCTTCTTCTTCTTCTTCTCCTTCTTTGCCTTCTTCTTCTCATTCTTGTTTGTCATCTTCTTCTTGTTCTTCTTCTTCTTCTTCTTCTTCTTCATCGCCTGCTTCATGATCTTCAACTGCCTCTTCTTGTTCGGCATCCTCTTCTTCTTCTTCCTCCTATTTTAAACTTCTTCTTATTCTACTTCTCCTTCTTCTTCTTCTACTTCTTCTTCTCCTTCTTCTTCTTCCTTTTCTTGTTCTTGCCCTTCTTCTTCTTCCTTGTCTTCTTCTTCTTCTTCTTCTTCTTTTACTTCTGTTTCTTCTTTGTCTTGCTTGTCTTTTTCTTTTTCTTCTTCTTCTTCTTCTACTTCTTTTTCTTCTTCTTCATCTTCTTCTTCTTCTTTTTCTTCTTCTTCTTCCTTTTAATCAACTTCTTCCTCTTCTTCTTCTTCTTCGTCTTCTTCTTTTTCTTCTTCCTTGCCTTTGTCTTCTTCTTCTTCTTTATCATCACCATCATCTTCTTCTTCTTCTTCTGCTTCTTCTTCATCTTCCTCTTTTTCTTCTTCTTCTTCTTGTCAATCTTCTTCTTTTCTTCTTCTTCTTCTTCTTCTTCTTCTTCTTCTTCTTCTTCTTCTCCTTCTTCTTCTTCTACTTCTTCTTTTACTCCTTCTTCTTGTCCTTTTCTTCACCTTGTTCTTCTTCTTCTACCATATCTTCTTCTTCTTCTACCACTTATTCTTCTTCTTTTTCTTCTTCTTCTTGTTCTTGTTCTTGTTCTTCTTCTTCTTCGTCTTCTTCTTCTAATTCCACTTCTTCTTTTTCTATTTCTTCTTCTTCAACTTCTAATTGTTCTTCTTCTTCTTCTACAACTACTACTACTACTTCTACTGCTACTACCTCTTCTTCTTCCACTTCTTCTTCCTCCCCTTCTTCTTCTTCTTCTTCTTCTTCTTCTTCTTATCCTTCCTCTCCTTCTTCTTCAACTAATTCTTACTCTTCTACTACTTCTCCTTCTACTTTTTCTTGTTCCTCTCTTCTTTTTATTTTTCTTCTTACTCGTCATCTTCTTTTTCGTCGTATCCTTCTTCTTCCTCTTTTTCTTGTTCTTCTTCCTCTTGTTCTTATTCTTCTTCTTCTTCTTCTTCTAATTCATCTTCTTCCTTTTCATTAACTTCTTCTTCTTCTTCTTCTTCTTCTTCTACTTCTTCTTCTTCCTCGTCTTTGTCTTCTTCTTCTTCTTCTTTATAATCACTATCACCTTCTTCTTCTTTATAATCACCATCACCTTCTTCTTCTTCTTCCGCTTTTCATCTTCCTCTTCTTCTTCATCTTCCTGTTATTATTAGTCTTCTTCTTTTTCTACTTGTTCTTTTACTTCTTCTCCTTCTCCTCCTTCTTCTTCTACTTCTTCTTTTTCTCCTCCTTCTTCATCTCCTTTCCTTCACCTTCTTCTTCTTCTTCTACCATATCTTCTTCTTCTTCTAGCACTTATTCTTCTTCTTTTCTTCTTCTTCTTCTTCTTCTTCTTCTTCGTCTTCTTCTTCTAATTCC
This sequence comes from Vanilla planifolia, assembly GCA_023846275.1. Lineage (NCBI taxonomy): Eukaryota > Viridiplantae > Streptophyta > Magnoliopsida > Asparagales > Orchidaceae > Vanilla > Vanilla planifolia. The sequence continues at coordinate 6,174,720 of JAIUJO010000019.1, forward strand.
ACTTCTTCTTTTTCTATTTCTTCTTTTTCTTCTTCTTCAACTTCTCTTTGTTCTTCTTCTTCTTCTTCTTCTTCTTCTACTACTACTACTACTACTGGTACTACTACTTCTTCCATTTCTTCTTCCTCCTCTTCTTCTTCTTCTTCTTCTTCTTCTTCTTCTTCTTCTTTTTATCCTTCCTCTCCTTCTTCAACTACTTTTTATTCTTCTACTACTTCTGCTTCTCCTACTTCCTCTCCTCTTCTTATTTTTCTTCTTCTTCATCATCTTCTTTTCGTAGTACCCTTCTTCATCTTCCTCTTCTTCTTCTTCTTATTGTTCTTCTTCTTCTTCTTCTTCCCCTTCCTCTTCTTCCTTAATTCTTCTTCTTCTTCTTCCCCTTCTTCTTCTTCTTCTTCTTCTTCCCCATCTTCTTCTTTTTCTCCTTCCTCTTCACCTTCACCTCCCACTCTTCTTCATCTTCTTCCTCTTCTTTTTGCACATCATCATCATCTTCTTCTTCTCCTTCTTTTTATTCTTTTTCTTCTTCTACTTCTCCTTTTTCTCCCTCTTCTTCTCCTTCTATTTCTTCTCCTTCTTCTTTTCCTTCTACTTCTACTTCTTCTTCTTCGTCTTCTTCTTCTTCTTCTTTCTCTTTTTGAACATCTTCTTCTTCTTCTATCTTTTCTTCTTCTATATTTTCTTCTTCATCCTCTTCTTCTTCTTCTTCTTCTGCTTCTTCTTCTTCTTTTGCTTCTTCTTCTTCTTCTTCTTCTTCTCTTCTACTTCTTCCTCTTCTTCTTCTTCTTCCTCTTTCTCTTCATCTTCTTCTTCTCCTTCATCTTCTTCATCTTCTTCTACTTCTTCTTCTCCCTCTCCCTCTTCTTCATCTTCTTCTTCTTCATCTTCTTCTTCCTCTTCTTCTTCTTCTTCCTTTTCTTCTTCTTCTTCTTTTTCTTGTTCTTGTTCTTGTTCTTGTTCTTCTTCTTCTTCTACTACTACTACTTCTACTACTTCTTCTCCATCTTCATCAACCTCTTCTCCTCCATTTTCTTTTTCTTCATCTTCATCTTCTTCTTCTTCTCTTCTTCTTCATCTTCTTGTTCTTTTTCTTTTTTTACTTCTTCTTCTTCAACTTCTTCTTCTGCTTCTTTTTTGCCTTCTTCTTCATCTTCTTCTTCTTCTCCTTCTTCCTCTTCTTCATCTTCTTCTTCTTCTTCTTCATCATCATTATCTTCTTCTTCTTCTTCTTCTCCTTCTTCTTCTTCTTCTTCCACTTCTTCTTTTTCCTCTTATACTTCATCTTCTTCTTCTACTTTTCTTCTTCTTCTTCTACTTCTTCTGCTCTTCCTTCTCCTGCTTTCCCTTCTTCTTTTCCTCCTCCTTCTTCTTCTTCTTGTTCTGCTTCTTCTTCTTCTTTTTCATCATCATCATCATCTTCTTCTTCTTCTTCCTCTTCTTCTACTAATTCTTCTTTTTCATCATCATCATCATCTTCTTATTCTTCTTTATCTTCTTCTTCTTCTTCTTCTTCTTCTTCTTCTTCTTCTTCTTCTTCTACTTCTTCTACTACAACTTCTCCTTCTTCTACTTCTTCTCCTTCTTCTTCTTCTTTTTCTTCTTCTTCTCTTCTTCTCTTGTTCTCTTCTTCTCCTTTTGCTTCTTCTTCTTCTCTTTTTCTCTTCTTCTTTTCCTTCTTCTTGTTCTCTTCTTCTTCTTTTGCTTCTTCTTCTTCTCTTTTGCTCTTCTTCTTTTCCTTCTTCTTGTTCTCCTACTTCTTCGTCTTCTCCTTCTTTTTCTTCTACTTCCTCCATTTTTCTCCTTGTTCTTCTTTTTTCTTTTCTTTCCCCTTCTTCTTCTCATTAACCTTCTCCATCTTCTTCTCCTTCTTCTTCTTCTTCTTTTTCTTCTACTTCTTACTCCGCTTCTTCTTTGACCTCTACTTCTTTTAATACTTCTTCTTCTTCTTCTTCTACTTCTACTTCTTATTCTTCTGCTTCTACTACTTCTACTTCTTTGTCTTCTTTCTCTTGTTCTTTTAATTCTTCATCTTAATCATCTTCTACTTGTTCTTATTCTTCTTTTTCTTCTTTTTTTTCTTTCTCTTCTTCTTCTTCCTCCTCTTCTCCTTCTTCTTCTTGTTCATCTTCTTTTTCTTCATCTTCTTCTTCATCTTCTTCCTCTTCATCTCCTTCTTCTTCATCTTCTTCTTCTTCATCATCTTCTTCTCCTTTTTCCTCTTTAACTTCATGATCATCTTCTTCTTCTTTTTCTTCTCCTTTTTTTCTTCTTCTGCTTCATCTTCTTTTTCATCATCATCATCATCTTCATCTTCTTCATCTTCTGCTAGTTCGACCCTTCTCTTCTTCCCCTTCTTCTTCCACCTCTTTTTCATCATCGCCATCTTATTCTTCGTCTTCTTCTTCTTCATCTTCTTCTTCATCATGTTCTTCTTCTTTTTCTTCTTCTTATTATTATTCCTTTTCTTCTTCTTCTACTCCTTCTATTTCTTCTTCTTCATTTTCTTTTTCTTCTTCTTCATCTTCTAATTCTCTTTTTTATTCATCTTCTCCATCTTGTTCTCCTACATCCTCTCCTCATTCTTCTTCTGATTCTTCTTCGAATTCTTCTTCTTGTACTAATTATTCTTCTTCTTCTTTGTCTTCTTCTTCTTCTTCTTCTTCTTCCTCTCCTTCTTCTACGTCTTCTCTTCTTCTTCTTCATTGCCATCTTCTTCCTCATCCTTTTCTTCTCCTCCTCCTCGTTCTGCTTCTTCTTCTTCATCTTCTTCGTCTTCTACTTCTTCATCTTCAACTTCTTCTTCTTCTTCTTCTTCTTCTTCCTCTTCTTGCTCTTCTTCTTGGTCTTCTTCTTATTTTACTTCTTCTTGTTCTTCTTCTTCTACTACTTCTTCTTCTCCTTCTTCTTCTTCTTCCTATTCTTCTTCTTCTTCCTCTTCTGCCTCTTTCTCGTCTTCTTCTTCTTCTTCTTCTTCCTTGGTTTCTTCTTCTTCTTCCTCCTATTCCTCTTGTTGTTCTTCTTCTTCATCTTCATCATCATCTTCTTCTTATTCTTCTTCTTCTTCTTCTTCTTCAACTTCTTCTTCTTCTTCTTCTTCTTCTTCTTCTTTATCATCAACTTCTTGTTCCTCTTCTTCTTCTTCTTCTATTACTTCTTCTTTATCTTCTTCATCTTATTCTTCTTTTTCTTCCTCTTCTTCTACTTCTTCCTTGTCTTTGTCTTCTTCTTCCTTTTCTTTATCATCACCATCATCTTCTTCTCCTTCTTATTAGACTTCTTCTTTTTCTTCTCCTTCTTCTTCTTCTTCTTCTTCTTCTCGTTCTTCTTGTTCTTGTTCTTCTTCTTCTTCTTTTTCTCCTTGTGCTTCTTCTCCTTTTCTTCACCTTCTTCTTCTTCTTCTTCTCCCTTATCTTCTTCTTCTTCTACTATTTATTCTTCTTTTGTTTTCTTCTTTATCATCATCTTCTTCTTCTTCTTTGTCTTCTTCTTCTAATTCCACTTCTTCTTATTCTATTTCTTCTACTTTTTCTTCTTCTTCAACTTCTCCTTGTTGTTCTTCTTCTTCTACTACTACTACTACTACTTTTTCTTCCACTTCTTCTTCTTCCTTTTTTTCTTCTTTTTCTTCTTCTTCTTCTTCCTCTTAATCTTCTTCTTTTTCTTCTTCTTCTTCTTCTTATTCCTCTTCTTCTTCTTCTTAATCATCTTGTTCTTCTTCTTAATCCTCTTCTACTTCTTCTTTCACCCCTACATCTTTATTGTCTTATTCTTCCTCTTCTACTTCTTCTTTCTCTTTTTCTTCTCCTTCTTCTATTTTTTCTCCTTCCCCTTCTTCTTGTTCAACTCATTCTTATTCTTCAACTACTCTTTCTTCTTCTCTTACTTCTTCTCCTCTTCTTATTTTTCTTCTTCTTCATCATCTTCTTTTTTGTCTTATCCTTCTTCTTCCTTTTCTTCTTCTTCTTCTTCTTCTTCTTCTTCTTCTTCTTCCTCTTCTTCTTCTACTTTTCTTCTTCTTCTTCTTCTTCTTCTTCTTCTTCTTTTCCTTCCTCTTCTTCTTCTTCTTCTTCCTCTTCCCCTTCCTCTTCTTCTTCTCCTTCTTGAACTTCTTCTTCTTCTTCTTCTTCTTCTTCTTCCTTTTCATCTTCTTCCTCTTCTTCTTCTTCATCATTGTCTTCTTCTTCTTCTTCTTCTTCTTCCTCTTCTTCTCCTTCTTCTTTTTCTTCAACATCTCTTCTTCTACTTCTTCTTCTTCTTTTTCATCTTCCGCTTCCTCCTCTTCTTCTTTTTCTTCTAGTTCTTGTTCTTGTTCCTGTTCATTTAGTTCTTCTTCTCCTTCTTCTTCTTCTTCTTTTTCTTCTTTTTCTTCTTCTCCTTCTCCCTCTTCTTTTTCTTGTTGTTGTTATTGTTCTTCTTCTTCTTCTTCTTCATCTTCTCCTCCTCCTCCTTCAACTTCTCCTTCTTCTCCTTCTTCTACCTCTCCTACTTTTTCGTCTTCTCCATCTTATTCTCCTACTTCTTCTCCTCGTTCTACTTCTGATTCTTCTTCTTGTACTTCTTATTCTTCGTCTTCTTTGTATTCTTCTTCTTCTTCTTTTTCTTCTTCTCCTTCTTCTTTGTGTTCTTCTTCTCCTTCTTGTTTTCCATCTTCTTCTACTTCTTCTTCATCGCCTGCTTCATGATCTTCAACTGCCTCTTCTTATTCGGCATCCTCTTCTTCTTCTTCCTCCTATTTTAAACTTCTTCTTATTCTACTTCTCCTTCTTCTTCTTCTACTTCTTCTTCTCCTTCTTCTTCTTCCTCTTCTTGTTATTGCTCTTCTTCTTCTCCCTTGTCTTCTTCTTCTTCTTCTACTTCTGCTTCTTCTTTGTCTTGCTTTTCTTTTTCTTTTTCTTCTTCTTCTTCTTCTTCTTATTTTTCTTCTTCTTCATCTTCTTCTTCTTCTTTTTCTTCTTCTTCTTCCTTTTAATCAACTTCTTCCTCTTCTTCTTCTTCTTCTTCATCTTCTTCTTTTTCTTCTTCCTTGCCTTTGTCTTCTTCTTCTTCTTCTTTATCATCACAATCATCCTCTTCTTCTTCTTCTGCCTGTTCTTCATCTTCCTCTTTTTCTTCTTCTTCTTCTTCTTCTTCTTGTCAGTCTTCTTCTTTTTTTCTTCTTTTTCTTCTTCTTCTTCTTCTTCTCCTTCTTCTTCTTCTACTTCTTCTTTTACTCCTTCTTCTTGTCCTTTTCTTCACCTTGTTCTTCTTCTACTTCCATATCTTCTTCTTCTTCTACCACTTAATCTTCTTCTTTTTCTTCTTCTTCTTGTTGTTCTTCTTCTTCTTCTTCTTCTTCTTCGTCTTCTTCTTCTAATTCCACTTCTTCTTTTTCTATTTCTTCTTCTTCAACTTCTACTTCTTCTTCTTCTTCTTCTACTACTACAACTACTATTGCTACAACTTCTTCTTCAACTTCTTCTTTCTCCCCTTCTTCTTCTTCTTCTTCTTCTTATCCTTCCTCTCCCTCTTCATCAACTATTTCTTACTCTTCTACTACTTCTCCTTCATCATTTTCTTGTTCCTCTCTTCTTTTTATTTTCTTCTTACTCGTCATCTTCTTTTTCGTCATATCCTTCTCCTTCTTCTACTTCTTCTCCTTCTTCTTCTTTTTCTTCTTCTTCTTCTCTTCTTCTCTTTTTCTCTTCTTCTTCTTTTGCTTCTTCTTCTTCTCTTTTGCTCTTCTTCTTTTCCTTTTTCTTGTTCTCCTACTTCTTCGTCTTCTCCTTCTTTTTCTTCTACTTCCTTCATTTTTCTCCTTCTTCTTCTTTTTTCTTTTCTTTCCCCTTCTTTTTCTCATTTACCTTCTCCATCTTCTTCTCCTTCTTCTTCTTCTTCTTCTTGTTCTTCTACTTCTTACTCTTCTTCTTTGACCTCTACGTCTTTTAATACTTCTTCTTCTACTTCTTCTTCTTCTTCTGCTTCTACTTCTAGTTCTTATTCTTCTGCTTCTACAACTACTTTTTTGTCTTCTTTCTCTTCTTGTTCTTCTAATTCTTCATCTTAATCATCTTCTACTTGTTCTTATTCTTCTTTTTTATCTTTTTCTTCTTCTTCTTCTTCTTCCTCCTCCTCTTCACCTTCTTCTTCTTGTTCATCTTCTTTTTCTTCATCTTCTTCTTCATCTTCTTCCTCTTCATCTCCTTCTTCATCATCTTCTTCTTCTTCATCATCTTCTTCTCCTTCTTCCTCTTCAACTTCATCATCATCTTCTTCTTCTTTTTCTTCTCCTTTTTTTCTTCTTCTGCTTCATCTTCTTTTTCATCATCATCGTCATCTTTATGTTCTTCATCTTCTTCTTGTTCTACCCTTCTCTTCTTCTCCTTCTTCTTCCATCTCTTTTTCATCATCGCCATCTTATTCTTCGTCTTCTTCTTCTTCATCATCTTCTTCTTCATCATCTTCTTCTTTTTCTTCTTCTTATTATTATTCCTCTTCTTCTTCTTCTTCTTCATCTCCTTCTTCCTCTTCTACTTCTCCTTTTTCTCTTTCTTCTTCTTCTTCTTATTCTGTTTCTTCTCATTCTCCTTCTTCAACTCCAATTTCTTCTCCTTCTTCTTCTCCTTCTTCTTCTTCATTTTCTTCATATTCTCCTTCTTCGTATTTTTCCTCTTCTTACACTTCTTCTTCTTCTTCTTCTAATTCTTTACCTTCTTCTTTTTCTTCTTTCTTCTTCTTCTGCTTCTCCCAATTCTTCTTCTTCTTCTTCTTCTTCTTCTCGATCTTCTTCTTCTTCTTCTTCTTCTACTATTACTACTACTTCTTCCTCTTCTTCTTTTGATTTTGCATTTTCTTCTCCTTCTTCTTCTTCTTCTTCTTCTTCTTCTTCTCCTCCTTCTCCACCTTCTTCTTCTTCTTCTTCTTCTCCTTCTTCTTTCTCTTCTTATTGTTCTACTTCTTCTTCTTCTACTTCTTCTCCTTAATCTTTGCATTCTTTTACACCTTCTTCATCTTCTTCTTCATCTTTTTCTTTTTCTTTCTCTTCTTCTTCGACTTCTTCTTCATCTTTTTCTTCTTCCTCTCTTCTTCTTCTTCCTCTTCATCAACTTCTTTTTCATCTTCTTCTTCATCATCATCTTCTACTCCTTCTTCTTCTTCTTCTTCTTCTTCTTCTTCTTCTTCTTCTTCTTCTTCTCCTTCTTGTTCTTCTTCTTGTTCTTCATCTTCTTCTTCATCATCTTCTTCTTCTTCTTCTTCTTCTTCAACATCTTCTTCTTCTTCTTCTTCTTCATCATCATCTTCTTTTTCTTCTTCTTCTTCTTCATCTTCTTCTTCATCAACTTCTTCTTCTTTTTCTTATTCTTCTTCTTCTTATTCTTCTTCTTCTTCTTCTTCTTCTCCTTCTTCTTTACTACTTCTCTTTTTCTCTTTCTTCTTCTTCTCCTTCTTCTTTTTCTTCTCATGCTTCTTCTTCAACTCCATTTTCTTCTCCTTCTTCTTCTCCTTCTTCTTTGTTTTCTTCTTCTATTTCTTCTTCTTCTTCTTCTTCTTCTTCTTCTTCTCCTTCTTCGTATTCTTTGACTTCTTACCCTACTTTTTCTTCTTCTTCTTCTTCTTCACTTTCTTCTTCTTCTACTTCCTTCTTCTTCTGCTTCTTCCAATTCTCTTTTTTCTTCATCTTCTTCTTCGTCCTCTTCTTCTAATTCTTCATTTTCTTCTTTTTCTAGTTCTTCTTATTCTTCGTCTCCATCTTCTCTCTCTTCCTCTTCTTCTTCTTCTACTTCTTCCACTTCTTCTTCTTCTTTTTCTTCTTCTTCTTCATCTTCTACTTCTTCTTCTAATTCTTCTTCTTCTTCTTCTTCTTCATCATAATCATCTTCTTCTTCTTCTTCTTCTTTTTCTTCTTCTTCTACTTCTTCTTGTCCTTGTTCTTCTTGTCCTATTTCTTCTACTTCTTTTTCTACTTCTTCTTCTCTTTCTTCTTCTACTTCTTCTTCTTCTTCTTCTACTTCTACTTCTTCTCCCTCTTCTCCTTCTTCTACTTCTCTTTTGCATCTTCTTCTCCCTCTTCTCCTTCTTCTACTTCTCTTTTGCATCTTCTTCTCCTTCTTCTTCTTGTTCTTCTTCTTTTTCTTCCTCATCAACTTCTCCTTCTTCTTCTTGTTCAACTTCTTCTTCTTCTTCTTCTAGTTTTTCTACTTCTACTTCTTCTATTTCTTCTTCATTTACTACTTTTTCTTCATCTTTGTCTTTTTCTTCACCTTCTTTTTCTTCTTCTTCTTCTTCTTCATCATCATCATCATCTTTTTCTTTCTTCTTTGTCTTCTTCTTCTTCTTATTATTGTTTATCGCCATCATCATCATAATCATCATGATCATCTTCTTCTTCTTCTTCATCTTCTTCTTCTTCTCCATCTCCCTATACTTCTTCTTCTTCTTCTTCTTCATTCCTTCTTCTTCTTCTTCTTCTTCTTCTTATTCTACTCCTTTTTCTTCCCCTTCTACTTCTCCTACCTTTCTTCAACATCTTCTTCTTGTTCTCCTTCTTCTTCTCCTTCTTTTTCTACTTGTTCTTCTTCTTCTTCTTGTTCTTCTTTTTTTTTTCTTCTTCTTCTTCTTCTTTATCTTCTTCTTCAATTTGTTCTTCTTCTTCTACTTCTTCTTCAACTACTTCTTCATCTACTTGTAGTCCTTCGTCTTCATGTTTTTCTTCTTCTTCTTTTTCTTACTCTTGCTCATCTTCTTCATTTTTTCTTCTTTGTCATCTTCTTCTTCTTTATCTTCTTCATTATCTTCTTCTTCTTTTTCTTCTTCATCTTATTCATCATCATCATCTTCTTCTTCTTCTTCTTCTTCTTCTCCTTCTTTTTCTTCTTTATCTTCATCTTTTTCTCCGTGTTCTTCTTCTCCATCTCCTTCTTTTTTTTTCTTTTTCATTTCTTCTGCTTACTGTTCTTCAACTTTTTCTTTTACTTCTACTTCTTCTTCTACTTATAATTATTATTCTTCTTATTCTTATTCTTTTTCTTTTTCTTCATCATCATCATCTTCTTCTTCTTCTTCTTCATCTTCTTCTTCTTCTGCTTCTTCTTCTTCTTCTTCTCCTCTATTTTCTTCTTGAACTTCTCCTTTTTCTCCTTTTTCTTCTCCTTCTTCTATTTCTTCTCCTTCTCCTTCTCCTGCTCCTTCTTCTTCTTCTTTTTTTTTCTTCTTCTTTTTTTTTTTCTTCTTCTTCTTCTTTTTCCTCTTCTCTTCTTTGTCTTCTTCTTCTTCTTCTTTCTCTTCTGGAACATCTTCTTCTTCTTCTGCATTTTCATTGTCATCATCATCATCATCATCTTCTTCTTCTTCTTCTTCTTCTTCTGCTTCTTCTTCTTCTTCTTCTTTTACTTCTTCTTCTTCTTGTCCCTCTTTCTCTTCTTCTTCCTCTTCTCCAGTATTTTCTTCGTCTTCTTTTGCTTCTTCTTCTCCATCTCCCTCTTCTTCCTTTTCTACTTCAAATTCCTCTTCTTCTTCTTTGTCTTTTTCTTCTTCTTTTACTACTTTAGCTTCTTCTTCTTCTTCTTCTTCTCCATCTTCTTCTTGTTCTACTTCTCCTTCCTCTTCACTTCTTCTTCTCCATCTTCTTCTCCTCCTTCATCTCCTTTTTCTTCTTATTCCTTTGCTTCATCATCATAATCATCTTCTTCTCCTTCATTTTTGTCTTCTTCTTACTCATCATCTTTTTCTTTTTCTTCTTCTTCTTATTCTTCCTCTTCTTCATCTTCTTCTTCTTCATCTTCTTCATCCTCTTCTTCTTCTTCTTCCTCTTGCTTTTCTTCTTCTTATTCTTTTTCTCCTACTGTTTCCTCTTCTTCTTCTTTTGCTTCTTCTTCTTCTTCTTCATCTACATCATCTTCTTCTCCTCTTTCTTCTTCTTCCTCTTCATTGTTCTTCTTCTTTTCTTCTTCTTCATCTTCTTGTTCTTTACTTCTTTCACTTCTTCTTCTTCTTCAACTTCTTGTTCTCCTTCATTTTTGTCTTCTTCTTCTTCTTCTTCTTCTTCCTCTTCTTCATCTTCTTCTTCATCATCATTATCATCATCTTCTTCCTCTTCTTCTTTTCCTTCTTCTTCTTCATCCACTTCTTCTTCTTCTTCTTCTTCTTCTTCTTCTCCTCCTCCTCCTCCTCCTTCTTTCCCTTCTTCTGCTTCTACTTCTTCTACATCTTCTTCTTCTTCTTCTTCTTTTTCTTCTTTTTCATCTTCTTCTTCTTCTACTACTCATTCTTCTTCTTAATCATCTTCTTCTTCTTCTTATTCTTCTTATTCCTCTTTATCTTCTTCTTCTTCCTCTTTATCTTCTTCTTCTTCTTCTTCATATTCTTCTTCTACTTCTTCTACTACAACTTCCCTTCTCCAACTTGTTATTCTTCTCTTCTTCTCTTATTCTCTTCTTCATCTTCTCTTTTGTCCTTCTTCTTCTACATCTTCTTCTTCTTCTACTTATACTTTTTCTCCCTTTTCTCCTTCTTCTACTTCTCTTTTGCATTTTCTTCTTCTAGTTTTTCTACTTCTACTTCTACTTCTTCCTTTACTACTTTTTCTTCGTCTTTGTCATCGTCTTCACCTTCTTTGTCTTCTTCTTCTTCTTCTTCTTCATCGTCATCATCTTTTTCTTCTTCTTTGTCTTCTTCTTCTTCTTCTTCTTATTGTTTATCGTCATCATCATCATCATCATCATCATCATCTTCTTCTTCTTCTTCTTCTTCTTGCTCTTCCTCTTCTTCTTCTTGTTCTTCATCTCCCTCTACTTCTTCTTTTTCTTCATTCCTTCTTCTTCCTCTTCTTCTTCTTCTTCTTATTCTACTCCTTTTTGTTCCCCTTCTTTTACTTCTCCTTCCTTTCTTCACCTTCTTCTTCTTGTTCTCCATCTTCTTCTCCTTCTTTTTCTACTTGTTCTTCTTGTTCTTCTTCTTCTTTTTCTTCTTCTTCAATTTCTTCTTCTTCAATTGCTTCTTCATCTACTTGTAGTCCTTCTTCTTCGTCTTTTTCTTCTTCTTCTTCTTTTTCTTACTCTTCCTCCTCTTCTTCGTTTCCTTCTTCGTGATCTTCTTCTTCTTTTTCTTCTTCATCTTATTCATCATCATCATGATCATCATCATCATCTTCTTCTTCTTCTTCTACTTCTCCTCCTTCTTTTTCTTCTTTATCTTCATCTTTTTCTCCGTGTTCTTCTTCTCCATCTCCTTCTTCTTTTTTTCTTCTTCATTTCTTTTGCTTACTCTTCTTCAACTTTTTCTTTTATTATAACTTATAATTATTATTATTATTATTATTATTATTCTTATTCTTCTTCTTCATCATCATCATCATCTTTTTCTTCTTCATCTTCTTCTTATTCTTCTTCTTCTTCTTCACCTCCATTTTCTTCTTCTACTTCTCCTTTTTCTCCTTTTTCTTCTCCTTCTTCTATTTCTTCTCCTTCTCCTTCTCCTTCTCCTTCTTCTTCTTCTTCTTCTTCCACTTCTCTTCTTTGTCTTCTTCTTCTTCTTCTTCCTCTTCTTCTTCTTCTTCTTCTTTCTCTTCTGGAACATCTTCTTCTTCTTCTGTATTTTCTTTGTCATCATCATCTTCTTCTTCTTCTTCTTCTTCTTCTTCTTCTGCTTCTTCTTCTTCTTCTACTACTACTTCTCCCTCTTTTTCTTCTTTTTACTCTTCTCCTTTGTTTTCTTCGTCTTCTTCTACTTCTTCTCCTTCTCCCTCTTCGTCCTCTTCTACTTCTTCTTCTTCTTCTTCTTCTTCTTCTTCTTCGTCTTCTTCTTCTTCTTTCACTACTTCAGCTTCTTCTTCTTCTTCTTCTCCATCTTTTTCTTG